>BTHU01000013.1:46128178-46805678 GCA_036184795.1 Tokudaia tokunoshimensis
TGTTCAAATAATTCAACTGATCAATAGTGAGTGCCTTTCAATTTTTCTTAACCTTCTTATGGATGTAGATTAGCTGCAAATTTGAAACATTTTAGAATTATTAGGAATATTCAGAATTTTATAAATCCCACAAAGAATTCTTCCCAAAGCACATTATAATACATGTTTTTATATAAAAACCATGATAAAACATTTCATTATATGCAAAAATTCCTCATGGGATCAATTCAGTGAATAACTCATGTTTTATTTGGATAATTTAAGCAAATTTATTCAGATTGTAAGCAGAGTCACAAATGTTTATGTGAATTAGTGATCATACAGTAACAGATACATAATCAGACCTACCACTGTAAAAAAACTACATGAGAGAAATTTGCTTTCAGGTATCAAGAAAAAGACAGTACAAGGGTATGTTCACTGCATAATAGCAGTATCAAACAAAGACTTTAAGACCAATATTTGATAATTCTACAATCATCCCACAACTCAAAGCAAAAGTCTCAGAGGAATATTTTTTCTACAAAGCTCAGGAACAAAAAGCTAGAGTTTGGTCTAACATCAGTGACTATGTAATCTGTGCCATAAGACATCATAGATATTAATGATAAAGAGAAGGGAGCACCCAGACGTCAAAATTAGGCTTCAGTTAACTACACAAAGAATAAATACAAATCGGTCAAGGACCTTAACATGTGATCTGATTATCTGAACCTAATGAACTAGAAAGCAGTCTATGGGCTTGAACTCATTGGCACAGAAAAGGACTTTCTTAATGTGACTGCAATAGCACAGGCATTAAGAGCATCAATTAATAAATTTTACCGCAAGAAGGTAAATGTCTTCTATATTGTAAATGACAGCATCATTAGAACAAAGTTACAGCCTACAAATGAGAAAAAAGTTTCACTAAGTATATATCTGGTAGAATGGTCATATCAGCATTATAAAATGGACTGAAAACTTAAACATCAAGAAAAATTTACCCCATTAGAACATGATATACAAATAAAGTTAGAGTTCCCAAAAGATGAGAAATACATTTCAACATGTTGAACACTCTTAGCGTTGAGATTTCATTTCATACCAGTCAGAATTGCCAAGATCAATAAATGATGACATCTTAAGCTTCTGAGGATGAGGAGAAAGGAGAACAATCATTCATTGTTGGTGGCACTGCAAACCGATATAGCCATTATGGAAATCGGTATAGAAGTTATAGAAGTTCCTTGAAAAGCTTAAAATTGATCTACTTCAATGTTCAGACATATTATCCTGAGTGTTTACCCAAAGTACTTTATATCCTGCTACAGGTACACTTGCTCACTTATAATTATTGCAACTTTTTTCATAAAAGCAGAAATTGGAAGTATTCCAGATTAATTGATGAATGGATCATGAAAATTTAGTGCAATAAACAATGGAATATAATTCAGGTGTTAATCAAAATGAAATAATTAACTTTTCAGGTAAATGGATGTAATTACAACCTGCCCCCAGCCAGCTTAGATTGATTTTGTCGCTGCAGTTCTTTCAGACAAGAACAATTCTCAGTCAGAGTTTTTGACTATGGGATGGCAACACCATCCCTCCACTTGATATTCTTTCTTTCTACTGGAGACAGTCTCTACAAGTTCCCTCTGCCTACTGTTGGGCTTTTCATCTAAGGTACCTCCCTTTGAGTCCTGAGAGTCTCTTACCTCCCAGGTCTCTGGTACAATCTAGAGGGTACCCGCCTACTTCCTACCTTTCAAGGTTGCCTGTTTCCATTCTTTCTGCTGGCCCTTAGGGGTTCAGTCCTGCCTTCCTCAATACCTGATCATGTTCCCCTCTTCTCCCTGCCCCCTTTCCTGCCCAGGGTCCTACCCCCCCCCCATTTCGACCTCTGTGATTGCTTCCTTCTCCCTCCCAAGTAGAATTGAGGCATCCTCACTTGGGCCCCTTGACTTGTTAACCTTCTTGAATTCTGCGGATTATATACTGGATATTCTGTACTTTTTTGGCTAATATCTACTTACTAGTGAGAACAAAGCATGAATGTCCTTTTGGGTATGAGCTACCTCACTGAGAACTGCAGGGACAGAAATGGAGAAGAGCCTGAGGGAAAGGAGGTCCAGTGACAGGCCCAAATTGGAATCCAGCTAAAGTGGAGGCTCCAAGGCCTGATACTATTACTAATGCTTTTGTGCTTACAAATAGAAGCTTAATATGACTGTTGTCCAAGGACCCCACCAATCAGCTGAAAAAGTCAGATGCAGATACTTACATCCAACCAATGGACAGAGGTTGGGGTCCCCTGTAGTTGAATTAGGGAAAAGCTGGACTAAGCCAAAGAGGAGGCGACCCCATAGGAAGACCAGCAGTCTCAACTAACCAGGACTCCCCAGAGATCTCTCAGATACTGAGCCACCAACCAGGCAGTATGCACCAGTTGATGTTAGGCCCCCAACACATATACAGCAGAGGACTGTCTGGTCTGGACTCAGTGCAAGAAGATGTACCTAACCCTGAAGAGACTGGAAGCCTCCGGGAGTGGGGAGGTCTGGTGGGATGGGGGTGAGTAGCATGAGAACATCATCTTGGAGACAGGGTAGGAGGTATGGGATGACAAATAATCAGAATACAGACCATGAGGAAGATTAAAAAAAAGAGTTTAAAACCATTAGAATAGGCATGTCATGGACCTTAGGGGAAAACTTACTATCATAATATTGCTAAATGAATATATAGACTAAACAGCTTCTAATGATGTATTATATCAGCACTGATCAGAGAAACTTTTTCTTGCAGTAGATGAGAGTTAACAAAGAAACCCACAATTGGTAATGTGCATAGTATGAGAGACAGAGTACTCATCTTTGAATGGGATGCTTATATCACACATCTTTCCTCAATACTTAAAAATCTATCCAGAGTATGAGGTAGACAGATTATAAGAGTCAGAAATGGTGGGAGACTTCAATGAAACAATGTTTCCCTGAAAAAACTGGGCTGATGCACACATAAAATCACAGAGATAGTTGTTAGGAGTTTTGTCTAATGCTTTGAATTATTCATAATTCAGCATGTCCAAATGCTTTGAAGTTCCTTGTCCCTAATTGGTTTTTGACCTATCAATAAAGAGCCAATGGCCAATGGCTGAGCTGAGAGAGGAGGCAGAACCTATAGATTTGAATGGGCTAGGAACCAGGAAAAAGGAAGGCAGATAATTGCTATGACTCAGGGGAAAGTGTGGGATGTAAGAGCTGCAGGAAAGAAAGCCAACTAGCCATGTAAGAATTCTTCTAACTGGTCACTGGCCTCAATTGGGCCTGGGTAGCAGGTTTAGGAGTCTTGAGTACCTGAAGGGGAGTATTTGCTGGCAGAGGAAGGTTTAGGAGTGTCCAACCTTGGAGCTCATCACAGCATGTCAAAAATTAACACGGTCTCTCTGTCTCTCTCTGTCTCTCTCTGTCTCTGTCTTTGTCTCTCTGTCTCTCTGCCTCTCTGTCTGTCTCTCTGTCTGTCTCTCTGTCTCTGTCTCTCTCTGTCTCTCTGTCTCTGTCTCTGTCTCTCTCTCTCTCTGTGTGTGTGTGTGTGTGTGTGTGTGTGTGTGTATATGTGTGTGATTGCGTCTGGGTGTGTGTGTGTGTGTGTGTGTGTGTGTGTGTGTGTGTGCTTGCAACCCACCAGGAGCCAAAGTGACTTAACTCTTTACTGCCACAGACAGTGATGGAATAAAAAAGACTTACTCAAGTTCTAAAAGACAAGATCTTAGCAAGAGGAAGGTAAATGAACACAGACAGGTTCTACAACTAGCCATGAAATTATTTACAACTGATAGGTTCTGGAAGTAGGAAAATGAGTTTCTTTCAAAGAGTGACAATGAATGTCTCAGTCACACCCCAGGGTAACCCCATGCTCTGTTGTAGGTGGATAACACACAAGATTTTATGTGTTTTATTTGTTGGTTTTTAATTTTTGGTTTTTCTTCTTGGTTTTGTTTGTTTGCCTTTTTAGAACGAGAAAGAACATAAGGTTGGATGGGAGGATCTGGGAAGAGTTTGGAGAAAGGAAAGAATATCATATATGAGCTTTGAACTTATTGATCTTAATACTGTAAACTTGAAAATAATTGGAATGTAGAAATGGAAATTATTTATTTAAAGGATTTTATAAACATCTATTGATACATAATGATAAAGAACATATACCTTGATAATGCCCCAAGCTGAGAGAACGTCAACAGATTACGTAAGAAAAAATATGAATAGGTCATTGGGTAATTCATACCTAAGATGCTGAGACTGTCCACATCCTTCAAAACTGTGAAAATAAAAAGGAACTCTTTCTAGTAGTACATTAATATATGAGACACTAACCATACTGATGGTTTAAAATCTACTTGTTTATTTTTTTATATTATGTTCCAATATTATTTTTAGGATATTTTGTGAATTGTTGTGAAAACTATCTGAAATGAGCAATATACAAAGAACAAAAATTGATTCCATTTTACATATTCAGACATCCTTGATCATGATATATTGGAATTGTCCTTTTAGACCTGTGCTGACACATCATGGTTGCCAACTTGCAACACTGCAAAAGTGTTTACTACTTATCTCCAGGACATAAGAGAGAACAAGAAGGGGGTTGAATTGTAGTATTCTCTACAAAGTAATGTGCAATGAGGAGAAGATCTCCTTTCATCAACTTACAGAAAAATTTAACTACTATCAATAGTGTCATTCTGGAAATAAGTAAGTAACATACTGTATCTTAGGAGACATTTCAGAACAAAAGCATAGTGATACTTGATACGAATAATAAATGTTTTGACTCCCTTGTCTATGTAGTCTCTACTTCTTGCTATGTGGCAATGTGAATTCTTGCTCTTGTTGGTAAATTAAAGTATTGATATGCTAACATAAGGGTTATGGTTGTAGAGATACTGTGGGCTGTAGCTTTTACACCTTCATTTTATATTATATATTTGGCACTGCTAAGTATTGATATAATATAAACTAATAATGAAAATGACAATATATGTAATATGAATATTTCAGTTAATCCCAGCATAGGGTTACCACTCACCTCAATGGTTTATTTTCCCAAATAAAATACACACACACACACACACACACTCACACTCACAGACACACACACACACACACACACACACACACACACACACACAGACATTATTTTTTAATATGCCTTAGGCAGCACAATAACTGGGATAATCCCTACACTCCAAACTATTAGAATCTACTTCTCACCAATAAATCTGATTTACTACTTACTAATTTCTATGCTCCATCTTGACGACTTTTGACACTAATTGGTCAGTTTTCATGGCCCAAAGCCCAGGGAGCTATATTTGCTTCTCAACCCCATGATGGCTCTTGTCTCTATATTGCACATTTTTCTAAAGCATGGCTCCTCTCTGCCTTCTTCCTTCCTCAAGTTCTCTGGCGTGGTAAAACTAAACCCTGCTTCTTTCTCTTGTCCCAGCTCTTGGCTTCTGATATATATTTACCAATCAGAATTAACTGGGGGCAGGTTCCAGGAAGCTATTTACAGACTCCAGATCTTGGGACCCAGCACTTAGCATTAGAATAGCAGCAAAAGACAGAACTTCAACAAATATAAGTCACTGATTTTGCTTCTTCAATTGAGTCTTCAATTGCTGTTATGAATTTTACTACTTTTAAATTTACTCTAATACTTATAATAATTCACTTTGTATCCTGCTCACTGCCCCTTCTCAGTTCTCCCCTGCCAATCCTTCCCTCTTCCCCACTCTCCATCTTCTGTGAGTGAGTGGGGATGCCCTGAGTATCCCTCAACTAAGGCACTTCAAGTCTCTGCAATTCTAGGTGTTTCCTCTCCCAGTGAGGCCAGATAAGACATCCCAGGTAGAAGAACATATCCCATGTACAAATAACAGCTTTGTTACAGCCTCTGCCCTTCCAGTTGTTCAGGATCTACATGAAGAACAAGGTGCACGTCTGCCAAAAATATCATGAGACCCTTCATGAATTTGCATGTTATTCTTGCACAGTGGCCATGTTATTCTTCTGTGTATCATTCCAATTTTAGTGTGTGTGCTATTGAAGGGATCCATGTTAAGAATTTTAAACACAAATGTGTAGGGAGGCAGAAATGGAGGGCAAACTAAAATACTTTGAAAATAGATATGAAAATTACTTTGAAATATTCCCCATTATTATTGATTTTCAAATGGTATTTATTTTAGACATTATACCAAAATTTTACTTAAAAATGTATTTTCAAACAGGTTAAATCCTGTAAAACTAACTTTTATTCACCAGATGTGATTGCTATATCAGAGGCTTACTGTTAA
This sequence comes from Tokudaia tokunoshimensis, assembly GCA_036184795.1. Taxonomy (NCBI): domain Eukaryota; kingdom Metazoa; phylum Chordata; class Mammalia; order Rodentia; family Muridae; genus Tokudaia; species Tokudaia tokunoshimensis. The sequence goes on from BTHU01000013.1 coordinate 46,134,528, forward strand.
ATATGTTCACCCTTGTTTAAAACAGTCCAGCTCTTTCTGGCTGACTGTTTTAAAGGAACTGTTCTGGCTCAAACTTCTCTCCAAGTTGACTGATTCAATCTTGTCTCTCAGTTTCTGATTGAATTATTCTGACTGGCCTAAAACTAACTTTGACAATTTGTACTAATATTCTGTCTCGTTCTTATTATCCAGCTTCAGGTACCTCTCTTGACCTGGACTGAACTGCATGAACTCTCAAACAAACCCAGCTCCACTACATTTCACTCATTGCACTGACTCCCAAAAGACTGACTCTTTCTCTTAGCACTGCTCCTAAGTAGATTATATTTCCTGTCCAGTTCTTGAGAGAGTTAGGGTTATTCTATCTCTGACTCATTTTGTCAAAACTTGCTGTGATTCATCCCTTTGTCTCTCCCTCAATTAGATGTCACTTTAAAATACATCTACTACCTTCTACAAACTAATTTTACCTTCACTGTTATAGATTAAAGGTGACTACAAAGGGTCTGTCTGTATTCCAGCCAGAGGAATTAACGGTAGGTCATTCCAGCTGGATTGTGTAGACCTAGTAGATCTTTGAATGTTGGCAGAGGCTTTACCTGCATGCAATAAGGACACATGCTCCACTATGTTCATAGCAGCCTTATTTATAATAGCCAGAAGCTGGAAAGAACCCAGATGTCCCTCAACGGAGGAATGGATTCAGAAGATGTGGTATATCTACACAATGGAATACTACTCTGCAATTAAAAACAATGAAGTCACGAAATTCCTAGGCAAATAGTCAGAACTTGAAAATATCATCCTTAGTGAGGTAACCCAATCACAAAAGAACACACATGGTATGCAGTCACTGATAAGGGGATATTAATCCAGAATCTCGGAATACCCTAGACACAATTCACATATCAATAGATTTCTAAGAAGATGGAAGGAGAGACCCCTGGTCCTGGAAAGACTGGATGTAGGGGAATGCCAGGACAGAGAAACGAGAGGGGGTTGAATGGAGAAAAGAGGGAGGGAAGGGGGCTTATGGGACTTTCGGGGAGGGAGGAAACGGGAAAGGGGAAATGATTTGGAATGTAAATTTAAAAAAATTAGAAAATAAATAAAAAAAAGAAAAAATAAATCTTTAAAAAAATCATCTCTATTTTATAGAGTAAAATGAACACATTAATGTTTATGTTAAGTACTTTTTAAAATATTCTAAACTATCTTCATGAAAAATTATGTTGATTTGCCCTGCAGAGTGATCAGCACCTTGAGGGAGCCCTGCAGCCTCTGCCATCTTTGCTCCAGTGCAAGACCAGACTGGGACTCCAGGTAAACAGAGACTTCCCAAGTATAACATCACTTGGAACACAGCCAGCTAGGGTTCTACATGAACCCAAGAACAGGGCAGCTCTGCGGCCGTCTGGGTGCCAGCTTTGCTGTGGGACATCTGTCCTGCATCAGCCTCTGCCATCTTTGCTCCAGCGCCAGAGCAGACAGGGACTCCAGGTTCACAGAGATATCCCGAGTATAACATCACTTGGGACACAACTAGCTAGGGTGCTGCCTGTATCCAAGAGCTGGGCAGATCTGTGGTCATCTGTGCTCCAGTTCTGCTGTGGGACATTTGACCTGCAGAGTGATCAGCACCTGGAGGGAGCACCACAGCCTCTTCCATCTTTGCTCTGATGATAGACCAGACAGGAACTCCAGTGCACCATCTCCAAGTGGCACAGGAAGGCAGTCATCTACCCAGTTGTGTGGAGTAGTCAGGAAGCACAGGTGAGACTTGCATTGCAGAGCAGAGGACTCCATCCTGAATAGTCTGGCAGGAGATTTCTGGCTCTTTTCCCAGGTTTGGGACCATCATCTGCCATAGCACACCATCTCTATGCTGCGCAGGAAGCCAACTGTCTACCCAGCTGCTCGGAGGAGTCAGCCAGCACAGGATAGACCTGCATTGCAGAGCAGAGGAGCCGTCTTCTGCCACTGGGTACCATATTCAAGGGATACACAGAGGTAACTAACCACTCAGGAATGCAGAGAGGCCCAGTGGTAAAGTAGGACCACCCCTGCTGCTAAGAGGAAATAGCCTGAAACCCTGAGGACACAACAGCCTAAGAACAGAATGGGACAGGAGTCTTCTGATTACCACCTGCACCCAGAGTTGATCTGGGCCACAGAGGTACATACCCAATTACAACTCTAAGAGAGCAGGTCTCACAGAAGTACTTACATATCAGTGTACACAGAGAGAACAGGTCTCCCAGGAGCACAGAGAAAACACAGAGACAGCAAAACCAGCTAACACCAGAGATAACCAGATGGCAAAAGACAAACACAAGAACACCACCAACAGAAACCAAGGCAACATGGCTCCATCGGAACCAAGTCCTCCAACAACAGCAAGTCCTGGATACCCCAACACAACAGGAAAGCAAGAACTGGTTTTAAAAGCACTCCAAAACATCCAGGAAATCCAGGACAAAATGAGAAGACCAAACCTAAGGATTATAGGTATAGAAAAGAGTAAAGATTTCCAACTTAAGGGGCCAGTAAATATCTTCATCAAAATTATAGAAGAAAACTTCCCTAACCTAAAGAAAGAGATGCCCATGAACATACAGGAAGCCTACAGAACTCCAAATAGATTTGACAAGAAAAGAAATTCCTCCCATCACAAAATAATTAAAACACCAAATGAACTAAACAAAGAAAGAATATTAAAAGCAGTAAGGGAAAAAGGTCAAGTAACATATAAATGTAGACCTATCAGAATTACACTGGACTTCTCACCAGAGACTATGAAAGCCAGAAGAGCCTGGGCAGATGTCATAAGACCCTAAGAGAACACGAATGCCAACCCAGACTGCTATATCCAGCAAATCTCTCAATTACCATAGATGAAGAAACCAAGGTATTTCATGACAAAAACAAATTTACAGAGTATCTTTCCACAAATCCAGCCATTCAAAGGATAATGAATGGAAAACACCAACAAAGGGAGAGAAACTATACACTAGGAAAAGCAAGAAATTAATCCAATTCCAACAACCTACAAAAAAGATAACCACACAAACATAAATATAACATCAAAAATAGCAGGAAGCAACAGTCACTTTTCCTTAATATCTCTTAACATCAATGGGCTCAATTCCCCAATAAAAAGACATAGACTAACAGACTGGATATATAAACAAGACCCAACATTTTGCTGCATACAGGAAATGCATCTCAGTGTCAAAGACAAACACTACCTCAGAGTAAAGGGCTGGAAAACAGTTTTCCAAGCAAATAGTCCCAGGAAACAAGCTGGAGTAGCCATTCTAATACCTGATAAAATAGACTTTCAACCAAAAGTTATCAAAAAAGACATGGAAGGACACTTTATACTCATCAAAAGAAAAATCTACCAGGGGAAACTCTCAATTCTGAACATCTATGATCCAAATACAAGGGCACCATCTTTCATTAAAGAAACCTTACTAAAGCTGAAAGCACACATCGCACCCCACACAATAATTGTGGGTGACTTCAACACCCCACTCTCTTTAATGGACAGATCAGGGAAACACAAACTAAACAGAGACACAGTAAAACGAATAGAAGTTTTAGACCAAATGGATTTAACAGATATCTATAGAACATTTCATCCTAAATCAAAAGAATATACCATCTTCTCAGCACCGCATGGTACCTACTCCAAAACTGACCATATAATTGGTCACAAAATAGACCTCAGCAGATATAAGAAGATCGAACTAATTCCATGCCTCCTATCAGATCACTATGGAGTAAGGGTGGTCTTCAACAGCAACAAAAACAACAGAAAGCCCACATACACATGGAAGCTGAACAATGCTCTACTCAATGATACCTTGGTCAAGGACGAAATAAGGAAAGAAATCAAAACCTTTGTAGAGTTTAATGAAAATAAAGGCACAACATCCCGAAATATATGGGACACATTGAAAGCATTGCTAAGAGGAAAACTCATAGCTCTGACTGCCTCCAAACAGAAGCTAGAGAGAGCATACACTAGCAGCTAAACAGCCCACCTGAAAGCTTTAGAACAGAAAGAGGCTAATACACCCAAGAGGAGCAGAAGGCAGGAAATCATCAAACTCTGGGCTGAAATTAAGCAAGTAGAAACAAAAAGAACTATTCAAAGAATCAACAAAACCAGGAGTTGGTTCTTTTAGAAAATCAACAAGATAGATAAACCTTCAGCCAGACTAATCAGAGGGCACAGAGACAGTATCCAAAATAACAAAATCAGAAATGAAAAGGGAGAAATAACAACAGAAGTTGAGGAAATTCAAAAAATTATCAGATCCTACTATAAAAGCCTATACTCAACACAACTGGAAAATCTGGAGGAAATGGACACTTTCCTAGAGAGATACCAACTACCAAAGTTTAATCAGGATCAGATAGACCATCTAAATGGTCCCATATCCTCTAAAGAAATAGAAGTGGTCATTGAAAGTCTTCCAACCAAAAAGAGCACAGAACCAGAGGGTTTTAGTGCAGAATTCTATCAGACCTTCAAAGACAACCTAAACACCAGTATTCTTCAAATTATTCCACAAAATAGAAACAGAAGGAACACTGCCCAACTCGTTCTATGAAGCCACAATTTTGCTGATACCAAACCACACAAAGATCCAACAAAGAAAGAGAACTTCAGACCAATTTCCCTTATGAATATAGATGTAAAAATACTCAATAAAATTCTTGCCAACCGAATCCAAGAACACATCAAAACGATCATTCACTATGATCAAGTAGGCTTCATCCCAGGAATGCAGGGATCGTTCAATATAAGGAAATACATCATTGTAATCCACTACATAAACAAACAAAGAAAAAAACCATATGGTCATTTCATTAGATGCTGAAAAAGCATTTGACAAAATTCAGCATTCTTTCATGTTAAAGGTCTTGGAAAGAACAGGAATGCAAGGCCCATACCGAAACATAGTAAAAACAATATACAGGAAGCCAGTAGCCAACATCAAACTAAATGGAAAGAAACTTGAAGGAAGCCCACTAAAATCAGGGACTAGACAAGGCTGCCCACTCTCTCCATATTTATTCAATATAGTACTTGAAGTTATAGGTAGAACAATCAGACAAAAAAAAGAGGTCAAATGATACAAATTGAAAAGGAAGAAGTCAAAGTATCACTATTTGCAGATGATATGATAGTATGCTTAAGCGACCCAAAAAAAACCCCAACAGAGAACTCCTACAGCTGATAAAATCTTTAGCAAAGTGGCCGGACATAAAATTAACTCAAGCAAATTAGTAGCCTTCCTATACTCAAAGGATAAACAGGCTGAGGAAGAAATTAGGGAAATGACACCCTTCACAATAGCCACAAATAATATAATGTATCTTGGTGTGACTCTAACCAAACAAGTGAAAGATCTGTATGACAAGAACTTCAAGTCTCTGAAGAAAGAAATCGAAGACCTCAGAAGATGGAAAGCCCTTTCATGCTCATGGATTGGCAGGATTAATATAGTAAAAATGGCTATCCTGCCAAAAACAAAATACAGATTCAATGCAATCCCCATCTAAATCCCAACTCCATTCTTCATAGAATTAGAAAGAGCAATTTTCAAATTCATCTGGAATAACAAAAAACCCAGGATAATTAAAACTATTCTCAACAGTAAAAGAGCTCCTGGGGGAATCAGTATCCCTGACCTCAAGCAGTACTACAGAGCGATAGTGTTAAAAATTGCATGGTATTGGTACAGTGGCAGGCAGGTAGATCAATGGAACAGCATTGAAGATGCAGAAATTAACCCACACACCTATGGTCCCTTGATCTTTTACAAGGGAGCTACAACCACCCAGTGGAAAAAAAAGATAGCCTTTTCAATAGATGTTGCTTGTTCAACTGGAGGTCAGCATGCAGAAGAATGCAAATCGATCCATTCTTAGCTCCTTGTACTTAGCTCAAGTCCAAGTTGATCAAGGACCTCCACATAAAACCACAAACACTGAAACTAATAGAAAAGATACTGGGGAAGTTCCTTGAGCACATGGGCACAGGGGAAATTTTCCTGAACAGAACACCAATAGCTTATGCTCTAAGATCAAGAATTGACAAATGGGATCTCATAAAATTACAAACTTTCTGTAAGACAAAGGACACTGTCAAAAGGACAAAATGGCAACCAATTAATTGTGAAAAGATCTTTACCAACCCTACATCCAACAGAGGGCTTATATCAAGTATATACAAAGAGCTCAAGAAGGTAGATTCCACAGAGCCAAATAACCATATTAAAAAATGGGGTATAGAACTAAACAAAGAATTTTCACCTGAGGAATATTGAATGATTGAGAAGCATGTAAAGAAATGTTCAACATCCTTAGTCATTAGGGAAATGCAGGTCAAAGCAACCCTGAGATTTCACCTCACACCAGTTAGAATGGCTAAGATCAAAATCTCAGGAGACAGCCAGTTCTGGTGAGGGTGTGGAGAAAGAGGAACACTCTTCCACTGATGGTGGGATTACAAGCTGGTAAAACCACTCTGGAAATCAGTTTGGCGGTTCCTCAGAAAACTCGGCATAATACTACTGGAGGACCCAGCTATACCCAGAGCATATACCCAGAGGACTCTCCAACATTCAGTAAGGACACATGCTCCACTATATTCATAGCAGCCTTATTTATAATAGCCAGAAGCTGGAAAGAACCCAGATGTCCCTCAATGGAGGAATGGACACAGAAAATGTGGTATATTTACACTATTGAATACTGTTCAGCTATAAAAAACAATGAATTCATGAAATTCTTAGGCTAGTGGGTGGAACTGGGGAATGTCTTCCTGAGTGAGGTGACCCGTTCACAAAAAAAGTCACACATGATTTGCACTCACTGATAAGTGGATATTAGCCCTGAAGCTTGGAATACCCAAGGAACAATTCACATGTCAAAGTATACCCAAGAAGAAGGAATGAAAGGCACCTCGTCCTGTAAGGGCTCAATGTGGAAGTGTAGGGGAACACTAGGAAGGGGAGGCATGAGTTGGTTGGTTGGGGAGCAGGGGGAGGGAACAGGGTGTATGGTATTTTTGGGTGGGTGGGGGAACCAGTAAGAGGGAAATCATTAGAAATGTAAATAAAGAATATACCTAATAAAAAATTTAAAAAAAAGAAAAATTATGTTAAAACAAAATTTTGGGTAAATCAAGCCTCTATTACTATTTAGGTCTTCAGAACCAATATTTTTATGGTGGAAATTTTTTAGTGGTCATAAATATTTTGAGAACATACTCAATATTAATTGATAAATAAAAGAAATATACACATTTTAAATGATGAAAAAAGGTTAAACCAAGAAATACAAAAATAAAATGTGTAGCTCTGATTTACTGAGTGGAATTCAATGGTCAACACTGCTTTTGAATAATCAGCATTAGCTATCACTTGCCTGTGAGGACTCTCTTTTCCATAGTGATGAAGTCATACTCACCATATCCTAATAATCAGCTGCAGTTCTTTTGAGTATTAAATGAAAATACTTAGATATTTCCACAGTATAATATATTCCTATGTAATGAGAAGACAGTGAGCTCAAATATCAGACATGATAATTTAATGATCATGAACTTGAAAATAGACAACTAATATTGATAGCAAGACAATTAATATTGATGTCAATACAACAAGGATGTTAGAGGAATATTTAACATGGAAGAAAAAAAGTACATTTTAAGATAATGACAAGAGACCCCTGGTCCTGGAAAGACTGGATGTAGGGGAACGCCAGGACAGAGTAATGAGAGGGGGTTGAACGGAGAAAAGAGGGAGGGAAGGGGGCTTATGGGACTTTCGGGGAGGGAGGAAACGGGAAAGGGGAAGTGATTTGGAATGTAAATTAAAAAAATAAAATTAAATTAAATTAAAAAAAAAGATAATGACAAGGCATAATGACAAATAATATACATGAGTGGCTAGAATAAGAAAATAGTTAATTGCAGTAAACATGTTATTCCTAAAACCATTAAAACTAAGAATATATGTCATTTTGATACATTAAAGGAAGAAAGATTAAAGTAGAAAGATTTCTCATAAAAACAAATTGAAATCAATACGGCTTCTTCATTATGAGTAATACAAATTTGAAATGAAATAGCTCTATTATTGGGAAAATTGTATTTTAGACATTTAATGCATACAACTGAAAATTTTGCTCTGGTAAAAATACAAAAGATATATTAATACTTTGGAGTAGAATGCTTTACTATTGTAAAAAAAATATGTCAGCTATGCAAGAACTAAACATTTGTTTTGGATGTTTGAATCGGATACATTTATTCTATATTAACTATAAGAAATATAAACATTTCTAATGTATAACTGCTTTTAAAAAGAGTAAAATGGGAAACAATCAAGGCCAGCATTATCACTCATTAAAATCACTTTTATAATGTGTGTCATCTAGGGACAGGAGAATGGCTAATAGTACACAGTAAAGATATAAAATGTATAAGGCCTTAAACCTTTAATATGGGAAAATTTAAAGTTGTAAGACAGTTGGAATGCTAAAGTCATAAATTGTGAGTTCCTATATTTTTTCATTAACAATTAGGGCATACTCTAGCTATTCTCTAGTTTGTCATTCTTTGGTTACTTTAGTATCATATTTATGTAAATTAAAACTGTTCCTTCATATAATCCATGCAGGTTATCAGTTGATTAAAAATATAATCCAAGATTTCCGAAAACAAATCACAATTTTCCCCTTCATGGTCTCCCTTAGAGACAGTAATGACAAATTCCCTGTGCATAATTTGTGCATTCACATAGATTCAGACAAGATGTTAAGCTTACCCTTCTCAAGAAAATATTGTCATCTTGAGAAAATGTACATATGGTATGTGTCTTCTCCAAATTTGATAGCAAGAAAAAAAGCGAAGTTCTTAGCACATGAAATTAAATCTTGGATGCCAACTTCAGTTCCTTTAGCTACTTTAACCCATGCATCTACAATCTTTATTCCTAGATTCTGGTGGTAGAATCTTTCCTTTTATGTTTGTAAACAGAAATACGGCACACAGATTGGCTGGGGATGAGGAGGTAGGGGGCAGGTAGGCTTTAAACATTATTGTAACAATCTCTAAGTTCTTGAAGCTTAACTTGCAGCAAAAGTTAATATCCATGGATCTATTGTTTTGTTTTAATTTTATTGGATATTTTATTTATTTGCATTTCAAATACTATCATCACCTTTCCAATTACCCCTCCAGAACCCCCTATCCCATCCCCCTCCTTCTGCTTTTATGAGGGTGCTCCCCCACTCACCCACCCACTCTCAACTCTATGCCCTGGCATTCCCCTATATCAGGGCATAGAACCTTTCCAGGACCAAGGGCTTCTCCTCCCACTGATGTCCGACAAAGCCATCCTTTGCTACATATGTAGCTGGAGCCATGAGTCCCTCCATGTGTACTCCTTGGTTGGTGGTTTTGTCCCTAGGAACTCTGGGGTCTCTGGTTGGTTGATATGGTTGACCTTTCTATGGGATTGCAAACCCTTTCAGCTACTTCAGTCCTCTCTCTTACTCCTCCATTGGGGATCCAGTGCTCTTTCCAATGTCAGGCTCTGGCAGAGCCTTTCAGGAGACAGCTATATCAGGCTCCTGTCAGCAAGCACTTCTTGTTAACTGGAATAGTGCCTAGGTTTAGTAACTGTATATGGGATGGATACTGAGTGTGGCAATCTCTGGATGGCCTTTCCTTCAGTCTCTATATTTCCTCCTGGGAATATTTTGTTTCTCTTTTCAAGAAGGACTGAGGAAGTTTTCCACAAAATCTCTGTAATTCTGTACCTCTGCTGTGTTTTCTTTGTGTTTTGTTGACTTTTTTTTTTTCCATGAAATAGCTCCTTCTTTTCCACATTGGAAGAAAAGTGCTATGCATAGACTTGGTGATGTCAAGCCTCTAGTATTCATCATCCTGAAGGTATTGTCCAGATAGTTCTTGCTTCCCTGGGTTCTGATAAGACACAATGTCAGTGGCCCTCAAGCAATGGGCCATGACTCCTTTGCCATCAAATGACCTTTCATCAGGTTCATTTAAGACCATGAGGGAAAAAACTAGCAAATCTTTATATTATAAAAATGATTATATGAGGTCACTACAGCATGTTCTGTATTATAGGGTCACAACATTGGAAAGGTTGAGAATCACTGCACTAGAATTCCCCAGATATAATGAATAGATTCTTTTGCTCTCTTTAATTTCCAATATTGTTTCTTTATTGTTCAAGCTTTAGTGTGGTCAGAACAGTCTCCCCACCATCATGTTCTACCCAAACACACCAAGTGATCATGGATTGAATCCTCTGAAACTTACAAAATACATAGAAAATTTCCCCTTAACTTTTTTGGGGTTTTCTTTGTTTGTTTTTATAACATGAGGTCACATCTTTTATTAACTATGACATATGCAAAAATAACCTAAGACTTGTACTAAAATTCCATATGAGATTCAAGAAGCCTAGAATCTGGAGTGTGAAGCCCCACTTACTTCACTGTCAAATTCACACAACAACTGACAAACTGCCACAAAAAAGTGGCCAGAGCCATAATGTACTCATAATTCCAGTATATACACACCTGGTGTGGAGTTGACGCAAATCAAAATTGAGTCTTTCACTTCTGTGATTTAAACTGAGAGGCAATCGCATCCAAACCCCATGCTACACTCTATGCCTGCAAAAGCATTTGGCATTTGGAATCCAGATACTTACTCAGCCCACATGTTTAGCTTAATTTATTCCAATGAACATTTGTCAATGAGTGAGTTCCTTAGAGCTTAAGGGGTATCTGTTTTCCACAGTCCTCTGTCACACTTATCAAGGTTCCAAGAGATCCCATGCATTCTCTGACATAATAAATGTGGTCTCCCAGGAAACATCTTTCTCTTTGCATAGAATTTAGAATAAATATTGGATTTTATGTAGCAGCATATTGGTAGTGCCAGGATAGCAGTATAAGTCTTCTGGGCCTGGCTAACTGACAATGCAAACTGGCACTACCTGTTTGCCAGACAGCTGATTCTTGAATGGTGCTTCATTTTAAGGGCTGCCAGCCCAAAGAGAACACCCTGGGGAAATAAGACTCTCTTTTTTTGGATTGTTCCACCCCTACCCTATTGCTACATGTTTGATGGGGCAGGTGATTAAGCATTCACTCAGGGAGGAGCATATGCCAGAACATATCATGTGCTGGTGTTTCTTATCTTCTTTATTTTTGATTTTGTCCTGTACATTTCCTGCTTTCTCATAAAGTGAAAGGGTCCAGGCTACCATTTTCTCCCTAGGCTATGGTTGGGGACTTTTTTGTTGTTGTTTTGTATTTGAAGTGGAATGGTCAGAGGCTTTCTCTACCAGGTACGTATTTAAGTTCAGAAATGGGTACAGAAGGGGTACAAGACAGTATATTCCTTTCAATTAAGACATCTTAGGGTCTCAATTATCTACTTAGACTTTGGGGGCTTGGATTTTGTACTAATATGATGTGAGAATCTCTCCAGCTCCAGAGATCCAACTACAATGATATCTTGGGTATATGATGAGAATCATTTTAGGAAGATGCTCCTATTAGTGGTATTGACTTTCAAGGCACAGCTATTTCCCTCAAATGTTATAAACATAACTGCAAATACCTATTTGCAAATAAATATTTGCTGGTTATATTAAAAGATACTGACTTAAGCTGGCTGTGGGTGTTCATAGTATTCTGATGATTGGCAGACAGGATGCTTCCCTCCATAGATGGTAGAAGCAAGGTTCAAACTGCAGGCAGGAGTTACAAAAGCTTCATATAGAAGCCACCAAAGAGAAAAATGACAGTGGTGATGCATGGTAGGCTATGGTATTTATTTGTCTACTAAAAGGCTATTATCTGAAGGTGTGAAGGCCAACACAAGGTTTAAATAAAAGATTCAAGCAGTGAATACTACTGATGTTGTTTTGTGGAAAAAACAGTGCTATAAAATAAGAAGAGAAAAATGGATGTGGTTTTCTTCGTTATGGAAGAGTATTCTGCAAGAAGGATCCAGTAAGAACAGTCAGATATCGCTCATTAAGGCTAAAGACAGGAAAAGAAGGTAGTAGTGTTGGGTATCAAGAGGAAGTTAATGTTATAACAGGCTGGGACTGTGACTGAGTAAAGTTATGGCAAAGAAAATTCTACAGCAGGCAGGATGAAATTATCAGGAGATTAAGTGCTATATGACATGTCTTGGACTAATATGGAAGCACCATGGGTCTTATTCTTGAAGAATTTGTTGATTCATACTAACAAAGCTTTCTTTTTGTTGAAATATTTGGCAGTGATGAAGTAAACAAACTGGAATGGTGGATGTCTGGTCATCTGGCTTTCTTGTTTATTGAACCAACATTGGAATCATCCACCTACTTAGCTAGAGCTTTCTGATTTGTTACTGGAGTGAGGTAAAGAACAGAAATCCTATTGTTACAATTTAATGTTATCACTAACTTTTTTTTCTCCATGGGGCTGTTCACTCACCTATAGAGCTGAAGAATTTGACTTGTATCACATGTCTGCTTCTGTATTCTTGGCTGGCCTGTAAAATGACTTCGAAAAGAGGGGGCTAGGCTGGAGAACCAGGAAAAAGGGGGACTAATATTTCTCTAAAGTTGCAAGACAGTTTGTATGAAACTTTGGGAGGTAGTTAAAGCTTTGCAACAGGAGCTAAGACTCCCTGCAGTGCACTGGGAACATGACTTCTCTCATGAAGCCAAGGTTAGATACAAAATCACCAGATACCCCTTTTACGAGCAGGGCTTTAAACACTGATAATACTATAGCTACTGGAATGAAATTTATTTGTGTATGTCACCATTACCAGCTGAAAGTTGGGATTTCCTTGAGCTCGGAGAACAATTTCAGAACACCTTGGACAATAATACTGAAGAGTAATTCCAGGCCTCCTTGGTCTGAAAGCATTTCCCAGGAGCAGCGACCTATAAATGTCAACAATCTTAGTAGCAAGGTCTCCTGGAGGATGGAACTGGTGATGGGATTTGGGCTTTCAAAAGTCCATGCAAGCTAGACACAGTATCTCCCTCCTTGCTAAATGAGAATCAAGATGTAAAGTTCTCAGTTACTTCACCAGCACTGAGTCAGCTTGTATGCTAACATACTCTCTGTCAGAATGGTATAGGACTAAGACTCTGAAACTCTAAGGGAATCCCCAGATAATGTTTCATTTATATGTATTGCTTTGACCATGGTGTCTTTTCACAGCATTTTTAAGACAGAAGTTCGTACCAGGAATAGGATGTTGTGACAGACCTGACCATGTGGTATGGTGAAGTAATATGGAATAATTTGAATTGTTGGACTAGAAAAGTGGTTGAACAATTTAAGCAACATTAGTGGATCATCTTAGTAGAAGTACGAAAGACACTTGTGCTGAGAGTATGTGGACTACTAGGAATAAAGCTTAAGGGATTTCAGAGGGGAAAAATATCATTAAGAAGCCTAGAGACTAATCTTGTTATAGTTTGGCAAAGAATGTGTCTACTTTTTGCCCTTGTCCTTAAAATTTGCTAGAGGTTAAATTTAAGCATATTGGATTAATGGCCTTGGCATAGGAGATTTCAAGATAGCTACTTATTGATTTTGTCACATGGTTACTAGTAATCACTCATGCATATCTATAATGAAAAAGAAGAATTATGGTAAGGAGAAACTCAAAATTACAGTTTGAGGAGAAAAAGAACACCAGGAAATGTGATGATGGAGCCAAATGCCCTATGCTCAAGGGGATAGCATGTTCTTAAAGCCAGATGACAAATGGAATAAAGGAAAAGGCTCAACACAGTGGTTTTAGTCAATGTCCTATTGCTGTACAGAGGCACTATGACCAACTACTATAGAGAAAATTATTTAATTGTGGCTAACTAACAAATTCAGTCATTTAGTCCATTACCTCCATTATAGGAAGTATAGGGACATGTAGGCAGACATGGTGCTGGAGAAGGATCAGGTAGTTTTACTTCTGGGTTTTCAGGCAGTAGCAAGAAACAATGGCCTTGGACATTATCTTAACATTTGAAATGTCAAACCCAATACCAGTGACATACTTCTTCCAACAAGGCTACACATTCTCTAATAAGGCCATACCTCATTATAGTGTATCACTACTTATGAGCCTATGGGGGACATTTTTAGTCAAACCAACACCGGCATTATGTTTTTTTTTTTTATTTTCTATTTTTTTTTTATTTACATTCCCAATGATTTCCCCTTTCCTGGTTCCTCCCTTCCCAAAAGTCCGATAAGCCCTCCTCCCTCCCCCTGTTCCCCAGTCAACCCCCTCCCGCTTCTCTGTCCTGGTATTCCCCTACTCTGCTACATTCAGTCTTTCCAGGACCAGGGATCTCTCCTTCCTCCTTCTTGGAAACCAATTGATATGTGAATTGTGTCTTGGATATTCTGAGCTTCTGGGTTAATAGCCACTTATCAGTGACTGCATACCATGTATGTTCTTTTGTGATTGGGTTACCTCACTAAGGATGATATTTTCCAGTTCTGACCATTTGCCTAAGAGTTTCACGGATTCATTGTTTTTAATTGCAGAGTACTATTCCATTGTGTAAATATACCACATCTTCTGTATCCATTCCTCTATTGAGGGACTTCTGCGTTCTTTCCAGCTTCTGGCTATTATAATTAAGGCTGCTATGAATATAGTGGAGCATGTGTCCTTATTGCATGCTGGGGAGACCTCTGGGTATATGCCCAGGAGTGGTATAACAGGATCCTCCAGGAGTGTCATGCCCAGTGTTCTGAGGAACCACCAGACTGATTTCCAGAGTGGTTGTACCAGCTTGCAATCCCACCAGCAGTGGAGGAGTGTTCCTCTTTCTCTACATCCTTGCCAACACCTGCTGTCTCCTGAGTTTTTGATCTTAGCCATTCTGACTGGTGTGAGGTGAAATCTCAGGATTGTTTTGATTTGCATTTCCCTAATGACTAAGGATGTTGAACATTTCTTTAGGTGTTTCTCAGCCATTCGATAAAAGGTGAAAATTGTTTGTTTAGCTCTTTGATGGTGCACGCTGGTAGGATTTGCTGAAGGAAGCAGAGGCAAGAGGATCACGAGTTCGAGGTCAGCATGGGAACTATGTTTTCAAGTAGAGAAAAGGAATTAAAGGAAAGTTTAAGTAGCAAAGATAATCATCAATCAACAAGAACTAACTGACTGTGTAAATATAATACAACGAGAGGCAAAAGTTCCATTCTCAGAAAGCAGATAATCTTGGAGGCTGTGACCAGAAGGTTCTGGCTTAAGAGTTAAAATACAGAAACAGTATTATGATATATTCTTCCATGGATAAGAAAAGCCATAACTCAGCTTGAGAATGATTTGAGTCTGTCATAATGCTGTAATTCAATCTCTAGTGGCATAAGTGTGAGGCAGGTGGTAATTGGTAGTGTATTATGAAGCAAAAGGTCCTGATGAGAATCAAAGTCAGAAACCTAACTTGAACCACTAGCCTTGTACTGTAGAAGGCTTCATCACTCCACCAAACAGAGGAGCCAACTGGGTAATCAGCACCTAAAACATAAGATTATGGGAGACTTCATATTTAAATCATAACACATCAGACTTGGAAGGTTTAGGCCTCAATGCCATGTGTCCCTGTTCACTGTTCACTGGACATAACATTACTGAAGAAATGTACATCATGTTCAAAAAAGATGCCACTAGATTGTCCTAAATATTCTAAATATTCCCAGAGAAAATAAACAGAAAACAAGGAAGCAAACAAACTACAACAACAAAAATATACATAGAAAAGCAACCCATTCTAAACATTGTGTTTATGATGAAAAAATATTAAAGAAGGAAAAGATAGAGTTATTATCTTATTGGCTTTCTAGTCTCCTGTCATTGATGCAGTCTCCTGTCATTGATGCAGTCTCCTGACTAGCTCTCTTGGGCTCTTGTAGCAGGAATAGCAAATAAGGACCTGGCTACAAACTGAGAGATTTGGAATACAATTACCAAGAAGCTAAGGTTGGGGCATCCTTATCTTCAATATCTACCCAGCTTCAATATCTACTCAGCATAGAGAGTAAGCTCATGCTTAGTCTAGATAATGAGAATTTGTCTTAATTCAGAAAAACAAAGGAGTCTTTCTTTATGAATCTTATTGGTAGCAAGCTCACATAACTATAATGGCCCAAGTTTCCATTTTTCAGAACACAAACAACTGCAGAAGCAAACAAAATTCCAATGTGTCAAAGAACCAATTAACATTTAAAAATATATATGGCAAGAGAAATAAATGAGAGTGATTCTCAATGAAGGAAACTACAAATCCAAATATGTATTTTCATGTATACATATATACTATATACATATATGTACATATATACTATATGTGCATATGCATAAGTAAATGTGTTTACATATGTATATTATTTTAAATGATATATTAAGCAAATGTAATGCTAGTCTTATTAATTACTAGTTTATGAAAATAAAAGCTAAATAATAAAGATGTCTTTGTCCAAGAGTACAGGTACAACATTTCAAAAGTCATCTTTTAAAGAGACTCATTTAACACATGTGTTAATGAAAATTAATTCCAATGTGTCTTAATACTTTTGGATACTTTTTTTGTATTAGCTCTTTTCCAAATTTTGATCCTCAAAATTCAATGTTTATGTCTGTAAATGGCCTCAAATTACTAGCAAATTACAATTTAAAATATAACAAAACTTGGGTCCACCAAGCCTGATGACCTGAGTTAATTCCCCAGAACATAGATAATGGAAGGAGAAAGCAAATCTTGGGTATTATCCCTTGCTCTCCATTTGTATGGTAAACATCAAAACACATATATCCCATAATAAATAATCTAATTTAATTTTAAAGCATATTTCATTATAGATGCTTAGATCCATTACAGATACTTTGGCACCATTTTGTGATATATACTAGAGTTTCTGTAACATGTGGCAATTATTACTTGTCTTAGTGTTTATACTGTTAGCTATTGCTTCTCTTCACTTTGTACTATATCCTATTAAAATAAATATCTTATTAAAACTACAAAAATAAATGTATGGTATGTACTAGGATTTCTTGGCAAGCTAAAATCTCACCAAACTTAAGCTGTGGTTCTGCATACCTGCTGGAATGTCCATTTAATGTTGCATTATAGACAATGAATTATATACCAGTATGGCTAATGGAGGCATAAATAAGGGAGTATGGGGGTCAACCCCACATCAGAGAGTAAGGAGTTAAATTGTAAGCATTTTCCCCTTTCCTGGACTCCTAGGAAGACCAATTAACTGAGTCAACAAAACAGGATTTCCTAGTCTGTATCTGAATCCCTGCTAAACTTCATATGCAGAAGAATTTAGAGCAATACAGTTATTTTCCAACCCTTAGTTTAATCTACTAATATGGCAAAGAAGCATAAATGACTCATTTTGACATCTGTCCTAAACATGGGGAACTTCCCAAGATACCAGAGAGAAGACACAAGCTATGGTGTCTTTTCTTGTTGGAACCTTCCGCCTTTTATCATAATCTTTAATATTTTATGACCTAGTCATCACAAATGAATTCCAGCTCTTATTTTCCTCAATCCATAGATTTTCACAACCCCAAACTTTAATTTGTTTAGATGTACTGTTTGGTGCTGAAGCATGCATGGAAGCCTTACAGTGAATTGTGATGGTATGTTCTCTGGATACTCACTTTTTAGTGAGCATCACATAGTAGGTGAAAAGATAGCTGTAGTACAACTACAAATTGGACAAATTGTCTTCAAACAATTTGTTTTTCAATTCTGATGTAATAAGTATATTTCTCACAGCAGACATGTAGATCATTCATTCTTGACAAAGTTCCCAACTCAGAGCATTCAAATAGCTGAAGATCTTGTCCCTAGCCAAGAATGTCCATGTGCTTCCATCAACAGGGAAACCCAGCCTTTCACTTCCCTACAGCTTCTCTTTCAGTTAGATGGACCAACAAGAAATTAAACTGTCTTCATATTCTTCCTCAGCGTTTTGAAATATTCTTTGTGTCTCTAAGTGACACTTATTTATTGGATATTTTATTTATTTACATTTCAAATGTTATCCCCTTTCCCAATTTCTCTCCCAGAAACCCCCATTTCATCTTCCCTCCTCCTGGTTCTATGACGGCCTACCCCTGCCCACCCACACCCTCCTGCCTCCCTGCCCTTGCATTCCCATATACTGGGGCATGGAGCCTTCACCAGATGGAGGGCCTCTTTTCCATTGATGCCCGACAAGGCCATCCTGTGCTACATATGTGGTTGGAGCCATATGTCCCTCCATGTGTACTCCTTGGCTATGGCCTTTTGTGTCCCAAGGCAGAAGACTGTCTTCCTAAATAATTAAGCATGACTTGTTCAGTGCCACTAGGTAAAGATCTTTGAACACTACCTTTTTATTGTGGGATTGTATTTAATTTGTAGCTCCTAGTTAAAAAATTGTGTGTTAGATAACATAAGCTTTGTTTTACCTGTGACCCTAGAAAGTGAACAATGTAGATTCCCAATATAAAAACAGTGATTAATCAGCTTTGAGCAGGACACAGGTCAGAAAAAGAAGCACCAGTAGTACCTGTTAGTCAGAATACAAACACTTTCTTTGGGATGATCCTTGCTTTCTGGTGAAATAGAGTAAACCAAGGCTATCACAAGCAAATGAAATAGTTGAAACATAAGATTTCCTCCTTATTAATCCCTCCTTAGTGTCTGTTGAGATTTGGTCTTGCTGTCTATAACAATGCTAAGTGTGCATCCCCACAACCTAGAGTTCGCATGCAGACCCAAGTAATCCTGCTCCCAAGTTATTTCTGATCGGTAAATAAAAATGCCTACAGCTAAGAGTTGGGTAGAAGAGACATAGATGGTGTTTAGGTTTCCCAGGCTCTGGTTTGGAGAATGGGTAGAGGAAGAAGTTGAAGGAGGAATGAAAAGCTGACATGTGTTAGGTTAATCATGAAAATATGGTCCTAAGGGCTGGCCAATTAGAGAAAAGAGCTGCCTGGATGAAACATAGCAAGTACTAACTTGGAGATATCAAAAGTAGAATCTAAGAGCATAGTGGGTAGATATAGGGTGGAAAGAACAGCCCAGTACTTTTGCTGTGTAAGGTTTATGTAAATATAATGATTGTATGTCTTTTATCTGGGAACTAAATGGTCATAGGTGGAATGGAAATCCTGGATTGAGATTAAACAATTTCCACAACAGTCTCCATTAGTGAAACATTGCTTGTTCCTCTGGTGAGAGAATCACAAATATCTGGTGTTCATATAAACATGATTAACCTATATCAGTGATCAAATCACTAAAATTATACTTATAAGATGTACATGCATTCCCAAATTCATTATGCACAGTAAAAATGGTACAAATTTCAAACAACCAAGTGTGGGCACTGGCTATGTTCCTTGTCTTTCTAACTGCCAGAGTATTGATTGCTCTCTTAAGAGCCCTATTTTGTTTTCTGAAGAAGTTACAGTTTAGTTGCTTGATGCTGTTGCAGTGTAAATGTAAATTATTTAATTACTTTTGCATGAAACTGATCTGAAGCCAGTAATAGAACTGTAAATAGTATTATATGATTAAATTCATTGTTACATATGAAAATTGTGATTTGTATATTCCTTTCATGTGTTTAAATGCTACTTTTTAATCACAACTAATAAGCATGCAATAGTGTAAAATATGTAAATTTTTCCCTTCAATTTGTAACTGAAAGAATTATATTCTAGAAGCAAGATTTATTGATGATTCATGGAAATTAATTTTACTAAAAGACATTTTAAGGACATCAACAAGCAATGTGGTTACCCAGGGCAAAATTAAGCATAAAAACATATTGCCTCTGAGGCAGAAGAAAATCATTTCTTGCAGGGAACAATATTGCAGCGTCGCAGCATGAGCTTTGAATTCTATTTCAGGGAAGATACAAGAGAAGAAAACACATTAATAATAATCTTACATCTACGATCATGGAAATTTAAATTTCCTGTCTTGGACGTACACTAGAGTAAGAAGACTGCAGTCTCTACCTATCCATCTGAAAGTGAGTTATTATGATTATATTATTAAATTACAGCATATACATTCATTTTAGTTAAAACGAAATCAGTTATCACAATCACATGTGGTTATTTTTAATCTTCCTTATTAAGGTGCCATAGAGAAAATTCTGACATTTTCCGTTTTTAATGTTATAGAAGAAAGGAAATATTTCTTTAATAACTGATTTTAGAGGATGTATCAAAGCCACAGCAGTTAAGAGCATTTTCTTTTTTATGTTTGTGCATATACACACATATATATATATGTATTAATATATGTACATATACACATAAAATTGAATTGTATTTTTTAACTTATGTATTTTACATCCTACTCACTGTCATCCCCTTCCACAATCCTCCTTTCATTCACCTTCCCCTTCTCCTCTGAGCAGGTAGGAATCCCCCTCACTCTGGTACTTCAAGTCATTAGGAATACTACTCTGTAATTAAAAACAATGAATTCACGAAATTCTTAGGCAAATGATCAGAACTGGAAAATATCATCCTTAGTGAGGTATCCTAATCACAAAAGAATACACATGGTATGCAGTCACTGATAAGGGGATATTAACCCAGAAATTCAGAAAACCCAAGACACAATTCACATATCAATTGATTTCCAAAAGGATGGAAGGAGAGACCCCTGGTCCTGGAAAGACTGGATGTAGGGGAATACCAGGACAGAGAAGCGAGAGGGGGTTGAATGGGGAGCAGGGGGGAGGGAAGAGGGTTTATGGGATTTTCAGGGAGGGAGGAACTAGGAAAGGGGAAATCATTGAGAATATAAATAAAAAAATATAGTAAATAAAAAGAAAAGAAAATTGAAAAAAAAAGAGCTCCTTCTGCTCTTAAAGAGAACCCAGATTCAGTTTTCAGTACCCATAGCACTCACAATCATATGTAAAGTGTACCTCCAGTTCCAAGGGGTTGTAACCACTTTTTCTGGCCATCCAGTAGGCACACAGTACACATATATACATGCACACAAAATTTTCATACACCTAAAGTACAAGTATGTGAAAAATTAAAATTAGTTTCAGTGAAAAGGAACATGCTTTTGAAATATCAGGTTAACAGGTTCACATTCCCTTTTCCTCCTTTCTGGAACGCTGTACCTGCCTGTGCTGCTTCTCTGCCTTCCAGCTGGCATTGTCGTAACTCCAACTCTGGATGTGGGCAACTGCTTCCTTTTCAATTGTGTAGAGCCATTGCATATGGCTTAAATGGTAAATGACAGACTTGGACCTCACCTCAGGCCTCATAATATCTTCTCTTGTAGTATTTGCTACTTCTACAAAATAATTTATTCTGGGTCAGAAAACAAGTTTCCAATATATAACTTTTCCTTTTACTGTGCCACCTAGACTACTGTTACAGAAACAACCTAGAAAAGCACAACTTTCTGCACTCAGATAGTGAAAAAATGCAAAAGAATAGCAATATTTGAGGATCCAGAACAAACCAGCTGAATACACCCAATCATCATGCTCCTTCACACTGGGATATATTATCCTCGATGCCATGGAGAAGATGAACTATATTTAGTTTTAATATCATAGAAACAGCAAGGACTCAAAATTGTGCATTTGTCAGTCCCTGTAGGAAACTATTTCATTTCCCATAATTTTCTCTTTTCAGAGTTACCAAGAATGTATTCTCTCTTTTTATCTTGAATGCTTCTCTCTGTGATGTTTTTCTGTAGTTACTGGGAAGTTTCTACTAATGTCTTTCTGAAATTGTAGATTTATTCATCATTTTCTTTTCATGAGATCATTCTGTCTTAAAGCTTTAAGAATGTTATTCAGTCTCAAGATAATTTTACTCACTTAAAGCAAGAATGTCTTTCTGCACTCAGTTTAACTTGGCATCAACTACATCATCACTATTACATTTTTAGTTTCTCTTCTTATGCTGAGATACTTGTGTAGATGATTAAGTCCAGCTAATCTTCCCCTACATGTCTATATCTGTGGTTATTACCTGCTACTCCATTAGCTTTTGAAAAGACAATTCTAAGTAGCTTGCTGATGTGAAATTGCTTACAGAAGTACACAGCATGACCCTGAACAGATGCTTTCTATTGATCCATATAAATCCATCTTTTCTATGTGAAGGATATGTATCAACTGAACTGTAGGAGTCTCTGGAGCACTTGCCTAGTATCATATTCTCTCCTTTGTTTGTAGGCATACATTATTACTTTAGATTGTAGACAAGTGTTTCTATAAGTTTTTGTGAACATATACAAGCTTCAAATGGTTAATGGTTTCAATCATCATCATTAAAAGGAGAAGATGCTCTTTAATGCTAAAGCATTTTATTCTGGAATATTTGCATTGAATTGGAAACAAGGACATTTCAATGTAGATAATAGGTGTCATTCAAGAAAAAAATTTCATCTTGCACATCCTGACATTCATAATCATACTAAAGAGTTAGTTTGTTTTTGTACAATGTTTAAATCATGTCAAAAACAGAAATCTAACAAAATATGGAGGAGTTATACAAACATTTAATGATAGGGTACAAGGAAATTAATCCAAAATTTTCAATTATGATTTATAAGTGATATTTATATTCTCTTGATGCAATAAATTTCATGACAGTTAATATAAAGTAGGCACTTATAGCATAAAAATGATGAAAAAGTGTTTCCAAAGCCTAAGCACATTGAAAACAAAATCTCTGCTAAGATCTAGAAGGTAAGAAAGAAATTATATGAGAAAGAAGAAATACCAAACCGATGATTTTTTATACCAAGTTGGGAACAGAGAAACTATGCTATGGATGTGTTTGTACATGTGTGATGCTGCATGTACAAATGTGTGAATCTGAACATGGAGACCCCAAAATATATTCAGGTATTGTTCCCCAGGCATATTAGATGGTTTCTTTCACTGTATGAGAAACCGCCTCACCAAATAAGGTAGGCTGGCTGCTCACTGCTCTCCAGGCATCTACCAGTCTCTGTCTCCCTGCCCTAGGATTGCAAAGTCTATCACCATTCCAGGTTCTGGGGGTGAAGTGAAGGTCACAAGCTTAATGGAGTGAGCCCTTGGCAAAGACCTGTAGCATTACTAAAATTATGATTGATTTGGTGCAGACACACCTAGGGTATTGATAAAGAACTGACTCAGTTGCGAAAGCAATCAGAAGAAAACTTTCAAAATTTTCTGTCTAGAATCCTTGGTAGAAGGAGAAAGCATCCTCTCAATGCTGATCTTTTGACCTTGGTACAACTACATTGGTGTGTATATACCAGTGTATGTACACACACACACACACACACACACACACACACACACACACTTAAAAAATGGCACAATTTCCTGACTAGTTATTGATCAAAAAGTAATTTAATTCACAAAATATGAAGAGACTCTTACTGAGTCACTTAGTATATAAGCATATATTGAAAACTTATCAAATTAAAGAATATGGTCGTACCAGCTTGCAATTCCACCAGCAGGGGAGGAGTGTTCCTCTTTCTACACATTCTTACCAACAACCGCTGTCTCCTGTGTTTTTGATCTTAGCCATCCTGACTGGTGTGAGATGGAATCTCAGGGTTGTTTTGATTTGCATTTCCCTAATGACTAAGGATGATGAACATCTCTTTAGGTGCTTCTCAGCCATTAGATATTCTTCAGGTGAGAACTCTTTGTTTAGCTCTGTACCCCATTTTTTAATAGGGTTACTTGCCTCTCTGGAGTTTAACTTCTTGAGTTCTTTGTATATCTTGGATATTAGCCCTCTGTCGGATGTAAGGTTGGTAAAGATCATTTCCCAGTTCTTTGGTTGCCGCTTTGTCTTTTTGACAGTGTCTTTTGCCTTGCAAAAACTTTGTAATTTAATGAGGTCCCATTTGTCTATTCTTGATCTTAGAGCATAAGCTATTGGAGTTCTGTTCAGGAAATTCTCCCCTGTGCCCATATGTTCAAGGTTCTTCCCTAGTTTCCCTTCTATTAGTTTCAGTGTGTCTGGTTTTATGTGGAGATCTTTGATCCACTTAGAATTGAGCTTAGTGCAAGGAGATAAGGATGGGTCAATTTGCATTCTTCTGCATGTTGACCTCCAGCTGAGCCAGCACCATTTGTTGAAAAGGCTATCTTTTTTCCACTGGATGGTTTTAGCTCCTTTGTCAAAGATCAAGTGACCATAGGAGTGTGGATTCATTTCTGGGTCTTCAATTCTGTTCCATTGATCTACATGTCTGTTACTGTACCAATACCATGCAGTTTTTAACACTATTGCTCTGTAGTACAGCTTGAGGTCCAGGATACTGATTCCCCCGGAGGTTCTTTTACTCTTGAGAATAGTTTTAGCTATTCTGGGTTTTCTGTTATTCCAGATGAATTTTTGAATTGCTCTTTCTAACTCTATGAAGAATTGAGTTGGGATTTTGATGGGGATTGCATTGAATCTGTGTATTACTTTTGGTAAGATGCTCATTTTTACTATATTAATCCTGCCAATCCATGAGCATGGCAGATTTTTCCATCTTCTGAGGTCTTCTTCAATTTCTTTCTTCAGAGACTTGAAGTTCTTGTCATACAGATCTTTCACTTGTTTGGTTAGAGTCACGCCAAGATACGCAAGCTGGTACAACCACTCTGGAAAGCAGTCTGGCGGTTCCTCAGAAAACTGGGCATGACACTCCCGGAGGATCCGACTATACCACTCCTGGGCATATACCCAGAGGCTTTACCTGCATGTAATAAGGACACATGCTCCACTATGTTCATAGCAGCCTTATTTATAATAGCCAGAAGCTGGAAAGAACCCAGATGTCCCTCAATGGAGGAATGGATTCAGAAGATGTGGTATATCCACACAATGGAATACTACTCTGCAATTAAAAACAATGAATTCACGAAATTCCTAGGCAAATGGTCAGATCTTGAAAATATCATCCTTAGTGAGGTAACCCAATCACAAAAGAACACACATGGTATGCAGTCACTGATAAGGGGATATTGACCCAGAATCTCGGAATACCCTAGACACAATCCACATATCAATAGATTTCTAAGAAGATGGAAGGAGAGATCCCCTGGTCCTGGAAAGACTGGATGTAGGGGAACACCAGGACAGAGTAACGAGAGGGGGTTGAATGGAGAAAAGAGGGAGGGAAGGGGGCTTATGGGACTTTCGGGGAGGGAGAAAACGGGAAAGGGGAAATGATTTGGAATGTAAATTAAAAAAATAAAATAAAATAAATAATAAAAAAAAATAATAAAAAAAAATGTATTTGATCAGCGGGACTCTGTTCTAGTGCCAGAAAGCAAAAGAACTTGGTGGCTTCATCCAAGTAGTTCAGACTTATAGTTAAGAGTATAAGAAACAGGTTTAGGGAATATCCCTACACATCAAAGGAAATCTTCTGGGGCGAGTTTCAGGGTATTCTTCAATGAACATCCAGAGAGGCCATTATATGATGCTGGAAGGTGAAACCTGGATTCCAATAGAGAACTCAAGATGTTCAAGATACCAAAGCCATGGGATAGGGGAAATGATTTGGAATGTAAATTAAAAAAAATAAAATAAAATAAATAATAAAAAAAAAAGAATATGGTCGTATTTCTGCTTATTCCATGAGTAATGTGTCTTAGTTCAGTGATAATCATTGTTGTCATTGTGACCAAATGCATGATGGAAACAGCTTATAAAGAAGAAATAGTTGTTTTGCTCAGTTTCAGATTTTGTTATGTTTGATTATTATTTAAACTAAAATATAAAAATCTTTCCCCTTTCCTATTACTCTATTAATCCTTGCAAAATATGGTTTTATTCTGTCAGAATCATGATTTCTTTTTTATCTCTTAGTTATAAATATATGTATATATTTTACAATAAATATATATAATGTATATATTATATAAAAGATATAATAATATATATTGTGTTTATGCATGTACTATATATATAAAGTATATATTTTGTATAAAGATTAGTGCCCTAGTAGATGCAATGTAAGCAATGTATAATGGAAACAATATAATGTAAGAAATGTAAAGAAATTTAAAATATTGTATATTAAATTGATTTGTGGTATATCATATTTGTGATCTTTTGGCTACTTTCTCTGGTTTATTTGTTTATATAAGATAAATTGTGGGATAATTAAGTAGTGGAATTATCCTGGACTGAACTTTGAACCCATCCTGATTCTTTCTTTTTTTCAAATAATCCATATTTCCTATTGTTTTCATTACTGAATAATTATGTACTTTTCTATATTAATGTAATCTTTAGTGTATTTTTCTTACATTGGTACAATATACTATAATGATAGTGACTTGTAAGTTATCAAAATAGTTTTAAATTTTAGTCATTAAAACCCTAAAATAATGGTAGAATTTTAGGATGAACTTCATTTTCCCAAATATGTCAATTTATGGGAGTCCTTAAAACAATTTTATGAATTTGAAATGTCATCAGTATTAAATTTTATGTAAAATTTTTCTATGTAATTATTTATTGTCGCACTTTAATTGTTGCAAAAATAGTCATATGTCCTTGATCTTGAGAAAGGTGTTAATAGTCTTCAGACAGCTAGACGATTGCTTAAAAAAGTATAACAAATATGATGGGACGAATTTTAAATTTTTCATGTAAAATTATTTTTAATGACAATGAAAATGGAAAACTAAGACTGGTCTTCAATAACAATAAAAACAACAGAAAGCTCACATACACAAGGAAACTGAACAACACTCTATTCAATGATAACTTGGTTAAGAAAGAAGTAAAGGAAGAAATTAAAGACTTTTTAGAATTTAATGAAAATGAAGGCACAACATACCTGAACTTATGGGACACAGTGAAAGCAGTGGTTTGTTTTCTATATTCTTTATTTACATTCCAAATGATTTCCCCTTTCCCAGGTCCCCCCTCCCGAAAATCCCATAAGCTCTCTTCCCTCTCCCTGTTCCCCAGTCAACACCCTCCCAATTCTCTGTCCTGGTATTCCCCTACACTGCTACATCCAGTCTTTCCAGGACCAGGGGCCTCTCTTTCCTTCTTGGGAATCAATTGATATATGAATTGTGTATTGGGTATTCTGAGCTTCTGGATTAGTATCCACTTATCAGTGATTACATACCATGTGTGTCTTTTGTGATTGGGTTACCTCACTAAGGATGATATTTTCAAGTTCTGACTATTTGCCTAGGAATTTCGTGAATTCATTGTTTTTAATTGCAGAGTAGTATTCCATTGTGCAAATATACCACATTTTCTGTATTCATTCCTCTGCTGAGGGACATCTGGGTTCTTTCCAGCTTCTGGCAATTATAAAGAAGACTGCTATGAACATAGTGAAGCCTGTGTCCTTATTGCATGCCAGGGAGACCTCTAGGTAAATAGAATTGAAGACACAGAAATGAACCCACACTCCTATGGTCACTTGCTCTTTGACAGAGGAGCTAAAACCATCCAGTGGGGAAAAAGATAGCCTTTTCAATAAATGGTGCTGGTTCAACTGGAGGTCAGCATGCAGAAGAATGCAAATCGATCCATTCTTATCTCCATGTACTAAGCTCACGTCCAAGTGGATCAAGGACCTCCACATAAAACCACAAACACTGAAACTAATAGAAAAGAAACTGGGGAAGAGTCTTGAGCACATGGGCACAGGGGAAAATTTCCTGAACAGAACACCAATAGCTTATGCTCTAAGATCAAGAATTGACAAATGGGACCTCATAAAATTACAAAGTTTCTGTAAGGCAAAGGACACTGTCAATCGGATAAAGCGGCAGCCAACAAACTGGGAAAAGATCTTTACCAGCCCTACATCTGACAGAGGGCTAATATCCAATATATACAAAGAACTCAAGAAGTTAAACTTCGGAGAGCCAAATAACCCTATTAAAAATGGGGTACAGATCTAAACAAAGAGTTCTCACCTGAAGAATATCGAATGGCTGAGAAGCACCTAAAGAAATGTTCAACATCCTTAGTCATTAGGGAAATGCAGGTCAAAACAATCCTGAGATTTCACCTCACACCAGTCAGAATGGCTAAGATCAAAAACTCAGGAGACAGCAGGTGCTGGTGAGGATGTGTAGTAAAAAAACACTCCTCCACTGCTGGTGGGATTGCAAGCTGGTACAACCACTCTGGAAATCAGTCTGGTGGTTCCTCAGAAAACTGGAAGTGGCACTTCCGAAAGCAGTATTAAGAGGAAAACTCATAGCTCTGAGTGCTTCCAAAAAGAAACTGGAATGAAACAGTAGCTTAATAGCACAGCTGAAGGCTCTAGAACAAAAAGAAGCAAATATACACAAGAGGAGTAGATGGCAGGAAATAGTCAAACATAGGGCTGAAATCAACCAAGTAGAAACAGAAGAACTATACAAAGAATCAACCAAGCCGGGAAAACTCACTTAAATATAAAATGTGGAGAAATATATAAAGAAAACAATAATAAATACAAATAAACTGCATAAGCATGCTGATATCTCTGCTGAGTCTATGCTGAAATCCATCTTTCTTTAAAATATTTTTACTGAGAAAACAAAGGCAAAATAGCATGTTACCTATTATTAGATTCATATAAATTAATATGAAATCCTTACCTATTGTGAAATAAGTTTGACTACCTTAGGTATTGACAGAAGTCATTTAGGAAAGGCTAAAGGCAAATAAATTTTCTGGAGATGGCTCACCACTTTGCATGACTACATTGGGTAAACTCTGAATTACAAAGCCTTCAGAGATATTGTCCCATGTCCAAATACGTACATACATATACATATACATATACTATACATATACATATGCATATGCATATACATATACATATGTGTGTGTGTGCGCATGTGTGTATATACATATATATGCACACACATATGCATACATGTATGTGTATGTGTATATATATATATACACATACACATATATATATGTGTATATATGTGTGTATACATATGCCCACACACATATGCATATTCATACACCTGAAGGTATATATGTAAGTATATAAGTATACATGATATATGAACAATTGTGAATCTGAAGAGACAGGTTGTTATGCCCGACCAGAATGTTTGTATGTATGAATGTATGTGTGTCTATCTGTATTGCCTATGTAAACGTTTTTTTTTTCTTTTCTTCTCTTTTATTCCTGGATCATGAAAAGTTGATGAGTCCAAGACTCTTGCCTCATCAGCTCGAAGTCCTTAAACATTAGAGAAAAGAAATCAGCCTTAATTAGCATAAAATAGTAAGATATATTTACAGAGAAAAGAAACCAACACTTATGAGCATAGAACTGTAAGAAAGAGTTAAGTTTCCAGAGATCAACAGCTTCTAACTCACAGAATAGTAGAGATAGTTACAAGGCCATTGATCACCAGTTTATGGCCTTTGTCTAACTCTGTAACCCTTCTCAGTAATTGTCAAGGTAAAAAACAGAATTTGGTGAAAATTGTGTTCAAACAATATGTGAAAATGATAACATCAGAAATTAATTCAGGATGTGTACACATGCACATAATTTCATCAAAATTGTTGTTATTCATTTAAAACTGATCCCCTATAATAGATATATAAGTATAAATTGAACAATCTTACCTAAAATATATTTTCAGAACTATTACCTAATTTTAATTCACTGGAATGCCCACAGATACTATATTCAAATTTTCTCAAATCAAATCAATACTTGCCTTTATTTTTTATCTCTGTGTTCTTTTGTAATGTGAAAATACAAAAAAAACCTTTTAAAATATAATTACATATAACTTGCTGTGGATTGTTGCATAAGTTATTTGCAAAATTACATTTCTTTTGGCACATATTTATATGAAATTTATATTTTAAAAAGATTAATTTCTTCTACTTTTTGTGAAGCCATTTTCATTCCAACAGTTTTCTGTTTAGTCTGTGTTGTTTATTCTTAAACCTCACAACTGAAAAATGGAATGTATACCTATCTGTTTCCCCAAAGTAATAGCTTTGTATAAGGTTTTTAAATTGAATCTTGTTTGAAATTTTAAGCTCTAGATAGGTTGATCAGTATGCCTTTCCGTTTCTGGGTAAGGCACACCTTATTGACTTCTATTATGATGCTTACATTCCCACACCTAAGTCTTCATACAGCTGCCCTTGTTGACACTCACAAGGTGTCAGATATTTAGAAAGAAAACAGATGCTTAGAATCTTTGAAACTTTCAAGTAGTTTAATGTGTAGGGAAACAATAGAAGCTGATTCTAGTTCATCGGATATGTCACATGGTGCTGGATGCCACCCTGCTCTTGGGCATTCTGAAGGCCTTGTCATCCAGTGTTGTCACAAGCTGTGCAACAATGTTTTTTTCTTTGCCTGTGCTGTCAAGTGTTGTGGTCCACTCTCAAAGGCATTCTTCAATTTTATAGAATTAAGGGTACACTTTAGTTATCTGCATAATCAATTAATGTTTTAATTTCACAAAGTACATTGTACAAAATTATTTTAGCATTTCCAAAAAGATTATGTGAAAATCATGATAAATCACTTAAATATTTCTTGGAGGATGAAGGTGAGGTTTGAAATATATTTTCATATATTCCACACTTACCTCAGACTCATTACATAGCTGAGGATGACCTTGAATTTCTTTTTCTGCCCCACCATTACCTCCCAAGTCCAAGGAGTACAGGAGTGCACCACAAAAGTTGGCGATAGCTAAATATGAATGCATTAAAATTTCTGGTTATGAAATGTATTATGTTCATTAAGTGTTTAAGCCAACATTTAAATAAATTTAAACTTTAAAATATTATAACATAGTTCTAACATGCACAAAATTTTAATGCTGAGATAATTTAGTCTACATACAAATAAATAATAGCAAGATTTTTAACTGTGACTACTAGTCACTGTTGAGTCTGTTTTCAATTCCAGCACATGGCAGACAGAAACAGGTATAATTCTGATGGAGAAGAGGAGAGGAAATAAGCAAAAGAAGGAGGAAGAGTAGTGGGGGAGAATAAAAGGAAGGAAAGAAGGAAGGAAGGAAGGAAGGAAGAAAGAGACTATTGAGGGCTTGCGATATGGCCTAATTTTTAATACATCTTGTAGAAAAAGTGTGCTGATATGAATATGATCTCAAGGGAGAAAAATGAATATGGTCTCAAGGGAGAGACCACTACCAAAAGTTGTCCTCTGACTTACATATACACATCACACAAGTGCCTCACTCTCTCACACTTTTCTCTCTTCTCTCTCTCTCTCTCTCTCTCTCTCTCTCTCTCTCTCTCTCTCTCTCTCTCTCTCTCTCTCGCACATACACACACACACACACACACACACACACACACTTACACATACACACACACAAGTAAATAAAATGAAAAGATAAAACATAAAAGAATGTTGATAAATCACTAGGCCACCAATAAATAATATAGAGCTAGAAGCAGGATGAAGAATTAAGGAGTGCAAAAACCAACTCAAAACCTGACAGTTTGGTTGAAAATTGTTAACAGTTACTTAGTCTTCATTCTATGGATAAAATTACTAAGAATTACTAATGGTGTTTTTAAATGTATGAAAAATAGAAAAATATAATTTCAGCAAAATGTACCATGTAACTATGATTTAATTTGAAATTATTTTTTAAATTATTATTCTTTAACCTTTTTATATAATCCATTCATTATCCACCTCCCAATCTGCCCTCTGATGGTTCTTCATCCCCTACCTCCTCCCCCTTCTCCCAGACAATGTCCCTACTCTCCACTCTTATGCAACCAGACCTCCCCACTCCCTGGGGCCTCAAGTCTTTGGTGGGTTAGGTGCCCCTTCTCTCACTGAGGCCAGACCAGGCAGTCCTCTGCTGTATATGCTTCGTGGTGATGGGACACATGTCAGCTGGTATATGCTGCCTGGTTGATAACTCAGTGTCTGAGTGATCTCAGGGGTCCAGGTTAGTTGAGACTGCTGGTCTTCCTATGGTGATGCCTTCTTCCTCAGTCCAGCTTTCCCCAAATTCAACCATAGGAGTCAACAGCTTCTGTCAATTGATTGGGTGTATGTGTCTGCATCTGACTCTTTTAGTTGACTGTTGGTGTTCTCAGAAGGTAGCCATGATAGGCTCCTATCTATAAGCACACCATAGCATTAGTAACAGTGTCAGGCCTTGGAGCCTCCTCTTGAGCTAGGTCCCAATTTGGCCCGGTCACTGGACCTCCTTTCCCTAAGGCTCTTCTCCATTTTGACCCTGCAGTTCTCTTTTTTTCTTTTTCTTTTTTTTTAAGATTTATTTATTATTATTTATATGAGTACACTGTAACTGTCTTCAGACATACCAGAAGAGGGCATCGGATCCCATTACAGATGGTTGTGAGCCATTATGTGGCTGCTGGGAATTGAACTCAGGACCTCTGGAAGAGTAGCCAGTGCTCTTATCCACTGAGCCATCTCTCCAGTCCCCTATTTTCTTTTTTTTTTTGTGATAATTTTGTATTTATTTGTTTTGATACAATGAATGCATTTACTTATTCAGATTTATAAAAACTGTGACAATCCACCTTCCAAAAGTACTTACTAGGTTCTTAAATACCATGAATTCAAGAGCAGAAGCTGCTATAAAATTAAGAGCATCAAAAAATAATGAGAGATTTATGCTATGCTATTCACTTGAGGTATATTATGCAAAACATAGTTATAAAAAATTGAATAGAGGTATATAAGCGTAATAGATTTTTTTTTAGATATCAAAATATACAATGGAGGGAGTGACAGACAAACCATACTTTATAATGCATTTATACTTATGTGAAGAAACTAAAAAAGGGTGATCACTTTGTGGGAAAAAAGGATGTTTTTTATGTAAGACATAAAATAAAATGAAAGATATTTTCCATGTAAATCTTCAATTTTATGCCTACCATCTTATCTGTATAATTTTTCATGACATAGTCAGTTTTAACGTGTTTTTCTATATATTTCTTGAGTTTTATCAGAAATATTTTCCTTGTAGATTTTCAATTTTATCAGAAAATGTTTATAATTCCACTCTCAATCAACTTAGGAATATTTTTATGCCTACCATTTTATCTGTATAATTTTTCCATGAAATAGTAAATCTTAATGTGTATTTCTATATATTTCTTCAATTTTATCAGAGATATTTTCCATTTATATTTACACAATGGAATACTACTCAGCAATTAAAAACAATGAATTCATGAAATTCTTAGGCAAATGGGGAACAGGGGGAGGGAAGACGGCTTATGGGACTTTAGGGGAGGGGGGATCCAGGAAAGGGGAAATTATTTGGGATGTAAATAAAGAATATAGAAAATAAAAAAAAAAAGAAAAGAAAAGAAATTCCTTAGTGATCAGGGAAATGCAAATCAAAACAACCCTGAGGTTTTATCTTACACCAATCAGAATAGTTAAGATCAAAACCTCAGGTGACAGAATATGTTGGCAGGGATTTGTATGCAGAGGAACACTCCTCCCTTGCTTGTGGGAATGCAAACTGGTACAACACCTCTTGGAATCAATCTGGAGGTTCCTCAGAAAATTGGAAATAGATTTACTTGAAGATTCAGCTATACCATTTTTGGGCATATACCCAAAAGATGCCCTACCATGCCAAATGGGCATGTCTTCCACTATTTTGAAATTCTTAACAGCATTTATTAGACAGTTTGTATGCATTGGTGACTGGCTCTGGTTGGCCAACTAATGATCAAACTAATGTTTATTCTAGAATTTCTCATTGAAACTAAGAATTTCTGACCGGCTCATACTTCAAACATCTAAGGAGGTATGATTCTCATAATAGAGGTCAAGGCAACAGAAATATTTATGGAGCACTAAATATTTGCTTTTGTCTGTTTTATTAAACATACAAATAAAAGATCTCACCCTTAATAGATAGACTATCAACAACGTAATCATCATGGTTCTGTTAAATCTGCAATAATTAAGAAAACTTCAATGACAAGAAATGTAATATTTTTTTTTTTTACTGAAGAGATGTTGTAATCTAACAGTTTGCTTCTATTTCTAGATCTGAGTTTATATCAGAAGTGTGATCTTGTCTTATTTATTTTTTATGTGTGCTACTGCATATTTCCATATTTTCCTATATTTTAAGGAAGTTTATTTTGTCTCTTCAATTATATTTTTATAATTTTACAATGTTTGTCTCTGGATTAAGATTTCTTTAATTCCGTGAAATTTTCTCTTTGTTCATAGCTGTAGCTAGTGATTTTAAAGCATAACATGGTTTTAGGTTTATAATTAGGATTTGAATTATATACAATCTAACTGAAAATATAAGATGGTATGCTCCCAACTATAAATATTTTAAAATATAACTTTATTTACAGAGAATAAAATTATTTACATTTACATTTTGGCTTAATAATATACTAAATTCACGGACATGTAGTAAGTATAAAATTCTATATAGATAAATTTATAAAAGTTTTAATCTGGCACCAAATCTTAGAAAAAAATAAGATTTTGTTACTATTTTTCCATTTTAACTTACTCTAAATATATTTTTAAAAATTTTGAGATATAATAGAATTGCAACATTTCTCCCTTCTTTTTGCTTCCTCCAATGCCTTCCATATATCTCTGCTCTCCTTCAAATTCACAGGAACTTCCTTTGCACCAATAAATTATAAACAATCAAAGAATAGAGTTTTAGAGTTCATTCCCAATGATATACTCACAAAACATCCCCATTCCTAAAGTTTAGAGATCATTGCAGGTGTAGGTGTAGAAAGATTATAAGAGCCAGAAGCACCAGGAATTTGCACTGAGATTGTGTCTTTTATCAATATCAAAATCCCCATCAATATGTCTCACTGGCATGTACTCGATAACATGAACTGAATGAGAATGATGTATTTGAACCTTCCAATGTAGACAGAAAAGTTCCAAATGAACTCAGTCCTACACAAAGACCCATGGGTAACTGAGAAAGGTTGAGAGTCAGAGAAACAATCTTTCCCAAGATAGAGCATACCAGTTGGTTGTTTAGTGCCAACCAATCAACCCTGTAAACATATATACAAGTAAGATTATATGAACAAAACATATTACATTTGAAAATATATATGTAAAATTTTATTATTCAACACACTAATTATGTAGAGCTCAGAAAATATGTAATCCTGAATGAAGAGTATACACACACATATGTGTGTGTATATATATTTATTTATATATGTATATATATATATATGTATATATGCACGCAACAATAATTAATAAAAAAGGAAGCCATGAATTTGAAGGAAAATAAAGACTAGAATATAGGAGCATTTGGAGAAAGTAAATGGACAACAAAAATATTGTAAACAGATTATAATTTTAAAAATACACAAAATCATAAAAAATATGGAAGCAAAATTAGAAAAAAATTACACAGGAAAAATCACATTGAATATCATGCTATTTCCATCTCCAGTTAAAGGAGATAAATCAGTCATACATATGGTACTCATACATGCATGCAGGTGAAATAGTCATTCATATCACAGAAAGTAAAAAAATAAGAAGAAAAGAAAAGAAAAACATATGAGGAGAAAACTCTCAAGTGTGTATAGTAAAAGTCAATTAATATTTGAATATTGAAGTAAATCAATCCTACAGTTTTGTTTTTGAATCTATAAACTACCATCTTTCAATAAACTCAATTTCAGAGTTAAATGTAAGTGTTCTAATAGAAATAGTTTGATAGATATTCTGATAGATAGTTTTATTACTTATGCATCATGATTAGTATCCCTCCACAATAGAAAAGAAATGAAAAAAAAAAATAGAAAACAAAATACTGTTAAAACTTAAAGTTAACTTATGTGGGTGAAAAAGATGGCCTTTTGAATTTCCAAATAGTTGCCCTTTGATGCATTCTTCACACTATAAAATGAGTAATAATTATAAGTGGCTCATTGATCTTCCTAATCTCTAGTACATTTAAAAAAATAAATCACTTCAATAGGTATTGCATATGGTTAATGAATTGTAAATACAAAATTCAATTCTTTTTCAGCCACCGACAAACAAAATTAAAACCCCTTTCAAGATAGTCATTGAAAGAAATGCAAAGAAATAGTAGATTTGCTTCATGCACCAGAAATGTTTGCAACTAGTTCTTATGAATTATGCATGTGAAGAGCTAATCACAGCCATTATGGTTTTCAGATCTCCCTAAATAGCATCATCATGCTCTGATGTTTTGGGAACAGAAATAGCAGAACATTGAATAGGAAGTCAATGAATTCTCTCTTGTTGCATTTACATTCAGTTTTAAATATCATCCAATTGTTTAAATTCTATGCTGTTGGGAAAGATAGATATGTGGAATAATCTTTACCCATAGATGTAAATATCCATGTGCTGGTGTCCATATTAATAAATGTGTATACATATAAAACATAATTTGAGGAGGTAAAAATCTCATTTGATGTGGAACGACTACACTATGTACAATATATATACACACATATATATACATATATATATTACATTTGTCATATATTCTTTATTCATACTCTGATATTTTTCTTTATCTGGACTCTCATATAACAACCAGATATTGGTTAGTATGAACATCAGGATTCTCTAAAGAGACAGAATGATAAAATGATAATAATACAACCTAAGAGGTTACTATACGATTGGCTCACACAGTACATTTTGGGTAGTCCAACAATGTATGCCTCTCACAGGAAGACTGTAATTGCTCTAGGGAACCAGACAAGTCACCACTCTCTCTCTGGTTGAAGGACTTCAGAAGAATTCCTGGTCTTCAGTCTACCTTGCAAGTCTAAGAAGCTGTTCTAGTATCAGCAACAAAATGCCACAACAGCAAAAGGATAATCTTTGCAGCAAGAGTGAATGTAAGCAGGTAAAGAACAAAATTTCCCCCTTGTATATCTCTTTATCTTAACTGCCTCCACAAAGAGTAACTCACATTTAAGGTAGGTTTTCTTATTTCAAAATATAAGACAAAGAAAGTTCGCACAGCCTTGTCCACCTATTTCTGTCTCAGTGGATTTTAGATCCAGTCAAATTGACAGTTCATTATCTATTTCAGCTAATATGAGTCGTTTTTAATAGTTTTATTATTATGCATTTATTTGAGAAATCAGTATAATATGATTCTGGCTTGCCCAAAAGTAAAGTATGTCCAGGAATAATGACTTTGAAATCTTGGTTCCATTGTCTATAATTTTTGAGAGTTTATGTCAGTCATAGTATTATTCAAATTCAAATTTTGGACATCCTGGTTACCCATCTAGATGACTTCCATCTCCAGGGCAAAGTATTAGTTCTTTTAAAAACAGTCACCCACCAATCTCAAAGTTTTTAAATGTTCCTGTCCAAAGGAAAGGCAGGGAAGAAAAAAATGGAGAAGAGTCTGAAGGAACGGGCATCTGGGGACTATACCACCTAGTGGTCCATCTTGTCAGCAGACACCAAATCCCTACACTACTGCTGTTGCCAAGAGGTGCTTGGTGACAGGGACCTGGTGTGACTGTAAACTGGCAGGTTCTGCCGGCATCTGACCAATGCAGATGCTGATACTTGCAGCCAACCATCAGCCTGAGCTCAGGGATCCTGGTGGAGGAGCCGGAAAATACTGGAGGAGCAGAGGGGAGATTACAACCAGATAGGAAGAACAATGTCAACTGGCCAGACCACCCAGAGCTCCCAGAGCCTAGACCACCAATCAAGGAATGTACATGGTGGCATCCATGGCTCCACATACTTATGAAGCAGCGGATGGCCTTGACTGACATCAATGGGAGGGGAGGCCCTTGGTTCTGTGGAGGTTTGATGCCCCAGCATAGGGGAGTGCTGGAGAGGTGGGTCTGGAGAGGGTGGATGGGTTGGGGAACACCCTCATAGATGTAAGCAGGAGTGGGGAGAGTGTGGATAGGATGGAAGGGGAGTTGTGGAGGTGTAATCTGGAAGGGGGACATCATTTGAGATGTAAACGAATGGAATAATTAGTAAAACTAATAAAAATAAAAAAAAAAAAAAAAAATTAGGGAAAAGTTACCTTGAATTATCCCATATTTTATCAAGACTTTTAAAGAAAAATGACATTCTGGGGTGTATAAATTGACTTACAAGGTAAAACACTTGCTGCCCATGAGTGAAAAAAAAAATGTCTGAACACAACTTCAAAGGAAGAAGAAATGATTTTGCTCTCAGTTTCAAAGAGTTCAATCCACTGTGGTGAGATTATGGGAATCTGGAAGTTAAGAACAGGGTAATATGCAGCTGGAGTCATGTGTACTCTTTAGTTGGTGGTTTAGCCCCTGGGAGTTCTGGAAGTACTGGCTGGTTCATACCATTGTTCCTCCTACGGGGTTGCAAAACCCTTTAGCATTTAGGGTCCTTTCTCTAGCTCCTCCATTGGGGACATTGTGCTTAGTCCAATGGTTGGCTGCGAGCATCCCCCCCCTGTATTTGTCATGCACTGGCAGAGCCTCTCAGGAGACAGGTATATCAGGCTCCTGTCAGCAAGCACTTGTTGGCATGGCTCCAGCTGTATATATAGCAGAGAATGAGCTTGTTGGACATCAAAGGGAGGAGAGGCCCTGATAAGTCTCCATGCCCCAGTGTAGGGGAATGCCAGGACAGGGAAGCAGGAGTGGGTGGATTGGTGAACAGGGGGAGGGAGGATGGGTTAGGGAGTTTTCGTGGTGGGGGGGGACCAGGAAAGGAGATAACATTTGAAATGTAAGTAAAGAGTATATCTAATAAAAAAAAAAGGAAAAAGCAAAAATTAAAACATGAATATTGGAAGAGGACACTACAAAACATATTCTCCAGAGACACGCTCTTGACTTTACATTTCCTTCCCAGATCTTCCACCTACCTTTTAGCACCTCCAAAGACACCAACATATTACAATGTTTTGAGTCATTATTAATTATCCAGTCATTATTTTAGATTTCTTATTATCTAATTATCTTTAGAAACAAAATCATTGACACATTGTGGACTGTTTTACTTATAAATTTTGTGTTATTACTCAAACCAAAGTTACAATCTTGGCTCGCCATTAGAGATGAAAATATGAGAATTGAAAAAAAAAGAAAAGAAAAAAGAAAAAAAGAAAAAGAGAAAGCAACAACAGATTCTTTGAGTCTAGGTTTTCTTTATCTCTTATTATTTCATCTCTATAATTTAGCACTGTTTATTAGTCATGCCCTGCTCATGCAAAGTGTATTGACAATAATTCAACACCCGATTCAATGTCATCCAATAGCAGACACACAACACGTAAGTTTGCTTCCCTGAATACTTGCTCTAACTACAGTTTCTCCCAGATCTTAACAAGATGTTAGAACTCCTACAGTCACCAATCACATTCGTTTCCTTAGATATATTTGAGTGTGGGTGGATATATTAATGTCTTCCAGGATTTACTGTTTTTTAGTTTTATTATTGGTAATAAATAGGGATGAACATAGGGATATTGAATAGATCGGAAAGCACTGTACCACTGTCCTACTATTTTATAATCATACTCCCTACCAACATCTGTACATCAGTGGTCTTCAACTACTGATATTCCCTATTTTTCTTTCTTGTTTGAGACTTTTTTTTTTTTTTTGGTTTTTCGAGACAGGATTTCTCTGTGTAGCTCTGGCTGTCCTGGAACTCACTCCGTAGACCAGGCTGGCCTCGAACTCAGAAATCCTCCTGCCTCTGCCTCCCAAGTGCTGGGATTAAAGGCGTGCGCCACCACCGCCCGGCTCCCTATTTTTCTTATGTACAATTTTTATATGAAAATTAATCTGAAAAAGGAATCATAGAACATGTAGTCATTTCAAACTGTGTTTTGTTCTCATCACTAAGTCTTTGCAGATTCATCTACTGGTCATGTATAATAATAGCTAAATTATTTTTTCATTTAAAGGAGGTTATAGGATTATTTATTTACCTGGCCACCTTGTGAAGTAGTTCTAGGATGATTCCAGTTAATTTTTTTTTTCAAAAAGGTGCTACAAGTTTGGTTGTGGGATTTCTTTAGATATAAATTTTCGTTCCTTTGGGATAGATGCTCACAAGTGTCATTGATGGGCAATGTGATGGTTCCTCTTTTGGTGTTGTTCCTTTTTCATTTGTTTGAATAACTGCCCAAATGTTTTCTCTTTAACTTGGACCATTTTACATTCCTTCATATAAATCATCAGTTATATTCATTTTCCCACTCTCCTTCCCAGAATTACATGCTGTTATTTTTGTTTGAGCTAATATTTTAAGAACATCCATAGCTTCATATTTTATATACAATAAGTGTGACTTCAAAGAGTTTCTGTAATTTTTCTGACTTTCTCTATGTGGTAATATGCCTTACCAGTCCTTCAATAGAATTCTTCTGTCTGTATTGTTCAGGTGATTGAGGGAAGATGGACCACACATAGAAACCTTCAATCTGTTAGAGAGTGAACTGAAGACTTACAAGGTTAAAGTTATATCTTTCCCTAGGTTGGAGGTTTTTAAACATCTTTTCATTTTTACTACCATGAGAGAACATTGGAAGGATATTTGCATTTCTTTTTTATATATTTTTTATTATTTCCTATATTTTTTATTTACATTCCAAATGATTTCCCCTTTCCTGTTTCCACCCTCCCAGAAAGTCTGTTGAGGGACAACTGGGTTATTTACAGCTTCTGGCTGTTATAAATAAGGCTGCTATGAACATAGTGGAGCATGTGTCCTTATTGCCTGCATGGGAAGATATGTTCATCATCCTTAGTCATTAGGGAAATGCAAATCAAAACAACCCTGAAATTCCATCTCACACTAGTCAGAATGGCTAAGATCAAAAACACAGGAGACAGCAGTTGTTGGCGAGGATGTGGAGAAAAAGGAACACTCCTCCACTGCTGGTGGGATTGCAAGCTGGTACAACCACTCTGGAAAGAAGTCTGGCGGTTCCTCAGAAAACTGGGCATGACACTCCCGGAGGATCTGGCTATACCACTCCTGGGCATATATCCAGAGGCTAATATCCAATATATATAAAGAACTCAAGAAGTTAGACCCCAGAGAGTCAAATAACCCTATTAAAAATGGGGTACAGAGAGAAACAAAGAGTTCTCACCTGAAGGATATTTACATTTCAAAGTCCTACTTGGAGTTTTCAGGATTTTGAATTTCACGTTAATTTCTTCCCATTCTCATATTGTCTTCTGTGCCGTTTTTGTAAAATTTTGATCTAAATCATGGACTTTTCCATTTTCAGTAATAAAGTCTATCCCTGACTCACTTTTCATCTACCTTAAACTACAATCTCGGCATAGCAACATTGCACTCTTCCCACTTTACCCTTGTGTTATTTTGAACACATAGTCTTATGCAAATTGCTTAATTCTTTCTCATTCTTCCTTTCTCTTAAAACAATATTTTAACTTTATACCTAATTTCCTAAACTTTTGCCTTTTTTCTTCTTTTATTTTTAACATTTATATATTTATTTATTTATTTATTTATTTATTATTTAGTCTACTTGGCTTCTTCTTAGAATGACCAGCTGGGGGCTATGAAGAACAATAGCACATTAGAGAATTGATATATTCTTTCATTTGTTTCCTGTTCCTTTCAGTGTCCTCCCAGCTCAGTGATGGTTATCCATCCTTCCAGGAACAGTTAATTACAACAGATGCAGTCTGTTTTCACTTGCAGTTTGGCTACTTCACCAGATCTAGCTCCACCATGCTTCTCACACATACATGCCAGCCACTACTTAAGAGTCTGAATACCAGAACAAAAGGAACTGTCCTTAACATTATATGCCATTAATAACTAATATTCTTTTTATTATTCAGTGCTGAATGGCAGCTGTTTCCTGCAATTACTATATTAATAACGCCTCAATATTTCCCTTTGGCCTTTCTGATTTTTACAAATGTTTGGTTAAATTTTTGAATACAATATTATTTCTTCTATACCACCATATATATATATATATATATATATATATATATGTATATATACACCACCATATATATATATACATATATATATATGTATATATATATATATATATATATATATATATATATATATATATATACATAACATTGGAAAATGTTATATACATAACATTGGAAACATGCTCTTGCCATTGAAATCTTTTAAGGGCTCTTTATTCCTGCTAAGGTAAAAATGAAGCTTCTAAAAGGTGGTATGGAAGATCCTTTCATGATCATAGAATCATTCTGGAAAACTAAAGTACGCTGAGTTTCTTGCTTGTAGCATAATTTATTTATACTTTTTAATCTACTCTTTATTGAAATAGTTCTCAACCTTCTTAATACTGCAGTCCAATACAGTTCCCCGTGTTGTAGTGACCCCAACCATAAAATTTTCATTGATATTTCATAACTGTAATTTTGTTATGGTTTTGAATAGTAATGTATATATATATATATATATATATATATATATATATATATATATATGCAATTTTATTTATTACCTTCCTACCTGAATAAGTGCATTCTTGTTTTTACATAAAAGAAATATTTGAAATAAAATAAAATGAAAAAATATAATCATAGAACACAAGTTTCAATTTATTTTAATTTTAAGAATTTCATGCTTGTATACAACATAAAGTGTTCATAATTAATATCTACTTTCCTTATTACACTTTTCTCCTAACTTCACAACAGTTCTTTCTCCTGAGTCCAATAATAACCTATTCAGTTAAATTAGTGATGCTCACAGGGTTTTTTTTTTTTTGATGTTTAATTCAGGATCTTTCAAAATTCATTTTCAAATTTAATTTTATATTTTTAAGCTATTCAAGCTAGTATAGAAGTTATTCATATATATTGACTATGATTAGATATGCTACATAAATAGTTCATATTAATTGAAAGTCTAATTTAAGAGTCTAGTAATTGGGGCTTTAATAGTATATCATGATTTACCAATAGAGATCATTTAGAATGATGTAAACTGGTAAGCTGAAATTTTAGAATTATCCGTTAAAAATCAAAACAAAATGGAATTTTCAAATTATATTGGATTCAATAAAATTTTCCAAAGTCTACATTTATTTTACCCCAAATATCAACAGTATTTACAAATTTTTAATTGATTTACTGTTATATCTATGATCTAGTAAAATGAGAGTAGCATGTTTGATGGAAACTACAATAAATAGAAATAAATACAGGTAAATAAATATACCATGTGTTACAGAAAATATGATGTTGATATGTTATTTTATTGGAAAGTAGAATATTAAATTAAAAACTAACATCCTATTACTGATTAAAACAAAAGTTTTTAAAATACATGAGAATATGAGTTCTATATAACTACAACAGATCATTAATTGACTACTAATTACTGAGCTGAATTATATTGACAGGACAAGACAGATGACTCTAATTTTCTATTCACACAATGAAGACAATTGTGAAATTTATGAGAAAATCACAAGGAAAATGTAGTTACTTTTGAGTGACAATTGGCCACATTCACACTTTCAAAAGCAAACTTCATATAGTAAAGAAAAGGATACATTTTAATGCATACTTTGCATATTTTATTTTGAATTGTTTGAGAAATAGCATAATTTCACTATTATTTTATTCTGTACTAGCAT
Organism: Tokudaia tokunoshimensis; assembly: GCA_036184795.1. Classification (NCBI taxonomy): domain Eukaryota; kingdom Metazoa; phylum Chordata; class Mammalia; order Rodentia; family Muridae; genus Tokudaia; species Tokudaia tokunoshimensis. Next base: position 46,178,280 of record BTHU01000013.1, read on the forward strand.
CAGGTTGAGTATATTTACTACATAAAGCTGATTTTATGAAATAGAATTCCAATTTATGTTACTAGTATGCAAGAATAATGCAATTAAATTAGTTTCCTAGAAATAACTTCCATATTGCCAACACACAAAACACAGATGTGTGTGATGTGCCAATTTACAAGCAAAATATGACAACATAAATGGAAACGCAAACACATTTTGTTACAAATATTCTGGAAGCAACTATAATGTACAGTTTTGTAAGGAATTTATTTTACTTATGTAAATGTGGTATTCTGAGTAATACTATTCATTAAGAAGCCATGAGGCCCATAGTGCCACAATTTACCATCTTTAATAGAGCATAAAATTACAAATCTAATAACATATTCTGAATATTTTAAATAGCAGACAAAATGACCAAACAAATACAAAACTTAACTGGAATGTGATATTCCAAGCCAGATGTAGAAAGGATTTTAAAGAACAGTAATGAAAAAGTAAGCTAAAATTCATATGTATCTATATCTATATATTACATTTTTAACATTTCTGATAGGAATGTTAAAAATATAATAAATGGGTCTATTTCAACACATTAATACCAATTCATATTTAGCTGTCTACTTATATAAATAGATGACAGACAGGTACGAGCAAATATTGATTTAATTCAATCTTATTGAGATACCTCCAGTATTGAACAACTGATTATACTATTAATAAACTTTTTCTTTACCATATCAGATTAACTTCAAGCATGCTGACTTTGTGAACCAAGACTTCATACTCATTTAAAGATTTCCAGCAAAATATTGTATGTGTGATGATACTCTTGAATTTGGAAATACATAGCCCCAATTGATTATATAGAATTCTGTCAGAATTGATCTCTATTAACTTTAATCTAATTTTCCTCTATTTTTACATACAACATTCAGTAAATATAATCAGCTCTGCACAACACAGGATGAGATGGAATGAAACTACCTTAAAAGTATGTCATTGTCCTGTCCTTAATAGTAAGTGAAACATCGTGGTTTATGGACAACTGACTATGATAGCTTAGTCATGTTTATTCTATCACTCAGAAGCAACCTTGCCTAGTGAGCCAGGTTACCACTGAGGTAACCAGAGAGGGACAACAGGGTAGAAACAACTAATACCCTACCTTGTCTTGAAAGTAAGGATACATTCAGAATGGTTCAGGACCTATTTTGTCTCTCTCTGTGTATCTTTTTCCTGGCAATAATGTTTCTTTACACACTTTGTGGTTAAGTTAGTAGTACATCAGTTAATTTTCTATTGATGTGATAAATTGCCATAGCCAAAGGTAACTTAATTTAGAGAAGGTTTAGTTCCACCTATGGATCCAGAGGGACAAAAGACTTGTATAGTAAGATGGAGTCATGGAATCAGGAGGCAGGCATCAAGGCAGGAGCAGAAGGCAGAATGATCACATCTTTAACAACAGCAAGCACTGAATAGAGTGAAGGGATATGAACACTCAAAGCATACCCACAGTGCCTACTCCCTCTAGGTAGGCCACATGTTGTGAACTTCTCAAAACACTACCAACAGCACTGGGCAGTGGGCAAGTTTTCAAAAGTGTGAACTTATAGGGTGGATCTCTCACTCAAATCACCATATTCAACTTTTATAGCATTGAGAATAATTGGTGATCAGTATACAGTGAAGAAAGGCAGTGGATAAGAATTCAGAAAGTGCTGTCCTTAAACTCCATCTCTGAGGTTGCATAGAGAGGGTCTCAGTTTGACTTCAGTAAGACAAATCCTCTCTTGGATATAGTGATTGACATTCTTATTGTTAAGGCATGTAGTGACTTTGTTTACATACATACCATAATTATGATTAGAAAAGTCAAAGATGAATTTTCACAATCTGAAATTTTAATGCTTTTAGTTAAAAAATCAGTTGTGCATGATTAATCCATAAATTAGTTTGTTTTTTTTATATTTCCACTTTTTGGAATAGGTGATATTTACATGCAGTTTAATATTTGAAAGGCATAATAACATATGATTAAAATTATATTTTGCATTTCATTTTTCTGTTACATTTTCAACATTACTTTTCACTTTCTAGACCCACTAGTTTGCTGCTGTGGCTGTGCTTTCTGTTTCTTCCCAGATGGACTGAAATTATGCGTGTAATGATATATATTTTACTCTATTAAAGATTTGGAAATTATCTCTTTATTTTACATTTCTTCTTTGACTTTTCTAATAATTATGGTATGTCTGTAACATAAATGTGGTATGTCTGTACAATCACCACATGCCTTACCAATGTAAATGTTAATAATTCAATGTCCTCTGGTTATTAATTTTCTTTGGGTGATAACATGCACCTTTTGAGAACTACTTCCAAACATCCTCACTTTGAGTTCAGATGAATTTTTTCATAAACCATAGTTGTCTGCTCAGAACATTCCTTTCAGTTGTTTTCATGCCTTAACCGTAATCCAGATTGTTATACATTTATTACATTACACATTTCATTCTCTAAAGATTGTAGAGGTTGTTTTACACTATCATTAAAACAGTATTTCAGTGGACAAAGTAAAGATCAGACTATGTTTTTCACATAATAGAAGAAAACTTCCTTGATAAGGAGTGAAGACTATGCAGATCTGTAGATATAAGAACAAATATTTATAAGGTAGATAATGATTATGAAATTTTGCTGGTAGTAGGTTTTCCTAAGATTCATTTCTTCATTAGCCCTGGCTAGTAGGCTAGGTTTCCAGTACCAGTCATGATTTATTTCTTGTTGAATGAACCTAAAGTCAAAATAGAGAGCTGTTGGTTATTCTCAAGGAATGCCTGGCACTGCTTAACCCTGAGGGTTATGATCCCATGTTCATTATTGTAATTCATAGGCATCACATCAAGGTAGAGCTATTGGCTGTTTTTATCCTTTGGAAGCTTGTTTGGAAGTTTCTGGTACCATGAAAAATAGTCCTCATCAGAGGAGGCATTCATGTTAATTCTTGTCAGGGGCCTCTGTGCTCTTATTCTGAAATGCATGATGTATTCAGCAATGGGGACTTAAACTTTTACCCTAGTAGGCAATCAAGACTGATACCAACTGCCTGTAATGTCTTAGAAGTTTTTCTACATCCCTGACAATCCAAGTTGGCCAAAAATTCAAATGAAGGTTTTGACATCTAGTGCTATAGGACTTATTTTTTTAGGATGGTTTTTGACTCTTGGAAGGTGCATTGTGAGATTGTCTCCTAGTTTGGGCAGAAGGAACATTCATGAAATCTCACCATAATGTAACTGGCTAAATATGAGCTGAGCAAATATAACAGTAGACATGGTAAAGTAGAGTGGAGAAATCCCAGGAAATATCACCTCTATGCAAAGAACTATGGATAGCTAAGTAATGCAGAGATTGGGAGAAGTAGTATTCCTCAGGAAAGAGCACACAGGTTAGCTAATAAGAAAGAGTGAAACTTGAAAACATGCATACAAGTAACAAAAAGACTGAGTAGATTATATTTGTATATATATATACTCTGACACGCACACATACATAAACAGTTACTGAAAACAGAGGCTATGGATTTGAAAGAGAGTAAGAGGTATATGGAAGCATTTGACACAGGAAAGGGAAAGGAGAAATGATGTAATTATATTATAATCTTAAAAATAAAGTAGTTAATTAAAACTAAAAACAAAATTTAAGAATAATGCTATCTTTATACCCCATTTTTCATGGGGTTATTTGTGCGGAGTCCAATTTCTTGAGTTCTTTGCATATATTGGATATTAGCACTCTATTGGATGAAGGATTAGTAAAGATCTTTTCCCAATCTGTTGGTTGCTGTTTTGTCCCATTGACAGTGTCCTTTGCCTTACAGAAGCTTTGCAATTTAAGGAGATCCTATTTGTCAATTCTTGATCTCAGAGCATAAGTCATTGATAATCTCTTCAGGAACATTCCCCATGTGCTCATGTATTCCAGGCTCTTCCCCACTTTCTCTTCCACTAGATTCAGTGTATCTGGTTTTATGTGGAGGTCCTTGATCCACTTTGATTTTAGCTTAGTACAAGGAGATAAGAATGGATCTATTTGCATTCTTCTAAAGGCAGACCTCCAGTTGAACGAGCACAATTTGTTGAAAATGCTGTTTTTTCCAGGAGAGACCCCTGGTCCTGGAAAGACTGGATGTAGGGGAACGCCAGGACAGAGAAGTGAGAGGGGGTTGAATGGGGAAAAGAGGGAGGGAAGGGGGCTTATGGGACTTTTGGGAAGGGAGGAAACGGGAAAGGGGAAATGATTTTGAATGTAAATAAAAAAAAACTTAGAAAATAAAAAAAAAAAGAAAATGCTGTCTTTTTTCACTGAATGGTTTTAGCTCCTTTGTCAAATATCAAGTGACTGTAGGTGTGTGGGTTCATTTTTTGGTCTTCAGTTCTATTCCATTGATCTTCCTGCCTGTCTCTGTACCAATATCACTATTGCTCTGTAATACAACTTGAGGTCAGGAATGGTGATTCCCCCCAAAGTTCTTTTATTGTTGAGAACAGTTTTTGCTATCCTGCCTTTTTTTATTATTTCAAATGAATTTGAGATTTTCTATTTCTAACTCTATGAAGAATTGTGTTGGAATTTTGATGGGGGTTGCATTGAATCTGTAGATTGCTTTTGGCAAGATGGCCATTTTTACTATATTAATCCTACCAATTCATGAGCATGGTTAATCTTTCCATATTCTGAGATCTTCTTTGATTTCTTTCTTCAGAGAATTGAAATTCTTGTCATACAAATCTTTCACTTGCTATGTTAAAGCCACACCAAGATATTTTATATTACTTGTGATTATTGTAATGGGTGTTGTTTCCCTAATTTCTTTCATAGTCTGTTAATCCTTTGAGTAGAGGAAAGCTACTGATTTGTTTGAGTTTATTTTATTTATTTATTATTTTATTTTCTAAGTTTTTTACTTACATTCCAAATCATTTCCCCTTTCTGGTTTCCTCCCTCCCTGAAAGTCTCATGAGCCCCCTTCCCTCCCTCTTTTCCCCATTCAACCCCCTCTCGTTTCTCTGTCCTGGCATTCCCCTACATCCAGTCTTTCCAGGACCAGGAGTCTCTCCTTCCATCTTCTTGGAAATCTATTGATATGCGAATTATGTCTAGGGTATTCCCAGATTCAGGGTTAATATCCCCTTATCAGTGACTGCATACCATGTGTGTTCTTTTGTGATTGGGTTACCTCACTAAGGATGATATTTTCCAGTTCTGACCATTTGCCTAGGAATTTTGTGAGTTCATTGTTTTTAATTGCAGTGTAGTATTCCATTGTGTAAATATGCCACATCTTCTGAATCCATTCCTCCGTTGAGGGACATCTGGGTTCTTTCCAGCTTCTGGCTATTATAAATAAGGCTGCTATGAACATAGTGGAGCATGTGTCCTTATTGCATGCAGGTAAAGCCTCTGGGTATATGCCCAGGAGTGGCATAGCAGGATCCTCCGGGAGTGTCATGCCCAGTTTTCTGAGGAACCGCCAGACTTTTTTCCAGTGTGGTTGTATCAGTTTGCAATCTCCACATCCTCACCAACACCTGCTGTCTCCTGTGTTTTTGATCTTAGCTATTCTGACTGGTGTGAGGTGGAATCTCAGGGTTGTTTTGATTTGCATTTCCCTAATGACTAAGGATATTGAACATCTCTTTAGGTGCTTCTCAGTCATTAGATATTCTTCAGGTGAGAACTCTTTGTTTAGCTCTGTATCCCATTTTTAAATAGGGTTATTTGGCTCTCTGGAATCTAACTTCTTGAGTTCTTTGTATATATTGGATATTAGCCCTCTGTCGGATGTAGGGTTGGTAAAGATCATTTCCCAGTTAGTTGGTTGCCGCTTTGTCTTTTTGACAGTGTCTTTGGGTTTACAGAAACTTTGTGATTTTATGAGTTCCCATTTGTCAATTTTTGATCTTAGAGCATAAGCTATTGGAGTTCTATTCAGGAAATTCTCCCCTGTGCCCATATGTTCAAGGTTCTTGCCTAGTTTCCTTTCTATTAGTTTCAGTGTGTCTGGTTTTATGTCGAGGTCAATGCAATCCCCCTCAAAATTCCAACTCAATTCTTCATAGAGTTAGAAAGAGCAATTCAAAAATTCATCTGGAATAACAGAAAACCCAGGATAGCTAAAACCATTCTCAAGAGTAAAAGAACTTCTGGGGGAATCAATAGCCCAGACCTCAAGCTATACTACAGAGCAATAGTGTTAAAAACTGCATGGATTGGTACAGTGACAGGCATGTAGATCAATGGAACAAAATTGAAGACCCTGAAATGAATCCACACTCCTATGGTCACTTGATCTTTGACAAAGGAGCTAAAACCATCCAGTGGAAAAAAGATAGCCTTTTCAACAAATGGTGCTGGTTCAACTGGAGGTCAATACCAAGTGGATTGAGTTTATTTTATATTCAGCCACTTTGCTGAAGTTGTTTATCAGGTTTAGGAGTTCTCTGGTGGAATTTGAGGGGGGGGGGTGGTATCTCTTTAGTATGCTGTCATATCACCTGCAAATAGTGATATTTTTGCTTCTTCTTTTCAATTTGCTTGCCTTTAACCTCCTTTTGTTGTCTAATTGCTCTGTCTAGGACTTCAAGTACTGTACTGAATAGTTAGGGAGAGAGTGGGCAGCCTTTTCCTAAGAAGCTCTGTCATAGCCTGCCATATACAGAAGTGGATGCTCACAGTCAACCATTAAACTGATCAGAGTGTGCCCAGTTGTGGAGTTAAACAAAGAATTGAAGAAACTGAAAGGATTTGCAACCCCCATAAGAAGAGCAACAATACCAACCAACCAGAGCTTCCAGGATCTAAACCACTAGTCAAGGAGTACACATGAGGGACACATGCCTCCAGCTGTATATGTAGCAGAGGATGGGCTTGTCGGGTATCTATGGAAGAAGAGGCCTTTGTTTCCTTGAAGGTTCATTGCCCCTGTGAAGGGGAATGCGAGGGTGGAGAGTCAGGAATGGGTGGGTTGGTGGGTGGGGGTACACCCTCATAGAAGGAAGAGGAAGGGGAATGGGGTAGGGAGTTTCTGGGGAGGAAATTGTGAAAGGGCATAACATTTGAAATGTAAATGAATAAAATATCCAACAAAAAATGGCTAAGTATAAAAATAAGAATAATACTAAAAAGAATGTGTATGGAATCATGTATGCTAGGCCAGAGGAAGCAAAAGTTGCTTAGTAATTCAGTATAAAAATTTTCAATAATTATATTATTTTCCATTTTTCATTATATTGGTATGTTTTAATTAGGTGAAATAATGGGCTTTGTCATATTATACACACACACAAACACACACACACACACACATATATATATGTAAAATACAATGATCATCTTCAGTCTCCTATTACTACATCCTGCTGCCTCACACTATTTACATGCCTCTATCTTTGACCTCTATCTACTTAAATTTATTGCTCATATTATATACTTTATTATTTCTATATACAGATATGTTAATATCTCCTTTTCAGAATTCAGATTTATATTCTTTTTAATTTTTAATTATTTATTTTTCATGTAATATAAGAATCACTCTCTCCAATGGAATCTCATGTGTATATGCTCTTGCCCATCAGTAGTAGTTGGTCAACACATTAAATGAATTTAAATGGCATTTAATAGGGTTTTTATTTGCCTCATTTGCTTTGCATATGTATATATTTTCTTGTTATTCTTTTCCTAATATGTTTTGGTTTCCATTTTGTGTTTTGGTTTGTGTGTTTGTCTCTATGTATATGCTTTTTATTTTTGTTTTTGATTTTGAAAGAGAGAGAGCAAACTCATGGAGCTGGGCAGGTTGGAGGATCTTGAAAGAGCTGGGGGATAATATAAACATGATCAGAGCATAAGTTAACATCTTATAAAGCACATTTACTAACATTAACATTTCATCTATCCATTTGTTTTCAATTCAAATATATATATTTGAGATCATATGCATATATGTATTTATATATGAATGAATCTGTCTCTCTTTATATCTATATCTGTGTATGTCAATATTTATGTAAAGCCATTGTTGTAGAATTATTAAATATTAGTCCAGGGCTTCTACTCCACCTTTGACAATTTAGATCCCAGATACAAGACACACCCACAAACTTTATATTTTTAATAAACCTTTATTAGCACTAATTCTGGGCAGATACTTATCTACCATGGTGCTACAATCTATTTCCTATCGATAACCCCAAGTTTTAACTTACTATGTTTCATCTGTGGTGCTCTTACCTGTAATTGTCAAGCCCTTCTGGCCATGGTTTCTTGACTTCTAACTCATGGCATCTTTTTTTCTCTTTCTACCTTCTTTCTCTCCTGGACTCCTTGTACCCCCGAAATCCAGAAACGCAAAACCTGCCTATGTCTTTTCTGCCCAACTATTGGCAATAGGTATCTTTATTTATCAATCAGGGGTAACTGGGGGCAAGGTCACATAGCATCCCATGGGTCTAAGTGTGGACACTCAGTCTCTGGGGCAACGAGAACCTGGGGACCGACACTTATTATTACAATAGGTAGCAACAGACCAAACCTCAACTCGCTATCATGAGACTTTGTAATATTTATTCATCAATATAAAACAGACACTTTAGTATTTGCTCCATATATTTTTTGATGTTGTTATAACTCATGATATTTGGTGATCCATCATAATTCACCACTCCTTATACTCTCTACACTTATTTTCTATTGTATGTCATCAATGTCCCTCTTTCTCATATTGCCTCTGATATTTCCAGCCTCTATTTTTCTGTTTATATCTTTCAGTCATGCAGAAAGGAAAGGAAGAGTATAATTTTATTATATCTTACAGTTCAGGAAAAAATGGTGGTATATATATATATATATATATATATATATATATATATATATATATCAAAATAAGCAAACAGCCATTTATTTTGTTTATTCTGATATACACATGCATATGCATATTCATATAATTTATATTTCGGCTTTATATTTTTTCAAGGTTCAACTTTGAATGTGTTTCCAACTAATCCCTTGCTTTCATTCTTTAATCATTAACATTGGTCTGGGCATTTTTCTACCAAATAATATATTAGTGCTATATCAAAAGAGGATAGATTGGTATTTTAAATACATATTATTTTAGGTGGTCTCCTTTAATACAAATACCTAAATATGTTTTTATTAATGCCATGAAAAGAGCTAAATGTTTCTGATAGTCATTTTATTAATAGATATAGAATTCTACATACTTATATCTCAGTTTCTCTTCTTGGCTAAATATTGAAACTATATTCCAAATACATAAATGCTTATTAGTCAGTGGGTATAAACTGTCAAGTGTTTATGTTATGCTTTCAAAAAATGAGAATTAATATTAGATTTCATTTATAGTTATACCACATTGAATATCTCATAAGGCAACTATGTACAGGAGATTAAACTGGGGCAATTTGCAGCTGATCAAATGCTTAACAAATGAAAATAAAATATTGTTAAAGAATTAAATTTTATTTCAAAATGTACTATGTTTGAAGATCATTTTCTGTATATTAGAATAATTTAAAATTACTGAACAACATGAAACAGGCAAATGTTAGGATCTGTGATACTGATAAATTTTCTGTTTTTAAAAAATTATAAAAAAATTATACTACAAAATTTGTATTAATAATGCTCAAGATAATGTGACAAACTTGTAATTTATTAGTTGACTAATGGGTGCTAGCAATTAGGAAATGCAGCCATGCTGAAGAGACTAGGCAAAGAAATGTTTGGAGAGAGTTAACAGGACAGTATCCCTAAACTAAAAAAAAAAAAAAAAACTCTCTGTTAATAAAAAAAGGCAAAACTTACAGAGAATAGGAGCAGATAGAAAGTAGATACAAAGAAAGGAAAGTTGAAGATTAAGTTGATTTATCCATTCTTTTTACAATACATATTACAGCAAATTGTTCATGCAAATTAATGTTGTTTGCATGTTAATAGAATTATTGTGAGTACAATTTGATAATATTAAATTATCAAATTTATCTTGTAATATGCATTTTCAGATATCATAATTTAATTGCAAAGTTGCAAAATTGCAGACATTCTGGGCAGATTACTTCTATATTTGAAAGATAAATGCTTTCATTGTTGAATTTAAGACATTATACTAACCCAAATTCCAAGCATGAATTATCTCACTGGGCAATTTTGATGAAAGAAACTAAAATTCCATAATGATTCCCATAAAATGAAATTTTATCTCTTGTTATCTTTACAATCATATCCACACTCAGATATCAGTTTGCGTCAGGTGCTTCTAGGTCAAATGTTGATGCTGTGTGAAGAATATAAGTTGTCACCTCACTGAGCAAAACAGAAGACAGCAATGGTGAAGGGAATTTACCAAATAATTGGCACTTAGAAGTTTTGAAATATAATTAGTCCTTCTATAAAAAGGGACAAAGCTTCTAACCACTATTTGACTGAAGGCATGTGATAGCTTGAGAAGAGGATGTAAAAGGGCATTTTAAATATTAAAACAATGTTCCCTTGAAAGAGGTGTCATTAAATGACTACCAATCCAGACATAAAATTCTTTCTTTCTTTCTTTCTTTCTTTCTTTCTTCTTTTCTATTTAAATTTCTTAAAATAGATGGGTCATATGAACTCCTTTTTGAGTTGTAAAATTTTAACAAGATGGTTTTTTTCAAAAGGAGAGACTTTTTTTTTTTACATTAATCTTTGTTTCTACTGAATGAAGTTTACAAAGGTCAGGAACAGATAGATCCTGCCTGCCTCTCCTCTTGCTGCCATACCTATAGCACAGCAGGGTCCTACAAACTAAAGGGCAGGAGTGATGTTCCCTATAATGAATCATGCTATTTTGTTACTTGACCTTCAAGACAGCCTGAAAATTTCAAGTCAGAGATTAGTGTGGAAAAGCAAATTGATGTGCAGGCACATTGCAATTTTAGTTGATAACTCTTTAAAAGGTGGCTAGTGATATTTTTTCACCCTCTGGATAATGGTAAACTATTCAAAAGACTTAAATTTTGGTAAAGCAAAAGGAAAGGTGAATATTTGAGAGACCTTCCTAGGATGATGGATCATCTTAAGAAACAAAATTAGTCTTTAGACAAGGATATGTAAAATGGTGAAAACAATCCAACTAAAGATGAGTTTCATACAAGAGAGTAAATGGATAAGAGCTATGAGTGCTGGGGCTTGATATAAACCTAAAAGATCATGGGAAAAACAAAATGTTAAAGTAAAAGAAAGCTACCTATATTCTTTGCTACCTTAGCCCTTAGCTCAACTAATGGAGTCAAGGCAGAAGAATCTCAAAATATACATGATTTAAAAGGAAAGATGAAAATTTAAAATTCATATGGATTTTATTATCTGAATGTAGAGATTGGAATAGTTTTATAAATTTGATTAGTTACATCTATTTCTCACAATTTCTGTAAATTTTAATTACTTGGGTTTTATATGAATATGGAAACATTTCTAATGTTTCTATTTCTAAACATTTCTAATGGTTTAAATTGGTTATAAACTTTAGGTGAACTGAAAATTATTAATATACAAATTACTAAAATAGCTATCAAATCAAGTACTTTGCAATATACATACATGTGTTTTCTTTAGACAATATTTTACAAATAATAACCATAACTTACAAATTATTTCTCAAATTTAAATGGCATTGTCCTTGACTAATAGGAGGCAGAGGAAGATATCAATATTTGAAAACCATTTTGCTTCATGACTTATTATCTTAAAATGGGTCTATTTATCTAAAAATGGGAATATTTTAGCATTGTTGTTTAATTCATGAAATACTTAGGCACATGGATAAAAATAACAAATATCATCCTTAGCAAGGTAAAAAAATCACAAAAGAACACACACTCACTGATAAGTAGACATTAGCCCAAAAACTCAGAATACCCAATTCTTCTTCCATCTTCCTTAAGTGTTAGGATTACAGTCATGTGTCACTTGAGCTGCCTATATCTACTTTTCTATATTTCAAGAAATGAAGTGCAAGGAGGGCACCCAGGGGAAATAGATCTAAATAACAAATGACTTTCTAGTCACTCAGACATCAATTTGTATTCTCTTCATCAACTGTTATAGAATGATCACTCAGTATTCATTCAGAAAATAAACGGATAAGCTCAAGAAGTGTTAAAATATCAAGAAAGAGCAGAGATTGGAAAAGGATAGGTTTCTTTATTTCTTTATTTGGTCTAAATTTATTGTTTAAAGCTGAAGGTATTTCTTAAATATTATGGATGAAATATTTCAGATGAATCAGTATTGTGTCAAAATAAAATGAAGATTAATTGTAAAAGAAGATGTATACTTGACCCATCATAGTTCTGAAACCTGGGATGTGCAACAGCTTTTGACTGTGAGGACTTCTATTTTGTTCCAAAAACCCGATAGGGGAATGAGACCATGTGGAAGGTCTGAAGCAGGAGGGTAACCTCATATATAATGAGTAGAGCAATCCCCAAAAGCGAGATATCACTCTCGTAAGAACAGTATTATTTGCTCTAAATGACCTAATTATCTATTGAACTCACCACCTCCAAGTCATCACTGTGGCAACCAAATCCATTTTTCCATTCACTTCAACATGAGGTTTGCTAGAGATGGAATCATATGAAAACTATACTTGTTCATATGCAATTATACTATTGCTTTTGGCATTCCTACTCCCAAGTGAACACCAAGTACACTAACTGGCTGTACATGACAATCAGTGCAAAGAACAATGGTGATCTGGCCACCTTGTTTCCTATGTTCCTAGTTCTACTACATAAACTATTCAGGAAATGCTGGTTGACCCATTCTCCCTGATTTTATGTACCAATATGTACCTTATTCTACTATCAGAAGTTCAGTTACTTTATTATTGCTATGATAAAACATCATGACAATTTGCAGAAAATAGAATCTAATTGGGGCTTACAGATCGAGCAGATTAAAATTGTGGTGCAAAACAGAAGTAGCAGTTGCCAAGTATCTGGATCAGCAGAAGAGAGCACACATCTAGAACCACAAAGAAGAAACATAAAGAACTAACTTGAAAAGACATAAGACATTTCAATCTTAAGGCTAGCCCCTATTGCCATACTTCTTTCAGTAAGGATATAGCTCCTAGTCTTTCCCAAAGAGCTATTGAAAGTCCATAACATATAAGATGCTCAAAGACATAATCAATAGTCTGTAACCAATATACTTTATATATGCATTCTATTAAGCAGATTTTACAACATGAAAATCCCAAAGTAATTGTAATATTTGTTCTGCATGCTCTACCTTGTTCTTTTACCTGCATTTTTATTTTTTATTACTTTTACCAAGATAGTTAAAGAATTTGCTCCTGATTTTGTTTCAAGCTTCATAGTCATTGAGTCTTTCTGCTTCAACTACTTTATCATAGGTTTTGTTATTTTTCTGTATTTATTTGTATGACACTTTCTTGTTCAAAGTAAATACATTAAATTATTTTAGACTGTTTCAGTATAGTATAATGAATATACAATGCATGGTAATGTTATTGCAAATATTGTGAACTACAATCTCTTTATAAGAGATACTGTACCAAGTACATTCAAGATAAGAGTTTCAAGTACTATTCATTCTAAGACTGTACTTTAATTCATTCAATATATTTGCAAATTAAGTTACTTTAAGAGAACATACACAAATGTCTATTTATTTATTTTATTTTCTAAGTTTTTTTTTATTTATTTACATTCAAAATCATTTCCCCTGCTTCCCTTTGGCAACCTCTGTTCCGGGATCTACAGCACTGAGGAGACAGTACCCAGGTTCTCCCCAATATAACATCGCTTGGGACATGGACTGTCAGGGCTTCCATTTGCTCCCAAGAATGGGACAGTGCTGTGGTCGTCAGGGCGCCAGCTCTGCTGTGGGCCATCCTCTCTGCAGGGTGACCTGCGCCTCCGAGAGAGTGCAGAGTGCACCTCCACATCTTTGCTCCAGTGTCCAGGTAGTTGGGACAGCCAGGCTCGGAGACAGACAGGCATAATATTGCCTCAGTCTCAGGCAGCTGTGTGTAAACTGCTCCAAGAGCTGGGCAGATCTGCAGTAACCCAGAGCACCAGCTATGCTGCGGGACTTCTGCCTTGCAGAGGGATCCCCCACCCCCCTGCACTGGGCGGGAGCCTACCAGCTTCCCGTTGGCGACCTCTGTTTCGGGATCTACCACAATGAGGAGACAGGTACCCAGGTTCTCCCCAATATAACATCGCTTGGGACAAGACCTGTAGGGGCTTCCATCTGCTCCCAAGAACTGGACAGCTCTGTGGTCGTCTGGGCACCAGCTCTGCTGTGGGCCATCCCCCCTGCAGGGTGACCTGCACCACCAAGAGAGTGCAGAGTGCACTCTGCCATCTTTGCTCTAGTGTCCAGGTAGTTGGGACCGCCAGGCTCAGAGACAGACAGGCATAATATAGCTTGGGCCTCAGGAAGCTTGTGTGTAACCTGCTCCAAGAGCTGGGCAGGTCTACAGTAATCGACACTCTAGCCCTGCTGTGGGAATTCTGCCCTGCAGAGGGACGCCCCCTCTCCCCCCCAGAGAGATCACACACCCCTGCACAGGGCGGGAGCCTACGAACCTCCCTTTGGTGACTTCTGCTCCGGGAATCCACTACGCTGAGCCTTTGGATGTGCAGGGACTCCCCAATATAACATCACTTGGGGGAAGGCATATCAGGGCTCCAAAGTCACTCAGGAGCAGGGCAGGCCTGAGAAATCGGAGCCAGGGGAATACTGGTAATCCAGGGGGGCCAGAAATAGCTTTGCAGTCCCACAGGAGGTCCAAACAACAGCCAGTGACAGCAGGACCAACTAACACCAGAGGTAACCAGCAAAAGGCAAACGTAGGAACATTACTAACAGAAATCAAAGTAATATGGCACCATCCGAACCAAACTCTCCAACAGCAGCAAGTCCTGGATACCCCACCACACCCGAAAGACAAGATCTGGATTTAAAATCACTTCTCATGATGCTATTAGAGGATCACAAGAAGGACACAAATAAATCTAATAAAGAATTACAGGAGACCATGAATCAACGGTTAGAAGCCCTTACAAAGGAAACACAAAAATCGCTTAGAGAAATGCAGGAGAACATGGATCAACAGATGGAGGCCCACAAGGAGACAACACAAAAATCGCTTAAAGAAATGAATCAACATTTAGATGCACTTTCAAAGGAATCACAAAAATTGCATAAAGAAATGCAGAAGAATATGGGTCAACAGATGGATGCCCATAGGGAGGCAACACAAAAAGTGCTTAAAGAAATGAATCAGCGGATAGATGCCCGTACAAATGAAACACGAGAACTGCTTAAAGAAATGCAGGAGGCGATGGATCAAGAGATGGAAGTCCATGAGGAGGAAACACAAAAATCGCTTACAGAAATACAGGAGAACTTGGGTCAATAGGCAGAAATCCTGTAAGAGGATATCCAAAAATACCTTAAAGAAATACAGGAAAATACAAACAAACAAGTGAAGGATCTCAGCAAATCCATCCAGGATCTAAAAAAGGAAGTAGAAACAACTAAGAAATCACAAAGGGAGACAACTTTGGAGATAGAAAACCTTGGGAAGAAATCAGGAGTCATAGATGCAAATATCAACAGTAGAATACAAGAGATGGAAGAAAGAATCTCAGGTGCTGAAGATACCATAGAAAGCATCGACTCAACAGTCAAAGAAAATGCAAAATGCAAAAAACATGTAACCCAAAACATCGAGGAAATCCAGGACACAATGAGAAGACAAAACCTAAGGATTATAGGTATAGATGAGAGTGAACATTTGCAACTTAAAGGGCCAGTAAACATCTTCAACAAAATTATGGGGGAAAACTTCCCTAACCTAAAGAGAGAGTTGCTGATGAATGTACAAGAAGCCTACAGAACTCCAAACAGATTGTACCAGAACAGAAATACCTCTCATCACATAAAAATCAAAACATCAAATGTATTAAACAAAGAATGAATATTAAAAGCAGTAAGAGAAAAGGGCCAAGTAACATACAATGGAAGACCTATCCGAATCACATCAAACTTCTCTCCAGAGACTATGAAAGCCAGAAGATCCTGGGCAGATCTCATGCAGACACTAAGAGAGCACAAATGTCAGCCTAGACTACTCTACCCAACAAAACTCTCAATCACCATAGATGGAGAGACCAAGATATTCCATGATAAAACCAAATTTTCACAATATCTTTCCACAAACCCAGCACTGCAAAGGATAATAGGTGGAAACCGCCAATACGAGGAGAGAAACAACACCCTGGAAAAAATTAGATAGTAACCTTCTTGCATCAAACCTGAAAGTAGATAACAACTCAAACATAAAGATAGCATCAAGAATGGCAGGTGGCAATAATCACTATTCCTTAGTCTCTCTTAATATCAATGGTCTCAATTCCCCAATAAAAAGACATAGACTAACAAACTGGATACGTAAACAGGACCCAGCATTTTGCTGCATGCAGGAAACGCATCTCAGTGTCAAAGACAAACACTACCTCAGAGTAAAAGGCTTGAAAACAATTTTACAAGCAAATGGTCCCAAGAAAAGAGCCGGAGTAGCCATCCTAATATCAGATAAAATTGACTTCCAACCTAAAGTCATCAAAAAAGACACAGAAGGACACTACATAACGATAAAGGGAAAAATCCACCAAGAAGAACTCTCAGTTCTGAATATCTATGCTTCAAATGCAAGGGCACCCTCATTCGTAAAAGAAACTTTACTAAAGCTCAAAGCACACATTGCACCTCACACAAAAATAGTGGGTGACTTCAACACCCTGCTCTCTGAAATGGATCGTACAGGAAAGCAGAAACTAAACAGGGACACAGCATACACTAGCATCTTAATGGCACACCTGAAATCCCAGGAACAAAAAGAAGCACATACACCAAAGAGGAGTAGAAGGCAGGAAATCATCAAATTCAGGGCTGAAATCAATCAAGTTGAAACAAATAAAACCATACAAAGAATCAACAAAACAAGGAGTTGGTTCTTTGAGAAAATCAACAAGATAGATAAGCCCTTAGCCAGACTAACCAGAGGGCACAGAGACAGTATCCAAATTAATAAAATCAGAAACGAAAAGGGAAAGATAACAACAGAAACTGAGGAAATTCAAAAAATAATCAGATCCTACTACAAAAGCCTGTATTCAACACAACTAGAAAATCTCGAGGAAATGGACAATTTCCTTGACAGATACCAAATTCCAAAATTAAATCAGGATCAAATAGACCATCTAAACCGTCCTATAACCCCTGAAGAAATAGAAGTCGTCATTGGAAGTCTTCCAACCAAAAAAAGCACAGGTCCAGATGGTTTTAGTGCAGAATTCTCTCAGACCTTCAAAGAAGACCTAACACCAATACTCTTCAAACTGTTCCACAAAATAGAAACAGAAAGAACACTACCAAACTCGTACTATGAAGCCACAATTACGCTAATACCAGAAATCACACAAAGATCCGACAAAGAAAGAGAATCTCAGGCCAGTCTCTCTTATAAATATCGATGCAAAAATACTCAATAAAATTCTTGCCAACCGAATCCAAGAACACATCAAAACGATCATTCAACACAATCAAGTAGGCTTCATCCCAGGGATGCAGGGATTGTTCAATATAAGGACATCCATCAATGTAATCCACTATATAAACAATCTCAAAGAAAAAAACCACATGGTCATCTCATTAGATGCTGAGAAAGCATTTGACAAAATTCAGCATCCTTTCATGCTAAAGGTCTTGAAAAGATCAGGAATTCGAGACCCATATCTAAACATAGTAAAAGCAATTTACAGCAAACTGATAGCCAACATCAATTTGAATGGAGAGAAACTTGAAGCAATCCCAGTGAAATCAGGGACTAGACAAGGGTGCCTTCTCTCTACATATATTTTCAATATAGTACTTGAAGTTCTAGCTAGAGCAATTAGATAAAAAAAGGAGGTCAAAGGGATACAAATTGGAAAGGAAGAAGTCAAACTATCACTATTTGCAGATGATATGATACTATACTTAAGCGACCCAAAGAACTCCACCAGAGAAGTCCTACAGCTGATAAACAACTTCAGTAAAGTGGCCGGAAATAAAATCAACTCAAGCAAGTCAGTAGCCTTCCTAAACTCAAAGGATAAGCAGGCTTAGAAAGAATTAAGAGAAATGATACCCTTCACGACAGCCACAAACCATATTAAGTATCTTGGTGTGACTCTAACCAAACAAGTGAAAGATCTGTATGACAAGAACTTCAAGTCTTTGAAGAAAGAAATTTAAGAAGACCTCAGAAGATGGAAAAATCTGCCATGCTCATGGATTGGCAGGATTAATATAGAAAAAATGACCATCTTGCCAAAAGCAATATACAGATTCAATGCAATCCCCATCAAAATCCCAACTCAATTCTTCATAGAGTTAGAAAGAGCAATTCAAAAATTCATCTGGAATAACAGAAAACCCAGAATAGCTAAAACTATTCTCAAGAGTAAAAGAACCTCTGGGGGAATCAGTATCCTGGACCTCAAGCTGTACTACATAGCAATAGTGTTAAAATCACATCGTATTGGTACAGTGACAGGCATGTAGATCAATGGAACAGAATTGAAGACCCAGAAATGAATCCACACTCCTATGGTCACTTGATCTTTGGCAAAGCAGCTAAAACCATCCAGTGGAAAAAAGATAGCCTTTTCAACAAATGGTGTTGACTCAACTGGAGGTCAACATGCAGAACAATGCAAATTGACCCATTCTTATCTCCTTGCACTAAGCTCAATTCCAAGTGGATCAAGGACCTCCACATAAAACCAGACACACTGAAACTAATAGAAAGGAAACTAGGCAAGAACCTTGAACATATGGGCACAGGGGAGAATTTCCTGAATAGATCTCCAATAGCTTATGCTCTAAGATCAAAAATTGACAAATGGGACCTCATAAAATCACAAAGTTTCTGTAAAGCAAAAGACACTGTCAAAAAGACAAAGCGGCAACCAACTAAGTGGGCAATGATCTTTACCAACCCTACATCCGACAGAGGGCTAATATCCAATATATACAAAGAACTCAAGAAGTTAAACTCCAGAGAAGCAAGTAACCCTATTAAAAAATGGGGTACAGAGCTAAACAAAGAGTTCTCACCTGAAGAATATCTAATGGCTGAGAAGCACCTAAAGAGATGTTCATCATCCTTAGTCATTAGGGAAATGCAAATCAAAACACCCTGAGATTCCATCTCACACCAGTCAGAATGGCTAAGATAAAAAACACAGGAGACAGCAGTTGTTGGCAAGGATGTGGAGAAAGAGGAACACTCCTCCACTGCTGGTGGGATTGCAAGCTGGTACAACCACTCTGGAAAGCAGTCTGGCGGTTCCTCAGAAAACTGGGCATGACACTCCTGGAGGATCCGACTATACCACTCCTGGGCATATACCCAGAGGATTTACCTGCATGCAATAAGGACACATGCTCCACTATGTTCATAGCAGCCTTATTTATAATAGCCAGAAGCTGGAAAGAACCCAGATGTCCCTCCATGGAGGAATGGATTCAGAAGATGTGGTATATTTACACAATGGAATACTACTCTCAATTAAAAACAATGAATTCACGAAATTCCTAGGCAAATGGTCAGAACTTGGAAATATCATCCTTAGTGAGGTAACCCAGTCACAAAAGAACACACATGGTATGCAGTCACTGATAAGAGGATATTAACCCAGAATCTGGGAATACCCTAGACACAGTTCACATATTAATAGATTTCCAAGAAGATGGAAGGAGAGACCCCTGGTCCTGGAAAGACTGGATGTAGGGGAATGCCAGGACAGAGAAGCGAGAGGGGGTTGAATGGGGAAAAGAGGGAGGGAAGGGGGCTTATGGGACTTTCGGGGAGGGAGAAAACAGGAAAGGGGAAATGATTTTGAATGTAAATAAATAAAAACTTAGAAAATAAAATAAAATTTAAAAAAGAAAAATTGGAAATCATCAGAGAGAAAGTATCCCTGGGCAGTTACCAACATAGCCAAACCTTTTGAAGGGCCATGATAGAACAGAGATGCTGTTACTTGTGCACACAGAAGCTAAATCCTGCTAACAGGACGCACTCTAGAACTTCCATTTTTCAAAGTGGAACCTCTCCTATGCAGACACTATGAAATGTCAGATTTGAAGCCACATGGTAAAGTTGCATCTGTGGAAATGATCACCTATCACTGTTGTGGAGATGAACCCCTACTGCCCTCTATACTGGTGGGAGAAAGTTTTGAGACAGCAACTGTGAGGAAAGGCCTCTGGATTCTCTTTGAGTTCAGACAATAAGGAAGACTGGAGGCTTTTCCAAAATGGCTCGACTCCCAGCTTGGCTGCTGCCACTTTGTGACTGCAGCTGAAAAGAGCTAAAAGGGACACTCCCTAGATATGTGCAGTGGCACAGAGCTCTGTCCCAGTGTTCTGGGTACTATCCTGTAGTAGTCACACTGGGAACAAACAGCACAGCCCTCCCACTCTGGGGAAGGCATGCAGGCTCTTAATGAAGTCATATTTTCCTTGGTGACATATGACATTGCAATGGGTCATACTTCCAAGGTTAAGTATTTCATTCCCAAGTACTTGAAGGAGAACACACTGTGGAGTGACTGATTCTTGGGAAGGTTCAGCTGAACTTATGTAACTTATGTAGGATGATATACATCCTTACAAGGTTTTGGGGCTTTTTGTTTGTTTGTTTGTTTGGTTACTTTGGTTTGGTTTTTTTGTCCTGGAAAACAAAGAGGAACAGTGAGTGTTTTCTCAGGCAACTCTGTATGTTATTTTTATCTGAGCTGTCCCCATACCCTTAACTGCAAAGTCCCATTGTGGCATCAATTTTCTTTCTATTGTTGTTGCCAGCAAACACAACAACCATCCCATGGGTCAGAAAACCATCTCCAGACATAGATGTGTAGGGACTCTAGTTTGATACCTAGAGATGCTCTGGCCACTGAAAGCAGCCATCTGCATTAGGGTGACCCCAGTGAAAGGTTCCT
This sequence comes from Tokudaia tokunoshimensis, assembly GCA_036184795.1. Taxonomy (NCBI): domain Eukaryota; kingdom Metazoa; phylum Chordata; class Mammalia; order Rodentia; family Muridae; genus Tokudaia; species Tokudaia tokunoshimensis. Next base: position 46,199,423 of record BTHU01000013.1, read on the forward strand.
GAAATAGGACTGTACAGAAATTGATGTAATGCTTGCCAAACCAGCAAAGAAATTCCAATTTGCTTCTTCTAAAACCAGACAAGGTTACTATTGGCCTCAATCCTTAGACCGCCACCTCCCAGGTGAGATAAATGCTAGATACAGAGATGGGTCAACATCACTGACCTCTCTGTCCCTTTAAAACTCAGCTTCCAATGTTTCTACAGAGTGAAGGTATTGTATTCTTGTAATAGGGTACAGGGATAGAAGGTGAGTAGAAGAAATGGGATGCCTCCAGCAGGCTTATTAAAGTGAAAAAAAGCTAACGTGTTTAACTACAGGAAGGAAAGAAGGGAAGCTAGGCATGCTGGTCTAAACCTGTAATCTCAGCATTTGAGAAAGAAGCAGAAAGATCAAAAGTTCAAGACCTTTCTGGTTTCAGGCTTGCTTGAGCAACACATACATTGAAACCCTAGTCTTCAGGAAAGCAAAAAAGGAAGAAAGGAAGGAAGGGAAGAAAGGAGAGAGAGAGGGAGAGAGAAGGGAGAGAGAGAAGGAGAGAGGGAGGGAAAAGGGAGGGAGGGAGGGAGGGAAAGGAGAGATAAAGTCACACTATTAAGAGTAATTGAGTGCCCGGCAGTGGTGGCGCACGCCTTTAATTCCAGCACTTGGGAGGCAGAGGCAGGCAGATTTCTGAGTTCGAGGCCAGCCTGGTCTACAGAGTGAGTTCCAGGACAGCCAGGGCTATACAGAGAAACCCTGTCTCCAAAAAACCAAAATTAAAAAAGAAAAGAGTAAATGAGTATCAGTGTAGCAGGAAAGTGATAGAATGAGAGCAACAGCTATGCTGTACATTCTAATTAACATCATGCAAATATTTTTGAGAGGAGCTCCTCTTCTGCATTGAACATGGGCTATAGGCACACACAACTGTGACCTGGGTGTTTTAAATAATTCTAATAGTGCTAACTTGAGCAATCACTGTGTATCAGAAGCAAACTGAAATAAATAAATAAATAAATAAATTTAAAAAAAATCATTTCCCCTTTCCCGTTTCTTCCCTCCCTGAAAGTCCCATAAGCCCCTTCCCTCCCTCTTTTCCCCATTCAACCCCCTCTAGCTTCTCTGTCTTGGCATTCCTCTACATCCAGTCTTTCCAGGACCAGGGTTCCTCCTTCCATCTTCTTGGAAATCTATTGATATTCATATTGTGTCTAGGGTATTCCGAGATTCTGGGTTAATATCCCCTTATCAGTGACTGCATACTATGTGTGTTCTTTTGTGATTGGGTTACCTCACTAAGGATGATATTTCCAAGTTCTGACCATTTGCCTAGGAATTTCGTGAATTTATTGTTTTTAATTGCAGAGTAGTATTCCATTGTACCACATCTTCTGAATCCATTCCTCCGTTGAGGGACATCCGGGTTCTTTCCAGCTTCTGACTATTATAAATAAGGCTGCTATGAACATACTGGAGCATATGTCCTTATTGCATGCAGGTAAAGCCTCTGGGTATATGCCCAGGAGTGGTATAACAGGATCCTCCAGGAGTGTCATGCCCAGTTTTCTGAGGAACTGCCAGACTGCTTTCCAGAGTGGTTGTGTCAGCTTGCAATCCCACCAGCAGTGGAGGAGTGTTCCTCTTTCTCCACATCCTCACCAACAACTGCTGTCTCCTGTGTTTTTGATCTTCGCCATTCTGACTGGTGTGAGATGGAATCTCAGGGTTGTTTTGATTTGCATTTCCCTAATGACTAAGGATGATGAACATCTCTTTAGGTGCTTCTCAGCCATTAGATATTCTTCAGGTGAGAACTCTTTGTTTAGCTCTGTACCCCATTTTTTAATAGGGTTACTTGCCTCTCTGTAATTTTACTTCTTGAGTTCTTTGTATATATTGGATATTAGCCCTCTGTTGGATGTAGGGTTGGTAAAGATCATTTCCCAATTAGTCCATAGAAGTCTGTATTACTTACACTTTTAACAATCTGCCTCAGTTTTGTTAGGGGCAGAATGACAGAGAAGAATCTAACTGTGCATAGGAAGGTAAGAATCTTCTTTTCAGTTTTTTTAAGGTTTTTGTAAAATATAAATTATTGATTATTCACTTTTTTATAATTTAACCAGAAAGTTTGATTTGAATGTCATGATTTTGTTTAGTTTATATTAAGGATATATATATATATATATATGAATATATATATATATCCATATATATATATTCATATATATATATTCATATATATATATATGAATATATATATCCATATATATATATTCATATATATATATTCATATATATATATGAATGACACATTTTATTTTGGAATCAACTCTACAAAGTAATGTATGTATATTGATACTGCATATTTGCCCTTTGCAGAGTAAATTATTCATGTTTAATCCAGAAAATAATTTTATGAGTAACAACTTGGAATTTTGAAACTATTTCTTCACCAAAATTGCATTGTTCTTGACTAATAATTTGAGAAGAAAGCTGTCATTAATGAAATGCTCTCTTGATTCATGTTTAATCTGTTTTCTGTTGCTTAAAAATATGAATATTCATACTTAGGTGTTTATAAAGAAGAATTTTTTCTACCATAGTTCTGGAACCTGGGATATCTCTAAGCTGTCTGCATATATGAGTTATGCAAAGTGAATATAACCAACAGGATTGAAAACATTAAATATGCCTCTGGATTGCATTGCTAAAGACATTTTTCTTGTCATTAATCTCCAAACAGTAGTCAGCAAAAACTGTCTCTATTGTAGCCTGCATCATAGTTGACTTGGAGTTAACAGATATATTTGATATAATATTCAAAAGCCATATGTAAATGATGTACTATTTTATGTCATGGATTGTGACTCCACTGAGGAGAGTATGCACAAATGTTCTAAGAACAGACCTCCTGAAAAACTGAGAGATAGCTTGTTAGCATTGATTTTTGTGAATTGGCAATACTCCAGGGACATGGGAAAACAGTAAAATTGAAGTTTTTTACTTGCTCATGAATAGTAAATGATATAATTCTACAAAGGAGCCTGCATTTGTTTATCTATTTTAAATAGAAAACTATCATGGACAGGTAATAATACTAAAAAGGACTGACCATAGTTTGAAAACCCTTGTCCACTTATCACTATCCAACACCAACATTTAAATGACAGAACTGGGGAAAACGTTCTACTATAACAAACTTCAGAGGAAGCGGCACAGCAAAAGTGAAATTTGCATTTATTTTTGAAATAGAATTCTGGCAAAAGTTCTGAACTTATCTTTTACCTGAAGAAGACATTCAGATGAAATTATGATATCAACTTGAAAGGTCTCTTTGCATCTCAGGAATTAGGTGCCTCCTTGTCAATATAGAAGCGTAATGCTTCTACCCAGCATGGAACTGGTATAGCCATGTTACTTAAATAAATGTCAAATGTTTGAAGCTTTTTTCCTGTTTTTAATATCTCTTTTCTTACTAACTCATATGTTAAACATTATAAATTTAGAAAAATCCATGAATAACTATCTCTTCTAATGACACACTTGCAAACCTGAAATACAGTACCAATGTATATGAAGAAATAATTATTGTAGCTTTGTCTGTATTTTCTGTGACAAATCTTGTGGAAAATTTAATTTACTCTCATTAGATTTAGAAAATGTGCCATGAAATCTTGAATGACTTAGAACTAGCAGTTGAAATATTTTTCTTTGTTCTGGTATTAGCTGAACTTATAAGCCAGAAGCTGAAACTTTAAAAATACTCTACTATTGTTTTCAGCTAGCTTAATCCTAACTATTAGATAAACAAATATTCAAATAGAAAGTGAATCCTAACAATTTCAAAGCTCAAAATTAATTTTGTAGTCTTCCATGACAGATGAGGTTAGGTGCTAGCATTATCCAAGGTCTTAATTTTTTTACATTGTAAGAGTTAAAGTATTAAATCAAATAAATACTGTTTTATGTCTGAATAATCTAACTCTTACTAAATGTGGTGCCAGTCATTCATTTCACTTTTATAGCTGATTTGATTAGTTGGACTGTTTACTTGCAGTCATTCAGAATAAAATATATCACAGGAAATATGTTCAATTCTTCATAAGCTGGTAATAGAAAATACTTGTAGATTTGATCCAGAATAGAACCAAACATGACTGGAAAAAATCCTGTGAAATGATTTCTAATGATTTTCTGCTGTACTCATAGATCAGTAACTAGCCCAACTGTCATAAGAGACTTTATCTGGCAATGAAAGCATATGCAGATACCCACATCCAAACAATAGGCAGAGCTAGTGGACACCCTCCAACCCCACAGATGATGTAAAGGAAGAATTATAATAGCCAGAGGGTTCAAGGACACTAGGAGAACATGGTCCACAGAATTAACTAATCTGGGGTCATAGGTGCTCACAGAGACTGAAGGGTCAAACACAGACCTCATATGTTCTGAGCTATGTCTTCCTATATTTATTAAGTTTGTGTAGCTTGGTGTTCTTGTTGTACACACAACAATGGAAGTGGGGTGGTTATCTGTAATCATTTGTATATGCTTGGCCCAGGGAGTGGCAGCATGTTTAGTTGTGGTCTTGTTGGAGTAGGTATGTCACTGTGGGCATGAACTTTAACACCCTCATCCTAGCTGCTTGGAAGCCAGTATTCTGATAGAAGCCTTCAGATGAAGATGCAGAATTCTCAGCTCTGTCTGCATTATGACTGCCTGGATGCTGCCAGGCTTTGACCTTGTTGATAATAGACTGAAACTCTGAAGCTGTAAGCCAGGCCCAAATAAATGTTGTTCTTTGTAAGACTCGCATTGGTCAATTTGTCTGTTCACAACAATAAAAACCTAAGACAGTATCTGACTCTTTTCCTTGCTCTTGGGACACTTTTCTTCCTATAGAGTTGTCATGCCCATGGACAGCTGTGTTAGGAGGGTTTGTCCCTAGTCTTACTGTGTCTTGTTAGGCCATGATTGGTTCATATCCCTGTGAGGCCTACATTTTGTTCCCCAGGGAAAAAGAGGAGTAGTAAATTGGGGCAGAGGAGAAGTGGGATGTGAATGACTGGGAAGAATGGAGGGAAAAGAAATTGTGTTGGAAGGTAATATAAGAGAGAAGAATCAATGTTAAAAAAGAAAAATTGTAGAGAAAGAAATAGGAACAAGAATTTAATTTTTAGTCAATCAAAAATTACATTAAATTTATTTTGAAAAAAGAATGTAGATGTGGAATTCTCATGGATTCAAAAATTTAAAAAATAGTTTAGTTTGCATTAATTATCATTGTCCATAAATTCTGCAACTTACTTTTTACCTAATTAACTTAAGTTTATGAGTTGCATACATGTTTATCATATTATATTAATACATTTTAAATATCATTTATATTAATTTAACCCTGTTTATTTATGAGTGTGTATATGTGAGTCTTTGTGTATGTATGTGAGTCTGTGTGTTTAAGTTTTTTTTTTGTGTGTGTGTGACTATGTGGAACTGAATACATGTGACCATGTAGGTCAAAAACATCATAGTCCATGTAATTGGAGGTATAAGTGTTTATGAGCCACCTGATGTAGGTACTGGGAATCAAACTCTGGTCCTCTGTAAGACAGTATATCCTTATAACTCTTGAACTATTTTCCCAGAAATATTACATTTATTGATTGTTTCCTTCACTTTAAAATATCTGTATTTTTGTTAATGTTTTCCAGACAAAAGAATTTGTGGAAGACGTTTTGACTTTTAAAAATAACCCACTGAATAAGCATTTAGGGTTTACATTTATAAGAGGTTTTCACTGTAACATTGATAGCTCATGCTCAGGATGCTAATATGTGTTAAGACTGATTCTTAAATGGCAGGACTAGGGGATAAAATCAAACTATTTTCTATCAAAGGCTAAAATATTATGCAAAATCTAACTCTAGAGGGGAAAACTTTAATACAGTGTCTTAGACTATATCTTACATTATCACTTCTTTTTTTTTTCTTTTATAAACAACTTTAATATCCTTTAGGGTTTATTTGTATTGTAATTTTCAAAAAAGTCCATATTTAATTCATTATAATAATTCAGTAGAAATATGTGTGCTCCGTTACATAAAAATAGAATCCAAAAGACAGTATTTTGAAAGGTATTACATCATCAATGCTTCAAGATATTTACCTAACATGTATTTTTTAAAAGATATTTTCTAAACAATGGCACAGTTGAATCACTCCATTTTGCTACATTTTTCTTGAAAAAATTTTCATTGGCATGTACTTATGAGAGCTGATGGGGTCACAAGGTCAATTTCCTTCATACGTCTTATGTCTTATGTACTCTGGCCACATTCATCCCCACATCCTCCCCCATCTCACTCCTTCCCTTGCTCCCTATTTTCTAGCCTTCCTTTCCCATTTTCTTTATCCATTCTGGTGACAGACACTCAGACTTCACAAGTGACAGATTGTGAATAATCTTCACAAACATTCCTATGGTCACTTGATCTTTGACAAAGGAGCTAAAACCATCCAGTGGAAAAAAGATAGCCTTTTCAACAAATGGTGCTGGCTCAGCTGGAGGTCAACATGCAGAAGAATGCAAATTGACCCATCCTTATCTCCTTGCACTAAGCTCAATTCTAAGTGGATCAAAGATCTCCACATAAAACCAGACACACTGAAACTAATAGAAGGGAAACTAGGGAAGAACCTTGAACATATGGGCACAGGGGAGAATTTCCTGAACAGAACTCCAATAGCTTATACTCTAAGATCAAGAATAGACAAATGGGACCTCATTAAATTACAAAGTTTTTGCAAGGCAAAAGACACCGTCAAAAAGACAAAGCGGCAACCAACTAACTGGGAAATGATCTTTACCAACCTTACATCCGACAGAGGGCTAATATCCAAGATATACAAAGAACTCAAGAAGTTAAACTCCAGAGAGGCAAGTAACCCTATTAAAAAATGGGGTACAGAGCTCCACAAAGAGTTCTCACCTGAAGAATATCTAATGGCTGAGAAGCACCTAAAGAGATGTTCATCATCCTTAGTCATTAGGGAAATGCAAATCAAAACAACCCTGAGATTCCATCTCACACCAGTCAGGATGGCTAAGATCAAAAACACAGGAGACAGCAGTTGTTGGCGAGGATGTGGAGAAAGAGGAACACTCCTCCACTGCTGGTGGAATTGCAGGCTGGTACAACCACTCTGGAAAGCAGTCTGGCGGCTCCTCAGAAAACTGGGCATGACACTTCCGGAGGATCCGGCTATACCACTCCTGGGCATATACCCAGAGACTTTACCTGCATGCAATAAGGACACATGCTCCACTATATTCATAGCAGCCTTATTTATAATAGCCAGAAGCTGGAAAGAACCCAGATGTCCCTCAACGGAGGAATGGATTCAGAAGATGTGGTATATTTACACAATGGAATACTACTCTGCAATTAAAAACAATGAATTCACGAAATTCCTAGGCAAATGGTCAGAACTTGAAAATATCATCCTTAGTGAGGTAACCCAATCACAAAAGATCACACATGGTATGAAGTCACTGATAAGGGGATATTGACCCAGAATCTCAGAATACCCTAGACACAATCAGCATATCAATAGATTTCTAAAAAGATGGAAGGAGAGACCCCTGGTCCTGGAAAGACTGGATGTAGGGGAACGCCAGGACAGAGTAATGAGAGGGGGTTGAACGGAGAAAAGAGGGAGGGAAGGGGGCTTATGGGACTTTCGGGGAGGGAGGAAACGGGAAAGGGGAAGTGATTTGGAATGTAAATTAAAAAAATAAAATAAAATTAAATTAAAAAAAAAACACATTATCACTTCTAACTTAATTTGAGCTGTTTCAGAAATGCTTGATTTAAGACTGAAGATCAGTAAGTAATTAAGGATTCACTGAGATTGCTATTAGGAAACAAGAAAGTAAATGATGGCACTGTCTGAAATAGACCATCATGATTTTGGATGGACTAATACTCCTTGATGAAAATTTCCATTTGCCTTACATTATTATGAAAACTTTTTCTGTCTAGTAACTAAAAGGAAAATAATTTTATTATTTTTGTTTGTTTTCTTTGTTGTTATATATGGTATAAAAATTTTTGAGGATATAGGAGTCATAGGAATTTAGTCCAGGTCTGAAAACTGTGTGACATAAGGAAAACAGTGAAGATATCTGAGTATCCTGAAGAGCACAGGACAACTTTCTCCTAATCTAGTGGGACAATAGTGTTTAGGGAAATGGTATGGGTTAGCATGAAGGAGCAAGGGATAAGTAGGAGGGATGTAATTGATAGTTTGGTAATGAAAGGTTGATAGTTTGCCATCATTCCAAACTATTTTGGAATATCCCCCTTTCTTAAAATTATTAATTAATTAATTAATTAACCAATTCACATTACAACTTCTGCTCTCTCCCTTTCTCTCATTGGAGAGTTCTTCCCCATACCCCCTCCCTAATGCCCCCATATTCCCCCACCCTGGGGCATCATCAATTCTCTGCAGGGTTAGGCCAATCCATTGCTTCTGAGGCCATGTAAGGCAGTCTATATATGTTCTTCAGTTGGTGGCTTAGTATCTGGGAGCATGTTACTTGACACTGTTGGGCTCCCTATGAGGTTGACATCCTCTTCAGTTCCTAAACCTTCCCCTAACACTTCCATAGGGGTCCCTGATCCTTATCCAGTGCTTGGCTATTGATATCTACATCTGCTTAAGTCAACTGCTGGGCGGAGCCTCTCAGGAGACTGCCATGCTAGGTTTCTGTCTCCAAGCAAAACATAACATTAGTAGTAGTGTTAGGGATTTGTATCTGCCCATGGGATAGATACTAAGTTGGACCACTCACTGATCTTCCATTCCTTCAGTATCTTCTCTATTTTTGTTCCTGCATATTTTTTAGGCAGGAGCAATTTTGGGTTGAAAATTTAGTAGGTGGGATGATGTCTCCATCAATCCACTGAGGGCCCTGTCACTCATATTGTTATAGAATATATTTTTAGACATTATTTAATTTATCTATCTAATAATTTGTGAAATAATCATTATTTTCAGAGAAACAAAAAGAAAATTTAAAAATGAAAGGACTTTTAAAAGAACTTTGACTATAACTACAAGCACAGATAAAAAGACCTGAAAAATAAGGTTTTATTCCTTAATCTTGTAATCAAACTCTTATTTACAAGTATAAAATTTAAAAATGTGACAATAAATCTAAATATATTCAAATAATTCTCAATAAAATATGTTTTGGATATATATTATGGTTTACAGTTATATTTAAAGCCAAAACTTAAATTTCTCTTAATTTTTTTCTTAAATGTAACATTGCAATTTTTCTTACGCCTGATTTTTGTTTGTCTGTTCACTTGTTTTATCTTTAACATTCTAATAATGGCTTGTATGTGTTAAAACTAAACTATTTTATGTGTATTTAAAATATGATACTGAATATTATTAAATATAGAGGAGGAGGGAAAAGTAAGTCAAGCAGGAAGCTTATGTTTCTACACATATTTTGGGGAGAATAATTGGGAAGACTTTGATTTACTTTAACCTATGTGATCATAAACCTGATAGTCACAATCTGTGAAGTAAACAAACTAACAAACAAATAAATGACTAACTAAATAAATAGTCTTTATACTGTAAGAAAAATATTGATATTCAGATGAAAAAAACTTAATCCCATTTCAGTTGTCAGAGATAATGGATGCATCATAAGGGAAAGAAGAACAAAGCTGATTAGAAGGATGATCATGTACAAGAGACTCAGTATACTTGATTTTATTCTGAGGGCAATTCTATAGCATAAGCAATATTTCTTAGTCTCTAAACTGTTACTTGTATTTTTTATTATATAGGTAATTTTTGCTAATATTAATGTTTCCTTTAAAAATATTTTTAATATATTCATCATAATCATTGGAGTATAATTTACAAAAGTAATGACATTCTAATTTTTATTGTATGTATATGCATATGTCTATAAATGTATTTCTGGAACAAAGGCAATATATGGTTCCTATTGAGACCCTGAAAGTAGAATTATAAATAATTGTGATCCACTATCTGGGTGATGAAAACCAAACACAGGTCCTCTGCAAGATCATCAAGTTCTCTTACTTACGAAGCTATCTCTTCAGCCTGTCATTTCCAGCTCAGGTAGTTAATAGCTGTGCTTCAAGTGAGTAAAGTGAGAGTAATATGAGGGAGTTTCTCCTCTCCTCACCTCCTAATCAAATGTTATTTGGTATCACAAGGGAAATGTAGAATATCAGTGTTTTTCGTCTTTCCCAACTTAAGACAAAAACAGCTTCACTTTTTCTACACTGGTGAATTTAATCAAATGTCTTCTGTTAAGCCATTTCATATAGGAATTGAGTTTCCTCCTGCATGTCCAAGTTGAGAGTACAAATGATGCTCAGCTCATGATAGGTTTACTTCCAAATAGCATGACATTGATAATAAGTCAATATTATAGTTAGTTGACCAAATCTAAACATGGTGACTTAATTGTAGTTTCCATACACAACCTAATGCTAACCCTGGTGATATCTGCTTTCTGTTAATTGCAAAAGCAGGTATGTCACATTATTAATAGTGTGGTAAATATGAGAATATTACAAATGAATATTACCAAAATCCATAACTTGTTAAGAAAAATGATTGTTGGATGTTCAGTAATAATTGGTACACTAACAAAAAATCATATACCTAAGGTTTAAGTAAAATTAAGAAGATAAAGTTGAAGGGAAAGAGACAGAGAATGAAGATGTGTTCCTCTAGATAGTGTCTTATGGACATATGAGGGAAGTTGCAGTCATAAAATTTCAACAATATAATATCTTAAAATTTGCCTGAAAAATGATGATACCAGTTAACATGCCAATGGGGGCATGAGAGATCTGATAAGATTTCACTTCTAAATAAAGACAGCAATAAGTAATATGTAGCTGCTATGAGGGGGAAAACATATCTATGAGTATGGGTTTTCTATGATTTATCTAATATCAAGAAGTCAGTCCTAAACATATCTACATAATAGAAACAATAATCTCTGTCTCACTGTATCTGTCTTTTGCTGTCTCTTAAAATGATATAAATATATTACTTGTCTTAGTTGTTGTTCTATCGTTGTGAAGAGTCACCAAAAACTTAAAAACTCATATACTAAAGTACTTGTAGCTTATATACCATTGTTATCACAATAGGAACCTTAGCAGCATCCAGATAGACAAGTTGCTAAAGGGTTATCTGAGAGTTCTAAATGAAGATTCATAGGCAGGAGGAAGAGAAAAGACCCTGTGACTTGCTCAGGCTTATGAAATCCCAAAGTAGATCTCCCTTCAGGTTTGCACCAGCATGGGGGAAGATCAGCATGTTTCCCTCTCTCTGAACACTGCATTGTCCCCAGGTCTCCCAGGAGATCTGCTGTATCCTGTACCACAGGTAGGATAAGTGTCCAAATATCTGCAGCAGCTGGGACCTCCCAAGGTTCTCAGCAGGTGGGGGACTGCTCACTTCTGATCAAATATCATCTCTCTTTGGGTCTACACCTAAGCAGGGGCAGATCTGTGTTTCTGCCCCTCTCAACATCCCTCAGTCTGCAAGTCTCCCTAGAAATGTGCTGCAGCTAAGGCAACAGATCTCCCAGGAGAGCTGCTGCAACCCAGGGACACAAGGGACAGGAACCAGAGACACCAATGCCAGCTAACAACACATAACCAGATGGCATGCAGCAAGTTCAAGATCTTAAGCAACAGTAGGCAGTATACTTTGACACCATCAGAACCCAGCTCTACTAACACGGTAAGACCTGGATATCACAACAGACCTGGAAAACATGAGCCTGACTTAATATTCCAACTCTTTTTTTTATATTTTTATTTACATTCCCAATGATTTCCACTTTCCTGGTTCCCCCCCTCCCCGAAAGTCCAATTAGCCCTCTTCCTTATCCCTGTTCCCCATTCAAACCCCTCCCACTTCTCTGTCCTGGTATTTCCCTACACTGCTACATCCAGTCTTTCCAGGACCAGGGGTCACTCCTTCTATATCTCTTGAAAATCAATTGATATGTGAATTGTGTCTTGAGTATTCTGAGCTTCTGGGTTAATATCCCCTTATCAGTGACTGCATACCATGTGTGTTCTTTTGTGATTGAGTTACTTCATTAAGGATGATATTTTCCAGTTCTTATCATTTGCCTAAGAATTTCATGATTTCATTGTTTTTAATTGCAGAGTAGTATTCCATTGTGTAGATATACCACATCTTCTGAATCCATTCCTCCATTGAGGGACATCTGGGTTCTTTCCAGCTTCTGGCCACTAAAAATAAGGCTGCTATGAACGTAGTGGAACATGTGTCTTTATTACATGCCGGGGGGGCCTCTGGGTATATGCCCAGGAGTGGTATAGCAAGATCCTCCGGGAGTGTCATGCCCAGTGTTCTGAGGAACCACCAGACTGCTTTCCAGAGTGGTTGTATCAGCTTGCAATCCCACCAGCAGTGGAGGAGTGTTCCTCTTTCTCCACATCCTCGCCAACAACTGCTGTCTCCTGTGTTTTTGATCTTAGCCATTCTGACTGGTGTGAGGTGGAATCTCTCAAAACAATAGAGACATTTAAGAAGGATATAAATAACTCACTGAAAGAAATAGGGGGAAACACAGTTAAGCTGGTAGAAACCCTTAAAGAGGAAACAAATAAATCCCTCAAAGAAATACAGGAAAAATGGAAGAAATAACAGATAGAGATAACCCTGGACATTGAGAACCTAGGAAACAGGTCAGGAATTCCTTATACAAGCATCTGAAACAGAATATAAGACATAAAGGAAAGAATTTCAGGTGTGGAAGATACTATAGAAGATATTGACACAAAAAATAAAACCATAGATGAGAACTTTCCCAACCTAAAAAATGAGATGGTTAATAATGCAGATAATTTTTACAGAACATCAAATTAATTGGACCAGAAAAAGAATATCCTTCTAATACATAATATTCAAAACACTAAGTGCACAGAACAAACAAAGAATATTGGGGAAAAGCCCATGTAATATAAAGGCAGACCTATTGGAAATACACCAGACTTCTCAAAAGGATACCAAAATTCTGAAGGTCTTAGACAGATGTCATGGCAACCCTAAGAGAATACAAATGCCAACCCAGGCTACTATTACCAGCAAACAATAACCATAGATGGAGAAATCAAAATATTTCATGACAAAACCAAATTTAAACAATATATATCAATTAAGCCATTCCAATAGAGGATTCTCGAAGGAAAACTCCAAAACAAGGAGAATATCTGCATCAAAGAAAAAACAAGAATTTAATCATCTTTCAAAAACTCAAAAGGTCTCTCTCTCTCTCTCTTTCTCTCTCTCTCTCTCACACACACACACACACACACACACACAATTCTACCCTCAACAACAAATGTATCAGGTACTAACAATCATATAATAATATATTTTTCATATATCTCAACATCAATGAACTCAATTCCTCAATAAAAGACAGAAGCTAACAGACTGTATAAGGAAGCAGGATCCAGAATTTTGTTGCATTCAAGAAGCATGCCTCAATAACAAAGACAGATACCACTTCAGAGTAAAAGGCTGGAAAAAAGTTATCCAAGCAATTGGTCCCAAGAAACAAGGAGGTGATACCATTCTAATATCCATTAAATAGACTTTCAACCAAAAGTTATCAAATGAAATGGGGAAGGATACTTCATATTCATCAAAGAAAACATCCATCAAGATTAAATCTCAATTCTGAACATCTATGCCCCAAATGCAAGGGTAAGCACATTCATGAAAGAAAATTTACTAAATCTCAAAACACATATTGAACCTTACACAATAATACTGGGAAAATTCAATGACCATACAGGTCATTGAAACAGAAACAAAACAGAGACACAGTGAAACTAATAGAAATTACGTACCAAATGGATTTAACATTATATATATAATGTATATATATAATGTATATATATATATATATATATATATATGTTATATATATATAACATATATATATATATGTTAACATTATATATATATATATATATATATATATATATATAATGTTAACATATATATATATATGTTAAATATAAAACATTTCACTCTAAAACAAAAGAATATGCCATCTTCTCAGCATCTTATGTTATCTTCTCAAAAATTAACCATAAAATCAGTTACAAAACAATCCTCAACTGACACAAGAAGATTGGAATTATCTCATGCATGCTATCAGATCACCACAGATAAAGGCTAGAATTTAATAACAATAAAATATAGAAAGTCCACAACCCATGGAAAGTGAAATACTTAGACTCAATGGTAAACTGGTCAGTGAATAAATAAAAAAAGAAATTGGAGGCTTTATAGAATTCAATGAAAATGAAGAAAAATCATACCAAACTTACAGGACACAGTGAAAGCAATGCTAACAGGAAAATTCATAACACCAAGTGCCCTTGTAAAGAAACTGGAAGAGATACTATACGAGTTACTTAACAGCACACCTGAAAGATCTAGAACAAATAGAAGCAAACACACCCAAGAGGAGTAGAAGACAAGCAGTAATCAAAGACAGGGCTGAAAGCAAACAGGCTGAAACAAAGAGAACTATACAAATTCTCAAATCAACAAAACCAGGAGCTTGTTCTTTGAGAAAATAAACAAGATAGATAAACCATTAGCCAAACTAGTTAGAGGACACGGAGACAGTATCCAAATTAACAACAGAAAAAAACAAAAGTGAGATGTAACAACAAAAACCGAGGAAATTTGAAAATTCAGCAGACCTTACTACAAAAGCCTTTATTCAACAAAACTGGAAAATCTAGATGAAATGGATAACTCTTTATAGAGATACAAATGCCAAAGTTAAATTAACAGCAGGTAACACATCTAAAAATTCCCATATCTGTTAAGGAAATAGAAGAATATTAAAAACCTCCCAACCAAAAATAAAAAGAGCAGACCCAGATGGCTTTATTGCAGAATTCTACTAGACTTTCAAAGAAGAGCTAATACCAACACTCCTTGAACTACTCCATAGAATAGAACAGAAGGAACACTACTTAATTCATTCTATGAAACCAAAGTTATTCTGATACCTTAACCATACAAAGATCCAACAAAAAAGAAATCTTTGGGTCAATTTTGCTAATGAATATTGATGTAAAAAAAAAAAGACCAATAACTTTCTGGCAAACCTAAATTAACAACACATCAAAACCATCTTTCACCATGATCAAGTAGACTTCATTGAAGGGATGCAGGGATGGTTCAATATATGAAAATACATTAACATAATCTACTATATCAACGAAGTCTAAGAAAAAAAATCACACGACCCTCTTATTAGATGCCGAAAAAGCATTTGATAAAAATCCAACACCCTTCCTTTTTAAATGTATTGGAGAGATCAGGAATTCAAGACTCATACATAAACAAAAGAAAATCAACATACAGCAAACCATCAACCAATATCAAATTAAATGAAGAGATACTTCAAGCAATTCCACTAAAATTAGGGACAAGACAAGGCTCCCACTCTCCCCATATCTATTCAATATAGTACTTGATGTTCTAGCTAGATCAGTAAGAGAAGAAAAGGAGATCAAGGGGATACAAATTAGAGAAGAAATCAAGGTGTCACTCTTTGTGTATGATAAGATGTTATACATAAGAGACCCCCAAAAATCTACCAGAGAACTTCAACAAGTGATAAACAACTTCAGGAAATTGGCTGGATATAAAATTAAGTCAAACAAATCAATAACCTTCCCTTATACTATTGATAAACAGGCTGAGGAAGACATTAGGGAAACAACTCCTTTTACAATAGCTACAAATAGTATAAAATATCTTGATGTAACTCTTACTAAGAAAGGAAAGTTCTGTATGACAAGATCTTCAAATCCCTGAATAAAAGAAATTGAAGAAGACCTCAGAAGATGGAAAGATCTCCCATGCTCATGTATTGGTAGGATTAACATAGTAAAAATGACCATTCTTCCAAAAGACATCTGTAGGTTCAACCACAAAATACCCATCAAGATTCTAACAAACTTCTTCACAGATATGAATATAGAAATTCTCAATTTCATATGGAAAAGCAAAAAAAGAAAAGAAAAAAAGAAAAAGAAACCACAGAATTGAATACAATTCATAAAAATAAAAGATTATCTGGGTGAATCACCATATGTCTTAAGGTTTGCACAAAACATCATTACAGCATTACAACATTGCAAAGAAGCAATTTGGGGAGGTAAGTGTTTATTCATCTTACACTTCTACATTGCTGTTCTTCACCAAAGGAAGGCAAGACAATTACTCATGCAAGGCAGGAGGTCCCAGGGATGGGACCACCCACAATTGACTGGGCCTTCCACCACTGATCACAAATTGTAAAAATGTCTTACAGTTGAATCTCATGGATGCATTTTCTCAAGAGAGGGTCAATCTCTGTGATAGCTCCAGCTTGTATTATGTTCACACACAATGCCATCCAATACAACTGACACTTTCTCAACCTTAAATATAAACACATCACTAAAAAGCCTCAACACTTGCTTTGTAGTTAATCCCCAAGATCTAAAAGACTTTAAGGTCCTACAGTCCTTACACAATCTTGCATATTAAAATTTTAATTCCTTTAAAATTTCCAATCTTTTTTGAAACTCAATGTGTTTTTACAATTCAAAGTCTCTTAATTGTAGGGTCCAATAAAATACTTTCTTACTTTAGGAGGGAAAATATCATGGCACAGTCACAATCAAAATAAAAATCAGACTCTTACCTCTTAGTGTCTGAGATCCTCTCATGATCTTCTGGGCTCCTCCAAGGTCTTGAGTCACTTCTCTAGCTCTTTGTTTTGTAGCACACACCTTCTCTTCTAGGTTCCATCTGCTCATACTCTACTGCTGCTGCTGTTCTTGGTCATCTCATCATACTGGAATCTTCAAAACACTTCTGTCTTCTGCTGTAACTGTACTGAACTTTCACAAATAGCCTCTCAAATACACTATTCATGGTGCTAAGCCTCAACTTCTCTGTATGACCCATTCAGTCCTGGGCCTTCAACTGCCACTGAGGCTGCACCTTTACCAATGGCCTCTCACAGTGCCAAGCACCAGGTTCTACCCCTTCATGTTTCAAAACCAGTACCACCTCCATAATTCTTATACATTACCAAGCCTGGCTACCAGGAAGAGGGACAACTGTGGCTTCCTCTGGAACACAGCTTCTCTGTGCTCTTAGGAAACACTTCCCATAAGATTTCACCTTAGTGATATTTGTCTCTTCTTAATCACAGCTAATTCCTTAGCTTCAGCTAACCAGCATCATTAGTGCTAATAATGCAAAGTTTTTGCTTTAGTAGTTCTGGTATCTTGTTAACCATAGTTGATTCTTGAGCCCTGACTAACCAAAACTATAGAATCTTTACAAGCAAAATAGCAATGGACCTGATAAGACTCTAATCTTCCCTCTGAAATTTCACCAGCCAGTCCACAATCCTTTGCACTGTTCTCAAGATTATCTTCCAAGCTCCTACAGAATATCCCACAGAGCTCTTAATATCCCAGTGACTCTTCTAGCTCAACATTCCAAAGTCTTTCCACAGTCTTCCCAAAAACATGGTCAGGCCTGTCACAGGAAAAGCCTGCTTCTGGTACCAGTTTGTCTTAGTCAGGGTTTGTGTTCCTTCACAAAACATCATGACCAAGAAGCAAATTGGAGAGGAAAGGTGTTATTCAGCTTACACTTCCACATTGTTGTTCATTGCCAAAGGAAGTCAGGTGAGGAATTCACACAGGACAGGAGCCAGGAGGCAGGAACTGATGCAGAGGCCATGGAGGGGTGCTGCTTACTGGCTTGATTCTCACGGATTGCTCAGTCTTCTTTCTTCTTCTTCTTCTTCTTCTTCTTCTTCTTCTTCTTCTTCTTCTTCTTCTTCTTCTTCTTCTTCTTCTTCTTCTTCTTCTTCTTCTTTTTCTTCTTCTTCTTCTTCTTCTTCTTCTTCTTCTTCTTCTTCTTCTTCTTCTTCTTCTTCTTCTTCTTCTTCTTCTTCTTCTCTCCTCCTCCTCCTTCTTTTTCTTCTTCTTTTGGTACGAGAAATGTGCTCCAATCTTTATTGCACAGAGAAAGAAATGTCTTCTACCCTTTTAAAACTAAATTATAGCCATGTTCCTTTAACAAGACTAAGCCTACCTTGCTAGAAAGAAAAGGTCTGTTCTATCCCATGGTAAGAAGCCTGCCTGCGTCTTCTGGTCTGTCTGCACTTTCTTCTCTTTTCCTCTTTCCATCTGCATTATGCACATTGCTCTATTAGCGTCTTTTGTTACCTATAGTTTCTTCGTTTTTTGTTTTTTGTTTTTTTTTGTTTTTTTCTAACCTCTGGCTTTATTCAAGTCATCACACTGACATCTTTTTTTTTTTCTCTTTCTTTTTCTTTTCCTTTTGGAGAAGAAAGTGTACATATCTTTTACAAGCTGATTTCTTATTCCAGCTCTTCAGGCATGGCACTTGCAATATTAAATCATCTGTCAAAAAATATTCAGTGATGTTTTGCCTAGTAGACAATCTGTCGAAGACATTTTCTCAACTGAAGTTTCCTGTTTCAGTTTGACTCCAGTTATACTATTTTTGATAAAAGGAAAGAAAGAAAGAAAGAAAGAAAGAAAGAAAGAAAGAAAGAAAGAAAGAAGAAAGAAAGAAAGAACAAAAGAAAACAGGAAGGAAGGAAGGAAGGAAGGAAGATGGAAGGAAAGATTTTCTCAAAGAACCAACTCCTGGTTTAGTTGGTTCTTTATATAGCTCTTTTTGTTTCTACTTTGTTGTTTTCAGGCCATAGCTTGATTATTTTCTGCCCTCTACTCCTCTTGGGTGTATTTGCTTCTTTTTGTTCTGAGCTTTCAAGTGTGCTGTTAAGCTGTTAGTGTATGCTTTCTCCAGTTTCTTTTTGGAGGCACTCAGAGTTATGAGTTTTCCTCTTAGTACTACTTTCATTGTGTCCCATAAGTTTGGGTATTCTGTACCTTCATTCTCATTAAATTTTAAAAAGTCTTTAATTTCTTTCTTTATTTCTTCCTTCAGCAAGTTATCCTAGAGTGGGTGTTGTTCAGCTTCCATGTACATGTGTGCTTTCTGTTGCTTTTGTTATTATTGAAAATCAGCCTTAGTCTGTGTTGATCTGATAGGATTCATGGGATTATTTCAATTGTCTTATATCTGTTGAGGTCTGTTTTGTGACTGATTATATGGTAAATTTTGGAGAAGGTACCATGAGGTACTGAGGAGAAGGTAGATTCTTTTGCTTTAGGATAAAATGTTCTATAAAAATATCTTTTTTTTTAAATTTATTTTCTAAGTTTTTTTATTTACATTCCAAATGATTTCCCCTTTCCGGTTTCCTCCCTCCCCAAAAGTTCCATAAGCCCCCTTCCCTCCCTCTTTTCTCCATTCAACCCCCTCTCACTTTTTTGTCCTGGCGTTCCCCTACATCCAGTCTTTCCAGGACCAGGGGTCTCTCATTCCATTTTCTTGGAAATCTATTGATATGTGAATTGTGTCTAGGGTATTCCGAGATCCTGGGTTAATATCCCCTTATCAGTGACTGCATACCATGTTTATTCTTTTGTGATTGGATTACCTCACTAAGGATGATATTTTCCAGTTCTGACCATTTGCCTAGGAATTTTGTGAATTCATTGTTTTTAATTGTAGAGTAGTATTTCATTATGTAAATATACCACATCTTCTGAATCCATTCCTCCGATGAGGGACATCTGGGTTCTTTCCAGCTTCTGGCTACTATAAGTAAGGCTGCTATGAACATAGTGGAGCATGTGTCCTTATTGCATGCAGGGGAAGCCTCTGGGTATATCCATTTAGTCCATCATTTCTGTTAGTTTTACTGTGTCTCTGCTAAGTTTCTGTTTCCATAATCTGATCATTGATGAAAGTGGGGTATTGAAGTCTCCCACTATTATTGTGTGAGGTACATGCTTTGAGCTTTATTAAAGTTTGTTTTTTGAATGTGGGTGACCATGCATTTGAAGCACAGATGTTCAGAATTTATAATTCTTCTTGGTAGATTTTTCCTTAGATGTGTATGAGGTGTCCTTCCTTATCTTTTTTGATAATTTTTGATTGAAAATCAATTTTATCCATTATTAGGATAGTTACTCCATAAGAACCAGCCATAAGACATTTTCTTAATTAGTGATCAAGAGGATTCTATAAAAAAGCAGACTAAGGGGTTTCTGTCTACACCCTGAGCTGATCCTGTGCCATACCACTCCATACCCAAACACCCCTAGGAGAAACCTGGTCTCCCAAGAGTGCTGGAATACATGTGAGCACAGTTAACACCACCACTTCTGCACAAATCCCTGGCCCAAGAGGCACCAGCTCAGAGTCATCAGGACACAGAATCCAATGAACAGTTGGAGACAGGATTCTTCAGGTTTTCATCTGCACCCCAGAGCTGACCCTGTGCCACAGCTCTCCATACCCAAATTCATGCCAGAAAGAATTGGTCTTCCAGGAGTACTGACACACAGGCTTGCAAGAGGGAAACGCCACAGTTAGAGACAACAAGAACAACTGACAACAGAGATATCCAGATGGTAAGGAGTAAGGTCAAGAACGTAAGTTAAAGAAACCAAAGCAACTTGGCATCATCGGAACCCAGTTCTCCCACCACAGCAAACCCTAGGTATACCACCGCACTTGGAAAAAAATTGAATCTAAAATCATTTCCCATGATGATGATAGAGGACCTTAAGGTTATAAATAACTCCCTTAAAGAAATCCAGAAGAACATAAGTAAACAGGTAGAAGCCCTTAAAGAGGAAACACAAAAATCCATTAAAGAATTACAGGAAAACACAACCAAACAGGCAAAGGAAATGAACAAAACAATATAGGATCTAAAATTGAAAATAGAAACAGTAAAGAAATCACACAGGGAGACAACCCTGGAGTTAGAAAACCTAGGAAAAAGATCAGGAGACATAGATGCAAGCATCTGTTTTATTCATCAACAGAATCCAAGAGATAGAATCCAAGAAGAGAGAATCTCAGGTGCAGAAGATACCATAGAGAACATTGACACAACAACCAAAAATGCAAAAAGCAAAAAAGGTCCTTACACAAAACATCCAGGACATCTAGGACACAATGAGAAGAGAAAACATAAGAATAATAGGTATAGAAGAGAGTGATAATTCCCAACATAAAGAGCCAGTAAATATCTTCAACAAAGTTATAGAAGAAAACTTGCCTAACCTAAAGAAAGAGATGCCTATGAACATACAAGAAGGCTACAGAACTGCAAATAGACTGGACCAGAAAAGAAATTCCTTCTGTCACATAATAACCAAATCCCTTAAAGAAATACAGGAGAATATGGGTCAACAGGTGGAAGCCCTTAAAGAGGAAACACAAAAATCCCTTAAAGAATTTCAGGAAAACACAAACAAACAAATGAAGGAACTGAACAAAACTATCCAAGATCTAAAAATGGAAGTAGAAGCTATAAAGAAATCACAAAGAGAGATATCTCTGGAGATAGAAAACCTTGGAAAGAATTCTGAAGTCATAAATGCAAGCATCAACAATAGAATACAAGAGATAGAAGAAAGAATCTTCGATGCTGAATATTCCATAGAAAACATTGACTTATCAGTCAAAGAAAATGTAAAATGCGTAAAGATTGTAACAAAAAAATATCCAGGAAATCCAGGACACGATGAGAAGACCCAACCTTAGGATTATAGGTATAGAAGAGAGCAGAATTTACATCTTAAAAGGGCCAGTAAATATCTTCAAAAAATTATAGAAGAAAACTTCCCTAACTTAAAGAAAGAGATGCCCATGAACATACAAGAAGGCTACAGAACTCCAAACAGACTGCACCAGAGCAGAAATTCCTCCCATCACATAATAATCAAAACTCAAATGCACTAAACAAAGAAAGAATATTAAAAGCAATAAGGGAAAAATTCAAGTAACATTTAAAGGCAGACTTATCAGAATTACACCAGACTTCTCACCAGAAACTGTGAAAGCTAGAAGATCCGGGACAGATGTCATACAGACCCTAAGAGAACATAAATGGCTGGCCAGACTGCTATACCCAGCAAAACTTTCAATTACCATAGACAGAGAAAAGAAGATGCTCCATGACAAAAGCATATTTACACAATATATTTCCACAAATCCAGCTCTACAAAGGATAATGGGAGGAAAATACCAACACAAGGTGGGAAACCACACCATAGAAAAAGCAATAAAATAATCTTTCAAGAAACCCTATAGAAGATAGCTACACAAACAGAATTTCACCTTTTAAAAAGAAGATAACAGTAAGCAACAATCACTTTTCCTTAATATCTCTTAACATCAATGGTCTCAATTCCCCAATAAAAAGACATAGACTAACAGACTGGATACGTAAGCAGGACCCAACATTTTGCTGCATACAAGAAATCCACCTAAGTAACAAAGGCAGTCACTAGTTCAGAGAGTCAAAGATCGGAAAACAATTTTCCAAGCAAATGGTCCCAAGAATCAAGCTGGAGTAGCCATTCTTACATCGGATAAAATTGACTTTCAACCAAAAGTTGTCAAAAAAGATAAGGAAAGTCACTTCATTCTGGTCAAAGGAAAAGTCTACCTAGATGAGCTCTCAATTATGAACACATATGCTCCCAACGCAAGGGCACCCACATTCATAAAAGAAACTTTACTAAAGCTCAAAGCACACATTGCACCCCACACAATTATAGTAGGAAACTTCAGCATCCCACTCCCCACAATGGACAAATCATGGAAACAGAAACTAAGCAAAGAAACAGTGAAATTAGCTGAAGTTATGGAACAAATGGACCCAACAGATATTTATAGAACATTCCACCCTAAAGCAAAAGAATATACCTTCTTCTCAGCACCTCATGGTACCTTCTCTAAAATTGACTATATAATTGGTCACAAAACAGATCTCAACAGATTCAGAAATACTGAAATAATTCCATGCACCTTATCAGATCACCACAGCCTAAGGCTGGTCTTAAGTGCAAACAAAAACAATGGAAAACACACATACACATGGACTTTGAACAATGCTCTTCTTAATGATAACTTGTTCAAGGTAGAAATAAAGAAAGATTAAAAACTTTTTTAGAATTTAGTAAAAATGAAGGCACAACATGCCCAAACTTATGGTACACAATGAAAGCAGTGCTAAGAGGTAAATTCATAGTTCTAAGTGCGTCAAAAAAGAAAATTGAGAGAGCTTACACCAACAGCTTGACAGAGCACTTGAAAGCTGTAGAACAAAAAGAAGCAAATACATCCAAGAGGAGTAGGCAGCGGGAAATAATCAAACTCAGAGCCAAAATCAACCAAATAGAAACAAAAAGAACTATACAAAGAATCAACAAAACCAGGAGCTTGTTCTTTGAGAAAATCAACAAGATAGATAAACCCTTAGCCAGACTAACCAGAGGGTAAGGAGCACTACCCAAGTTGATAAAAACATTAATGAAAAGGGGGACATAACAACAGAAACTGTGGAAATTCAAAAAATCATCAGATACTATTACAAGAATGTATTTTCAACCAAGTTTGAAAATCTGGATGAAATGGACAACTTTCTTGATACATATCATGTGCCAACGTTAAAACAGAATCAGATAAACCATTTAATAGTCCCATAAATCCTGAGGAAATAGTCTCCCATCAAAAAAGACTGGATGTAGGGGAATACCAGGACAGAGAAGCGAGAGGGGGTTGAATGGGGAACATGGGGAGGGAAGAGGGCTTTTGGGACTTTCTGGGAAGGAGGAAACGGGAAAGGGGAAATCATTCGGAATGTAAATAAAAAAAAATATAGAAAGTTAAAAAAAAAAAAACAAAAAAACGAAAAAGAGCCCAGGGCCAGATGGGTTTAGTGGGGAATTCTATCAAGTCTTCAAAGAAGAGCTAATAATGATACTCTTCAAATTATTCCATGAAATAGAAACTCAAGGAACACCACCCAACTCATTCTATGAAGCCACAATAAAGCTTATACCTAAGCCAAACAATAAACCAAACAAGGAAGGAGAACTTCAGACAAATCTCCCTCATAACCTTCAATGAAAAAATACGCAACAAAATTCTGGCCAACCAAATTCAAGAATGCATCAAAACTTTAATTCACCACAATCAGGTAGGCTTCATCCCAGGGATGCAGGGATGGTTCTATATACAGAAATCCATCACCATAATCCACTACATAAACAAACTCAAGGAAAAAAAAAAAACACGGTCATCTCATTAGATGCTGAAAAAGCTTTTGACAAAATCCAGTATCCCTTTATGATAAAAGTCTTGGAGAGAGCAGGAATCCAAGGCACATACCTAATCATAGTGAAAACAATATACTGCAAACCAGTAGCCAACATCAAATTAAATGGAAAGAAACTCGAAACAATCCCACTAAAATCGGGGAACAGACAAGGCTGCCCACTCTCTCCCTATTTATTCAATATAGTACTTGAATTCCTAGCTAGAGCAATAAAACAACAAAAGGAGGTCAATGGTATCCAAATTGGAAAGGAAGGAGTCAAAATATCACTGTTTGCAGATGATATGATCGTATACTTAAGCAACCCCAAAACTTCCACTGGAGAACTCCTAAAACTGATAAACAACTTCAGCAAAGTGGCTGGATATAAAATTAACTCGAACAAATCATTAGCCTTCCTCTACTCAAAGGATAAACAAGCTGAGAAAGAAATTAGGGGAATGACACCCTTCACAGTAGTCCCAAATAATATTTCATACCTTGGTATGACCTTAACAAAGCAAGTGAAAGATCTGTATAACAGAAACTTCAAGCCACTGAAGAAAGAAATCGAAGAACTCAGAAGATGGAAAGATCTCCCATGTTCATGGATTGGCAGGATCAGTATAGTAAAAATGGCCATCTTGCCGAAAGCAATGTACAGATTCAATGCAATCCCCATCAGAATTCCAAATCAATTCTTCACAGATCTTGAAAGAGCAATTCTCAAATTCATCTGGAATAAAAACAAACCTAGTATAGGAAAAACTATTCCCCACAACAAAAGATCTCCTGGAGGAATCACCATCCCTGACCTCAAGCTCTTCTACAGAGCAGTAGTGATAAAACCTTGTTTGGTATTGGTATGTAGACAGGCAGGTAGATAAATGGAATAGAATTAGAGACCCAGAAAAGAAACCACACATGTACAGTCAGTTGATATTTGACAAAGGAGCTAAAAACATCCAGTGTCAAAAAGACACCATTTTTAACAAATGGTGTTGGATCAACTGGTGGTCAGCATGCAGAAAAATACAAATCGATCCATTCTTTCTCCTTGTACAAATCTCAAGTCCACGTGGATCAAGGACCTACACATAAAACCATACACACTGAAGCTTATAGAGGAGAAAGTGGGGTGGAATCTTGAACACATGGGCACAGGGGAAAAGTTCCTGAACAGAGCACCAATGGCTTATGCCCTAAGAACAAGAATCAACAAATGGGACCTCATGAAACTGCAAAGCTTCTGTAAGGCAAAGGACATGGTGAGTAAGACAAAAGAGCAACCAACAAATATGGAAAAACCTTTACCAATCCTATATCTGATAGAGGGCTAATATCCAATGTATACAAAGAGCTCAAGAAGTTAGGCTCGAGAGAGTCAAGTAACCCTATTAAAAATGGGGTACAGAGCTAAACAGGGAATTCTCTTTTTTTAAAGAGACCCATAAGCCCTCTTCCCTCCCCCTGTTCCCCATTTAACCCCCTCTCGCTTCCCTGTCCTGGTATTCCCCTACATCCAGAGTTTCTAGGACCAGGGGTCTCTCCTTCCATCTTCTTGGAAATCTATTGATATTGTGTTGTATTGTATTGTTGATATTGATATTGTATTGATATTGTGTCTTGGGTATTCCAAGATTCTGGGTTAATATCCCCTTATCAGTGACTGCATACCATGTGTGTTCTTTTGTGATTGGGTTACCTCACTAAGGATGATATTTTCCAAATCTGACCATTTGCCTAAGAATTTTGTGAATTTATTGTTTTTAATTGCAGAGTAGTATTCCATTGTGTAAATATACCACATCTTCTGAATCCATTCCTCCGTTGAGGGACATCTAACAGGGAATTCTTAAGTGAGGAATCTCGAATGGCTCTAAAGCACCTAAGGAAATGTTCAGCATCCTTAGTAATCAGGGAAATGCAAATCAAAACAACACAGAGATTGCACCTCACACTGGTCAGAACTGCAGAGATAAAAAACTCAGCATATGCTGGAGAGGATGTTGGGAAAGAGGAAGACTTCTCCATTGTTGGTGGGATTGCAAGCTGGTAAAACCACTCTGGAAATCAGCTTGGCGATTCCTCAGAAAATTATACATAGTACTACCTGAAGACCCAGCTAATCCACTCCTGGGCATATATCCAGAAGATGCTCCTACATGGAATAAGCACACATGCTCCACTATGTTCATAGCTGCCTTATTCTTAATAGTCAGAAATTGGAAAGAACCCAGATGTTCTTCAACTGAGGAATGGATACAGAAACTGTGGTATATATACACAATGGAGTACTATTCAGCTATTAAAAACAATGAATTCATGAAATTCTTAGGCAAATGGGTGGAACTAGAAAGTGTCATCCTG
Organism: Tokudaia tokunoshimensis; assembly: GCA_036184795.1. Lineage (NCBI taxonomy): Eukaryota > Metazoa > Chordata > Mammalia > Rodentia > Muridae > Tokudaia > Tokudaia tokunoshimensis. The sequence continues at coordinate 46,226,157 of BTHU01000013.1, forward strand.
AGTGAGGTAACCCAATCACAAATGAATGCACATGGTATGTACTCACTGAAAAGTGGATATTAGCCCAAAAGCCCAAAATAAAAAAAGTTACAATTCACAGACCACAGGAAGCTCACGAAGGAGAACTGAAGTGGGGGTGCTTGGGTTCCTCTGAGAAAGGGAACAATATACTTACAGGAGCAATAATGGAGGCAAAGTGTGGAGCAGGGACTGAAGTACAGGCCACCCAGAGACTGCTCCACCAGGTGATTCACCCTATAAACAGTCACCAAACCCCAACACTACTATGGATGAAAAGAAGTGCATACCAAAAAGTGCATGCAGTGGTTGTCTTCGGAGGAGCCCTGCCAGAGCCTTGCACATACAGAGGAAGATGCTAGCAGCCAACCATTGGCCTAGGAGTGGGGTCCAAAAGGGAGGAATTGGAGGGTGGTATGGAAGAGCTGAAGGGGTTTACAGTCCCATGGGAAGAACAATGATGTTGGCCACCCAGATGTCTCAGGATTCCCAGGAAGTAAACCATCAACCAAGGGGTACACATGGTTTCAACCAAAAATGTGGCAGAGGAATGCCTTGTTGGGCATCAGTGGGAGGAGTGGTCCTTGGTCAGGTTAAGGCTCAATAGATGGCCCAACAAGGCGAAAGTGGGGGGAGTGTAAGATGGGAGTGGGTTGGGTGGAGGGTCATATACCTAGAGGCAGGGAGCCGGAGGAAGCGTTGGGGGGTATTGGGGAGGGAGAAAACCGGGAAAGGTTTTATCACTTGAAATGTAAATGGAGACTATATTTAATAATAAAAAGAAATTTAACAAGCAAAAGGTCAAGTGTGGATGCTTCACTTCCACTTACAAGGAGGAAGAAAATAATTACTGGAGTCAGAGGGAGGGAGTGATTTGGGTGGGAGAGGTGAGAGGAAAGGATCAGGTACAGGGGTGGGGCCAGAGTACAGGAGAGAACCCAGAGGACCAGCAGAATGAATCATGCAGCCTCAGATGATGTTATGGTGTGCTGATAGACAGGAGCCTTGGGCTCTTCTCTGTGATGCCCAATAAGCAACTGACTGAGACAGATGCAGACACTTACAACCAACCACTGTACTAAAGTTAAGGGTACCTACGATTGAATTAGTGGAAAGATGGAAGAGGCTGGAAAGGAGGATGAGCCTGTAGAAAGACCAGCAGTCTTAACTAACCTGGACCCCTGGGAACACCCAGATACTGAGCCACCTACCAGGCAGCATACAGAAACTAGTGTGAGGCCCCTGACACATATATAGAAGAGGACTGTCTGGTCTGGCCTCAGTGGGATAAGATATATCTAATCCTCTAGAACCTTGAGACCCCAGGGAGACAGGGAGGTCTGGGGGTGGGAGGGGGCATCTTCTCTGAGACAGAGGAGAGGAGGATTGGGATGAGGAACTGTGGTGTGGGAGGACTGGGATTGGGGGTAATGGCTAGATTATAAATAACTATAACAATAATAATAATAATAATAATAATAATAATAATAATAAGAAGAAGAAGAAGAAGAAGAAGAAGAAGAAGAAGAAGAAGAAGAAACCTTGGATATTAGGCTAGCAGATTAGAAGCTAGTGTAGAAAATCCAGTATTAACCACTCCCCCCCAATGGCCTCCACCCAGGGGAAGGCAATATATTCTGATGTGTACTAGGCAAATGAGAAATGATTTAGATGGTATAGGAAACAGACAGCATGATAAATGCTTGACCTCCATATATTTTATAATATGTGTTTTAGAAAAAATCTACCACTGCTATGACAGTGCTATAAAATTATGACATCACAGTAGTTCAAAGACAAAAATACATATATATTTAAAACTTAAGATTTATTAGTTAAATAGTATAGGGAGATGGAGAAGATTAGAATTGTGAAGGTGACATTGAAATGATTGATTCAGGGTGACAATTCTCTGAAAAATAATTGTTTTGTTATGAGACATTGTGATATTTAGTGTTGGCTGTTATCTTGACAGATTGCACAAGCATTGACAAGATCAGCCTCTCCCCTGAGCATGCCCAGGAGGGATTATCTGGACTTAATTGAGGTGGGTAGACCTTCCCCATATATGGTACCAACCCATAAGTTGGGGTTGTGGAACAAATAAAAGAGAATGAGCAATGTACATGCATTTATTGCCCTCTGCTTTGCAACTATGTATAAAGTGTAGTCAGCTCTCTCCTATTCCTGATTCCATAGTTTCCCTGCTGGACTTCATTAACTGAAACTGGGAGCCAGAAAATCCTTTCTTCCTTATGTTTCTTCAGTGAGGCAAGTAACTGATACAGACATCAATTCCATTTTCCCTTCAATTTATTCATGTTCCTATATGTTTGTCTAAACCTTAGAGTTTCTGTGTGTGCACTGATATTAGAGAAGGATATGTGTGCAAGGTACATTTGGAAGCGAGAGATTCAGAACAAATGTTACTTCAACTGCTCTCCACCTTAATTTTTGAGACAGGGCCCCTTATTGAACACAGAGCTCACTGACTTGGCTAGCTTAGTTGGCCAGCAAGCCTCAAAGATCCATTTATCTCTGTCTATCTAGCACTGGAAATAGAAAGGCACACTGCTATGATCCACCTTTTTTCATAGGTACTAAACATCCAAACTCAGGTCTTCAGGCTTGTGAGATAAACACTTTCCCAATGGAACAGTATCCCTAGCCCTTATATGTACTTTTATACACATGAAATTAGCTTTACATGAACCATACATGGATTCATACTATTTATCCCTATGTTACACACATAATGATAGGGTCACAGAAGCAAAACAATAAATATACATATATATTCTTTGAAAAATAAAGCATTGTTAAAAAAAAAAGTACAGATTTTCCTCTGAGATCTGTGGCAATCTAATTGTAACACCATATAAAATAAAGTAAAAATCCAGATCACATACTCCACGAATACAGTGGCACAGAATATGCATAACTATTTCAAAATAGGAAAAGTAGTGGGGCAGTTTGAATATGCATGGTCCATGGGAAGTGAAACCATTAGGGGGTGTGGCCCTACTTTGTCTCTGTATCTCTTCCCATGAGTATTTTGTTCCCCCTTCAAAGGTCTAAAGTATCTACACTTTGGTGTTCCTTCTTCTTGAGTTTCACGTAGTCTATGAGTTGTATCTTGGGTATTCTGAGCTTCTGGGCTAATATCCACTTATCAGTGAGTGCATACCATGTGTGTTCTTTTGTGGTTGAGTTACCTCACTTTGCCTCAGCTGGGGAACCATTCCATATAGTTACCAAACCCAGACACTATTGTGATGCCAACAAGTGCTTGTGGACAAGAGCCTGATATTGCTGTCTCCTGAGAGGCTCTGCCAGTGCCTGACAAATACAGAGGTAGATGCTCTCAGCCAACCATTGGACTGAGCACTGGGTCCCCAGTGGAGAAACTAGAGAAAGGAACCAAGGAGCTGAAAGTGATTGCAGCCCCATAGGAGGAACAACAATAGGAACCAATCAGTATGCCAAGAGCTCCCAGGGACTAAAGCATCAACCAAAGAGTACACATGAAGGGACCCATGGCTCCAGCCACACATATAGAAGAGGATGGCCTTGTCAGACATCAGTGAGAGGAGAGGTCTTTGGTCCTGTGAAGCCTCCATGGTCCAGTGTAGGAGAATGCCAGAACAGGGAAGCAGGAGTGGGTAGGTTGCTGAGCAGGAGGAAGGGGGATGGGAAAGGAAAGTGGATTACATTTGAAATGTAAATAAAGAAATATCTAATAAAAAAGGAAAGAGGAGGTCTGGCTATATTGGAATAAGTGTCATCTTGCTGGAAGAAGTGTATCAGTGTTGGAGTATACTCTGAGAGTCTGCTCCTCACTGCCTATGAAAGACAGAATCAGTCTTCTCTTGGCTGCCTTAAGATCAAGATATAGAACCCTCAGATTCTTTCTTCTCCAACACCATGTCTGTGTGGACACTGCCATCCTTCCCTTCATGATGATAATAGACTGAACTTCTGAAACTGTATATCAGTCCCAATTAAATATTATCTTTTATAAGAGTTTCCATGGTCATGGGGTCTCTTTGGGTTTTGCAATAAAACTCAAACTAAGGCAGGGAACAGATTGAGGACATACTAGACCATGATAGGAATGAAAACTAACAAGGAAAAATCAAAAGTCTGTATCAGCATTCCCAATGTCAAAGCACTTCTCAGATCTCAAACTCCTTTCAGCTTTGTTGACTGTAACACAATTATGTCTAGGGCTGGGTCGAAATTTTTTGCAACTTTTCATGGAAGGTATCCCATGGCTTTGGCATCTTGAACATCTTGAGTTCTCTATTGGAATCCAGGTTTCACCTTCCAGCATCATATAATGGCCTCTCTGGATGTTCATGGAAGAATACCCTGAAACTCGCTCCAGAAGATTTCCTTTGATGTGTAGGGATATTCCCTAAACCTGTTTCTTATACTCTTAACTATAAGTCTGAACTACTTGGATGAAGCCACCAAGTTCTTTTGCTTACTGGCACTAGAACAGAGTCCCACTGATCAAATACATTTTTATTACTTATCTGTTTATAACGGCTTCCTTCACTGCTTAAGTTTTTCTTTAACTGCCTCCTACAGTTTGGAAGTGTAGATGTGTAGGCTCTTAACACAAGGTCACCACTTTTCTTCCATTTAAGTTCAAGCTTTCTTTAAATGCTTTATCCTCCTGAACACCAACTTAGCTTTATTATACTTTCTGGTGCTCCTTTTCTCTTCCAACTGTACATATTGTATTTTCCCTTGCTTAGCTTGCTCCTTTTCATTATGGATTGGCATAGAAGTGGCCACTAATAGCCAAATAATACACTCAATACTTGATTATCTTGAAATCCCCTCTGCCAAGACCACTAATCCAAAACTCTTTAATTTATGCTCAGGATATTTTTTTTCTTTTGGAAAAGTGCAGAAAGCAGCTTCATCCTTCACCAAAATATCATAAAAAATTGGTATCTAGGCCACTAACTAATTCTTGTCCTCCAAAACGTCTTAAGCCAGGCCTTTATAATCTGCATTGCTCTCAGCAGCACCATTATCCATGCTCCTAGACTAGAATGGCCCATTAAGGGTCACTTATAAAGTTCAAATGCTTTTCTGTCCACAGTTCCAAAGCCCATATTCTGTCTTATTCAGCATATGCTATACTCACAAATATGTAGATGCTAGTGCCAGAGAAGGACTGATCTTGCTTGCAGTGTGAGAGCAAGGAGGCAAGAGCAAAAGTGTTCATCTTCCATGTCATTATGTAGACTTTCAACAGAGGGCATGATCCTGATTAGATTTGGGTTAAATATTTAGATTAAAGGTTTGTCTCCCTACTTCCAATTAAACAAACATCCTTCATAGTTTGCCCACCATATTATAACTCCAGTTATACTCAAGTTGACAACTAAGAATAGCTATCAAAATATTCATAGAAAGGGAGGGAAGGGGCTTATGGGACTTTCAGTGAGGGAGGTAACAGTAAAGGGGAAATCATTTGGAATGTAAATAAAAAAAACTTAGAAAATTAAAAAAAACAAAAAAAATACTCATAGAGAAATTTCTAAAGTAATAAAATTTTAAAAGTACCAAACTTTAATAGTTTTAAACTACAATTCTTCTGTATAAATCATACAGACCATATACATAAATTTATGCATAACAGTGTAAAATTTTGTGAAATAAGTTAAGTCATTAGTAGGGAAAAATAATGTTTTCACAAAACTCTAAAATGAAGTTAATTAAATTATTAAACCTATCCACATTTACATATGCTGATCCTATTAGAATGCCTTCCAGTTCGTCTTAATCATCCACAAGCCAACCATAAAAGTCATATGGAAGTCCAAAAGAAAATTAAAAGCACAAAGTATTTAAAATTAACTGCATTAAGCCACTGACTTCTTGTGCTACCATGGTTGGTACCCAGAGAGAGCTTCTTCCTTATCAGAGACTAATGGGAGAGGGAAAAGCGAGACCTGATATGTAAGGTGAGGACTGGGAGGAGACTGAGGATATAGGATCAGAATGTAAAGTGAATTAAGAAATTAATATGGAAAATATAAAACAAAAAATCAACTGCATTGGTTCTTACATTATTTTAATATCTTCATTACAACTTCACTAATTAAGATTATAATGGCATTTTGAAAGCCCATGTTCAGAAATCAGTGAAATAGAGGAAAGTACCCAGAAATAGGAAAATAATTTCACTTTATTGAATTTCAAATAAAAACTAGTTGATTAAAGAACATACCAAATAGTAAGCAGCCACAGAAATGCTTGCCCAATGAAGATAGTTTTACTCAGTTTTCAGAACTAAAGACATAAAATCCACTAGTACTATAATTGTAAGCTCCAGGGTGTAGAAAAGCAATTGAAAATAGAGTCAAGCAAATTAATTATGAGACCTACAAAACTGCAACTAGGAAATTATCTGACACTTTCTAAATGTTTTTAAATGGGTAACAACATCATTCCACTCTTTCCTACTCACATGTAACTCACATGGTATTATTACCATGATTAATGAGTGTTTCCCATGGAATCAAGCAAATCCATTTAATCACTAAGGAAGGATCATGAAATAAAACATTAATTTCTGAAGCTCAGGAGCAAGTTTTATAAAATGAAAACATCAAATACCATAAAAGTTAAGATATACAAAATACATGCAAAATACATCAAAATAATAACAATCCATATGCATAAAAATACCAAGGAAAACAGAATGAAACCCTGTTAACCCTGTTATCCTTAATATGACTGCTCATGAACATAATTACTATAAAAAATTCTAGATTTCAAAAATAATATTTGCTGTAGACAAAATACTATAGTAACATAATGAAAAGGAAATTTGTACATCCTCATAATATAGGTTTCATTTAATATGAAATTTCCAAATTTTGTAAAAATACTTCTTAGAAAATGAAATAAGGATTATCAAATACAATTCTTCTTGTATTAATATTAAAACAGTAATCATATTTATAAAATTGATGGAGCCTTCATGGCTTCATTGATGAGAGCCTTGAACCATTCAAAGAATTATTTTCAACTCTTAATAACTTTCCCAAAGAAGAGAAAAAAGACACAAAAATAAATTGTGTCTACTTGAAGATGATATGAACAACATTCTAGTGATAATGTTGACATTCTGAACAAGGGCTCTGAGGACCTATGTGTTTTCAGAAGCCTATAAATCGTTAAGTTCATGGTATCAACATTTTTCTGTATTCGCATGTATGTGTGTGTATAGCTCAAAAAGATTAAATGGATGGCCTAAGATGTGAAAAAAAAAAACCTCTAACAGTGCCTGAGGCTTAGAAAAATCTATAAAAGTCTGAATTCAAACCAAAGAAAGTAACAGGAGACCTGACATGTTCCAAAATCTGCATGAACTCAGATGATAAACTGTCAAACAGAGAACAGAAAGTCTCAAAAGTTATTCTTAAAATAATACAATAAAATTTATATGAACCTAAACTTTTTGATTTCTATGTCAACATCAACACACAGTAGACTGAAAGGAGAGAAGAACTTGGAATCTTGTTATGAATACACCTGGTGATGAGTATCTTAAGAGTTATCACTAATACACTGGCTGTTGTAAACATGAAAAAGCTAATTGTTGTAAATGCTTACAAAAGCACCTCCAACTTTGGTTTTGACATTTGGCTTTTACTAATTAATAAATTATCACTAAGTAAAGAATGAACATTTAATGATTAACAATCAAGTGATTTTAATACCACAGTTCACATCAAATTTCTTTTTCCCATAATGATTATGTGGGAACATGGATATGTTTCTCTCTCTTATTCCATTTAGATATTGATTTCTTATGCATAGAAAAGTCATGCCCTAGAATTCTGGAGACAATTAATGAATGAGATAGCACAATAACAAAAGAACACACATGGTATGCACTCACTGACAAGTGATATTAGCCCAAAAGCTTGAGATACCCAACATACAATTCACAGACCACATGAAGCTCAAGAAGAAGGAAGAACAAAATGTGGTTGCTTCAGTCCTTCTTAGAAGGGGGAACAAAATACTCATGGAAGCAGATACAGAGACAAAGTGTGGAGCAGAGACTAAAGGAAAGGCCATCCAAAGACTGCCCCACCTGGGGCTCCATTCCATTTCCAGTCACCAAATGCAAACACTATTGTGGATTCCAAGAAGTGCATGCTGACAGGAATCTGATATAGCTGTCTTCTGAGAAGCTCTGCCAGAGCCTGACATATACAGAGGCAGGTTCTCACAGCCAACCATTGAAAAAGTTAGAGAAAGGACTGAAGGAGCTGAATGTGTTTGCAAACCCATAGGAAGAACAACAATACCAACCAACCAGAGCTCGCAGAGCCTAAACCACCAGCCAAGGACTACACATGGAGGGACCCATGGTTCAAGACCTATATATTGCAGAGGATGGCCTTGTTGGGCATCAGTGGGAGAAGAGGCCCTTGGTTCCGTGAATGCTCGATGCCCCAGTTTAGGGGAATGAGTGAGCAGGGAAGTGGGAGTGAGTGGGTGGGTGGAGGGCACACCCTCATAGAATCAGGAGGAGGGGGGATGGGATAGGGTGTTTCTGGGGAGATTATGAAATGGGATAACATTTGAAATGTAAGTAAATAAAATATCTATAAAAATTACTAAGAAAAAATGAAAATAAAAGTTTTATCATATATTTTATCATACCTAATGTAAATATTTCAGTAGAATCGGAGCAAAATGCATATTTATTTATGCATCGTGAATTTATATTAGATACTGTGCTTTTCAAATGTACACACATCAAATGAGAGTAAGAAAAAGATTAAGGTCATAATATTGATGGGTTCATAGTCTAAGAATAATTATCAATCAGGGTTCTCTAAATAATCAACTCTAACAGAATATTATGTATTGAAAAAGGAGATTAAGGGATTGGATTACACAGTATAGGCTATGTAGTCCAGCAATAACTGTCCGCATGGGTTCAATGTCTGCTAACTGCTAACGACTCAGTCTTTTAGTACAAGTGCCTCAGCTGTTCAGATATCATGCTGAAGGCTTGGAGGATTTCTGGAGAATCTCTACTCTAAACTCAAGGCAGACTCGCTGGATGCTGGCCTTAGTGAAGGAAAACAGAAGCAGCTCCAAAAGTAGCGCTGCAGCAGCAGCAACAACAATAATAACAGCAAAAGAGTAGATATAGTCACCAGCAAGAAGTAAAGGCATATAAATAAAAACATTGCTTTTTCCTGGAGGGTCCTTGCATATGTGTTGCCACTAGAAGATGCTGCCCATACTAAAGGAAAGTCTTCTTGATCTTAAGTGTCCTGGAAATTCCCTCACAGGGGCAAACATGTTTCTTAGTTCATTAAGGTCCAACCAACTTGATAACCCCAACTAACCACCATGGAATTCCTCTAGCAATTGTCCAGTGAAAGAAAAATGACTTTGAAAGAAATATTAATATGTTCCTAGTGATGTAGTATATTTCATTTTTATAGAAGTAAAATGTATTGAAAATGCATCTAATACTTTAATTCAAGATTTTCTGGTTAAAGCATACCTCATTCCTATAGAATCCTATACCATGGCTATATTATTGAAATCCAGAGAACTCTGTGAAAAGGGGAAAAATTAGAATTTTTGACAGAATAAAGCTAAAAAATAAAAATTACAATAGAGTATTCTTTGTAAATTAAAACACACTGAAGAGAGATCACAAAATAAAAAACAAAAGGTAAATATATAGCCCATATTATATGTGAAGTAGCAGACTATCTACACAAGAAACACCCATTCAATATCTAATTGTTATATAATTTTCATTAAAATTTCAACTTATAATTATTATTTTCATAGATCACAACCCTTTGACAGATGGTGACTGGCAAAAATTTATAACAGTTTTTTTTTATTTGATTATAAATTTTCTTCTATACTGTCTTAGATTGAGTTTCCATTACAGAGAAGACACTATGATCAAGGGAAATATTTTAAGAGACATTTAATTGGGGCTGACTACTGGTTCTGAGGTTCAGTCTATTATCATCAGAGGGGTAAGCATGGTAGAGTCCAGGCAGACATGCTTTTTAAGGGCCTATGAGTTCTATATCCTTGCTCTGAAGGCTACTAGAAGACTGACTTCCAGGCAGCTCAGAGGAGGGTCTGAAAACCCAAACCCCACAGTGACAAACTACCTCTAACATGGCCATACATACTCCAACAAGACAGCCTCTCCTAAAATACCCAAGCATATTCAATGCCTTACATATACTAAAGCTTTTTGCTTTCATGCAGTCCCATTTTTTTACTTGTTCGTAACACCTAGGCCACCAGGATTCTGTTCGTATGTTTTTTCCTGAGTCCATAGGTTTGAGCTTATTTCCTATGTTCTCCTCCCCCAGGCTCAAAATATCAAGTCTATGGTTGATCTATTTGGATTTAAGTTTTGGAAAAGTGGGAGATAAAAATCTAGCTTCTTTATATCCTCCTGGAAAGACTGGATGTAGGGGAATGCCTAGACAGAGAAGCGAGAGGAGGTTGAATGGGGAAAAGAGGGAGGGAAGGGGGCTTATGGGACTTTCGGGGAGGGAGGAGACGGGAAAGGGGAAATGATTTTGAATGTAAATAAAAAAAATTAGAAAATAAAAAAAATCTAGCTTCATTTTTCTACATGAGGGTATCCATTTGGTCCAGCACCATTTGTTAAAAATGTTTCATTCCTCCTGACTAGCTTTTACAGTGCTGGAATGTGTTATCCATGCTATTGGAGCAGAAAAGAAAGCATCAATCTTATTTAACTACCCAACCCTGTGAGCTATTATGAAGAGCTGAAAAGATTTGCCCACTTGTGAAATAATGGCAAAAAATCTGTTTGATTATTGGACTTAAGTCCCCCTTCAAAAATCAAAACATGAATACGGGTTTTGTTATACAAGAACCTGTAGCTAGACTTCTCATAATACCCACAGATTAGTGAAACCTTCAAACTTCATCAGATAAACCTCTCATAATTCAATGATTTTAGCTTTTTAATTGTTTGTTTTTAAAGTTTAGATTTTAATATTTTTAAATTAATGTATAATACACCACTTTATTCTTTTCCCTCCCAAGCTTTAGTTCACACACACACACACACACACACACACACACACACACACACATATATATATATATAAATATGGGCATAAATTGTGTATATTTATAGATTAATATATTAAAATATAGTTGTATTATTTTGCCTTTTCTCTTTCCAAGCTTTAGTTGATATATATTATATATTAAAGAACATATATATATATATATATGTATGTATATATATGTGTGTGTTTGTGTGTGTGTATGTAAAATGTATATACAGCTATATGTTCAGTGTGTTATATATAATATATTCTATGGAATACTTCCAGATGAAGGATAAATAAAATAATTAAATTTGCAAGTACACTGATGAAACTACAAAATAATATAATGAGTGGTTTAACCTGGTCTTAGACAGACACCTCACATTCTCTCTCATCCTTGATTCCTAGTTCCAGATTTCCTGCTTTCTAAATTGTATCCCCTTGATCTCTTATGGTTGTCTTATTATTGTAGTTAGAACTTCAGGTACCTTACTGAATAGATACAGAGAGAATAGGCAGCCTTGATTTGTCCTTGATTTAAATAGAATTGCTCTATGTTTCTCTCTAATTCGCTGTTGCCTATTGGCCTTGAGTATATAAACTGGAGTAACCTTAAAATCAGGAAAGTAAATTGGGGACAATGGCAGGGCACCAGCTACACTTCCTTTTGTAGTAGTTGACAAGCAACAAAGAGACTATCAACATAGGTACAGTATATTAATGACCACAGAGTGCTTATTCCTCAATGTAATGGTATATCATATCTGACTCCTACTAAAATTCATGAATCCTTGTGGAAGAGGGAGTTGAAAGATGGCGAGAGACAGATGTAGTAGGATGCTGCAAGTAAACAGTGTTTTCCAGAAGCAATAAAGCAGTTGTCCATATGCATTCACAGTGATTGCAAGAGCATGAAAATCCTTTGGAAATTATTATTAGACACAGTCTCAGAGTAGAGAGGCAAGATGAACAAAAAGTCTCACTTCTAGTTGAATAGCTATGCTAATTGATATTATCTAGAGGAGGACAATTACTTTTAAGAGTATGACACCCTTCATAGGTCTAACACTTTGTAGAGGATGATCACCCACTTAGTGCTAGGAAGCATTTTGGGTAGGTATGAGTGAAGGAGGGATCTGGGTGATGTGAAAACAAGTGAAAGTTTTCAAAGAAAATGATGAAAATACTATTTAAAATATTTACTGTGTAAACAAATTCATATACAGTTATTGTATTTTATAGTATCTCTTAGATTTTCTTTTCTAACTATGTTTGTGGGCCTCTTATTACTTGCCAAATTATTTAAGTAACTGAAATAATTCAGAACACATCTTCTACCCTTCACTTTATACCTAAGGCTCAGGGAATATCATAGAAGGGGAGAGAGAATAATTGTTTTTTGTTTTTTTTTTTTTTTTTTTTTTTTTTTTTTTTTTTTGGTTTTTCGAGACAGGGTTTCTCTGTGTAGCCCTGGCTGGCCTGGAACTCACTTTGTAGACCAGGCTGGCCTCGAACTCAGAAATCCTCCTGCCTCTGCCTCCCAAGTGCTGGGATTAAAGGCGTGCGCCACCACCGCCCGGCTTGAGAATAATTGTAAGAGACAAAGTTCCACAATCCTTATTGTTATATAGAAAAGATCTTATCTTTATTATTGTAACATATTCGTAGAATGTGTTGTACATGTGTGTGTGTGTGTATGCATGTATGCATTCTGCATTCACCTGTATATATGGACCTATGGTGTCCATTTAGTGTTGTTATTATGTACATGTTTCAGGGCTGACCATTTGGTATTGGATATCAGGAACACAGCTTTGCAGAAAATCAAGTCTTTGTCTTTCAAAAGACATTGATTGACTACAGCTATTCATTCCAAGGTGAGCATCTGGATTTTTTCCCATCTCTGTTGTCTTATTGACTTGTGTTTCCTTAGGTAACCTATTTTTGAGAATTCATAGGTGCAACTTTCCTCTCTTACATAGAATATGCAATGTAACAACAGCCATCTTAGATCTTTGGCTCTCACCTTTTTCTATATCCTTCTCTATGATATCCCGTGAGCCTTAGGTATAGAAATAGAGGATACAGATAGAAAATATGTTCTGAATTGTTTCAGTCAAATGACATTTGACAAGAACTGTACAAAGTATTAAAAAATATATTAACTTTGATAAAATTTTATTCGAACAATGTTCTCACAGAAGTGTGTGTGCATGTGTGTACAGGTGTGCTTGTGTCTGTTTGTGCTTTTACTAAAATCATCTCAAATGTTAAACAATAAAATAATTTTACTTCATTTAAACATAATATAAAACCTTGCTCCACTTATAAACTTCAATGGAAAATAATGTTAAGCAGACCATGTTGATACATCACTTATCATTTCCTGCTATGCTTCTTGTATAAACTTTGTCATATTCCCACAGGTGGAATAATTGAGGCAACACTTGCTATAACCCACAGAGAGTCAACTTGTTTTACATGAGACAAATACATTTAGAGCTGCCAATGGAGTTTTTTAATTGAACCAAGGAGAAATAAGAATGAGTGCCTTAGCTGGCGACAATGAAACATTATTTTTTTTTCACTAATATATGGTGTAACCATTCTTAGTGCTTGCAAAAAGCTCACTGTCACCCAACTTAGGATTTGATTTCTTTAAAATGTCATTTCTATTCAACACAGGAATGGTGGTACATGGAGGCTCATGTCTTAGTGTCATAGATTCTGCAGGGCATGCTGAGTTGCCTATGACTCTGACTCAAATTTGCAAAATGTGGCATACTTCAACAGGAATGCCAGGAAACATAAAGAATTGGCAACAGATACATATATTTACTTTTTAATGGTCTTGATTCTTCATCTCTTTCACCAATATTTGTTAACTAATATATACCTTATATCTTATATAAGATATAAGGTTTCTAAACTTATATCTTGAGAATTATCTCAGAGAAGTATTTAAGAATTTCACATTTCTATTCAGAATAGTTTTAACTATCCTGGGTTTTCTGTTATTCCAGATGAATTTTTGAATTGCTCTTTTTAACTCTATGAAGAATTGAGTTGGGATTTTGATGGGGATTGCATTGAATCTGTAAATTGCTTTTGGTAAGATGGTCATTTTTACTATATTAATCCTGCCAATCCATGAGCATGGAGGATTTTTCCATCTTCTGAGGTCTTCTTCAATTTCTTTCTTCAGAGACTTGAAGTTCTTGTCATACAGATCTTTCACTTGTTTGGTTAGAGTCACACCAAGATACTTTATATTGTTTGTGGCTATCGTGAAGGGTATCATTTCTCTTATTTCTTTCTCAGTGTGATTGTCCTTTGAGTATATGAAGGCTACTGACTTGCTTGAGTTGATTGTATATCTGGTCATTTTGCTGAAGTTGTTTATCAGCTGTAGGAGTTCTCTGGTAGAGTTCTTTGGGTCACTTAATTATACTATCATATCGTCTGCAAATAGTGATAGTTTGACTTCTTCCTTTCCAATTTGTATCCCTTTGACCTCCTTTTGTTGTCTAATTGCTCTAGCTAGAACTTCAAGTACTATATTGAAAAGATATGGAGAGAGGGGGCAGCCTTGTCTAGTCCCTGATTTTAGTGGGATTGCTTCAAGTTTCTCTCTATTTAGATTGATGTTGGCTACTGGTTTTCTGTAAATTGCTTTTACTATGTTTAGACATGGGCCTCAAATTCCTGATCTTTCTAAGACTTTTAGCATGAAAGGATGCTGAACTTCTGGGAGATTCAGTATCCCAGACCTCAAGCTGTACTACAGAGCAATAGTGTTAAAAAAATTGCATGGTATTAGTACAGTGACAGGCACGTAGATCAATGGAACAGAATTGAAGACCCAGATAGAATCCACACACCTATGGTTACTTGATCTTTGACAAAGGAGCTAAAACCATCCAGTGGAAAAAAGATAGCCTTTTTGACAAATGGTGCTGGTTCAACTGGAGGTCACCATGCAGAAGAATGCAAATTGATCCATTCTAATCTCCTTGTTCTAAGCTCAATTCCAAGTGGATCAAGGACCTCCGCATAAAACCAGACACACTGAAACTAATAGAAAAGAAAATAGGGAAGAGCCTTGAACATATGGGCACAGGGGAAAATTTCCTGAACAGAACACCAATAGCTAATGCTCTAAGATCAAGAATTGACAAAAGGGACCTCATAAAATTTCAAGGTTTCTGTAAGGCAAAGGACACTGTCAAAGGACAAAGCGGCAGCCAACAAACTGGGAAAAGATCTTTACCAACCCTACATCTGACAGAGGCCTAAGATCCAATTATACAAAGAACTCAAGAAGTTAGACTACAGTGAGCCAAATAACCCTATTAAAAATGGGGCACAGTGCTAAACAAAGAATTTTCAGCTGAGGAATCTCAAATGGCTGAGAAGCACCTAAAGAAATGTTCAACATCCTTAGTCATTAGGGAAATGCAGGTCAAAACAATCCTGAGATTTCACCTCACACCAGTCAGAATGGCTAAGATCAAAAACACAGGAGACAGCAGGTGTTGGTGAGAATGTGGAGAAAGAGGAACACTCCTCCACTGCTGGTGGGATTGTAAATTGGTACAACCACTCTGGTAAGCAGTCTGGCGGTTCCTCAGTAAACTGGTCATGACACTCCCAGAGGATCCTGTTATACCACTCCTGGGCATATACCCAGAGGCTTCCCAGGCATGAAATAAGGACATATGCTCCACTATGTTCATAGCAGCCTTATTTATAATAGCCAGAAGCTGTAAAGAACCCAGATGTCCCTCAATGGAGGAATGGATACAGAAGATGTGGTATATTTAAATAATGTAATACTACTCTGCAATTAAAATCAATGAATTCATGAAATTCTTAGGCAAATTGTCAGAACT
Source organism: Tokudaia tokunoshimensis (assembly GCA_036184795.1). Taxonomy (NCBI): domain Eukaryota; kingdom Metazoa; phylum Chordata; class Mammalia; order Rodentia; family Muridae; genus Tokudaia; species Tokudaia tokunoshimensis. The sequence continues at coordinate 46,242,190 of BTHU01000013.1, forward strand.
GGAAAATATCATCCTTAGTGAGGTAACCCAATCACAAAAACACACACATGGTATGCAGTCACTGACAAGGGGATATTAACCCAGAAACTCGGAATACCCAAGACACAATTCACATATCAATTGATTTCCAAGAAGAGGGAAGGAAAGACCCCTGGTCCTGAAAAATCTGGATGTAGGGGAATACCAGGATAGAGAAGCAGGAAGGGGTTGAATGCGGACATGGTGAGGGAAGAGGGCTTATGGGATTTTCTGGGAGGGAGGGACCGGAAAGGGGATATCATTGGGAATTGTAATAAAAAATATAGAAAAAAAAAAGAATTTCACATTTCATCTAAAGTGTGTTCAGGTCATGTAAAATTGTGTGTCTCATTCTTTCACTTTTATGACCAAAGTTTACCCACAGGTCCAAAATAGAAACTTTATTATGACAAAGTTTTCATTGGCCAAGCCTACAACCCCGTGCTAATGTTAGTAAAGTTTGGAAAAAGACAAGAATTTGTGTTTGGTACATCTCTTTAAAATGCTAGGGTATGAAAACTAACAGCTCAGTTGCTGATTTTCTCTTCATTAGGTTTTGCAGGAATAGCAGAAACACTTTCAGAAAACGAGCTATTTTCAAATAGTCTCCCATTTCAGGTTTCTAAAAAACAACAAAAGCTTCTCTTCATTCAAACAATAATCGTTGAATATTTTATATTTGTTTAAAAAATATAAAAGACAGAATTCTATGTCTGATTCTACTGGTAACCACCATTTTGCTGAATTGTTCTACTGAAAATGGGAGGATATTATGTTCAAGTTTCTTCATCAAGCAAACAACATGTCATCTCTGCCTTAAAATAAATATGTGCTAAAACATACATACACATATTAAACAAATGATTCGTATATTCATATATGTATACATACTGAGGGAGAGCACAAGTAAGAGAGCCAGAGAGTAAGTGCTTGAGTGAAAGCTATAGGTTGTTACAATGATGGTGTGATGGTTGTAGCTAAGGCTTGTTTGAAACTGCTATTCTTTTGCCTCTGCTTCCTGAGTTCTAGGACTACAGCAATGCTGCTCCATATTCCTTATTTTATTTGCTCCAACAATTTATGACAAATGTAGAAGAGTAAATTGATTTGCATTTCCCTAATGACTAAGGATGATGAACATCTCTTTAGGTGCTTCTCAGCCATTAGATATTCTTCAGGTGAGAACTCTTTGTGTAGCTCTGTACCCCATTTTTTAATAGGGTTACTTGCCTCTCTGGAGTTTAACTTCTTTTTTTTTTTTTTTTTTATGAGAATGTCTTTTATGAAAGTCAATACTGTGTACAATGAATTTATGGTATGGTATGTACATGTCTACACACATACATATACAGGAGCAAGCATATCTAAAAATATTAAGGCTAGGAGTATAGTCAGCATATCAATAGATTTCTAAAAAGATGGAAGGAGAGACCCCTGGTCCTGGAAAGACTGGATGTAGGGGAACGCCAGGACAGAGTAATGAGAGGGGGTTGAACGGAGAAAAGAGGGAGGGAAGGGGGCTTATGGGACTTTCGGGGAGGGAGGAAACGGGAAAGGGGAAGTGATTTGGAATGTAAATTAAAAAAATAAAATAAAATTAAATTAAAAAAAAAAAAAAAGAAAATGTTTTTCTGGAGTTTAACTTCTTGAGTTCTTTGTATATCTTGGATATTAGCCCTCTGTCGGATGTAAGGTTGGTAAAGATCATTTCCCAGTTAGTTGGTTGCCGCTTTGTCTTTTTGACGGTGTCTTTTGCCTTGCAAAAACTTTGTAATTTAATGAGGTCCCATTTGTCTATTCTTGATCTTAGAGCATAAGCTATTGGAGTTCTGTTCAGGAAATTCTCCCCTGTGCCCATATGTTCAAGGTTCTTCCCTAGTTTCCCTTCTATTAGTTTCAGTGTGTCTGGTTTTATGTGGAGGTCTTTGATCCACTTAGAATTGAGCTTAGTGCAAGGAGATAAGGATGGGTCAATTTGCATTCTTCTGCATGTTGACCTCCAGCTGAGCCAGCACCAGTCAGGATGGCTAAGATCAAAAACACAGGAGACAGCAGTTGTTGGCGAGGATGTGGAGAAAGAGGAACACTCCTCCACTGCTGGTGGAATTGCAAGCTGGTACAACCACTCTGGAAAGCAGTCTGGCGGTTCCTCAGAAAACTGGGCATGACACTTCCGGAGGATCCGGCTATACCACTCCTGGGCATATACCCAGAGACTTTACCTGCATGCAATAAGGACACATGCTCCACTATGTTCATAGCAGCCTTATTTATAATAGCCAGAAGCTGGAAAGAACCCAGATGTCCCTCAATGGAGGAATGGATTCAGAAGATGTGGTATATTTACACAATGGAATACTACTCTGCAATTAAAAACAATGAATTCATGAAATTCCTAGGCAAATGGTCAGAACTTGAAAATATCATCCTTAGAGAGGTAACCCAATCACAAAAGATCACACATGGTATGCAGTCACTGATAAGGGGATATTGACCCAGAATCTCAGAATACCCTAGACACAATCAGCATATCAATAGATTTCTAAAAAGATGGAAGGAGAGACCCCTGGTCCTGGAAAGACTGGATGTAGGGGAACGCCAGGACAGAGTAATGAGAGGGGGTTGAATGGAGAAAAGAGGGAGGGAAGGGGGCTTATGGGACTTTCGGGGAGGGAGGAAACGGGAAAGGGGAAGTGATTTGGAATGTAAATTAAAAAAATAAAATAAAATAAAAAAAGAAGAGTAAATTGAATAATGAAATGAGCTATCATAAATGATTTTAAGATTTAGTCACAGAGGTAAATAATAGAGGCAGAGTAGAAACAACATTTGTGTTAGGAATTTGGGGAAAGACATTCTAAGAAGCAACTAGAAACTAAGAACACAAAAAATAAGTAGCTATATAGGAGGTGAGAAAACAGAAATAGATACTGTTGTTCTTACAGATCTATTAAGCTAGATCATGATTCATATATTTCTATTTTTAAAATATATTAATACAAAATTAGCCTTTGAAAACTAGTGTAATATCATGGGAGACATTATTATACCAATACAATTGCAATTCTTTATGTAAATGCCATTTCAGTTATTTTCTTGAATTTTATTTAGTGATAAGAATAAAAGGAAATGAAATTACAAAACTGATATAAAATATATAGATGATGAAAGCATCTTTTCCTTAATTGTGCTTATATATGGAATCCTCACTTTTATGCTTCTTTATTAGTGATGTAGTTAGGGATGAATACTCCTTAAATTATTACCACAAGTGTTAATGCAAGAATTATTCATTTACTAAGAAAATAATAATAAATTATGTAGTAAAATAGATTCCAATGCTTATGGTCTCTTAGTAATGAACATAACAGAATATATGAAAAACCATTCTAGCCTTAGATTTAATTAAGCAACACCTGAACTACAGCTGAACCCTGGTGTAGAACACAGTGTGAAATAGAATTTTTAATATAAAGGTTAATGGCTTAATTAGCCACACTTCACTGTTTAATTCAAATAAATGTTCAACCAGTTGACTGTAAAGTTCAACTTTTTTTTTTTTTTACCTTTGGTTATTTCCTCCAGAAACCTTTGTACCACTGATGGCTTCCTGAATAGGATAGCACATGATCAGAGCAGACAAAGCATGAATTTGGCCATATTATTTACATGTTATTAGGTCTTGGTAGGTGGAAGTTTAAGTATTATTTGATAAATGTTAATAATTTCTTAAGAATGGAAATTGTCTCAAATAAGATTCTACATCAACTTCTATACTGTTTATAATTGATTTGTAAACGCTTCTATTGATGTGCAAATCAACTCAAGACTAAAGAGTGCATTGGTTTTTAAGTATCTTGTTAAATTTTTGACATTATATTCTAATTAGAGAATTTTCCCATTCCCTTTCCTTGCCCAAACCATTGTTATGTGTTCAGCACCCCCTCTGTCCCAAATCTATGGCTAATTTTTTTTATTTACATCATTTTCTGTATAAATTTTATTGATATATTTGGTATATACATGAATTAATGATTGCAATATATGGATACAATCTGCTCAGTCTATATAATGTGTTTTGTATGTAGATGTCTTTATGCCTGACCATGTGTCATTAGATAAGCAATCTATGTACTCTTTAAAGCATTCCTTATTACTGCTTATATTTCTCTGTCTAGGGTTGAGTCTTCCTGAGCTTTTCTTCCACATTATCATGTCAATCTGTATAATCTTTTTTCACATCTTGTTTAAGGAACCATATTTGGGATGTTTTCTGTGACATTTGTAGGTGACATATCACATAGTAAATTCCCTTCTCCTCTGGTTCTTACAATCCCACCCCTCCACACACATTTTTTTATAATGACACCTGAGCCTTACATTCAGGAATTGTGCTAAAAGTATAACACTAATTTTATTTATTTATTTTATTTTGGAGATTGCAATTACACTGATGTTGACAGGTTCATTTTCCAATTAATGCAGTGTTCTTCAAACAAGTATTCCCAAGCCAAACTTGATAATAAAATATCACATTCGCTTTCATAAGGGACTAATGGAAATACAAAGAAATAATGCAAATAATGATGTCACTTAGCTCTCTTCACATTAATATTATTTACTTTTCAGAATTAAAGTTTTATTTAAAGTTTCAGGATAAAGGACTATATATGCTCAATGATTATAAATTTGTATTGCTTGGACCAGTTATTGAAATTATAAAAGATTGTGTACCACTTTCTTGCATAGGCTTAATATTGCTGTAACTAAACACCAGAACTGAAGCCACTTAGGGAGGAAAGGGTTTATTAACCTTGCACTCCATAACACTTCTCATCATTAAAGGAGCCTAGACAGAAACCCAAACATGTCAGCATCCTGAAAGTAGGAACTAATGCAGTAACCTTAAGGTGTGCTGTTGACTAGCTTGCTTCAATGACTTTACTCAGTCAGCTTTCTTTATTTTTATACTTTAATCTTTTTTTTACAGTCCAGATTTCAACCCATTCTCGTCCTTCTGCCGACTGTTCCACACCCCTTCCCTATCCCCCCTCATCTCCAAGAGGATGTTCTCACCCCACCCCATCAAATCTACCCACACATTGGAGCCCCAAGTCTCTTGAGAGTTAGGTACATCTAAACTGACTCAGTCCAGACCCAGTAGTCCTCTGCTGTATATGTTAGGGGCCTCATATCAGCTGGTTTAGGCTGCCTGGTTGGTGGTCAAGTGTCTGAGAGATCACAGGGGTCCGGGTTAGTTGAGACTACTGGTTTTCTTTTTTTTTTTTTTTTTAAAGTGTTCACTTTTTTTTTTTAATTTAATTTTATTTTATTTTTTTAATTTACATTCCAAATCACTTCCCCTTTCCCGTTTCCTCCCTCCCCGAAAGTCCCATAAGCCCCCTTCCCTCCCTCTTTTCTCCGTTCAACCCCCTCTCATTACTCTGTCCTGGCGTTCCCCTACATCCAGTCTTTCCAGGACCAGGGGTCTCTCCTTCCATCTTTTTAGAAATCTATTGATATGCTGATTGTGTCTAGGGTATTCTGAGATTCTGGGTCAATATCCCCTTATCAGTGACTTCATACCATGTGTGATCTTTTGTGATTGGGTTACCTCACTAAGGATGATATTTTCAAGTTCTGACCATTTGCCTAGGAATTTCGTGAATTCATTGTTTTTAATTGCAGAGTAGTATTCCATTGTGTAAATATACCACATCTTCTGAATCCATTCCTCCGTTGAGGGACATCTGGGTTCTTTCCAGCTTCTGGCTATTATAAATAAGGCTGCTATGAATATAGTGGAGCATGTGTCCTTATTGCATGCAGGTAAAGTCTCTGGGTATATGCCCAGGAGTGGTATAGCCGGATCCTCCGGAAGTGTCATGCCTAGTTTTCTGAGGAGCCGCCAGACTGCTTTCCAGAGTGGTTGTACCAGCCTGCAATTCCACCAGCAGTGGAGGAGTGTTCCTCTTTCTCCACATCCTCGCCAACAACTGCTGTCTCCTGTGTTTTTGATCTTAGCCATCCTGACTGGTGTGAGATGGAATCTCAGGGTTGTTTTGATTTGCATTTCCCTAATGACTAAGGATGATGAACATCTCTTTAGGTGCTTCTCAGCCATTAGATATTCTTCAGGTGAGAACTCTTTGTGGAGCTCTGTACCCCATTTTTTAATAGGGTTACTTGCCTCTCTGGAGTTTAACTTCTTGAGTTCTTTGTATATCTTGGATATTAGCCCTCTGTCGGATGTAAGGTTGGTAAAGATCATTTCCCAGTTATGGGGTCACCCTCCTCCTCAGCTTCTTCCAGGTTGTCCCTAATTCAACCACAGGGGTTAACAACTTCTGTCCATTGGTTGGGTGTAAATATCTGCATCTGACTCAGCTGCCTGTTGGGCCTTTCAAGGCAGTCATGATAGGGCCGTTTTTTGTAAGCACACCATGGCATCAATAATAGTGTCAGGCATTAGGGCCTCCCCCTAAGCTGAATCACAGTTTGGGGCTGTCACTGGACCTCCTTTTCCTCAGGTTCTTTTCTAATTTTGTTTCTGCAGAATGAGTACATCATGTGTTTTGCAGCATAATGGGTGGAACTAGAAAATTCTCTTAGTGAGGTAACTCAGACAATGATATGTACTCACTAATAAGTGGATATTAGCCAAAAAAATATACAATTGCCATGATACAATCCACAGAAGTCAAGAATAACAAGCTGAAGGGCCCAAGTGAGGATGCCTCAATTGCACTTGAGAGTGAAAAGCAAGTCATCACAGGAGGGGTAGGAAGGAGGGGAGAGATGTGGATGGGAAAGGAGACAGGGAGGGGAGGAGGGGAGGAGGGGAGGAGGGGAACATGATCAGGTATTGGTACAGGACTGAAGCCCTGAAGACCAGCAGAAAAAATCAAAACAGGCAACCTCAGGTGGTAGGAGGTAGGGGGGACCCTCTACAAAGTACCAGAGATTTGGGAGGTGAGAGACTCTCAGGATTCAGTGGGAGCGACCTTAGATGAAATGCCCTACAGTGGAGAAAGAGAACCTGTATAGTCCACTTCCAGTACAAAGGCAGAACATCAAGTGGAGGGATGTGGTTGTCCACCCACATTCAAAAACTCTGAGCCAGGTTTTTTCCTGTCTGAAAGAACTCAGCCAGGTTTCCTATAGAGCCTGGGAAAGCATTATCAGCTGGGCCCTCCTCCGTGAATCACTAATTAAAAAATGCCTTACAACTGGATCATATGGAGGCATTTTCTGAATTGAGGTTGTCTCCTTTCAGATGACTCTAGATTGTTTCAAGTTGACATAAGAGCAATGACACAATTATATTAAAATGTATTGCTTTGAACTAGTTTGAGAGATAAACATTGACTTTCAAGTAATGATGATTTCAGTTTATATCTTGACTATAAATGTAGCCTCATATCAATTACTTACAGAATGTGCAGAATATTTTTAGATGCTTTGTAGAATAGCCACATGCATATTCATTCTTATTATTTGAATTTTATTCTGTTATTTGAATTTTTGAGTTTTTAACCATGGCAACCAAACATATATTTCCTACTTTGAACAACATCCAAATAGCTCTATTTCCTTTTAATATTTGTAATTTATAAACACAAAAAGGTGATACTTTTACTCTGTAAAAATCTTCTAATATAGAACAATCAATTAATTCTTTATTCAGGGTTTACATTTTTATGATACTTTGAAATATACTATAGTAAATAAAATATATCATTTATTTTCTTATCAATAACTTTTTCTACATATCCCATCAATTCTAATTTTTTACACAATAACTAAGAAACAAATCTAAATGGTGCCTGTATACAGTTGATACATAGTGCAAATCAATGCCAGCATTCAAGTTCAGATAAAATTGTGGAAGAGAGGACAGAAGAATGGCAAGAGCTAGAGGACTAGATGTCTACAGCTAGAGAGTATGCCCTCGATATGACAGGAGAACCACACTTATGAAATTTCAACAATATGACTTCCTGAATAACTTGGAAGTTATGGCAGCACCAGTTGGCATGCCAATGCTGACAAGGGAAATTCTACAAGGTCTTACTCATAGATGAATGGCTACTGAGAGTAAAGCCCCACATGAGTTGTAAAATCTCAAGTGTTCTGCTTTAGAAACATGTATATAAACCATCAAGTTGTATTCAGTCGGTCATATATTCATTTGTGAATATAAATAAATATCTGTATGTATTATAAAAATATTAATTAAACAAAAGAGTTTTGAGTTTGATATAGAAAAAGGAGGACACAGGAAGAGTTATATGCAGCAGAACAGATAAGATTGATGTAAATTCGCCGGGCGGTGGTGGCGCACGCCTTTAATCCTAGCACTTGGGAGGCAGAGGCAGGCGGATTTCTGAGTTCGAGGCCAGCCTGGTCTACAGAGCGAGTTCCAGGACAGCCAGGGCTATACAGAGAAACCCTGTCTCAAAAAACCAAAAAAAAAAAAAAAAAAAAAAAAAAAAAAAGATTGATGTAAATTCAATGTGCATATATTAAGTTTAAGAGAAATAAAATATATATGTAATTATCAGAAGGAGTTGCTCTGACGAAGGCTAGGAGTAGTGATTGTATGTGCACATAAACATAGGTATTTTAGGTGACAGAATCTGTACACTGTGTCACTTAACTAAAGAGCTGTATTCGTTCCTTGAACCTATGACCTGCCTGTCTATTTTTAATCAATTTTGCACTATCAGTTATATTTTTTCTCTTGCTGAGTGAACAAATCCAAACACAGAACAATTATTTGCCTCCATAATAAAAATACCATTAAAGTATATTTATATCAGTGAGAATATTTGCAAAATATAAGATAATGTGTAAATTAAGATTTAATTTTAGAAATATTAGTTTGAGTATTGCTATTTCACAATTATGTCTACTACTGGTAATTTCAGTTATAATTATAGATTCCATTCAATTCATCCCAGAGTGGAAATTAAAATCAATAATTACTTACGTTAATAAACTTTGTGAAATTAATAGAAAATAAAACAATTCTTGGAAATAATTTATTGATTATATTTTTATTATAATAATGACTTTTTTACAAATCATCTTTGCATATTGATAGTAGTTATGAACTACATCTTAAAATGGGACAATGTGTTCATCTGTAGGTTACTGGTCATAAAGCTGAGAAAATCTACCCCAGTAACTTACTTTAATTATAACTCCCAAACTATAATGTTTATAATTGAGGCTGTTTATTTTTGAAGATGTGTAAGAGCAGCTGTGAGCTATAACTAAAAGGGGTATTCTTTGTGTTTTTCATTCTGCTTAGAAATTGTTTAGTTTTTTCTTTGATATTTGCTCATATAAACACTTAAAACAAATGTCATAGTTTCATCCCACTTTGCGTTCTAAATTTAAAATCATCCCCTTAAAAATTTTAACCCTCAGGCATACTTTTTTCTTCCAATGAACTCTTATTAATTAAATGCATTTAATTTTTCAATATTTATTATTTCAAAAAAATATATTAAATATACCAACAAAATTTTTTACTTTCAAAGAAGACTAAGCCCAGGTAGAAAATCAGTAATAACAAATGATGATCATCATTTTCAGCAAATAACACATTAAATATTTTAAAAAGATAATTCAAGATCTGTTCCAATAATTAGTATCTGAAAACATAACATGTAAATATATATTTCAGAAAGACTGTGATAAATTCTACATAGATGACAAAGCCTTCTTGTCACAGATAAGAAAATCTGTTTCTGAGTCAGAGATATCAATCTTAACTGACCAGGAAATGCTATTCCTACTGGTTAGTTTTCATATGGCTGAGGGGGACAAGCAACATCAATGGTCTTCCTAACCATTGCATCAAACCCTGAACACAACAATAATAAACTTCCAGACAAGATGTACCTACTGGCAAGTCTGTTTATGGTGCTGACCAATTGCTCTTTGGTTTGAGGATTGGAGAAAATGTGTTCTTTTTACTATAAATAAGAAAAAAAACATGAACACACAAACAAAAACCTTTAAGGAGGGTGAATATAGGACTTAGGAAGGAGTGTACTGCTGTTGTTTTCCAATAACCGTACTGTTATACTATCTCCTAATCGTGTATTGCTCTGTTCATAGGTTTGTAATACTCCCATCTTTTCCCAAAGAATCTTCAGACTCCATGGGGTAGAAATCAATGCAAAATGTCATAAATACTCTAATTGTTGCATGTAAGCAAATGTGAATATTCAGATATATATGTGACATTCATAAAAACCAGTTGCCCTCCTTCTCCAAAGCTCAGAGAGTAAAATGAGAGAAGGGGCAGAGCGGGCAAGTGGGAAATTGTTGTATTCTGGACATGACATGGCTATTGCACATATATAGAGATTGTAGTTACCTAGACAAGATCAAACCAACCAAAATATTCAGCATGAATAAAGGAGAGGCTAGCAAGTCTCCACACCTACTGAAGGATCTATCGGGGGCTGATGAACTTTGTGAAAGCGAGAGTCACTTTTCTCATGTAAGATGGCCATTGGTAGTTAATCATGTACCTTTGGATGACCTTATATCTATCTATACACTGGCAATACTAATTGGATTCAGTGTATTAAAACTCAATCAATAAATGGACATGATGTTAGGAAGGAGATATTTTGGGGACTATGTGTCCAAGGAATAGTTGTACAAGAATAAGATGGATGGATGTTCAATATACACTGTATACATGCATGAAAGTTTTAAATAATACATTTAAACTATAATTTTAAAAGAATAAATTAAGTTTAATGAGTGACAAACAAATTACTTGAAGAAGGATGGAGAATTGCAACTACATTTATTATGTACAAGTATGAAATTATCAGAGAACTAAATGTAAGTTTAATAATAAATAAATAAATAAATAAAGAAAGAAAGTTGGTACCTAGCTTACAACTGTCAAAATTTTTCTTACAGAAATTGTCTTAAAGTCAAAGAACCATCTACATTATTTGATAGATAAATCAGTAATTTAGTCATAATCTTCATTTTGTATACTTCAAACTTTTAATTTCTCATATTTTTGAGCATTTTTCTTTTGATATATTTTATTTTATTTATGAAATGAGTTTCTTTTCATTCTGAAGATATATTACTTTCCATTCACTATTCTTTTCTTTTTGCTTATAAATAAGATTACTTGAATACCATTCTTTTCCAATTTAATAAATCTGGACAGGTTTTACTATGTATTTTAGGATGGATTCTAACCCCTTTGCAGCAGCATCTCAATTATTATGATTTAAGGTTGGTGGAACCATGCCTGAGATTATGTATGTATTTTATATATATATATATATATATATATATATATATATATATATATATATATATATATATATGTATAGTTTAAATCAGAAGGGGATATTCAAACATGATCCTGTTAATGACGGGTTTATATAAGAAGGTATCAATTCAAAATAATCAATAGATAGGAAGAGAAATAACAGCTAAATATGACAACAATGTAAAAGGAAAAGGAAACTAAAGTGGATGAAAGAACCACTACTCTGACAGTGTGGAGAGGATCTGATAAATGTTTCCAAAACATGAAGAACATTAAGACAGCATTCTTTTTTCAAAACAATCACTCTAATAGTTTAGAAAACAGAAGACTTAAACTCAAGCACTTTATATTAATATCTAGTATTGTATTCACTACCTTGACAACACCAAAGAAATATTAAACTTTCTTTGGATTGTTGCTTATATAAGAAACATGTCCAGTAAAACCTAATTAGCATCCAGTTACAATGTATTTATAACAAAAATATTCATAAATGTTCCAATCCTATTTGAAATATGATCTTACTAAGTTTCCAATGCTGGACTTGAACTCAGTTAATAATATAGAGACATACTGAACTTGCCCCCTTCTTGTATCAGCTTCCTGAGAATCTAGAATTAGAGTTTTGTGCCAGCAAGGCCAACTGCAGGCTGAACATTTTTATACTTTGACCTAAAAAAAAAAATCAAGCTAACAAATTCGGCCACCATTCATGCCAGATTGTATTATAGTCTGGAGACTTTCTTTAACAAAATAAAAAAGATTTGAGCATGTTATCATTAAGTTTATTGAAACAAATATCTGCTTTAGCTAGAGAAGAAAGTCTATATAAATCTGTTTGATAAACCTAATTACCACTTTTTATAACACCTTTGAGCTCCTTTGAAATAGAGTCCAAAGACCATATAGTGAATGGTTGACTTTCCCCAAAGGTACTGAGACATTGATCTAATTGAACTTTTTTCCAAACAAAGAACAATCTCAATTTTTCTCAGTCTCCTAAAACATAGTCAAAGTATCTCCTGGTAGTCTTTTATTTAATCTCTTAAATCTCTCAAATTCCTTATATTAACTGCTCTGCTTTCATTATCTAGAAGGATTAGAGACTTTACATGAAATTTGCCTTGTAGCTTAAGCTTGCTGAATTGGATGTAGCCCCATCTGCAGATTGTCTGGCTTGAGTATATTCCCATTGCATTTATGCTAAGTTATCCCTATATAAGCTATTGCTTGAACTATTTTAAAACAGTTCCATTGGCCAAGTATTATCATTACTTATCTCTGACAACTCTCATTACCTACCTTAATTTCACAGTAGTTATGGGAGAACTAACTTATATGTAAATCATTCTTTATGCTTTGGGATGTGGTTTTACCATAGCAAAATGTTTAAAAACTTTGCTTTTGTGTATCAAAAAGTTAGACCTGTTTTTAAATGGACATTTCTTATTTGGAATTTTTATTTAGTATCAATTTGTTGATGTTAAATATAATGTAAGGAGTTATTTTTAAAGGAACACTCTTAGAGTGGTTTGATTGGAAACAGCCCTCAAAGGCTCACAGGAAGTGGCTCTATTCGAGTAGGGGTGGCTTTGTTGGAGGAAACATGTAACTGGGAGTGGGTTTTGTGGTTTCAAGAGCTCAAGCTAGGCCCAGTATCTCTCTTGTCCTTCTACTTGCCTGTCTGGATGTAGAACTCTTAGCTACCTCTTTGCACTGTATCTGCCTATGTGATACCATGTTTTTGGCCAGGACAATAATGGGCTAAACACCTGCACTCTAAGCTAGCCCTAATTAAATGTTTTCTAATGAGAGTTGTAATCATGGTGTCCACTCACAGCAATAGAAATCCTAAGACAACTCTTTTTGTATACATTTAGATATCAAATCAAGGACCTCATTCATACTAAGAAAGTACTCCACCACTGAGTGCCTTCTATTTTCCAAACCCAACAATGTACAGTAAATGTAGTTTCACAACCTGAATATTTGGCCAAAGCCATCTGGAAGAAAGTGAAGTAAAGAAATGGAGTTGGTTTTTGCTTGACCACCAGAGAATTATCACTGTTGTCCTATCACATTAAACTAATACTGGAAAACACCAATCATTATCACATTCTAATTAACATTCTGACATAAAGACGTTCTAGTAAGAATAATACTGACATTCCCATTGGTGACCAAATCAGACTATCCTAAAAATGTATTAAATTAAAAATTAAAATTACTTTAAACTTACAGCTATAACACATAGTGTTTGGCAAGTATACATAATTATAATACAAAGTAATAACTGTTACTCCTTTGAATGTTAATATTTAGTTTCATACTCAATTTAAACTTGATGTTTCATTGTTAATTTTCTCAGTTTGTTCTATGCCTAGTGTACACATCAGTGTTGGTAGTAATAAAGGCTACTAATTATTTTCAAATGCAGCAGGCAAATCTTTCCAATTTAAGTTATTTCTCCGTGGTTATGGTATATATTGTATCAGTACATGACACATTTGTAAATGTAACTTTTATTCACCAGATGCAATTATCCTCTCAGAGGCTTATTGCTTAATATATCACCCTGCCTAGTTCTTTCTGAACTCTGCTGGTTCAGCTCATCTGTGAATGCCTCTCTAAGCTGACTGATTCAAACTGGCTTTTCTCAGCTTCTCTGCTTGGCAAAACTGCCTTTGAACTCCAGTAACTGAATTGCACTGGCAGTCTAGAACTGATCTGAATTCCACTAACTGAGCTGCTCTGCATTTAACTGAACTCAACAGAACTGACTAACTCTCCCTAAACAATGCTTTAAGTACAGTTTCTTTCCTGTCTTTTCTTCTGGGAATTGGACATATTTTATCTCTAATTCATAATATAAAATCTTTCTCAAGTTCATCACTTTATCTTCCCCTCAACTAGCTATCACCTTAATATATGGCTTCTTCCCTCCACAATATAACCTTACCTCCATTGTTTGGGATTAAAGGTGTGTACTTACAGCATCTCTGTATTCCAGCTAGAGCATATTATAATCCATGTTTGCATTCCAGTCAGATCATGTAGACCTGGAAGGCTTTGGGTGTGATCCTATGCCAGAGCAGCCATAGGACTGGATTAAAATTCCTCTACATGTATTTAATACTATGAAATGAGGCAATTAATAACCACTGGAACTGATAAACAAGTATTTTATTTTATATCTTTAGAAGACTTTTATGACTGTGTTATTAATTTACTTCATATTTCTCTTTCAAAATATTTCTTTGGGCAGTAATTTTCACTTTGAGATAGTAATATGTAGAACTAGTGGTAACTTTTACTCAGTGGATTTTGTTAATGAAATAGATAAAATATTTTATTCTTGATATCCTCTCCTCTTTTCCCCTCCTTTTCTTCTCCTCTTCTCTATCATGTCCCTTTGGTTTTTGCCACCTTCTCTGCCCTTGTTTCTTATTACCTTACTTCCTTCTTTCATGTCATTTCTTCCTTCCATCTTTCTATTATATGTTTTCATTTCTTTCTCCCTTATTTCTCTCTTCCTTTTCCTCCCTCTGTTTTTCTTCTCCCTCCATTTAACACAACCTTTCTTTCCCACTCTCCCTGGTCATGAAGAGGATAACATCTCTACCCTACTACATTAAACTCAGGACAAAAACACAGAGTTTTAAAGAGAAACTGTTTATCCTTAGTTTACATAGTAAAGTATGGGAAAGTTGGTTGAATACAAGGAGGGAGACACTTATGTTCTTTTGTTTGTCAATTTTGTTGTGAACCCAATTATCTGGATCTTATGATGAGAGTAATGTTTTCAAAATTTGTGATCGCTCCCCAAACTGAATACATTTGAAAAGAGTACTGATCTTATTTCTATTTTGAAAATTTCCATTTTCTGTTTCAGGCTACATTTTGAAAGATTTTTTTTGTTTTGTTCTCTTTTTAAAATCATTATTCTTTCTTATTGCTTTGTGCTATGTAGCTTTTTTCATAAACTGAAACATTTATCCATGAAAGATACTCATTAAGTTTCACAAAATAGACAGGTTAAACTTTTTGTCGAAAGTTCTGTGGGTCAGTTGTTGTCCCAAATGCTCCATTGAGGTTATACCTGTGTACAGTAGGTGGCTTCTTCACGTTCCATATTCCCATTAGTGTGAATCCCAGCTAAAGTCACCCCCATTGATTCTTGGGAACCTCCCATATCCTAGTCCTCTGGCAGGTCATTGAGATGTCCCCATCCAAATCAACCTGCAGATTTCCATTCATTCTCTTCTCTCTGTCTGCACACCTCCCCATTCCTCTCCCACTGGGGATGGAGCAGATACTAGAAAGCCATCCCTTGGGTAAGTATCAATCTCTATTACTATTAATGATACTCTATTATGCTTTCAGACGGGAGCCTAGCATAGCTTTACTCTGAGAGGTTCCCCACAGCAGCTGACTCAAAATGATGCAGAGACCTACAGCTAAACATCTGATGAAGCTTATAGAAGAGTTGGGAGAAGGATTTGGGGCCTAAGGCGATAGTAACTCCACAAAAAGACCAACAAAGTTAACTAATCTAGACCCCTAGGGGATCTCAGATTGAATCACCAACCAAAGACGATACACAAGCTATGTGGGGGGGAACCTAAGCTCCCCCCCCACAAATATAGCAGAGGGACAGAGTGTAGCAGAGGGGCAGAGTGGTCTTCATGAGTCCTGAACAAATGGAGGGCAGGCTATCCCAAAAGCTGTTGACAGTCTGTTCTTCTAGCTAGACTGCTTTGTATGGCCTCAGTGGGAATGATGTGCTTAGTCCTGTAAAGACTTGATGTGCCAGGGTGGGGCAATATCAAAGGCATCCTCCAGCCTCTCAGAGGAGAAGGGAGGGGGCATGAGGAAGTAACTGTGGTAGGGGGGTCTGGAGAGGGGCAATGTGAAAAATAAAATAAAATGGAATTATATTTAAAAAGACCTACAAAGTAAGCAACTTAAATTTTTCAGGAAAATTTCAAAACAATATTTCCAGTGCTCAGCACTAGCTCAGATAAAAAATAAATTTTGCCTGGTAGAGAATAAAATCAGCTATTGTGTTTGCAAACCACAAAGAGAGTTCTTTTAGATGCAGTTTCATAAATCTTCACACATATTAGTTTTTTCTTTATGATGATGCAGTTGTCTTTGGGTCTTTCATTTTTCTGTAGGTAACACCAATCAAAACAATGGCTCACTAAGCTGGACTTATCTGAAGTAACTTCTTTTGTCTGTTACTGGATCCCGGTCTAAACTGAATACATTCTGGATTACTTTTCTCCAGGAATTTACACACCACAATTTTCACCTAAACAGGAAAGTACTGATAATGACTTAGAAGAGTAATATATGGTTATTGTAATGCATAGAGCTCACAGTACTGAGGCTGTGAATTTGTACATTCTCTCCCAGACAGTAATACAACCCCATGATCTGTATTCATGATTGCATAAGCCTTGAAGTGCATAACAAAACATGCAATGAAGCCAAAGTTTTCTAAGAGTAAAATATCTGGAAAATCACCAGCTGGCTGTTTTCTTGCACTTGTTAGGTATAGCATTCCTTACTGATGAATGGGATCTGTCAGACAAATATGGGGATGTCTCTCAATCCATAACAGGACATAAAATGTATCAATCACTGAATGTAACGTATATAGGATGAGACTATAAGTAAAGTATGACATCTATTGCATAACCTTGGTTGTGAGCAATAAGACATGTAATTGTAGCTGAAGTATTTTCTTGGAGGAGGGTGAAACTTGTCGGCAAGGGAGTATTTATAATGAAAAAAATAACCATGCAGATCCTGTTCAATCCATTAGCCTCTGTTTTGGCTAAGAAACTACATTAAAAGACAGGAAGACATGGGGTTGTTGGTTTGATATTTGTTACAGTTAAAAGAATTCAGAAAAATCAGATTAAAAGTTAGACAGCAACTAAAGTGTCCTTTCTTGTGTGCTCAAATCTTGGAACTCAAAGAAAGAATCTCATAGTGAGAAAAATTTGATCTAAAAGTGAAGGAAGATACTCATCAAGTCTGACTTTTAATAGAGAAGAGGAAATTCGTGATTTAACTTGTAGTTGAAGGTATTAATGAAGATCTAGTTAAAAAATATAAACATGAACAAAGAAAAACATGCAAAACAGAAAATACTAATCCCATCCTCTAAATATTTACATTGCTGGAGTCAATATAAATAAACAATTACAAAATTCATTCACCGCTTGGCACAAGAACCTGATGAACTTGTGGAAACAAAAAATCTCAGTAATATAATTATTCATATCTCCATGAGGAATAGGCTGTATAACCTGAGGCAATGTGAATAATATCCATTCTGGTGCATTTGGTTTTATGAAAACTACTCCTGTCTAAGATCCTCATGAGTATTATATATTGGAATGATATATGGAGAACAGACAGTGGACCTGGGTGTGAGAGTCAATGCTATATGCTCAGTTCCATATTTGAGCAAGGATTATGTTCACAAGAGAGCTGGGGAAGAAGTTGATTTACTGGTGACTACAAAACTGGTATGGAGCTTTAGCTTTGATGATTCTCCTAATGGAACCAACTCCTTATAACATAGAAGAATTTTGGAAAGACAAGTACAATCCAAAAAATAGTACAGATTAATATCATAATGTTCTCACTCAAGAATTGACAAGAAAGTGAGAAAACTGATGCTAAGTCCCATCTGTGTTTATTCAAAAGCAAATATGGCAAGATTTGTGGCAAGCTGGAGATTCTCGGGGGAAAACTGATAAAAAAGACATTGTGCTAAGTTACTTTGGAAGTCTACAAACTGTGACCAACAGTTTAACTAAACAGTTAAAAAAAGAAGCCAAAAGGGGTTACAGGTAGCCCCCATTGTATCTACTGATGTGGAGAAAAGAGATCTGTTGAGAGGAGGAGCAACCAAGTAATTCTTCTGACTAGTTGATAAAGGATCCCTACAAATGAGAGACCTGCATTGTAACTGTAAACCTCATGCTGTATTGTATATTTCTTGATCCCATTATAATGTACTTAGGTTTGAGAGCATCATGAATATGAATATCTCATCATTCATTGTAAACAATCTGATATGGACCTGGACCAGTGGCTTCCTATTGAATCCACATAAACCACCTTTTCTAATTTGATATTGACAGATGAACTTCAGGGGCCTATGCTCATCAAAATAATTGCACAAATGTGGCTTCATCAATGTGTAGACTCTCATGGGTCTTATGAACATTCCTATTCATGCAAGCAACAGATAAAGACACCATGAAGCTTCTCACCTATCTTAGTGTCCCTAGATAATTGACAGTGATGAGCAGTCATTACACAAATTCTAATGAATGGAACTGGTGGAGGAAAACCAAGTTCAATTATATTTCTACCTTCCACATATGTTATATCTCTACTGGGACATGATTAATTGAATGAAAGAGTAGTAGCTTCCAAGGAGTTTAAGTAAGAAGGCTCACACATGTGTGTGATAGAATAATACAAGAAGTCATAGAGTTGGTTAAAAAGTGTATGGGTAAAAACAACAACAACAAAAAAAAGTGTATGGGTTACCCCCATGTAACTATACAATGTTAAGTATGTGTTAACCTCCCAAGAATTATTGGGCATACAGATACCTAATCCAGTATAAATCATATAGACCATTGTTACTAATATTGATTTCATGACAGAACTAGACAGCAATTCTCTATTTCTAAAGACATTGTATATTTTGTCAATGGGACATGGAAAAATTATGTTGGGACTGAATTAGAAGCACCCATGCTAGTGGTTTAATAGTACCAGAAAGTTCCATATTGTGGGAAAAACTGCCACCAAGTGTCCTACTTGGCTACGGACCCTATATGTTACTGTACCAATATATCAGTTAAGTAGGACGAAAAGTAACAGAGGGCATTTGGAGGAGTAGAGGGAGGGAAATAAATGGTTGCAGTGGATTGTATAAAAGAAGAATCCATTTTCAATAAAACAAGTAAAAATTAAGGGACTAGAATGGTATGATTGGAATTTCTGCCATCAGTGGCTTTCTGGTCAGATTTCAGTCCTTCTCCATTAAAGAAAATTAATACCTGGTAATATAAACTAAAACTACAAGTGACTTGAGAGGAAGACTCATTTGCCCCAGTGGAATAGGCAGGGTTTTATTATGTAAATATGAAACATTTGTGCTTATGCTGATAGTTATTTGTTTTAAGTCTAACTAGTCATGGAAGGAAACATTTTGTGCAATGGGAAGTGTACAGAAGAGACTTATAACAGGACACAGACATCAGTTAATATTTCTGTGGCACAGTGATTCAATGCTCATCCACACACAGGGCAAAGCAAGCAGAAATCTATAAATTACTACCACAAAGATTCAGGGAATGTTGAAAAGAAGGTGGAATAAAGAGTATAATCCAGAAGCAAGGGTGGACTGTTGTGTAATAATTTCTTCCATATTCGAACAGTCTGTCATGGACAGAAGCTCATTCAGACTCAGAAAGTAAGCAAAACTTAGAAGATGCAGAAAAGAAACAAACCATAAATCTCAGTATATTCCTGAAACTTTCCAGATTACAGGGTCAATTAGATCGGTATTTTATAGAGTTAGTAATGTCTGTTAGGAAAAGGAAACTCTCAGAATAACCAGGCTCTTGATAAATTATTCAGAGACCTGAGAGGGCGCATTCTTTGTCAGTATTACACATGCTGGCATGATTTTTATGATGACACAGCTGCCTTTGAACGTCATGCTCTTCTGTCTTTTCTATCCTTATAGCAAGAGGGTACATGTTCACTAGGTTTATCTTCATTTCTTAGGTCCCTTGTGTGTGGTCTTCTTTTAAAGAATAATATTTGTTCACCTCTATCCAGCAAAAATCAGATAATACAGTTCAGTCATTATATACTTTACACATTGAACTTTCCCTGTAATAGCTTCATTTGATTGTCTCTCCAATAATGTTTTGTTTGGTTTAGTACTTAATAGTGAACAATGCCAGGCTTTGATAACACTACATAAGTGCTGTACCAGTATATTCATCCTCAGACTCAAATTATTTATCTTTAAATGACTCACTATAAAAATAAACAAAATGATATTTTGTACTTTTTAAAAAATTAACTTGAAATTATATTTTGCTATATATTTTCATCTATCTTCCATTCCAAGTTTTAATCTATTTTGACATTATTTTTTCTATGTAATTCAAGGTAATAATACGGGCGGTGGTGGCAGAGGCAGGAGGATTTCTGAGTTCGAGGCCAGCCTGGTCTACAAAGTGAGTTCCAGGACAGCCAAGGCTACACAGAGAAACCCTGTCTCGAAAAACCAAAAAAAAAAAAAAAATAAATAAAAAATAAAAAAGAAATGTTCAAGGTAATAATAAAATTTAATTAAATAAATAAACACTAGTTAATTAAGCTAATTAACTAAAGCTGTTACTACATACTTTGACAGAATATTTGCAAATTATGATACTTTGGGGTTCATATCAGAAGATATAATTTTTATAATCAAATATACAAAAGTGTAATTATTGAGAGAGATGAATATTTGATGAAAATGATTTTGACACATTTTGTATTGCCACTTTTCTGGCTTGTGGTGGAAGCCCCATCACAGTGAGTCAGCAAAAGAGAGAACTCAAGATCTCCCTGCTGTGTATTTCATACAGGTACAATAACATTTAAGATGCGAGAACAGTGAACAGGGTACAGGGAGCAACAAATAAAACAAAGCCTTCTGGCTTAACTACTAAACACAGAAAAGATATGTGGTTACCTTCAGAGGGAAGTGACCTGACACAAATAGACAATAGTTCTGTATCTGCTGTGGATTGTATTGTCAAGAATTACATTGTCAAGGAAAGCAAAGCCTGACCTGAAAAACTTAAACATGTGCAACTCTTAGAGTACAAGCAGGAAATACTAAAAAGGACATCCATCACCAACTGACAGGCTATTTGTGTTCTGTTTCCTTCCGGTTGCTTTGCAGAATCCTTAGGTTTTATAGTTCCCAATATTGCTTTGCCCACGATCTGTATAAGATCTTTTTATAGATCTTGGACTATGCCATGGTAAAGTCATTTTAAGTCTTCTCATTCTGAGCAAAATGCTGTTGATAGTATCTACTGGCTCCTTTTATCTTTAACCTCTTCTGTGCTACATTTCACTCACACATTCAGTCTACCCTGCTTCTGGTTTTTAGTGCCTTCCCACATACTCTACGCTTTTGTTTTCAGGATGTAAATACTGTATTTTTATTTTGTATATGTGACAACTTTTGTGTGTCCGAATATGTGGTTTTTAATAATCACAACATATGTTGCAATCTTTTGTTCTTTGCATGTTTTGGGATTCATACTTTTATTATACCTATTTACCACATAATATTTGTGCTTTTATTTTTGGCAAACAATATCATAAAAGTTTACAGGATTAAATCTGAGGTTTGACTACTTTTCTTTTTCATTCTCCAGGTACCTGAACTGAAATGGCTTACCATGTTCATATTTTCTTGCTTTGTGCTGTCACTAACAGACTTTAAGTATCTGCTCTTATTTTGGTACCTTGGATGTCATTAAATTATATTTTAATTTATTTGTTTATGGAAAATTTCTTTGTAAATACATACATTTGCCAACTATAGACGCTAATGCTATTTCCTGCTGCTTCCAACTAAATCTTTTGATGTATGAGATATAAATGAGGCACAATAGAAATACAATACATGTAATAGAGAACTTGTTTCTGCCTGCAGGAGTCAAAAATGGCTTCAGAGGAGACTGCAAATCTCTCTCAAAGAGAAAGTAAATACAATTTGTAAGCTATTTCGGAGCAAATGGACAGCCAAGGCCTCACAAGGAAAGGAAATTACCTTTAGGCAGTTCTATTTTATTAGGTCAGTGGTTGGAATTAGTAAGGCACTGAGATGTACCATGGGTGACTAGTCCTCTGAACAATGAGAAGCTAAGGCCAAGTTTATAAGGCCAATAAATACTGATTTACCATAAGTTGAAAAACAGAGGGTGAGTTTATAAGTAGTTAGATTGTAGTGAAAAGGATGGGGTTGATTAGAAAAGGATTAGGTGTTGAAAAAGTAGTTAGGGTGTTTCCAAGAAGCTCAGAGTTTTGTCAAGTGATGATCATTAAATACCACCCATAAGGAGAACAGCTGGTTTCTAAACACTTTTTACTTTTATTTTTATTTCAGTTTTTATTTTTGATTGAATTGAAAAGAAACATGAACATGTCTTCCATTTACTTGAACATTAATGAATATAATTTTTCCTTAAATAAGATGAATAGTAATGATTTTTGAGGTTTTACATATGCTGTTTTGGAACTGATCACAAAGTTAAACAAGTTAGTAGCTATGGGGCAGAAGAATGGGAGACATTATGCAACAAATTACATGATATAACTGCTTTCTTTCCTATTGTCAGAGCACTTGTAATAATATATTGTAATAATTCACTTTCAACAGGACTAGATTAATTTCAATAAAATCTTCAATCAATAAATGAAGTGTGCTTCCTCAAGATATAAAATTATCTCTTTTTATAGAATTGTTATATTGAAGATATTTAATGATGGCATTTTAATGTATTGATCCAGTAGGCTAGCTATGAACAAAATTTTCAGTCTATTCACCCTTAAGTACCAAAGCATATTGAATAATCTAGATTTTAATAATGAGAGAGAAAGTCTTGCTGTTCTCAGTTTCAATTGTCATTCCATTTCATTCTCACCTCTCTCTTCTTTCTTCAAATGTGCTCATATGCACGTCTGTACCATTGTGCTTGCAGTTCTTATATTAGAAAATAAATTTCCTGTAGCTCTGCTTTCTTTAGAACATTATATATAATATTTTTTGTTGTTTCATGACTCTAAAACCTTATATTGTGTTGTCTCTCAAAAAGAAACTGAGGAGTCTATCATAGGTATTAATTTTATGCGCTCAAGTTTTCCACAACAGACAAAATATGTATTACCCAAGTACCTAAAGGAATATTCTGCAATCTACTGAAATGATTAATTTAAAGAAAACATTGAATGTACTTTATCTCTAATTAAATATTCCTCAAAATATTGAATTTTAGTAATTTTAAAATTATGGTGATAGCTAAAACCTCTCTTTCAACCTCAAGTTTAGAAAATAAACAATTTGTAGTAACAGGAAATAGTTAAGACATAAAATAAAAGAAATTCTACTGATGTGCAAAATAGAGACTATAGTGAAGAGTTTACCCTTTGTTTGCATTAGTTTGGAATAGTTTCTAATCATTGGATTCAGTTATTGAAAGTTATAAAAATATTTACAGGTCTAGAAACATTCCTTATCCTAGTAAGGTAAAAGGCCCAAAATGATCACAACTTGCCTCCTATAACATAGGGTAATATTTACTCCAATAAAAACTAATTAATTATACCCAGCAAATTCCCTTTGCTACATGAGGAAATTGTCATATTTATTAAGACTTCATTACTCTGCCTACCACAGAGGATGCAATAATGTTTCTTTAGCTTGGAGTTGGCCTCTTTCTTTTCTAAAAATTTTTCCTTTACCATACTCTAATATATGTATACTAGTAAACATAACATAAACATATATTTTTTAGTATGATTTAGTGTTTTGGTTTCCTTCTTAAAAAATATTTCATTGTACCTCTTATAAAACCAGACATGACTATTTACCATGTATTTTTAGATGCTTCATCTTGCTTGTATTATACTAAGTATAAATATCTGCATATGAAAAATGCAAAATTAGCATTTGTGGCATAAGGAAAAGTGCTTTTAAAAACTATTGGTTTTTTAGGTAGCATTTGTGAACCTGGAAATATTATAAGTGGTAAAAATTTTGATTGGGACTATATATTAAATAATTAAATCCTACCTAAATTATAGTACTCCAGTTAAAATAGATATTTTTTAGAAAATAATACCTATTATAACATATTTCAACATTTGCAGTTAAGTATCCTGTTTTTATATAAATTTTAATCCCGTTTAGGTCATTTTGTAGTTTTCAATTTTCTTGCTATGTCTCATCATTTAGACTCAGTCTAGGTTAACAAAAATGTAAATGATGATGGTAGAAATCTCAGGTTCACCACTTTGAAGATGTTGGAGATTTGTACTTAAAATCATATATTTTCTGCACAAGTACAAGTGATTAGAAAATTTGAAGCACTCAAGTGAATAGTTTTGTCTTTTATTTCATGATAATTACCTAGGTTACTCCATATGGGGTGTATAATATATAGATGTTTGCTTGAATACAGTATATACATGCATTGGCTGTTATGGTTAGAGATAATAGTAATCTGAATTGAGGAAAAGAAAATAAAGGGAAAAATTAACTTACTCAAAAGAATAAATGCAAAAACAGAATACATCATTTTGCTACATACAAGAAATCCATTTTGGTAGATGGAGAAACCAAGATATTCCATGATAAAGCCAAATTTACACAATATCTTTCCACAAATCCAACCCTACAAAGGATATTAGATGGAAAAAGCCAGCATGAGGAGGGAAACTACACCCTAGAAAAAGCAAGAAAGTAATTTTTTCCAACAAACCCAAAAGAAAGTAACCACACAAACATAAAAAGAACATCAAAAATAACAGGAAGCAACAATCACTATTCCTTAATAACTTATAATGTCAATAGACTCAATTCCCCAACAAAACACAGAGTCTAACAGAGATGTTTTTCATGTGGATCTTCGATTTTATCAGAAAATGTTTGTGACTCCTCTTTCAATTCAGTAATGCTTTTTGTGTCTACCATTTTGACTGTATTATATTCCATGATAATCTTTAATTTTAACATTTGTTCTGTGTATTTCTTCGATTTTGTTGGAGGTGTTTTTCATGTAGATCTTTGGTTTCATCGGAGTGGGGTGTTTGTAGTTCCACTTTCAATCAATTTAGGAATGTTTTTGTGCCTACCATTTTGTTGGTATAATTGTTCATGGTAATCTTCAATTTTATCTTTTCTCTGTATTTTTCTTCAATTTTGTCAGAAGTATTTTCCATGTGGATCCTCAATTTTATCAGACAATAACTATAATTTTACCTTCAACCAACTTAGGAACATTTTTATACCTTCCATTTTATCTGCGTAATTTTCCATGTAATAGTTTTAACATGTTTCTGTATATATTTCTTGAATTTTTTCAGGAATATTTTCATAGTAGATCTTCAATTTTATCAGAAAGTGTTTATAATTCTACTTTCAAAAAACACAGGAATATTTTTATACCTACCATTTTTTTCTGTATAATTTTCCCATGAAATACTCAATCTTAACGTGTTTTTATATATTTCTTCAATTTTATCAGAGATATTTTCCATGCAAATCTTCAATTTTATCAGAAAATGTTTATAATTTCACTCTCAATCAACTTAGAAATATTTTTATGCCTACCATTTTATCTGTATAATTTTCCATGATAATCTTCAATTTTAATGTTTTTCCATATATTTTTTTAAATTTCATCAGAAATATTTTCCATGTAAATCTTCAATTTTATCAGAAAATGTTTATAATTCTACTTTCAATCAACTTAGGAATATTTTAATTCCTACCAATTTATCTGTATAAATTTCTTCAATTTTATCAGAGATATTTTCCATGTAAATCTTCAATTTAATCAGAAAATGTTTTTCTTCTACTTTCAATCAATTTAGGAATATTTTATGCCTACTATCTTATCTGTATAATTTTTCATGGAATAGATGGTTTTAATGTGTTTTTCTATATATTTCTTGAGTTTTATCAGAAATATTTCCTTGTAGATTTTCAATTTTATCAGAAAATATTTATAATTCCACTTTCAATCAACTTAGGAATATTTTTATGCCTACCATTTTATCTGTATAATTTTTCCATGAAATAGTCAATCTTAATGTGTTTTTCTACATATTTCTTCAATTTTATCAGAGAAATTTTCCATGTATATTTATACAATGAAATACTACTCAGCAATTAAGAGTAATGAATTCATGAAATTCTTAGGCAAATGGGGAACACAGGGAGGGAAGAGGGTTTATGGAACTTTTGGGGAGGGGGGAACTGGGAAAGGGGAAATCATTTGGAATGTAAATAAAGAATATAGAAAATAAAATAAAAAAAATTAAAAAAAAGAAATCCATCTTGGAATCATAGCTAGACAATATTTCAAAATAAAGGGCTGGAAAAAGATTTTCTAAGCAAACAGATATAAAAAGAAAGTCTGAGTAGCTATTTTAATATCTAATAAAATAAACTTTCAGCCAAAAGTAATCAAAAGAAATGGGAAAAGACATTTCATTCTCATCAAAGGAAAAATCCAACAAGATCAACTCTAATTTCTGAACATCTCTGCCATAAATTCATGTGGACCCACATTCGTAAAGGAAACATTAGTATAGCTTAAATCACACATTGGACACCACACATAGTGGGAGACTTCAAAACTCTGCTCTCCCCAATGGACAGGACATTAAAAATGAAAGTGAATAGAGAAGTAATAAAACTAAAAGACATTATGAGTGAAATTTATCCAACAGATATCTACAAAACATTTCACTAAAACGCAAAGTACATCCTTCTCAGCACATCATGGAACATGCTATATACTTAGTTACAAAACAAGACTCAGTGGATAAAAGAAAGTAGAAACAAGCCCCCGTGTCTTATCAGACCATTCATAGAAACTGAACAACTCTCGATTCAATGAAAATGAATACACAACATACCCAAACTTATGGGATACAATGAAAGCTGTGTTAAGAGTGTTGTGCCTGTTAAGCCCTCAAGAATTCACAAAGGCCACCAAGGAGCTGAGTCCAATGCGATCACACTAGAGTTTTATTATTCAAGCGAACTTGGGCCATATAGCCATTTCTGATGGAGCAGTATAGGAGGGTGAAGCCCTGAACTTTCATTGGGACAAGGTTTTATAGGGAATGGCAAGCAAGCAAGGGTGTTTCTAGACTGTCACACATCTGATTGCAGGGCTATTATGAAATTTTACTGCCCCTTAAAATAACTGGCTGTTGCTGGGATTCAAAACATAAACTTAACTTCTGTTTTCCTCTGATTGGTGGCTGTTAGGAAGTGAAGTGCCAGGTCTTATAATCTGGAGATGCAAGTTTGTTGTTGAGTAACATAAAATCTGCTGCTAGTCTTGGGTTTGTTGGAGAGTAACCTGGAAACTGGTGCTATAGAGTTCAACCTTAGGTCAGGTTCTCTAAGATAGAGTGTGAACCCAAAATCTGGTTTCTCAATTAGTAAGTTCATAGCACAAAGTGCTTTAATAAAGAAACTGGAGAGTTCTCACACTAGCAATTCAACAAAACACGTGGAAGCTCTAAAGCAAAAAAGAAGCAAACATACCTAATTGGAGTATACAG
This sequence comes from Tokudaia tokunoshimensis, assembly GCA_036184795.1. Taxonomy (NCBI): domain Eukaryota; kingdom Metazoa; phylum Chordata; class Mammalia; order Rodentia; family Muridae; genus Tokudaia; species Tokudaia tokunoshimensis. The sequence continues at coordinate 46,269,950 of BTHU01000013.1, forward strand.
CAGGAAATAATTAAACTCAGGGCTGAAATCAACCAACTAGAAACAAAGAGAGCAATTCAAAGCATCATCAAAACAAAGAGTTGTTTCTTTAAGAAAATCAACAAGATAGCCAACTAAAAGACAAAGAGAGTTTCCAAATTAACAAAATCAGACATGAAAAGGGGTACATAACAATAGAAACTGAAGAAAAAGTTCAAGAAATCATTAAGTTCTGCTTCAAAAGCCTGTAGCCACAGAAAATCTAAATGAAAATGATTTCTAGATAGAAACAACTTGCGAATGTTAAATCAAGATCAGGTAAACAATTTTAAATAAACATATATAGCCTAAGGAGATAGAAGCAGTCATAATAAGTCTCCCAGAGAAAAGTAGCCCAGGATCAAATGGTTTAAGAGCAGAATTCTATGTGACTTTCAAAAAAGAGCTAAAACTAATATGCCTCCCACTATTTCACAAAACAGAAACAGAAGGAACATTTCCAAACTCATTCTATGAGGTTACATTCGCCCTGATATTTAAACCACACAAAGACTCAACAGAGAAAGAGACTTTCAGACCAATGTGTGTTATGAGCAATAAAACAAAAATATTCAATAAAATACTCACAAAATGAATCCAAGAACATACCAAAAACATCATACACCTTGATCAAGTAGGCTTATTCCCAGGGATGCAGAGATGGTTCAACATGCAGATATCCTTCAATGTAATTCTCCATATAAACAAACTGAAAGACAAAAAACACATGATCATCTCATTAAATGCTGACAAAGTCTTTAAAAAAGTCCAACACACTTTCATGATAAAGGTCTTGGAGATATCAGGGATAGAGCACATACCTAAATAAAATAAATTCATTGTAAAGCAAGTCAATAGGCAACAGCAAATTAGAGAGAAACATAGAGCAATTCTACTAAAATCAAGGACAAATCAAGGCTGCCTATTCTCTCTGTATCTATTCAGTAAGGTACCTGAAATTCTAACTACAATAATAAGACAACCATAAGAGATCAAGGGGATACAATTTAGAAAACAGGAAATCAAAGTATTGCTATTCACATGTAATGATGATATATATAAGTGACCCCAAACATTCTGCTAGAGAATTCCTATAGCTCATAAACAACTTCAGTAAAACAGCTGGATATATCAAAGATCCAAAAGTCAACTCATATACTTATAAACACTTGATTTTTGACAAAGAAGTCAAAAGTATAAACATGGGAAAGGGAGATCAATTTCAACAAATGGTACTGTTCTAACTGAATGTCTTCGTGTAGAAGAGTTGAAATAGAAACACATTTACCACCCTGCACAAAACTCAAGACTAAGTAGGTCAAAGACCTCACTAGAAAATTGGATGCATTAATATAAGAAAAGAGAAAGTGGGCAATAACAATGACTACCTTGGCAAAAGAGTCTAGGTCCTGACAATCAACAACTAAAATCAAAAATTAGTAAGCTACCTAAGTGGCTTCTGTAATGCAAAGGACACCATCAACATGTCCAAACAGCAGCCTACAGAATAGGAAAAGAGTTTTGCCAACTCTTTATCTGACAGAAGGCAATTATTTAAATAAAGAACTCAAGAAATTAGACATCAACAAATCAAATAACCCACTTAAAAATGGAGCTGAAGGGGTTTGAAAACCTCAGAGGAAGAACAACAATATCAACCAACCAGAACCCCTAAAGCCTCTAGGGAATAAACCACCAAAGAGTAGACAGGTGGGTAGCTATGACTCCAGCAAGATATGTAGCAGAGGATTGCCATATTCGGAATCACTGGGAGGGGAGTCAATTAGTCCTGTGGAGGCTTGATGACTCAGGGGGGGAACCCTAGACTGCTGAGGCTGGAGTGGGTGGGCAGGTGGGGGAGCACCCTCATAAAGGCAGTTGAATGGAGGAGGAGAATACAGGGCTTGTGGAGGGAAAAATGGGTAGGGGTATAACATTTGAAATGTAAATAAATAAAATAACCAATAAAATAGGGTTTAGAAGTCAACATAGAATTCTTAATAGAAGACTCACTAATATCTTGGGAGCACTAAGTGATGGCAACATGTGTAGTCACTGGGGAAATACAAATCAAAATGACTCTGAGATTCCATCTTACATCAGTCTGAATGGCTAAGATTAATAACTCAACAGTTCATGTTGGCAAGGATGTGTAGCAAAGGGGACACTCCTGTATTGCTGTTGGGTGTTCAAAATGGTACAACCACTCTGTAAATCAATTTGGCCATTTCTCCCTCAAGATCCAGATATAAAACTTGTGGGCATACATCTAAATATTTTCCACCATATCATAAGGATACTTGCTCAACAATATTCATAGTAGTTTATTTTTAATAGTCAGGAATTGGAAACAACATAGCTGTCTCTGAACTGAAGAATAGATAAAGAAAATGTGGTTCATTTACATAAGGGAATACTCCTCAGCTAGTAAAGGCAAGGACCTCATGAACATTGCAGGCAAATGGATGGAATTAGAAAATATCATTCTGAATGAGGGAACCCAGACACAGAAAGACACACAAGGTATGTATTCTGCTGAAGGCCCTTAGGAAGAATGACGCATTTCTTTTGATTTAGACAAATTGGTGGGCTCATGGAATGTGGTCCACCAGTGACCACAAACACAGTGGGTGCACCTCAGAGAGGCATGACCCCATAGCCCACATGTCCTGAGGACTTCATGCTGTTATACAGTTTTTCTCTAATTGTTGCTGTCCCTCTTTTCTAACAATTCTAGGAAAACTCTAAGAAGGCATCCACCCCCTCACTGGGCAGCATCTCTGGCATTCACAATAATAATGCTTGATCTCTTTCAGGCAATGCTGCTGGAACAGATTGTTTCAATCACCACCCAAGGAAAGAACTTAGAAATGTAGATTGTCAGCAATAACTACTACCCTTAGAAAGAATTTGGAAAAATAAAATTGTGAGTGAAGCTAGGTTAAAAGTTACTAGCTCTGTTGTAGGAAATCTTAAGGAACAATCTAAAGTTCAGAAAGACACACTCTTAATCATTAAGCTAGGGAGCTTTTCAGGTCAGAGCACACGAAAGATGGCAGCACGGGGTGGTGTGACTCTCACCAAGGTTAACTGGTGATGATTGATTTTTTTTTTAATAGTATAGAATAGATTTTATTCAGGACATGGAGATGGGAGTTAAGAGGATAGTAGAGGTGATGAGTAGGTATAAATTCTGAAGAATTAAAATAGATATGACAATTTATGTAAACATTTAGATTTTGTAATTCTTTTAAGACTCTTATTAGATTACTTTTAATAATTATTAATAAAATAATCCTTTCTTTGTAATAGCAAATTACTGCCTGTCAGTAAGAGAAACTGGCTAAGAAATCTTTCTAGCTTTCTATGACTTTGTTAATCTATAACAGGTTGCTTAGTTAAAAATGTACTTGTGTTGTTGAGAATATTTTGTTTTCTTTACCAGTACTATGTAATGTTATTTGTTTAAAGTTATTAGAGAATATTTTTTCTCATAGTCATTCACTATAAGAAAACTAGACCATAATTACATTTTAACATTATACCATTGGAAAGATTTTGCTGAGATATATAAACAATGAAGGAGAAAGATATTGTTGTTGGAGCTTGTTCCAAACACCAGGAATATATTCATATGTATATAGGCATATATGTATATGTATAAATATGTATATGCATATGTACATATATATGTATGTGTTTATATTTATATATGTATATGTGTGTGTGTGTGTGTGAAATGTTTGGAGCCTGCTTATTGGAACTTTGTTCCATCCATCCACCAGGTATTTGTGTATATCTTTATATGTGTATATATCTCAATCTGTATATGTGTATCTATGAAGTGCTTAGAGATTTCTTGCTGGAGTTTTTCTCTATCCATTTAATTTGCCAATATGTATATGTCTGTAGGCCTGTCTGTCTGTCTGTTTGTCTGTCTGTCTGTATGCATGTGTGAATGTATTTGTATATATAAAGATATTGGAGCTTATCTTTTGGTTCATCCACTCAGTGTGTGTGTGTGTGTGTGGTGTGTGTGTGTGTGTGTGTGTGTGTGTGTGTGTGTGTGTGTGTCTATGGGTATGTATGTATGAATTCTTTTCTTTTTTTTCTAGCTGGCACGTAAGAGTTAAAACAGTTCAGAGTTTTTCACAGGGAGTGGCAGTCCTAATAAATCAAGCTTTGTTCTCTCAGAGAGAGGTCTGCTGAGTAATTTCTCTAATCACTGGTTGCCATAGGCAGCAGCCTTTGACAGTTAACTAATCCCTATCAGTTCTTCTAGTTCTGAGCCCTGTCAACTGCTATTGGTAATGACCCCAATCACCGACACCATACCTCACTGTGTCCTCAGTTTATCCCTGGATGTTGTTACAGTTCGTTGACATCCGTGACATTTTTGTATAGTGCTCACTTATAAATAGATATTAACCATAAAGTACAAAATACATATTCTACAATCTACTGACCCAAAGAAGCTAAGTAATACAGAAGTCCTAAGCAAGGATGCTAGAATCTCACTGAGAAGAGGAAATAAAATAGACATTGGAGGTGGATGGAGGGAAGGATCTGGGTAGGAGAAAGATTGAGGAGGGTAAAAGAAGTTACCAAGTATGGGGAGAATGGAGGGAGGAAAAACTAAAAGAGGACACTAGAATTGGGGCAGTGTAGGCTGGCATTTCTGGAAAGAGGTAGTAACTTAGGACAATGGAAGCTCCCAGGAACCTATGAGGGTGACCCAAGCTAAGACACCTAGCAATAGTTTATATGAAATCTGAAATAGCAGCTCCTATAACTAGAGATGAGTTCTAAGAGAGGGATGGGGACAACAATACAGCCACAAAACCTTGGACCCACACTTTGTTCTGCCTAAAAGATATGCAGTGATAGAGAAGAAGCAGAAATTGAGGGGATGACCAACCAATGGCTGGCCCAAATTGAGACCCATGCCATGAGAAAGAGAGAGCCTACCCTTGACACTCTTAATGATATTCAGCTACACTTGCAGACAGGAGCCTATCATTCCTGTTTGCTGAGCTGCTTCACCCTGCAGCTGATGGGAACAGATGCAGAGACATTGGCCAAATATTAGGCAGAATGTGGGAATCTTGTAAAAGAGGATGAGTAACGATGAAAAGAGCTAGAAAGTTAAAGGACATCACAAGAAAAACTATAAAATCAATTAACCTAGGCTCAAAGGGGCGTCACTAAAACAGAACCAACAAGTGAGGATGCCTGGGACAAACCTAGGCTCCCTATGTACATGCACTTATGTGCAGCTGGGTCTTCATGTGGGGCTCCTAATAGTGGAAGCAGGGGTGTCTTTGACCCTACTGCCTGGATCCTTTTCCCCTAGCTGAACTGCCTGTTGAGCCTCAATAAAAGAAGTTATACCTAGAAATACTGATATGTCAAAATGATTGACATCCATGGGAGACCTCCCATTTCCTGAGGAGCAAGGGAAGGCATGTACGAGAGGGGAGATGATAGGGAGGTACTATAAGGAAAGGAAGAAGAGGAAGGGACTATAAGGAAAGGAGGGAGAGGAACCTAAAATGGGATGTAAAATAATTAATTAATTGGTAAAAAATTCTAACTAAATCCAAGAGCAAAGAATCACTAAATACAATAATAAATGATAATGTGTGCACATAGAACAAAGGAAATTCTCAGTAGATTAATCCATAAACAGGAGCTCATTTTCTTCTGTGTAAAGTTACTTTAGATTACTAATAAGTGTCTTATTAAATAATAAAAATTAAAATTCTACTGTGAAATACAAATTTTGTACCCTCATGAAATGGTTAATAAGAATTTGCTAATTGCTGAAGATTGTGAAGTAATCTATATTATTGTTGAAAATAAGTTTTATTTTCTTAACACCCATCTAAATTCATACTCTTACTTTCTCTCATTAGAAAACAAAGAAGCAAAAAAGAAAAAAGAAAAAAAATTCAAAAGAAACACAAAAAGCACATTTAGACTTCTACACACAGAAGCACAAATATAAACAAATCATATATAAAAACAAAAGATCTATATGATTAAAAATGTTCAGACAAATTCAGACAAATAATTATGACATAACTAGTCTTCAAAAATACTGTTGTATTCATTTTATTTTTGCTATCTAGGGCATGATTATAATAAGGTATGATTTCTACTCTTAAATGGGCTTTGCATACCTAGTGAGACTCTATTAAAGAAAACATATTTTCTTTGTGATTCATTATCAATTGTAAATATTTTCTGGAATAGGGATAGAGGTTCCCTCTCTCTTAGTGCTAGGACACCACCTACCTCAGACATGTGCAAGCCCTGTGTAAGCTGCCACAATCTCTGCGAGCTCAAAAGTGTGTAATTCTTGTTTATCAACATCCTTTTCCCTAGTATTTCCCATCCCTTCTGGCTCTTACACTTAATACAGCTCCTACTCTGAATAATTCCCTGAGCTATGAGGGGAGGGATTTGAAGGAAATATACTATTTAAGACTAGTTTTCAATGTCTCTCAGTCTCTGCTTGTCATCTCAGGGTTGGTTTATGTATGTGTTCCAATATACTGCAGTAGAAAACCCTTGATGATGGTTGAGCAAGACACTGATGATTGTTTATAGTATGTCTTTAGGAGTGATGTCATAGCTACCTTTGCTGTGTATTTTTTAAAAGTAAAAATATATTATTTGATGTTTCTTTAGGTCCCTGGACAATCTAAATTTTTAGAAACCTAAATAATGTCTATATCCACATAATTTATTTTTACTCTCTTTAGCACACTGCAATCCATGATTTCTATATGTCTATTAATATTAAAAGAGAAATTTAAGTATTTGGTATAAGAGATTAATAAATCATAAGCAATAAAAATTATATTGCAACAATGGTGTAAAGTACAATTCTTCAACTCTTGTGATACGGGGAGCTTGTTCATAAAATGTATTATAACAAGATTATTGTTAGAATTCAACTTCAACTGATACTGTGATAATTTAAAAGGTTTAGGGACTTAATACTATCATATCAAATAATACATACTTATGTGCATCAAGATTATCAATAAATGGAAAAATTTATCAATCTCAATTTTTAGAAGAAACATGATAATTTCCAAGGATATTTCAAATGAATAAATAAATTTCATGTTATTCTAAGAAATTTTAGAAGAAACATGATAAATTCCAAGAATGCTTCAAATGAATAAATAAATTTCATGCTATTCTGAGAGACAGTAATAAAAAATTACATAACAATTTGAAAACATAATATTTAAATTTATTCTGTATAATTATTGTCATGTATTTCTCAAAATAAAACTACATTACTCAGATAAATGTGTTTTACCACTCAGCTAAAAGTGTGTAGATAAAAGTGAAGAAACTTTAAATATCTACTAAAAAAGTGGTAGGTATATGAAGTAAATGAACTCTGGGCCCTATAATCCATCAATTGCTTTCCCATAGCTATCTTGAGATAAAAATCAATATAAATTCATATAGATACAGTATCACTTCACTAAGACCTCTAACTTCAATACATCATAACTCAGATATTTAGACATAACAAGAGAGTGAAGTGATTTTGAACTTATAAAGCATAAGAAAGGATTTATGTATTTTACAGATTTTTTTTTTTTGCTATTACCAACAAACAGTTTTCAGAATATATTGTCTTCAAATCTATTTGTCTCTAAGTGTTTATGGATAAAATTTGGTTAAGAAATGTGGCATATATAATACTGGTTAGCTGTTTGAATGCCTTTTAGATGGAATGATGAATATTCATCTTACAAGATATAGAGATGATCTCAATTCTATGTTATTTATAAATATATGTATTAACATATGCATGTGTGTTTGTATATGTTTTGTTGCATGTGAATATGGATGAATATACATGTGTTTGGAGATAAATTTTTGGCACAAGTGTCTTCCTACATCACTCTTCACTTTACTTACTGAGGTATGAATTTTTCTGAAGCATAAGCTCATGCATTGAACTAGGCTCTTTCTATAGCATGCCTTGAGACTCTCTTATCTCAACCTCTAAAGATATGACAAACCCACCTGTCATTATTTGAATTGTGGGAACCTAAACTCTGTTTCTCATGCATGCACATCAAGTGTTTTATCTGTTGAAACATATCCCATCTGAATTTTATAAAATTAAGAGCACCTTAAAAACTCTATCTTTTAAAGGTTATACTTTTTGGTTTAAAACCAGACCCAAAAAGTCATCTAAATATTGTAAGTTGTCTCTAAATGAGTTTAAACTGAAAACCTATTTGTGGAGTATGTAGAATCTTAACACAAACATTTTCAATATTTAGTTACATATGTCAGTGAAAATGTCATAAATACTTTCCAGAGCAGGGCTTATTTTGTTATTTTGAAGAGATGTCAGTCCTATAAACATTAGTTTGAAGCAAGTTGATGTCTTTTCAGATGTACCAAAAATTTGGCAAGTTTTTTCATTAAAAAGCATAACTACGTGTATAGTCATGTTTTTTTTATCAGTTTAATCAAAATGAATTCAAAGACAAATCATTCACATTAAATAACATGTTTATGATATTGTGTCAATCATTTTGCTTACCTCCATTGCAGTCTATACGTCTGTAGATAGATTATAATATGGCAGCAGTATCCAATGTACATAATTTACATCAATAGTTAGCAAAAATTGTAAGATAAGCAAAATATTTTCTCCTTTCATCATTCCAATCAAATTTCCATTAACCTTAAGTGTTTAACTGATACGACAGGCTAGTGATTTTGCAGAAAATACAAAAAAAAAAACCTAGATAGAACCTTAACTTAAACAAAATGACATAATTATTTTATAAAGATCTATGTCAAGTGCTCTTATTCCTATTCACATTTCTCCTTTCTTGCATTATATTCTATACAGGGAAACAGTAATTTAAGAAATTTGACATTTTGACTAATTTTATGGATAGATTTTATCCATTTCCAATACTACTAAACACATAACATGTATAAACATATTATATATTCAGGTTGTTTTAAAGATAATGTGATTTGCTTAATGAATGCACTCAATGAACTTTGAAATATTAAATATATAGAACTAGCCACAATTCAAGCCAGGATCCAAGGAATATGATAGTATACTTAAGTGATGCCCCAAATTCCACCAGAGAACCCCTAAACCTGATAAACAGCTTCAGCAAAGTGGCTGGATATAAAATTAATTCAAACAAATCTACTCAAAGGATAAACAGGCTGAGAAAGAAATTAGAGAAACAACTCCCATCACAATAGTCACAAATAATATAAAATACATTGTTGTGACTCTAACTAAACAAGTGAAAGAGCTGTATGACAAGAATTTCAAGTTTCTGAAAAAAGAAATTGAAGATCTCAGAAAATGGAAGATCTCCCATTCTCATGGATTGGCAGGATTATTATAGTAAAAATGACCATCTTTCCAAAAGCAATCTATAGATTCAATGCAATCTCCATCGAAATTCCCACTCAGTTCTTCATAGAGCTAGAAAGAGACATTTGAAAATTAAACTGGACTAACAAAAAACCCAGGATAGTAAAAACTATTCTCAACAATAAAACAAATTCTGAAGGATTCATCATCTCTGACCTCAAGATGTACTACAGAGCAATCGTGATTAAAAGTGCATGGTATTGGTACAGTGACAGGCAGGTAAATCAATGAAATAGAATTGAAGACCCATGACCTTTGACAAAGGAGCTAAAACCATCCAGTGGAAAGAAGACAGCATTTTCTACAAGTGGTGCTAATTCAACTGACAGTTAGCATGTAGAAGAATGCAAATCGATCCATTCTCATCTCCTTGTACAAAGCTCAAGTCTAAGTAGATCAAGAACTTCCACATAAAACAATATACACTGATACTAATAGAAAAGAAAGTGGGGAAGAACCTCAAGCACATGTGCACAGGGGAAAATTTCCTGAACAAAACACCAATAGTTTATATACTAAGATCAAGAATTGACAAATGAGACCTCATAAAATTGCAAAGCTTCTGTAAGGCAAAGGGCATTGTCAATAGGACAAAATGATAACTCATAGATTGGGAAAAGATCTTTATGAATCCTACATCTGATAGAGGGCTAATATCCAATATATACAAAGAACTCAAGAAGTTAAACTCCAGAGAACCAAATAACCCTACTAAAAATGGGCTACAGAGCTAAACAAAAAATTTTCAACTGAGGAATAACGAATGGCTGAGAAGCACCTAAATAAATGTTCAACATCCTTAGTCATCAGGGAAATGCAAATCAAAACAACCTTGAGATTCTACCTCATACCAGTCAGAAAGGCTGAGATCAAATACTCAGGTGACAACAGATGCTGGCAAGGATGTGGAGAAAGAGGAACACTCCTCCATTGCTGGTGGGCTTATATGCTGGTAAAACCACTCTGGAAATCAGTTTTATGGTACATCAGAAAAGTGGACATGTATTACTGGAGGGTCCAGCTATACCACTCCTGGGCATAAAACCAGAAGATGTTCCAACATGTAATAAGGACACATGCTTCACTATGTTCATATTAGCCTTGTTTATAATAGCCAGAAGCTGAAAAGTACCCAGATGTCCCTCAACAGAGGAATGGATACAGAAAATGTGGTACATATTCACAATGGAGTATTACTCAGTTATTTAAAACAATGAATTCATGAAATTCTTAGGAACTAGAAAATATCCTTCGTCAGGTAACCCAGTCGCAAAAGAGCACACATGGTATGTACCCTCTGAGAAATGGTTATTAACCCCGAAGCTTGGAATACCCTAGACATTATTCATAGACCACATGAAGCTTAAGAAGGAAGACCAAAGTCTTCCTTATGGATACTTTGGTCCATCCTAGATAGGGTACAAAATACCAATGGGAGGAAATACAGAGGCAAAGTGTGGAGCAGAGACTGAACAAGCATCCAGATACTGCTCCTCCTGGAGATTTATCCCATACATAGTTACCAAAACTATTGTGGAAGCCATCAAGTGCTTGCTGACAGGATCCTGATATAGGTGTTTTCAGAGAGTCCTTACCAGTGCCTGACAAATACAGAGGTAGGCACTCTCAGCCAACCATTGAACTGAGTACAGGGTCCCCAACGGAGGAGCTAGAGAAAGCACCCATGGAGCTGAAGGGGTTTGTAGCCTCATAGGAGGAACAACAATATGAACCAACCAGTACCCGGAGAGCTCCCAGAGACTTAACCATTAATCAAAGAGGACAGACACATGGAGCGACCTATGGCTCCAGCCAAATGGGTAGCAGAGGATGGCCTGGTAGGTTATCAATGAGAATAAAGGCCCTTGGACCCTTGAAGGCTCATTGCCCCAGGGTAGGGGAATGCCAAGTCAGGGGAGTAGGTATGGGTGTGTTAGTGAGCAGAGGGAAGGGAGATGGGATAGAGGCTTTTCAGAGGGGAAATGAGGAAAGGAGATAATATTTGAAATGTAAATAAGGAAAATATCTAATAAAACATAGAAAAGAAAAGAAAGGAATAAAGTCTGAGGAGACAGATACTTAATCAGTAAAATACTTTCAAGATATTCCATGATAAAACCAAATTTTCACCCTATCTTTCCACAAATCCAGCCCTGCAAAGGATAATAGGTGGAAACCGCCAATACAGGGAGAGAAACAACACCCTGGAAAAAATGAGATAGTAACCTTTTTGCTTCAAACCCAAAAGTAGATAACCACTCAAACATAAAGATAGCATCAAGAATGGCAGGTGGCAATAATCACTATGCCTTAATCTCTCTTAATATCAATGGTCTCAGTTCCCCAATAAAAAGACATAGACTAGCAGACTGGATACGTAAACAGGACCCAGCATTTTGGTGCATGCAGGAAACGCACCTCAGTGTCAAAGACAAACACTACCTCAGAGTAAAAGGCTGGAAAACAATTTTACAAGTAAAATACTTTCTACACTGGCATGCCTACTTGTTTCCCATCCAATATCCTTAGCTTTAAAAGAAAGAGAAAACTGTAGCATGCATTTTTAATCTTAGTGCCATGGAAGAGATGTCAAGCAGATACCTGTAGCTTGCAGGTCATTCAGCCAAGCTTACTTGACAAGCCCAAACCAGGGACAATCCTTGTTACTAAAAATTTAGAGACATTAGGTCCTGCAGAAGGACATCAGGACACCTTGATTGTATGCACATGCATACAGCATGCAGGTGAATCTTCATAAAAGTCACATGCATAACCTAACACAAATTAGCCAAAATATTTTATACTATATATATCTTTAATGTTATTAAATTATTTAAAATATTTTTAAATTGTATTATAAAGAAAATAGAAATAATGTATTGTTTTACATATAAAATTAAAAAAATCCATTATAAATCCAAAATAACTCATATAATATTAAATACTAATAAAATAAAATTCATCAGTCTTCTTATCTTAATGTAAAATTTAAAGTAAAAGAAAAACTACTCTCTGGAAACACAGACTGACTGCACAGGCAGAGAACCACAGGTTAGTAGCAGCTGGAGCAGTCTCCTGCAGCCCCCAAAATAATAAGGATTAAAGAAACGTTGTTTTATTTCTGCTGTCTTGGAGTATAACTTGAAATGTAAATACAAGGAAAGCACAATTTTTAGTATTCTCACAAAATGTCCAATTATGTTTTCATTGTGCAAATGGGATAAAAATTTCCTGTTTCTATCAGATGGAAAATCAAGGATTTTATAAAATTTAGTTCTTACTCAAAAATGAATATTTCCATGGGAAACTTACCTTCAACCTGGAGCAATTTACCAAACCAATTAGCACAGAAGAAGGATATCACTGAGATTCTCGCATCATCTAAAATAAAGTTAGGTCTATGTATGTATGAATATATTCATGTATTATCTATCCATCCTCTATCTATCTATCTATCTATCTATCTATCTATCTATCTATCTATCTATCTATCTATCTATCTATCTATCTACCAATACTCTATAATCTATTTATGTATCATATATATGTATGACCCAATCTACAATATATCTATATATGTATCAAACAATTTATATGCATCTATTGTCAATCATCTGTCTATGATATATATATATATATATATATATATATATATATATATATATGCATCATATATATACATATATATACATAAATATATGTATGTGTATCATCAATCATCCATCAGAAAATGTTAGGAACCCTATTGAGTGTTTCAGATTAGGTGACTAAGACCTTACTCTTAGTTCATATAATAGTTTAAGAGTACAGCAGAAATAACCAGAAGACTAAATCTCAATTTAAAGAACTCCATAATCAGGAGGCGGAGGACAAAAGGAAAAAAATAAACACATTAAAAACCCAAATCTTGCAATTTCTACCTATGCTGTTCATGGCTAAATAAACAATAGTAAACTATGCTTCCCTGATACATGTACATAAAATAATCTTGAAACAAAACCTGAACAGCTCAGTTTCTAAAACTAACATTGTTGGTTTTGAAGATTGATTTTAAGAAGAAAATGTTTGTTCCAAGTTAGAGATATATGCCCAATAAAAGAATGCATGTGTTATTTAAATTAACTTATGTGCAACTTCATGAATGTGATTAGACATAATTTGAAGGTTTTGTATGACATAATGGCCTGTTAGTTACATGCTGATGGATATACATCATATCTTTCAGACTTAAGTCTTTATGTCTAGTTTGTAAGTTCCAAGTGATCTACATCTTTCTGAAAACTTTGGTTAATTGTGGATTAAATATAACTTTAATTTGTTTATATCTAGGGGAGTTTTCTCAAATTTAAGCAAATTTTAGTAGGAGAATATTATGACCTCTTTACCCATTACTCCATTTTTTTTCCAAAGCTTTGTATCTAAATTGATGGATGGGGTAGTATTGTAGTTCCTCTTTCCTGTTGTTATATCAAATACTTGATATTGCAAGTATTAGGAAGAAGGGCTTATTTTGGATTAAAATTTGAGAGAAAAGTCATCTTCTATGGAAGTAGTGACAGGACAATGTAACATTAGGTCACATAGCACATATAATCATAATATAGAGAGTAGATAAGATAAAGAGTGGTTATACAATCTCAAAACTGCTGTGCTGTGGTGACACACACCTTTCATCCCAGCATATGACAGGTAGAGGCAGGTGAATCTCTGTGAGTCTGAGGCTAGCCTGGTCTACATAGTGAGTTCCAGGAGAGACAAAGCTACACAGAAAAACTTGGTTCTGAAAAACAAAACATATGAGATCAGACGTGTTCAGGGTGGATGGTTATATCTGACATCAGTGGAAGGAGAGGCCCTTTGTCCTGTGAAGGCTTGATGTCCCGGTGTAGAGGAATGCCAGGGAGGTGAGGCAGAAGTGGGTGGGGGATCACCCTCATAGAAGTAGGTGGATGGGGGTGGGATAGGGGGCTAGCAGAGGGGAAACAGAGAAATGGGATAACATTTGAAATGTAAATAAATAAAATATCAAATTAAAAAACCACACCCATCTGCAAAACAACAAACAAACAAACAAAAAAAACCCCACAAAACCCACCCTCACTGAACTTCTTCCAGAAAGATTCTTCTTCCTAAGTAAGAGTCTGGTCTTTTGAAGCCTGCAGACATGCAGTCTAAAGATATGTTTCTGAACAAGGGACCATTATGTCTAAATGAAATATTCTGGTCCCTGAAAACTACTGTAATCTGGTCATGAGAGAACTCAACTAGGTAAGTAGACAAAATCAAAGGGATTGGGTTTACATTGCATTGCTAATGGTTTTTGTTTGCTTTATTTCTTTTCTTTTCTTCTCTTTTCTCTTCATTTGTTTTTAGTAATACAAGTACAATTCAGATCAAATCTTTCAGTAAGAATGATTTAAAATATTGTTGAAGTACAGAAGGAATTAAAAAGAGAATACTCTTTAAAAGGATAGGCCCCATGCTCAGCAACAGATAGCCAGCACAACTGAATTCCAAGGAAGATATCTTTTGAAATTCTTTGTTTCATAATATAAAGTCAGGGCATTTCCCTTAAACTTTACAGATCTACTATGTCTTCTGGTTCTGATGTTTTATGCTATTCTGTGTACCAATGGATGTGCATCTGTATGTCTATGGGTATTTCTTTGGCTCTTTTTCTTGTTTTTGTTGTCATATTCCAATTTGCTTTTTTATTAATGTTATATTATTATTAGTCCTTATATGCCTATTTGTTTTCTAATGACAGAAAGACAGACAAGATTTTTATGGAGTTGTTTTTTTGATTCCATGAGAATATTCCTTATTTGTACATAGGAAAAGTACTGTACATGTACTTCCATTTTTGAACCTATAATGGTAGATTTTTATATAAGCTCAGTCTTTAGGTCTTTTATACAGAATTGCATTATTTTCAGATAAAAAGGCTTTTGTTTTCCTATTCACATGCTTTTCAGTTTCCCTCTTAATTCTCTAGACAAGGCGTCATGCACTCTATTGGTAAAATGTGAAGCTTGTAGTGCTTAGGTTACTTCCACCCTGTGTCCTGTACAGTACAAGGTAATTGGAGGCACTGCATCTGAGCTGAGGTATCTGGTTAGTTATGTGTATTGGCTTATAATGTCTCAGTTGGTGTTTGTAGATCTCAATATTAATTGGAATGAATGAAGTTCAACTATGCAAATTTTAAAGTTGTCATAAAATTAATAAAAAGTTTTAAGAAAGAATGACAATTTATTGATCATGGTTTCTGGAGTTTAAAATGAATTACCTGGTATCTCTGTCCCCTAAAAGATATCTCAATGGTATTTTTTACATTAAGATATTGCAAAATAAAGATCAGGTTTTCTAATTATGACTGTGATACATTAAACACTTTGTATATAGGTACATTAATTACATTACTCATGATGTAAAGTCTCTTTTACTCTCAGCAGAAACAAAGAGTTCTAAGCCATATTATTTTAATTATTTATGTTCTAATGTATGAATTTGCTGATACTGTCTTTTCCTCTAACAAGAAAAATATAGTGCTATATTTGTATTTTAATGTTTGTGGGCAGGGAAGCTTTGTTGGCTGATACTGAGAAGCAATTTTTAAGATACTCATTCAAATTAGTAGGCTAAAATTTACTATCACAAATATTTATAAATTTATCTTCTTTTGAGGGGAGGGGTGACCATCCCACAGTCAAAAATACTGACCCAGAATTGTTCCTGTCTGAAAGAATAACAGTGACAAATATGGAGAAGAGGGAAAGGAGGTCCAGTTTTGAAAGACCCAAATTGGGATCTAGCTCAAGCGGAGACTCCAAGGCCTGAGACTACTATTGATACTTTGGTGTACTTACAGATATGAGCTTAGCATGGCTGCCCTCTGAGAGACCCAGCAAGAAGCTGAAAGGGTCAGATGCCGATACTTACACCCTACCAATGGACAGAAGCTGGGTACCTATGTGGTGGAATTAGGGAAAAACTAGAAAAAGCTGAGGAGGAGGATGACCCCATAGGAAAGTCAGCAGTCTCAACTAACATGGACCCTGGAGATATCCCAGACACTGAGCCACCAAGCAGACAGCATACTTCGGCTGTTATGAAGTCCATGACACATGTAGAGCAGAGGACTGGCTGGTCTGGCCCCAGTGAGAGAAGGTACACTTAACCCTGGAGAGATCTGAGACCCCAGGGAGTGGGGAGGTCTACTATGGTGGGGTTGGGTATGTGAGGATACCCTCGTGGAGGTGGGGGGAAGAGGTATGGGATAAGGAGCAGTCAGAGGTTGGACCAGGAGGGGGATAATGACTGCAGTGTAAAAAAAAAAGATTAAAGAATAAAAAATATATTTTTAAATGGCCTACTATGTAAAATTAAAATTATTGATTTGTTTGTCCATAATAGGAAGTTAGCCATTTCTCATCTGATTGGTATGGCTATGTTATGGTAGTTGATATAATCATATTGTAGATGAACATCATGATTCATCATTATGTATTAATTCTAACATTTATTGAATTACAGTGATCAAAAGAGTCTGTGTATTTCTCAGTCCGTGTAATTCTTAGTCTGTCTATATAACCTTAGTCAGATTACTTTAGATATTTCTACTTAAATTATATTTATACTAAGGGGTTTATATAGGAGAATGACTTAAGTCTAAGTGTCTGTGAAAATCTAATACTTTCATGAGTATAGATTCTAAATGCAAGACAATGTTAATTTCCACATGTTTCTAATGTGAAGAAAAAAGCCCATTTTTTAGTTCATGTTATATTATTCACATTAATTTCAACAATCATTAGTCTAATGGTTTTGTTTTTTTCTTTTCTATTACTTATTTTATTTATTTACATTTCAAATGTAGTCCCCTCCCTTGTACTTCTTCCCCTTCACCACTCAGAGGGTGTTCCCCTACCCACTTACTCACCCACTCCCACCTCATCCCTCTAGCATTCCCCTTCTCTGAGGCATCAAGCCTCCACAAGACCAAACATCACCTCCCACCGAAGCCACATAAAGCTGTCCTCTGCTACCTATGTAGCAGGAGTCTCAGACTGGCCCATGTATGCTTTTTGGTTGGTGGCTAAGTCCCTGGGAGCTCGGAGGGGTCTGGTTAGTTGAAACTGTTGTTCTTCTTATGGGAATGCAATCTCCTTCAGCTCTTTCAGACCTCTGCTTAACGCTTCCATTGGGATCACTGGGCTCAGTCCAATGACTGTGTGTCTCTAAGTATCAGGTGTTGGCAGAGCCTCTCAGGGGACAGTCATGCCAGGCTCTTGACTCCAAGCATATATAGGCATCAACAATAATGCGAAGATTCGGCGTCGCCTCGTGGGATGAATCCCAAGATAGGGGTGGACTATGGATGGCTTTTCCTTCACTGTCTGATCAATTTTTGTCCCTGTATTTTGTTTAGACAGGAACAATTCTGGATTAAAAATTTTGAGATGGGTGGTTGGTCCCATCCCTCAATTGGGGGCCATGTCTATCTACTGGAGGTGGTCTCAACCAGTTCTATCTCCCAGCTGTTGGGCATTTCAGCTAATGTCAGCCTCATACAGTCCTGGGAATCTTTCACATCCCTGGTGTCTGAGACTTTCTAGTGGTTCACTTCATTCCCCATCTCATACTACTGCATATTTCCATTCATTCTCCTAGCCCTCTGTGCTTCTCTCCTGTCTCCCTCCATACCTGTTCCTGTCCCCCATTATTCCTTCCCCGACCACTCTCTCACCCAGATCCCTCCCTCATTCTGCCTTGCATGATTATTTTGTTCATTCTTCCAAGTGGGATTGACATATCCATACTTAGGCCTTCCTTCTGGTTGAGCTTCATATGGACTCTGAGTTTTATCATATGTATTTTGAACTTTGTGGCTAATGTTCATTTATCAGTGAGTACATACAATGAGTGTCCTTTTGAATCTGGTTTACCTCACTCAGGATGATATTTTATAGTTCCATTCATTTGCCTGCAAAATCTGTGATGTCCTCGTTTTTAATAGCTTAGTACTCCATTATGTAAATGAACCACATTTTCTGTATCTGTTCTTTGTTTGAGGGATATATGGGTTTTTTTCAGCTTCTGGGTATTATAAATATGGCTGATATGAACATAGTGGAGCACATGTCCTTGTGATATGATGGAACATCTTTTGGGTATATGCCCAGGAGTCATATAGCTGGGTCTTTTAGTACAACTATTTCCAATATTCTGAGGAACCACCAGATTGATTTTCAAAGTGGTTGTACCAGCTTGCAATCCCACCGACAATGGACCAACAATGGAGTGTGTTCCTCTTTCTCCACAACATTGCCAGCATCTGTTGTCACCTCGGATTTTTATCATAGTCATTCTGATTGTTGTAAGGTGGACTTTCAGAGTCTTTGATTTGCTTTTACCTAATGACAAAGGATGTGTAACATTTCATTAGGTGATTATTGGCCTTATGAGAGTTCTCAGTTGAGAGTTTAACTCTGTATGCCCAATTTTAATTGGGTTATTTGCTTTTCTGGGGTATAACTTCTTTTGTTCTTTGTATATTTTGGATATTAGCTCTCTATTGAATGTAGGATTAGTTAAAATCTTTTGCCAATCTGTAGATTGTCCTTTTATCTTACTGACAGTCTCATTTGTCTTTGTCATTTTTCAATTGTTGATCTTAGAGTCTGAGACATTGGTGTTCTGTTCAGGAAAATTTTCCCTGTACCAATGTGTATGAAGCTATTTCTCACTTTCTCTTCTATTAGATTTAGTATACTTGGTTTATGTGGAAATTCTTCATCCACTTAGACTTTAGCTTTATATAAGGACATAAAATTGGATTATTTTGCAATCTTCTCCATGTATAACACCAGTTAGACCAGCACCATTTGTTGGAGATGCTTTCTTGATTCTACTGTATGGTTTTGACTTCTCTGAGAAAGATTATGTAAACATAGTTGTATGGATTTATTTCTGGGTCTTCAGTTCTGTTCCATTAATTTCTCTGTTCTTTACCAATACCATGTAGTTTTTATCACTATTGCTCTGTAGTACAGCTTGAGATCAGAGATTTAATGCAATCCCCATCAAAATTCCAACTAAATTCTTCATAGACATAGAAAGAAGAAAAATTTTTAACTTCATATGGAATAGATAGGTTTTTAAAGTTTTATTTTTTTACTTTTTTTGCAAAATTTTTAAAACATTTTCCTTGCTTTCAGCCCACCTATTTAATGCCTTTGTCGATTTGTTTTACAACATATACCTGAAAACTCCCCTGACAAATTCTATTTTATATCTATAACTTATTAGCTCCCTGATCAAGAAACAAAGACAAAAACAAACACATGGATGAGCAAAAATATAAATATAAAAATATCAGCATATAATTCATGAAATTTACTAATTAATGAAATATTTGTAATATAACATACATATTTTATTAATGTAAAGCCTATATAGCCTCCTTATTATAGAAATGCAGACATTCACTCTTTGTTCATAAAAACTAGGAAAATTTTAATGTTGCTTCCTGTAATTTATTCACTTTCCTTGCCAAGAGTGGCTTAATACAGATTCTTGGGAAGAAGTAAAATTAAAGAAAAATCCCTAAATGTTTCTGAGGTCTAAAATTACAAGAGCAAATTTTCATCTTTAGGATTCAAACTACATTATAAAGGCTCATTCGTACTGTTCAAACACAGATGTCTCTGAAGTAAAAACTTTCCTTTACTGGATTTAGCATGGTGATGTGGTTTCTGCTCAAATTCTTATCTACTATATTTCTCTAATTTACATTTTAACAAGATTGTCCTGCAAGTTGTTGCTAGAGAATAGAACAAAGCTCCAAGTGTGAATATGTAATTTTATACCTGAGACTATTGGACTGGTCACATGTTAGGAATCAGAACATGGTTCAATAAAATGCTGAAATTGCAAAGATAGTAGACCTGATGCTTACAAACACCCTGTAGTTAACTACCACGAGCAGAGGTGGACTACAGAGTGCTGCACATATTTTTGACTTTAAGGTGATATATATGTTGGAGAATTTTTTTTAAAATCTACAAAACAATATTTTGGGGGATTAAAAAATCTACAAAATTAAACTATGTTAAGTAGGTTAATACAAGTCTTGCATAAACCTAGAAATCTTAGTTAGATCTCATAAACACACACAGTGTGGGCAGAAATACTAATAATGACTTTAAAATATATTCATTACACCTGTAGTAAGTTTTACATTTCAGAAGGGACTTGTATAAGCCATGTTTTGTTTTAAAAAAATCTTGTTTGGCTTTTTTCTTTTAAAGTTATATTTAATGTGAAGATTATGCAGATTGTATATCATGTTTTTATTTTTTAACTTATATTTTAGGAAGGGACTCATGTAGCCCCAGCTGGCTTTAATCTTGAAGTGAAGCCCAAGATTTAAGTAAACTTTTGAAATTTCATACCTCTTCCTATCTCCCCTTTGCAGAGATAACAGAAGTTTTACTCTAGACTTGGAATATGTGGTGGAGTGAATCAAATGCAGTGCTTCCTATAGGCTGTGCAAACACTCTTTCTGTTAAGTTATATTCCTGGTCCAACACTGTGTGGTATACATGTCCATTACTTATACTTATATTTTAGAGTTTACACCTAATTCCTACCAGCCTTTTGAAACACATAATACATTATTGTTACCTGTGTGCATCATGCTATGCAACTGCTGACTAGGTTTTCCTGTTCCTAATGGTTAAAGTACACAATGGTCAGCATTTCCCCAAATATCTCTTCCCATTCTACTCTTAAAATATCAAGAAATATTTGCTGTTTATTTTCATGTCCTTCTGAAGAAATTTTGTACATACAGGCAAAGAAGCCTCATATATATTTTATATGTTATACATAATTATTTTATTGTCAAGAAAAATTTCTTCACTCTAAGATTTTTAACATATTAAATGTATTCTCTTATCACATTACTCTTTTGTCAAAATATAATTTTGATATTTAATTTGACATACTTGTCACGAGTCAGTAGAGTAAGACTGTCATCTTCAATGTGGGTGGTCATTGTCCATTATAAACTTCTCTTCTTCTTTTCTCCCTCCCTCCTTCCTTCCCTCCTTACTTCTTTCTTTCCATCCTTCTTTCTTCCATTGCATTCTTCTTCTTTCTTTCCTTCTTCCTTCATTCCTTCCTGTCTCTTTTATTACTTTGTTTCCTTTTTTGATCCTCCCTCTCTGACTCCTACCCTCTCTTTTTTCTTCATTCTTTCGTTCTTTGTATTCTAGCTTTTAATTTTTTTCTTTATGATATTTATTTTAAGTGTTTCTGAAAAACAAGCCCTAGTAAGTGAACTTATGGTGACCTTTGTTTTGCCCAAGAACCAGCTGATGACACTATTAATGGACATTTTTGTGTGAGGATAAAACTCATCCTCAGAAATACAACTATAGAATATCTATAGGCTACTCTTAATACTCAAAGCTCATAATATTTAAAACAGGTCATCAGTGCTTATACAAATTTTATATCAGCTAAACGTATTTTTATAGCCATAATATTTATAGATTTAAAAATATGGAAATAACTTCTTTGGAAAGGTTTGACTCAAATTTCAAACAACTTTGACTGTATCATTACTAATTAACATGTAAATTACCAGGACATAATGTGCAATCTGACACATTTCAATTTTGCTTATCTAATAAGAAATAAACTTAGTGACTTTAGTTCTCAGTAGTTACATTAAATAATTAGTGCTGAATAATAAAATTCCAAAGTTTTCTTTTCAATTAAGACTTTCAAATACTTGTACAAAAAGTGGTTTGCAGTTCTATCTACAATATCTAAACAAGTGTCATTATGACCTAAATGCTTTGAGCATTTTTATGCACTTTAGTCTGAAATGTTTACTGTTTCTATTGCTTTTTGCAATTACAGTGAAGTGAGGCAGAAAATAGCAGCTCAAAAAAATGTATTCAAGTAATGAAGTTGGAACCATTAGTACCAAAGCTTTTGTTATTTTAGTAAATATTTAATCTTCCTAACAGCATGGGTTCCTAATTGATCTTTAAGTATAATAGTTTCTGGACATTTCTAATTGGCTTCTAATTGCTACATTAAGGCAGTTAGACAATAAAAGGTAATGAATGGTAGAGATTTTTACAGTAAAATAAATCAACAAAATATTGTAAATTATAAAATTTATCTTTATCATTGTAAATTGAAGCATAGTATAAGAAAGTCCATATATTTGGCTATGTTCTTCTAAACTTGAAGCTGTCTACTAAATTGAAAAGACATAAAATAAGTATTTGATTTGTTATATATCACACATGTAACTATTAATACCAATTTTAAAAGGTTTTATAATAAAATTTTAATACCCAGCTTTCTACATATTTAGAATTGTTTCATTTGAATCATGTTTAAAATTATCATCTGCTACAATGGTAGTCATTGAACTTCATTCATTTATTGGTGATAATTTGTTAAGTTTATAATTATTATATGCAAATAATTGTACTAAATGTTACAGCTCTTACTATAAATACATGAATAGTTTTTTATAGTGAATGATTCTGAATCTTGTCTAGGGCAGAATAAAACATTGGGATTTCTTCTATGAGCAGTATTATTGCAATAGTTATTCAACCTCCTCTATGACCCCTTTTCCCTCCTGCTTCATTTTTTCCAAAGCATACATTGACTAATTATTTATTATATATTTAAATGACATCAACTTATTTGATTTTTTGTACATAAACAATACGAAGTAGATTTTTATTTGTCTGTGTGCCTGTGTTGGCATAATTGCTTCTAGTTAATCTGTATTACCACATACAGTATGATTTCCTTCTTCCTTCCTTCTTTCTTTTTTACTTTTTCCCCTTTTTTGGATTCTCAGATAGATAAAGGGGCAGAACATTATGAGAAAGTAGAAAAATCAGATTCTGATCAGATAAAACAATAAGGAATCAAGAATAGAACACACTGTCCTATGGAGCACCATCCAAAGATAAAATCTATGAATATTGACAATAATAAAAGAACAGATTGTCAAGTTAAAAATATTTGAAACAGTCAATAGAATTGTTGGCAGGGGAAATTCCAAATCTTGCTATGACTTTAGTAGATGCTGAATTCCCAGGAAGAAAATAAACTATTGCAAATGTGTTAAATGTGAGTGTGTGAAAGTATACCTCAATAACAAGAGAAAATATGGAACATATATAAACACATATAGATTGAGAAAATGCAATGAACTGAAAAATGATGGTGAAAGAATCAAGGTAATTAATAAATTTATAGACTCAAATAAAAATAAAGCCACAACCTATTCAAACGTGTGATACAATGAAAGCTGTTCTAATAAAGAAGTGAGTAACAGTAAATGCTACAAATATGTAAATGAAGTAAGAGAAAATAAAATAGTGACTTAATTCAAAGTCTCAGAGAATCTATAATTGCTTTGACTTTCAAATGTCAGTTATTACAAAGTGACTCCATGTCCCTGAACCATGGGACATTGGCTCAGATTAAGCTACTTCTTATTCAATGTAAGGTAAAAGCTGTGTTTGGCACTGGCACATTGTTGGCAATGATTTTTTTTCTTCTCTCTGGCCTTGGTTTCTATGCCAACTGCCATGAACTCATCATATATGGGACAAATCTGCGGGTGGCCCTGTGCCCAAGAACTTCATCAGTTTCTGCAGTGTTTTTGGATTCAGGCCTATTCTAATGTGTCACTGCAAGTTAGGTATACCTGATACTAAAATACAGGTTATATTTCTAATATCTATGTAAATTAAATATTTTCTGTATACTTACTCCACTTCAATTCAGTATAGGATGTTAGAGAATGAAGGTAAGACCATCTATTAAAATCAAAGGTTTTGTTGGTACTTTATAGTATTTTAGAGATTGAACCACTCAAAACCATATAAAAGATCAATTGGCATGGAATAGATGACAGTTGGCCTTAAGCCATCCTGCTCTTCTTCCATGAAATGGTATAGCTATACAATTCTAACATTTAAATTTGTTATTATTTTGAAAAAGCAACCACAGGAAACAACAACAACAAAGAGAGTTTTTTTACTACAGGAACATCCAAATGTGTAGGAGGAATTCATTTATAGAAATCCACATTTTTGTCTAGAATAACTGAATTTCTTCCAGAAAGATTATAGTCTTCCTAACCATCTGTTATGGTTTTCATGAAGCAGAGAGGTAGACAATCATGACTAACAGAATTCCTAGCAAGAGTCTCCAGAAAATACTTGCACATCAAGTTGTGAGATGCAACAATTCAAGGGACAAAAAGTTTCAGATACCAAGCCATCATGAAAAAATTTCATTAGTTCTATTAATTGTTTCATTAATGAGTGATGTTGGGGGGCTACAGTAGCAAGAGTGAGTACAGTGACTTTTATTAATTCACTGTAACCCATAGATTCTCCTCAGGAACTACTTAACACCTAACTCTGAAACAAACATTTCTGTGAGGTTCACATGGACCTCCAACTTTTGCTAGACTGGTCCATCTAGAATTCTAGGCAGAGTTTTTACTTGATATGCCCAGTAATGATAATCTTCCCCTAAATCTGGCAAGCTCTAGGCCAGTTGCTGCCTTTGATCAGCCATACATGGTTACTGAAGAGTCCTAGGGCAGAATAAAAAAACTTCACTTCCAATATTCTTTGTTGTGTGGTGGTAAGATAATTATACACACCAAGACCAACTAAAAGTCTGTCACACTCAAATAAAATCTATACAGCCGTTGTCCAGTGCTAAGGTTAAGAAAAATGGAAACAACTGTTGTTACAAAGAATTGCTGCAGGCTACTAAGATGTCTCCATCCTTGCCTACTATAGAAAATCCCTTATTTCAGATGGTGGGTCCCCTAGAGAGACGTGTCTCCTGCTTCTCAAGGTCTCAGACACCATCTTTTTCTACAAAGAGCTGCCACGGATTTCTAAGATTTCTTCATTCCAGTCTACTACAGACAGTTCCTGTCATTGTATGCTGTCCCCAACACTGTGGGAGGAACGTTCACGTTGTGCTTTCTTGGAAAGTAATTTTCTACTCACAGGAACAGAAGATTTTAATCTAAATTGCTATATTACTTATGTCTTCTATGAACTGTTGACTTAAGTTATTTTTTCAGAGGGTTATAACCATTGAATTTGACTAATAATATTTTTTCTGTGAACTCCATTCAAACACAAATCCTTCTACATTTATTTTTGTATAATGTAGATGTGTCCTTTTGTCTGCTTTAACTTTATTTTATTTAATCCTTTTGATTGTTTTAATATGCTATATATAAATATGGCATAAATCTCGATACACGTACGTTGTTCAAATCTAACCAGTTTCTAATATCAATAGGTATTTCAGTTAGTGGTAGCCTACTTCCCATAATGACTCATATTAGCCAGTTAATTGGGAAGTGATACCATTCATATTGACTTTTATTTTGTAGCTTTCTTTTTTCTGCATAGACAGCACTGAGATTTATTATTGACCTATGTTTCATTGTAGTAGAGTTCATAGTCTGAGGAGCTTTTGCATCTTTTGTTTAAAAACCTTCTCTAATACAAGCACCTTTATTACAGGGTTTTCACTATCTCATGAGCTGGGCCATCACTGACATCCAAATAGGCATGAAGAATCATAGATTTTCTCTTCCTCCATATTAGAGGGGGTATATCTTATCACTTTATTTCATTTTCCTTTCACTCTCTCTGTCAGAATTTTGGATATCATAGATTGCTCTTTAGTAAAGATTTTATTTTCTATACATTCCATCTTATTGGCAATAAAACATTGATGAATAACACCCTCATTGCACCAACATCTTTACAAATTTTATACCAAACAAAATGGTGAGGATTCTGTCTATACACTACTTTGTCATTAGAATTCCTCCTTTATATGGACAACGTCTGCTGGGAAAAGACATGAACCTAAGCTGCATGTCACAATTCTCATAACAAAGGTTGTTCAACAGCTCCCATTGCCTGGTTATAATACTTTCACATATAAACTACCTTTAAGTATTAAATGTATTATTTAAACCTTCAGTCATTTGAGAGTATATTCGTAATCATATAATTCATCAATAATGAATATCACATAACAGTGTATAGACAGAGATAGCCACAGTGAGATACTTACCCTCTGAAGGTTCCACTTTCAGATCTCAGTACTTTTCATGGTTTTTTAATTGTTCTAAGAAGCAGGCAATGATTGCTTTAGCAAGTAAGTGCAGTACCATATTCCATATAGGAAAAGATAGCTATATAGTGATTACTTCTATGAATACTCCAGTCCCTTCTTTAAAAATGACTTATTATTCATCAGAGTCCATTCAACTGATTCTTTTCAATTCATCTTTTGTTCTCTTGGTTCCTTTTCAGGAGAAACTTTTATTGTGACACATTTTTTGACATAAAAAAATGTTAATTAAAGCTTTAGATACCCATGGTAGACACAAGAAACTATTGTCTCAACATATAAATTACTAATTCTACTTGTCTTACATACATAAGTAAAATGGGGGTTATTAACAAAAGTGTAAGCAATTCAAAGGCAACTTCATTGAAAATAAACCCTTGCCAGTTTATTTGAAGGCTCACGACATCTGAATCCATTGTCTTTAGTCAAGTTGCGAAGCAGTACCATTAAAAAGATCCCCTCTGAGAGAACTGGGTTGAAGATGGGAGGGGGAGGGGAAAAGGGGAACATGATCAGGTATTGAGGAGCACAAGAATAACCTTTACGGCCAGCAGAATGAATGGAAATATGCAACCTTGGGTGGGTGGAAGGTTGGGAGAGGATGCTCTAAAATGTATCAGAGACCTGGGTGGTGAGAAACTCTCAGGACACAAAGAGTGAGACCTTAGATGAAATACCCAATAGTGGGGAGAGGGAACTTGTAGAGTCCACCTCCAGCAGAGAGACAGAACATCAAGTGGAGGGATTGTGTTGCCATTCCACAGTCAAAATTCTGATCAATTGTTCCTGCCTAAAAGAACTGCAGGAACAATTGCACATTTCCTAAGAAAACACTGGGTGAGTGGCTCTCAGCTATAATACCACATGTTTCTGGTGCCTCCTCCCTTTCCTAAAATCTACTTCAATGTTACAAAGAGAAGTTTTGGTTTTATTTTTAAACTATGTACCATATATTTCAAGTCATTAAGTCTAGATATGATTTCCTCTATATGAGGGAAAATCCCTCCTTCCTTCTTTCCTTCCTTCTGTCCTCCCTTCTTTCCTTTCTTCCTCCCTTCCTTCCTCCCTCCACCTCCTCTCTCTCTCTCTCTCTCTCTCTCTCTCTCTCTCTCTCTCACCAAGAAATGTGTTTTTCTCAGTCCAGAATTGTTCCTGCCTAAAAGAACTGCAGAGACAAAGGTGGAGAAGAGACTGAGGGAAAAAAGATTCAGTGACCTGCCCAACTTGGGATCCAGCTATATGACTGATGTTTAAATTGTTAAATAGTATTTAATTGGTGTTGACTTCAGGTGAACAGAAGCTATGATCAAAATATTCTATGCTATATTCAATTAAAAGGGATAGAAGTATTACTATATATATATATGTATATATATATATAGTATGTATATATGTATATATATCATTATTTCTAAGTAATAATTCTATTTAAATAGACACATGCTACAGTTTCTCAAACCAAAGTTAATTTAGAAATATTTTAAGCATACAATAAAATCACTTCTTTTTATGGTAACTTTATTATGCTACCATCAAAAATCATTGGATCTAAACTCATACATTATAATTTTAAATATTTTCATATTACTTACTACAAAAAGCAATAATCTTTCATTTTTGCACAACTTATAGTACTACCTATAATAATTATAATAAGTGTGACTCAAAATTATTCAGAATTGGTATTTTTACATTCTTTATGATTAACTAGAACAGCTTTTATATGGGTGTGTAAAATACTTATAAAATATCATATGCACAAATTGTTGCATTATACTTCAAAGATAATATTTATTTTATTTTTATTGATTAAAACTATAGAACATGAAATTGAAATTTTCAGTATTTTTAATAAAAAATTAGCTGTAAATTAGTTGTTACTAAATTATAATTTTACTTAAGATCACTGAATTTCTTAATCCAACTGTATGCTATTGCTTTGATTCTATCAATTTGTGAGGGGTACTCAAGTATTAGGGTCTACTTCATTTTAGATTTAAATACTTAACCACACAAAAGATAGAAGATATATAGATATAGATATGGATATAGATATAGATATAGATATAGATATGTTATATATGTATATCTATATATATATGTTGTTGTATATACAGAATTATTTTATTTGAGTGAACATTATTTTTGCTCTTCTAATGAAATAAATTTTGCAGACCTCTAATTGATACTCAAGTTGTCAATTTAGAAATACATTACTCTACTAGAAAAGAAGTAGTTTATGTTCCAATTACAATAAATCTAGCTTTCATTGAAATTGTATATTTGATTTGTTCAATTTCAAATAGAAATTCAAATAGAATTGTTGTGATGAGGGTGATTGTGGAAGAATAGATTAATTATTAAATGAATCCATCATGAATACTAATTAATGACATTATACTACTTGATGTTTTTGCTAATTAAACCTGAAGGAAATATGTGGATATTTCCAATTACTGAGAACTTCATGACTGTACTCAGCACCTTGTGCATAGTTTGTTCTTCACATCTCATCAAATGCATGTCATAGCATAGCGAAAGACAGATAATTAACTTTTAGAATGTATTTCGATAAAAGTAAAGTTATTACTTAATTTTAAGATATAATTGCAAGAAGACTATATTGTTAAAGTATATTTTCAGTTTGTGAAACTTGATATTAGAGAAAAATAAAGTTATTGCTTAATTATAAGATATAATTACAAGAAGACAAATTGTTAAAATATACTTTTACTTTATGAATTCAATATCAGAGAAATTTATCAATATTCACTTTGTAAAATACAAAGCATAAAGTATACCCCATACTATTTATTAGCAGATAAAATATAAATTTCATTGCTTAATGCAATCAAAATTTGGAAAATCTTCAAAATGAGAAAAATTGGCCAGAATGAGTATTAGTTATTTATTAAATTTTGCTAATATATTCATTATGGTCAGATACATCAAGAGTTATTTAAAAAAGTTATTAACATTACAGAAGTTTTCCTTGGAGGCAAAACAGGCATAAAATATTATAGGAACAAAGTGAAGTTCATTAGAGTTAGTATGGAAGGCATTTATCCTTTCTTAGCAGCAAACATTGCAGAAGACAAAGTCAAAGGTGGGCAACATACAGCACATTTTCTAGATCATTATAGTTCAAGGTAGATCTTTCAGTACCTGGCATTGGAAGGTTGCTTAAGATCCGTCATTTACATGTGATTACTGAACTAGGGATACAAAGGACTGAAATGCAGAAAACAAGTATCTTTTTATTATTAATTATTTATTTATATTCTGATCACAGCTTTCCCTCTTCTCTCATTTCCTCCCTCTACCGTTCATCCCCTCCCATTCACCACTACTCCTCTCTCTTCAGGAAACTGGAGGCCTCTAGTATCAAAATAGTTGTTTGATACTATTCTTAAGAGTTCTTGATAGTTATTTACAGATAGAGCGTTTTACCTTTGGTAAACATAGGAATTTTGAAAGAAACATTGTTTTCATGATAAGTGCTTTCTGTACATTCTTATAATAGTCATGCTGTCATTATTAATGATTTTGTTTGAATATCCCATACCTGATCTTTCAAAAGGACATTTATTTTTTTAATATATGCCAGTTTCCAAAAGTGTAAAAAGAAGTAAAAAAGATCAACTAATTTGTTAAGGTTCAATGCACTATCTAATCATTAGTATGCAATTTAATCAATGATATTGTTCTTGGAATGTTTAAAGTTTGATAGCCAAATTGGAGTAGAAGGATAAATACAACCTGATCTTATGTTAAAGTATGCTTGCTTTTTTTATTGTTAAATACATGCTCAGAATGCAACAAAATCATTGAGATATCAAATTAAGGTATCCTTCAAATATTAAGCTTCAAATATTTATAAAACTTACAGTAATTAAATATTTTCCTTTTATTTAAATTTTAATATTTCTAAAATCAGATGTAAATGTGGCTTAGAAGTTATTATTGATAAATTATCTCTCTCCATATATGCATATATATATATATATACATATACATACATGCTACTTTGAAACTACATAAAATACAATCATATATATTTGTCATTTTTCAAAAGATTGTGTCTACATGTTATGAAATGTGAAATTTGAACAGAACAAGGTTTTTAGATGTTGGCAAAAGAATGTATTTATATTTACTTTGGGATGCCACTCCTGCTTGGTTGCCCATTCTCCAGTATATGACAGTTTTCTTATGCAAATCCTAGCAGTACTAGTTGGACTCTGGGTTAAAAAAAAATGGGCATGGCATTGGTAAGATATAGGAAGACATTAAAGGAATTATATGGGATAAAATAGAATGCAAGCATATAGGGAATTTTGAAAAGTAGACATAACTAATATTTAAAAAGAATTAAATAGCTTTATATCATTAATAAAAAGTTTACCTTATTAAAATATAATGAAGATTAGATAAACAGATTATTAGAATTATTAAATTTTGACACTTTGGCAAATTTTTAAATGAAATGTGTGATAAAATGAATATATGTACATAAACCATAACTAAGTAATAATATACATAGCAATACATTTTTAAAAGCACTTTATAACACAATTGTTTAAACAAATAATCAGAAGCATATACTTAGATATGTCTCTGATGTATTATTTTATTTAATATATCTAAGACTTTAGGATTAAAAAGTAGTTGCAAATCAATTCACATCATAGTTTCTGATTGAGTGAGACAGAAGGAGCCTTTACTCACCTAGAAGAGTCAGGCAATTTCAAGAAAAGCAAAGAGCGACCAAAAATAGATTGCAAAGGTCCTTGATACTTCTGAGAGATTTAAGAGATGCAAAATATTTGGCACATAAATTTCAAGTAAAGACAAATGTAGATGCCTAGGAAGGATACCAAAGAACTTTGATATATAATTTCTATTTATATTTCCTACAAACTAACTTTTTAATTACATTTAAGAAGGTAGTTAGTCTCTGTATTTGCTTCCATGAGTACTCATTCTCCAAAGAAGTACTGAAGAACTCACACTTTGGTCTTCCTTCTTCTTAAATTTCATAAGGTCTGTGAACTATATTTTGGGTATTCTGAGCTTTTGGGGTAATATCCACTTATCAGTGAGTGCAGACCATGTGAGTTCTTCTGTGATTGGGTTACCTCACTCAGAATGATATTTTCTATCCATTTGCCATAAAAATTTCTATATCCACCTATTTGCCCAAGAATTTCATGAAGTCATTTTTTTAATCACTGAGTAGTACTCCATTGTGTAAATGTACCACATTTTCTGTATCCATTCTTCTGTTGAGGAACATCTGGGTTCTTTCCAGCTTATGGCTATTATTAATAAGGCTTCTATGAACATAGTGGGACTTGATTCCTTGTTATATGTTGGAGAATCGTTTGGGTATATGCCCGGAAGTGTAATAGCTGGGTCCTCAGATAATACTATATCCAGTTTTCTGAGGAACCACCAGACTGATTTTCAGAGTGGCTCTACCAGCTTGCAATTGTACCAACAATGGAAGAATGTTCCTCTTTCTCTATAACCTCACCATCTCTACTCTCACCTGAGAATTTGATCTTAGCCATTATGACTGGTGTGAAGTGGAATCTCACAGTTGTTTTGATCTGAATTTCCTTGGTGACGAAGGATGCTGAACATTTCTTCAGGTGCTTCTCAGCCATTCAGTATACCTCAGTTGAAATTTTTTTGTTTATTTCTGTACCCTATTTCATAATAGGGTTATTTGATTCTCTGGAATCTAACTTTGTGAGTTCTATGTATACATTGGATATTAGCCCTATCAGATGTAGGATTAGTAAAGATATTTTCCCAATCTGTTGATTGACGTTTTTTTCCTATTGACATTGTCCTTTGCCTTACAGAAGCTTGGCAATTTTATGAGGTTCCATTTGTCTATTGTTGATCTTAGAGCATAAGCCATTGGTATTCTGTTAAGCCTCTGCACCCATGTGCTCAAGGCTCTTCCACACTTTCTACTCTATAAGTTTCAGTGTATCTGGTTTTAAGTGAGGTCCTTGATGTACTTGGACTTGAGCTTTGTACAAGAAGATAAAAATGGATTGATTCGCATTCTTCTTTTTTTTTAAATTTTATTTTCTAAGTTTTTTTTATTTACATTCCAAATCATTTCCCCTTTCCCGTTTCCTCCCTCCCCAAAAGTCCCATAAGCCCCCTTCCCTCCCTCTTTTCCCCATTCAACCCCATCTCGTTTTTCTGTCCTGGCGTTCCCCTACATCCAGTCTTTCCAGGACCAAGGATCTCTCCTTCCATCTTCTTGGAAATCTATTGATATGCGAATTGTGTCTAGGATATTCCAAGATTCTGGGTTAATATCCCCTTATCAGTGACTGCATACCATGTGTGTTCTTTTGTGATTGGGTTACCTCACTAATGATGATATTTTCAAGTTCTGACCATTTGCCTAGGAATTTCGTGACTTCATTGTTTTTAATTGCAGAGTAGTATTCCATTGTGTAAATATACCACAACTTCTGAATCCATTCCTCCATTGAGGGCCATCTGGGTTCTTTCCAGCTTCTGGCTATTATAAATAAGGCTGCTATGAACACACTGGAGCATGTGTCTTTATTGCATGCAGGTAAAGCCTCTGGGTATATGCCCAGGAGTGGTATAGTCGGATCCTCCGGGAGTGTCATGCCCAGTTTTCTGAAGAACCGCCAGACTGCTTTCCAGAGTGGTTGTACCAGCTTGCAATTCCACCAGCAGTGGAGGAGTGTTCCTATTTCTCCACATCCTCGCCAACAACTGCTTTCTCCTGTGTTTTTGGTCTTAGCCATTCTGACTGGTGTGAGATGGAATCTCAGGGTTATTTTGATTTGCATTTCCCTACATATGGGCACAGGGGAGAATTTCCTGAACAGAACTCCAATAGCTTATGCTCTAAGATCAAGAATAGACAAATGGGACCTCATTAAATTACAAAGTTTTTGCAAGGCAAAAGACACTGTCAAAAAGACAAAGTGGCAACCAACTAACTGGGAAATGATCTTTATCAACCCTACATCCGACAGAGGGCTAATATCCAATATATACAAAGAACTCAAGAAGTTAAACTCCAGAGAGGCAAGTAACCCTATTAAAATATGGGGTACAGAGCTAAACAAAGAGTTCTCACCTGAAGAATATCTAATGGCTGAGAAGCACCTAAAGAGATGTTCATCATCCTTAGTCATTAGGGAATTGCAAATAGCATTCTTCTACATGCTGACCTCCAGTTAAATGAGCACCATTTGTTGAAAATTCTATCCATTTTCTACTGGATAGTTATATCTCCTTTGTCAAATATCAAGTGACCACAGGAGTGTGTGTTCCTTTCTGGGTTTTCAGTTCTATTCCACTGATCTTCCTGTCTGTCTCTGTACCAATATCATATGGTTATTATCACATTTGCTCAGAGAAAATACAGAGACAAAATGTAGAGCAGAGACTGAAGAAAAGGATCCACCTCGGGATCCATCCCATATATAGTTACCAAACCCAGACACTGATGTGGACGTCAAGAAGTGCTTGCTGAAAGGAGCCTGATATAGATATCTTCCTGAGTGGCTCTTCTGACACTGGCCTGACAAATACAGAAATGGATGCTCTTAGCCAACCTTTGGTCTGAGTATGCAGTCCATAGGAAGAACAACAGTATCAACCAACCAGACATCCCAGAGCTCCCAGTGACTAAGCCAACAAACAAGGTGTACACATTGAGGGACCCATAGCTTCAGCAGCATATGTAGCAGAGGATGACCTTGGCAGGCATCAATGGGAGGAGAAGACCTTGGTCCTATGAAGGCTGGATGGATGCCACACAGTGTAGGAGAATTGGAGGGCAGAGAAGCAGGACTAGGTGGGTGGGTAGGGGAATACTTTCATAGAAGCAGGGGGAGGTAAATGGGATAGGATGTTTTGGGGGGCAGGAATAGGGTAACATTTGAAATACAAATAAAATAAATATCCAATTACCAAAAAGATGAAAAAATAAAAAGGTAGTTAGTTATACATGCTCTTTTAAAAAATGAAATTGTAGTAAATTCTGATCATTTGGTTGTTTGGTTGTTGTTTTCTGTATTTTGATCAGCTTGGTAATGTTGGGTGGAAAAACCCTTATTTGGTGCAGTATGTGTGCATGTTAGAGATAAATTTATCTATAAGTATAAATAGTAATATATAAGACACAGTATGAAATTATACTTGCTTAGATAAATGGCAATATCGGATTCTCTTCTAGAATCCATGGCCTCATCTACCATGAGTTGTAAGCTAGGATTTCAGTATAAGAAATGACTTCCCTCCTAAAAAGAGGGTCTTGAATTCATTTAGATGGTTGTTGCTTATGTCTAGGATAAATGTGTCACTATAGTACTTGTGGAGATATTATACCATCCTGTTCATTGGCATTCCTAGTATTATTGCTAGATAAAACTATTGGTTTCTTTTTCCCTCCACTGTTTGCAAATAACAATTTAATACTCTCACAACTATTCTTTGGGGAGGAGCCTAGCAGGTCAGATTCTGCTTAGTTTCTCCAAATCTTATGTTGAAATAATAGTGTCTTCTGCAATAGAGTCTTACCTTCAAGTTATAGGAGTGTGATAATAACAAAGGCAGTGCCTATATTTTGGGAGAGTCTCTAGAATTGCTCTGACCAACAACTCAAAAGGAGGGTTCCCATATCTGGAACTGAGGGTTTGTTAGATAGTATAGCATTTAGTAACTATGAGAGCATGGATAATTGGTTATAGTATAGAAAAATCTAAAGTGGCTAAATTTGAATATAAAAAATAATACATAAGATTTTTAATGGAATATTCTTTATACTTGCACTTTATTATTTATTTTATTTTTCATTTTTTATTGGTTATTTTATTTATTTACATTTCAAATATTATTCCCCTTCCCAATATCCCTTCCATAAACCTCCTATCTCCTCCCCCTCCCCCTGAATTTATGAGGGTGTTCCTCCACCTGCCCACCTACTTCTGCCTCAGTGCCCTAGCATTCCCCTCTCCTGGGTCATTGAGCCTCCAAAGGACTGAGGAGATTTAAACATAAACAGTATTTAAGAAACTGATCAGAATTTAAACTAGTCACATTTTAAATATAAACCACCAAGCATTATGAAAAAATCCTTTTGAACATCATTTGGTACAGCACTTGGTACACACTTAACATTAATTAATAGTAACCTGTTTTCTATCTATATGTGCATGTATATTTACAAAGATGCAAGTGCATGCAGACAGTTAGGCACTTGTGTTTATATACATATGTTCAGTCAAATGAAATAAAAAGGAATGGGGATATAGATCTGTTGTTCACTGGTAGAGTTAAAGCTATGGGTAAATAAAAACAAAAATGACAAAACTTATTACATTGCTGTATTTTAAATTAAAAATAAAAAAAATCACAGAGATAATTTCAAGAAGCAATCCTCAGTTATGATCACCAGTGAAGACAATAATGGCAAAGATTCAGGTTGATCAGTGTTTAGATCAGTGGTTCGAATATTATTACTCAAGTCAGAGAATATAGGGAAAGGCATTGCTGAAATGGAAAAACGAGAGCTTTAGCATCTTAGAAAACATGTCAGGAAATTTTACACACAGCTTAAAGAAAGATATTATAAGAAATCAACAGAACGATTATGAAATAAAAGAGAAAAAAACTTGAAGATGAGCCAGTATACAAAGGATAATTAATTACTAATAAACATTGAACACTATGACTATCACATAATTAGGATATTCTAACTTTCAGAATTAACAGTCACTTTGAAAATATAGTAGAATAACATTTGATTAATGTTTCCAGATATCACTGAAACTGAAAAAAATTCTTAGTATATTTCATAAAAGAATTTAAAAGGCTGGACGTATGCCTTAATTATTCCACAAATATAAGGGCAAGAATAGCTCAAAGCTTAAGTCTCATATTAAAATAATATCTGATTTATTTTAAAGTATTTCAGATACTGTGTTTTTTCCTTAAGCAATATAATTCATAATATCTGTGAGAATATGTCACATTTATTTTTTGATGTTAGAGACAAATCTTTGAAATTCATGCAAGTTGAATAAGTATTTTCATTAAAGTTTTAGCTATTTTTTGTTGTTGTGAAGAGACTCCATGACCAAAACAACTTATGAAAGAAATTATTTAACTAGATGGTTTAGTTACAGTTTCAGAGAGTGAGTCTGTGACCATTGTGGCAAGGAACATGGCTACAGGTAGATAGGTGGGGTGCTATAACAGTAGTTGAGAGATGAGAGCATGGTGGGGGTTTAAGAATCTTATCCAGAGGTTTAAGAGAGAGAGGTGGGAGGGAGAGAAATAGGTGTGGAGATAGAGACAGAGATAGAGATAAAGACAGAGACAGAGACAGAGACAGAGGCAGAGAGGGGGCAGAGATTAGGGAATGGTGTGAAGTTTGAAACCACATTCATTGTAGATTTTTGTGTTTAAGAAGTTAAATTTTAAGTAAAATTATGATACAGAAGATAATGAAATTACAATAATTATTTTACTGGGATATAATATTCAATCCAGTTTACTTTGTTATACTGATATATTTTTATTCACTTAGATTACTCTTCATATTTCTAAATAGTTGATATTATAGTAGACTAAATATAAATTATTAAAACACATTAATAAATAATAGAATTCATCTGTCACCAAGTTTCACTCATAAAATAGAAGAAGTAAACTCACGACTACCATAAAAGTGACCATTAGTGCTTTTATTCTCACTATAAGGACTGTCTCCAGTGTAAGTTAATTTAACCATAAATTTTAATACTGAAACAAACTATAAAATGGGTTAAAAATGGGAAAACGTGATCCCTTAAATTGACTAAATGATTCAGGAATAACAGTAGGTAAATTCTACTTCACTGGAAAACTAAGGATTTTAAATCACATTCATTAAGCTTCAATTAACAATTAGGTTCACAGAATCCAATGTAATTAAGAGTCTATGTGTAATTTATATCATAAAATTAAACAAGATCTAAAATTACAGTTTGCTTTATATATTGTTGTTGTTTGGCATATTCTAATACACAGTGACTCCATGACAAGGAATTGCCACGTCTATCCTCTGCAAAACCCTGTAAACATAATGTGATATTGATGATTAATAATATATTTAATGTATCCAGAAATTGAAAGTATTAAGTAAAGTTGTAAAATTTGGGATGCTTTTGCTTTCCAGACATCAGCATCATTATCCTTTTCACATCTTCAAACATCACTCACTTTGCTATTCCCAAAATATTGCTATAAAATTTTTAGCATTTATATTTCATCTTATTTACTAATACTCCTTTCTATTCAAACTTAGGATACTTGGGCATCAAGATTTCTCCAAATAAAATCTCTACAGTTTTTTTAACCTTAGTTGTATGCTGCATATAATATATATACATACATACATATATATATGTATCAAAATATATATGAATTATGACAGATCACATGGTTTATGTATGTGTCTGTGTGCATTTGTGCGTATATTCATCTGTAAGAATAACAACTATTCAAAAAGAGGCCTATTTCAACAGAATTAAGAAAGTATAGATGGGAATTTTTGGAGGCAGAACACGAAAAGAGGGAAGTAATGTAATCATATTTTTACTTTAAGGAAAAAAATCAAAAAGAAGACTTCACATACTTGGTTAGAAATTTAAATTAAAATATGAGAAAACTAACCTCTCCTTTCCAATATGCCTAATTTCATATGTATTTCACACTCTTTGTTCTGCAGCACCTAATTTATTATTGCAAGATATCTAATATTGAGTATTTCTCACTTGGAAACTCTCCCACTCTTAATAGTTATTTATCTTCCCTTTTTATTAATAAATCTGTTATCTCTTCTGTAAAAAACCAAATAAAATGACATTCTATATTAATATCAAGCATTGGCTCTGAAGAGATGTAAGGAATCAGGTAAAATTTCCTGGCATCCTTTAGAGTTAAGCAATTCACAAAACGGTAAGTATAAAGCTTGCCAAAATGGTAGACAGTCTTAAACTGAATCCCTCAAAGGTATTATTATTCCTAAGTCTCCATATAAAACACTAGCAACTAACACTTATGAACTTTTCCATTTTTCTTGAGATGTTGTAGTTTCTTTTTAAATTGGTTAATTGAGACATCTAGTATAACACAATGGATACGATATCCACCTAATTCTTCCATTTAAGCCATGTTACTATCCTTATGCTCTCTTATTTGATGTCAGTTTGGCATGAGCTAAAGTCGTCTAAAAGAAAGGAATCTCAATTAAGTAATTTTCTTTATAGGATGTGACTGTAATTAAGGCTGTAGGACATTTTAAAATATAAGTGATTGGTGAGTGAGGGCCCATCCCATTGTGGATAGTGCCATTTCTGGGTTAGCGGTCCTGTTTTCCATTGGCAGGCAGAAGGAGCAAGCAAGATGAACAAGTCAGAAGGCAGTACTCCTCAGTGGCCTTAACATCAGTCTCTGTGTTCAGGTTCCTTCCCTTTTGCATACCTGTCCTCATTTCCTTTAATGATGAACAGTGATGTGGAAGTATAAGTCAAATAAACCCTTTTTTACAAAGTTGCTTTTGGTCATGGTCTTTTGTCATGACAATATTAGCCCTGACTAGAACAATCCTTGTTACTATAGACTTAATTTTCTGGAAATAATATCACCAAGCTTTACTACCATTTCAAAGTCCCTTACCCCAATCTCCCCAGCATTCCAATGGTGAATAGTTCTATGAGGACTAACATTACACATATATCTTTTTCAAACATAGAAGATTGTTCTGTTCAGTGCAATTGGATAAGCAACAATATGGAGAGTACATCTTATTTTCCTTGTGAAAATTCTACTTGAATGTATTTTACTGTTAATTGAAATAACTTTTATGATCTAGCTAAATTTGTAGTACTTATCAAGGCTTTATCTTATGCTTGAACTACCATCTTCCATAGCTTTAGAGCTTTCTAACTCTATAAAATAGAGGCTAAGTATAAGATATCATCTGATTTCACAGTACAAAGGGTGACATAACTTCTCCAAAACTTCCCATTCAGACTGAGAGAAAAATTAACCAACTTTTTCTCTACAGTACAGTGCTTGTTCTCTTTTCTAAAGCACTTTCCATAAATACATTTCAGAAAGTTCCCAAGGATTCCAATATTCTTAATGTTCTGATTCAAGAATAAAATAGAACAAAGCAAAACATGTATTAGGATTTCTGAGGCTTATATACAAGCCAACTACAGGACTGAGAGAAGTCCTGTACCTCAAGTAAATTATAAAGTCAGTTGTTATCAGTTAGATCCTAAGAGAATACTTAACGCAGTAATGATAATGAGAGACAAACTTCAAGAGATTTCTCTGATGGAATGGTCAGTAATCAAAATTATTCTGACAGAACCCACAGAATTATGATTTCCATATTTGTAATTGCCTACACAGTGTAAATATTGTCAAACTCAAGGCCCTGCAATTTATTTTTACCTCAGGTATCCATTCATGGCCCCTCACAATGAGGTGGATTTTTTCCCATAATTATTTCTCATATGTCTTGTGAAGTTCCTACTTGCAAGCCCTTCTTAGTATTGTCAATCTGATCACATATTCACCATGTCCTCCAGAGCCAAAAAGGATGCAGGAGTTATACTTTGCCCATTTTAGTGTTACAAAGCCTCTTGTTTTATCTTCAGTCATCAACCTGAATATTCACTTTCCTTGAACACAATTACACATGTTTTATCTTCACGTGACAATACTTTGTATTAAACATGATTATTTAATAAAAATAAAAGGCATTATGATTATGCTGACTACCCATCTTGTTCCAATTCTCTGAAGAATTTTTCCTTTTCTTGGCCATTTCTTCCTCCAAAGAGGAGGTTTTACTTTACTTTTTTAAAAAATCAAATTCATGATTCTTGGGTCAGAACTTCATATGCCAGTGTCCAGGAGAGAAATATAACCTGCTTTCTGTGAAAAACAAGCATATGGAGTAAAAATAACATGTAGGACTTTATTCTAACTATTGGAAATGAAAATTTACTTTTTTATTATACATATGAATCAGAATGAAAACAGTTACAAATTATTCATCCAATATGAAAATGCCAACTCTTAGAGGAAAAACAAGTTATTAGAAAGTTGAATTGTAAGTTCGAGAAAAGTGTCTAGATGATATATACAAAAACATTTTCATCTTATATCTGTTAAGTCAATCACAAATTTCAAGTTAAAGGGAAAACTTTTTTTGGAGATTTGTGAATACTGTGAGAAAAATTAAAAATGAAAGTAGATATATGTGTAGGTGGAATCAATTTGGGAAAGAAAGATATCACATCATAAACTTAAAGCAAGATTTTGAAATGAAAACAAAGACTTAATAGTAGTAAATATTTTAAGAAAAAAGCAGAGAAAATTCTAAAATTATTTTTTTTCAATTTACATATTCAAGATGTAATTTGTTAGAGAAATTGAGAGTAATGAATTAATAAGAAATTGTTTGTTTAGAACATAAAATTTGCACACACACACATACATACATATATACATACACACATGCACACACACACACAAACACACACATGTGCACACACACATAGATACCTAACCCAGTACACTGAGTAAAATATTATACATTTATATATACATACATATATATTATATACACATATATATTATATACATACACATTTATATTTATATACATATACACACATATGTGTGTATGTATGTATGTATGTATGTATGTATGTATGTATGTATGTATGTGTAATGGCTGTATGGTAAGACCCCAATGCAGAATAATACACATACTTTGTATACAGAGTGATCAGAACACATCTTGCATGACTACAGCTGTCTTTTATTATAGTGAAAGGTGCTGTTCCTGTGTTAGTGGAGAAAAATACAAAACAAAAACAAATAGAAAATCAATTGTATTACCTAGTATGTACTGATGTGCAAGATGTTCTTACCAGTACAATAATGGCATGATTACTCTGGGTTACCTGACCACTTACTATATTTGAGGTAAGTTCTATAGGACAGAAATGCATGTCTGGTCCTGTAATATTGATTAAAAGTCTCTAGATAGAAAGTGAATACACTTATGATTGCTATTGTGCTAAATGGTCTTCTGTCAAATTGCCTTCTAAACATATATTTTTATATCCAAAGGCCTGTGCTGATTTTAAACTTCTGCACATTGTTTTCTTAGTGTGCCAGACAGTATTCAAATACTGAGAATAAGAAAATGGGTGTTCAGTCTTAAATGGGACAATCTATGTGAACCCCGCTCCCAACAAGTATCAGGAAACCACACAAATGTGAACATAAAAGAATGTTGGATCAGCGTGATGGGGGAAGAGTATTGAGACGTGCTATTGTTTGGATATGACACTCTCATAGCTTCCCTGATTGCTTGTTCACAAGTTACATAAGTTTGAGGCAGCCAAAATCCTAGCGAAGTTTGAAAGATGAAATCTAGAACTTACATATTACTGAGGAGAGTTTAAAAATAGGTAGTACTGAGGGAGGGAATCATTATTGATGTTATGGCTACAGGTAAGTTTCTCATGCACCATTGAATAGTCCCACACCTATGTACATATGGACATTACTGATAGAATTTAGTAGGTTGTGAAAATCAAAAAAGAAAATTATGACAGGTGGAGTGATTAATGGACTTGGAGGGGGGAATCTGGACAGATGTGATTAAGGTTCATAGTATACATGAAAGAAATTTTCAAAACTAAACAGAGAGGTTAAAAGATTTTCATTTATGATGAATTTGGTTTTGGGTTATGCACGTGGGTCTATTTGCATTCTTCTACATGTAGGCATTGAGTTTGAGCAGCACCATTTGTTAA
The DNA here is from genome assembly GCA_036184795.1 of Tokudaia tokunoshimensis. NCBI lineage: Eukaryota > Metazoa > Chordata > Mammalia > Rodentia > Muridae > Tokudaia > Tokudaia tokunoshimensis. The sequence goes on from BTHU01000013.1 coordinate 46,312,562, forward strand.
AGATGCTGTCTTATTTTCCAATGTGTATACCTGGCTTTCTGGTCAAAAATTAGTTCCTCTATACATGTGTAGATTTATGTCTGAGTCTTCAATTGTACTTTTATTGACCAACATGTCTGTTTTTATGCCAATATCATGCTACTTTTACTACTACTTCTCTCTAACTTGAAATTGGGAATGGTAAAATCTCCTGCAGTACTTTTATTGTTCAGTGTTATTTTAGCTGTCCTGGATTTTTGGGTTTCCATAAAAAGATGAGAACTGTCCTTTCCAGGTCTGGGTAGAACTTTTTTGGGGATTTTGATGGGGATTTTATTGAATCTGTAAACTGTTTTTGGTATGATGTCCATTTTTTTTTACTGCAATAATCCTTTTGATCCATGAGCAAAAATATTTCTATCTTATGATATCTATTTCAATTTCCTTCTTCAAGGATTTGATATTTTTGTCACATAAGTCTTTTACTTGCTTGGTTATGGCTACCCCAATATATTTTATGTTACTTGAGGATATTGTGAAACGTGATTTTCCTGATTTCACACCATATATCACTTGCATATGTAGGAGGACTAATATTTTCTGTGAGTTAATTTTATATCTAGCTACTATGCTGAAAGTTTTTATCAGCTGTGGGAACTTGCCAATGGTATTTGAAGTGGCTATTATGTATATTAGAACATCAAAGACCTCATCATAAAAGCAGGTACATGGAACATAAAAGAAAGGAAAGAAAGGAATAGTTTTGAACTCATTTATGAAACAGAAGACTTTCTGAACACAACGTTGTAAACACAGACACTAAGATTGGAAATTAATGAATATGACCTCTTGAAACTGAAAATTTAGCACAGGCACCAGGATCAACAGTTAATAAATGGGATCTCATAAAACTGCAAATATTCTATAAGGCAAAGGACACAGTCAATTAGACTAAGCAATAGTCTATAAAATAGGAAAAGAAAGACTTTTAACAACTCCACATATGGAATAGGACTAATATCCAAAAATAATAAAGAATTCAAGAAAGAAAATATCATAAAAACAAAGAATCCACTTAAAACTCAACTAAATCTAAACAGAATTCTCAATAGAGAAATCTCAGTGTCCGAGACACATATAAAGTAGTGGTCAACTTACTTATCCATCAGCAAACTGCAAATCAAAAGTACTTTGAGGTTCTATCTCACTTGTATCAGAATGGCTAAAATCAATACAACATGTAACATCTTGTATTTTCAAGACTGTGAAGCAAGGAGAACACTCATCCGTTTCTGGTGGAAGTACAAGGTTATACAGCCACTATGGAAATTGATAGGGTAGTTCCTTAGAAAGAGGAATATCTATCTCCCTCAAGACCAACTTTTTGACTCTCATATATATATATATATATATATATATGAAAATTCATCAAACTGCAGAACACTTGCTCAACCATTTTCATTCCTCTTCTATTCATAATAACTATAAAATAGAACCAACCTAGAAGTTCCTCAACAGAAGACTAGATAAAGAAAAACATTGAACATCGTATGAACTCACAGGGCTGAAAGAGCAAGCAGAGGGCCTGTGCAAGTCTGCAGCAAGTTTTCTCTTTATATATTATAACCCTCAGTTTAATATTTTTATAGGAATCCTGAATTTATGATTGGGTGCATCTCTGATTTTTGTGCCTTTCCTTGGACTCTTTTTCTTCTGTTGTTTTGCTTTGTCTACCCTTGTTGTGATAGTTTTGTTTTATCTTGTTTGATTTTGTTATGTTTTGTTGTTATAATAAAAATAAATAAATAACCTTTCATTGATAATATTTTACATATATATTTTATATTGATTAAATATATATTACAATATTACAACAGTTATAATTACAATTATTACAATACAATATTACAGTATTATTGCAATATATGTTGAGATAATATTATAGTATTATCACAACATATATTGTAATAATATTATAGTATTATTACTATATATATATTATATACATGGTATATATATGGATATATACATATATATGGAATATGCATGTATTCTATTTCCAAGATTAGTTCTGGTATTCAGATTCACAGTTAATATCAATGAAAATACATTGGAGATTTAAAACCTGAGGAGAAATAATTCTTAAAGTTTATGATCCACACTATTAGCATAGAATTAACGAGAATGTGGTGGGTAGGCAACTTTAAACCCAATTAAAGAAAAAATATTGTATGCATTTGTTGAAACACTAAAAGTGATCTCATTAGTATATTTACTTTTACTTTTTCCTTTTATTATCACTTCAAAACTAATATTGATAATTCCAGATATTCATGCCCCCTCAGGGCTATCATTTCTGTGGCAGTAAGCCTCAGTCAAGTACAATGATTTTAATGTTTAAGAAGGTCCTGGAGTACATGACAACAGCATGCAGATTGAGATTGAGTGACTGGAGAAAGAAACCAGAACTTGTTGAATCTTTCTGACAATTACAAACAATTGTGCAGGCTATAAGTAGTTATACTTGCTGGAAACTGCTTTCTTTGGCATGGAAGTGTAAATAAATATTAGCCCATTTCAAATGCCCCTCTGAGAATTCATCACACCTCTGTCCCTTCAAAGTATTTCTCTTCACTCTAATTTGCTGATTATAATCTGATATGAGTTGGAAAAGCACAATTAAATGAATGCATTATGGTTTAAATTGGAGTCTGTAAACATGCTTTGTATTTTCTTCTATATCTAGAGTTTTAGAAAATGAATTTCATAACATCACAAAATAAAGTAATCATCTGTTGATATAAATATTACTGGATCCCCAAACTCACTAGTACTACTTTTTAGTTTTCTTTTTTTTAATTAGATATTTTCTTTATTTAAATTTCAAATGTTGTCCTATTTTTTGGTTTCCCCTAGAAAATCCCCTAATCCATACCTCCTCCCCCTGCTCACCATTCCACCGTCTTTCACTTCCCTGTCCTGGCATTCCCCTATATTGGGGCATCGAGGCTTCTCAGGACTATTCAAAAACCTTAAGTTCTTTCTCAAATTTATCTTGTGAAGGTTTTGAATATCATCGAGCTGATATATGGCATTTAAAAATTCAGGAAAGTGTCAAGTTGCTCCAAGAATTTGGGATAAAGTTTCTGACTTCAATATTTTCAAGAATGGGGTAAATTAAAATTGTGCAAAAAGGGAAATGTAAGCACATGTTACACAGTTTTTCTTGCCAGTGTGAGGGGACAATTAGGCAAAGAAAATTGTTATTCTATCATAGAAACTCTGTATTTTGTTTTACTGTGCTTTTTGACAGGTATTATGGGACAAAACTGATACCAAATTTTGCAGCCCCCTGCCTCAGAAGATGATTTCTGAGACTATATTCATGAGAGACAGAGTATATGGCTAAAAGTGTCTCACATTTGGTTAAAATTGGATTTGTAGTCAAATCCAAAAAATTGCCAGTTCCAAAACCCAGGCTCACTTTGTAATTTCTACTTAACAAACTGGTGCAGTGAAATTAACAAATGACATTAATGCAGCTTAACTTCTAATATGCAAATGATGGAAATGTGAACAAATTTAATCAACAAAATTATGATATAGAGAAAAATAACAACAAACTGATATTGACTATTCAAAGAAAATGTTTGGGCTTTTAGTAGTGCATTTCTAATTGGGGGCTAATGTAAGTGCTTGCCATAAAGTCATGAAGGTATGGAGATGTAACTGTGTTTGAGAGGCCAGATGCTCATGAAACTTCAGCCTGGCTCACCTTTGCGACCTCCCTGACTAGGGAACAGAGGAAAACACTTCAGTAATCTGTGAATAGACACAGACCTTGGATCTCCTCTTCAAATTTCATGTTATATCAAAGTATAAAGAAGTCATGAATATAACTAAAAATAAATCAAAAGATAACCAATAGAAAGTAAATTCTAATGAAGGGACAGATTTTCATATAATAGAGATGGACTGGCTGACTACATCATTCTCAGCCTCTGTAATCAATACTCTTCTGTATTGGTTTATCTGGGTTAGAACATGCAAGGCATTTCTATGTTTCTAGGGTTTATAGTTCTCTTACTATAAAGATTTCTAGTTACCACAAATGAGATGATTTTATGAGTGAGTAATATCCTGTGGTATATATGTTCTGGGATTTTGTTGTTTTGTTCTTATCTCTTCATCCATTCTGGCACATTAACTTTCCCATTCAGTGGGTATGGTGAATCATGCTGTAATAAATATGGAAGTGCTGGTTTATCTTCTGCACAGGGAAATATTTTCAAGATTATGAAATTCCTGGATCAGGATGTTTTCTACAGTGGGTATAATACCTTCTAACCCATACGCTACAAAAGATATACACTTCCTTAATATCATATTATTTGTTTTATTTTTTAACAATAGCTCTTGCAGTGAAGTGAGATGTCCCTTCATTGATTTGTTTATATCTTTCTAGTTGTTAAGAGACTGAAAATTGTCATAAACCTGTTGAACATTTAAGGCCTTTTCCTTGAGATGTGTCTACTTGTCTAATTTGGATTGATTCTTTTTTCTTTAATGGATTCTTTAAATTACTCATTGATTTCATATATGAATACCTTGGCATATGTTCTCATCATGAGTGTATTTTCATTTAGTGTCCTTTTATTCTGGTGAATGCTTCTTTTCCTTATCTAGGCATATCTTAGTTACACATAAATCATATTGGTATATTTTTATAAACAAAATATCTTTCCCAAACTCATTGTCTTAGCCTCCATGCATTTTCTGCCAGAAGAGTTTAAAGTTTTGTGTTTAAAGTTTATCTGGATTTGTTTGAGCTATTGAGTAACTGGTAAATAATGCCAGTTTCCTCTAATTCTTCTATGCCTATGGAATCAATATCTCCCAAACTCATATAATGAAGAATATCTTTTCCAAAATGTGTGTCATGGTGTCTTTACAACATATTGTTTGACTGTAAACACATAGTTGGTTTTTAGAGTCTCTCTCATGGTCTATTGTTTTATAATGCCAACATCATGGTGTTCCTGGTGGTACACTGTTGCAGTACATGTTAAAGCTATCCAATATCATAGGAATAATCCATAGTCCATTCACCTGTCTTCCCACTTAATCTGTGAGTCTAACAATCTCTTGTTTTATACCACAATATTTATTAAATACTCAGAATAATTGAAACTGAATCATGTAAAAACTAGGGTGATTCTGGGAAAAGCAATGTAAAAATGGGAAAGAGTTCTAAATCATACTGTGTGGAGGTGGAAGGACCTTGTGGAAAGTGTTAGCCAAAGCAGAATTGGCTTTACCAGAAGAGGAAAAAAATAAAATTCTGTCTAAGGAGAATGGTTCTGTGTGGGAGAGTAGACCTTGTCAGAAAACTTCATAAGGTAGAGAAGGTCTGATTACTAGAAACTCAAATAGACACATGAGATGGTAGGCGGCTCTGCTAACTACCAAATTTCTGGCCTGGGACATCTCCCACACTTCTTACATAAGGAAATGTGACCTGTGGTCAAGTAAGCCTAGAACAGAATTCTCCATGCTAATGATGTACCTAGAGGCCCTGAGGGTTTAGTCAATAAGCTCTCCTTCCTGGACATTTCTCCCTGAAAAAGGTATTTAATATCAGGTCCACCCTACAATGTTGGTACCCATCCATTTTCACGGATGGACAACCAATAAACAATTTGGATCTAAGGACTCTTTCATCTACCACCACCATGGGGAGCATGGAGAAGGCCTTGGCCTACAGAGCCACACCACCCGCTTCCAGACAACCACTACCTTGATCTTCCCCTGACCCCAGGCTAGATTCTATTCTCAGTCTTCGGAACCCTGACTCTGCTCCTACCTTTTCACAACTTAGCAATGCCAGAATGTCCAGGAGTTTCTGAGCACCTGGTCCCAGCCTAGTAGTGCACCCATGGACTCTGGATACTTCATTGCCAACTTTTCTATGTGGATTTACAGAGGCGACTAGATTCCTGGAAGTCAGGAAACCTCAGCTTCAGGCCCCTGTATCTTAGACTCCATTTCCCCACTCCCAGTGCAATGTCTCATGGATTCCCTAAAGCTCAGCACCAGAGGATAAGCCCAGACAAGCTCCCTGCATTTTTGCCTCCTCAGTGGCTGTGCCTAGTGGCAAGGCAGAATGTGGTCCCACAGTTCTGAAGACGTAAATCAAACTCAAACGTAAATTCACAATTAGAAGAATAATGTCAAATTTACACACACAAAAAAAATGAGGAAAATAAAAGAGGAGCCAATGGAATTGCACACAGTTTTCTGAACTGAAGGTTAGAGTTCCTGCTTGAGTTTTTCCATATTTATATTCTCTGAGACGGTGGAGAGATAAAGAAAGAGGGACAAAGAGAAATAGAGCTCACTCTTTAAAAAAAATACCTTTAATTTGTAAATCGAACTTAATAAACAAACGATTAATATACTGCTTACTTGAAACTTTGTGTTTTTATTAAGTCATACTGCAAGATTCCCAGAAAAGAACTAACAGCAGGGTTTCCTTTTTGTCCCTAAACATGATCATCCCAGTTCCATCCATCCTATTCCAAATGACAGAATTTCATTTTTATGACTGAATATTATTCCAGTGTTTTATTTACCAAAATCTTTTTTTATGCTTGTCACTCTGCAGACACATGGATTTCTGATACCCTTATTTAATTGTGGTGAATTTTCAGATAATAAGCAAAGGTGTGTAGATGTCACTTTATCATAGTGGTCACTTTCAAGGAATATATGTGAGCTCCCTAAACCCCTTTTACTTCTACTTTGTCCTAAGTTGATGATATTTGTACCTTAATATTTTCAGGAATAGAATTTGTACAGAAAGCAGCAGATAAAAAAAGTATAATCAAAGTATACTAGTTGCAATTAACTTATTATACTATATGCACTTCTGTGTGATCATTATATAATGGGGTTGTTATGGAAGTATCTGTAAAAGCTATTGAAAGGATTTTAAGACCTTTCTCTGTGGAGAATATGATTGGTGAAATAGGAACATTTAGTGTGTGTAAATATTAAGGGCTAATGTCCTTAAAGCCTAAGGTAGGATTAAGACATCAATACAGGAATCTTGAAAGTTAACATCTGAAGGCTGCTAGAATGAAGGGAGCTCCTAATTAGAAAGTAGTTAAATATATGACCTCCTAAACTAAGGAAGGTCCCTTTCTTCAAGAAGAATATCTGACACTCATGATAAATTCAACTTATCAATCATTTGAGTGGAAAATTGTATGCTGTAATGAATTTCATTTGTCAACAAATACCCATAAATCCCAGCTCTTAGCCAGAATCGACTACTGCAGAGAGAATGGAGTCCTCATTTGTTGGATATAACCCTGTCACCATCAGTCATATAGGGCAATACCTGCCCTTGGTACTCCACCCTCACAGTCACCAGGCTATAGCCAGGTATGCCCCACAATTACCTGGCAACAGCCAGGCAGCCTGGCCCACTATAAAAGGTGATGCTTGGCCCCTGCTCCCTCTCTTGCCCTCTTTTCTTCTCTTCTCTCTTGCTCTCTTTTCTTACCTTTCTCTTTCCACATTCCCTTCCCCCTCTTTCCATGGGGTTATGGCCAGCTTTTACCTCTCTACCTCCCCTCTCTCACTCTACTCTTCTGCAATAAAGCTGAAAAACCACGAGCTGTCTCCTTTCTTCTAAACCTGCCTTGCTGGGGCAATGGAACAGGCCTCTCAGTGTTTCCAGCTGCCATACCAGACCAAGGGCTCACACTCCCCTGGTGTGGTCTCCTCTAAAGTTACCTAGCCCCACAGTCATTGAGCTCACAAAAGGACACTTTGCATCTGTTGTGGTCATTGTCTTCTTTCTTCTTTAATTTTCAGGTCTGCTTGATCAATCTCGATCGAACACATACAGTAGTACAACATCACGTGGTAGGTAACATCTTATTGTCAATTTGTGTGTGACAGTTAAAAAATAAAGAGAAAGAACATTAAAAAAAAAACTGGTCAAAGAACTTAGAGTTGCATGTATTCTTCATATGTAGAAAAGTTCCAAAGTAATTATTATTTTCAAAATTTTTAATAAAGATTTTAACACCTATGGGGTTTGAGGTTGATTTTTTTCTGCCAAATAAAAAAGTTAAAAGGCAGGAAAAACAAAAACAACAATGACAACAACAAAACTAGGAATCAGCAGATAAATCTTGAATATAGAAAACAGAAGTAGACAGAATCAGCAGATAAATCTTGAATATAGAAAACAGAAGTAGACAGAATCAGCTGTAGAAAAAGACTCTCACTGTGGTTGAGGACTTCAAATGTAAAGAAAAGGATGCTTGGAAAAGCAAAGATGCCAGAAATCCAGCCTTTCCTTTGTTTTTTCCCAATTAATTAATTTATTTATTCATTTTACATCCGGAGCACAGGCCTACCCTCACAAACTCTGTCTCTCCTTTACCAGGTTCTCTTCTTCACAAAAAAAAAAAAAAAAAAAAAAAGACTACATGCTTGTAAACATGCGCTGGCAATCAAATTGCAGCAGGACTAGGGTCATCCTCTCCCACTGAGGCCAGACAAGGCATTTGAGGACTGGAAAATTTTAAGTTCTTGATATGATTTCCCCTTCTAATTTATTTATTTATTTTTTTATTTATTTATTTTGTTTTTTCGAGACAGGGTTTCTCTGTGTAGCCCTGGCTGTCCTGGAACTCACTTTGTAGACCAGGCTGGCCTCGAACTCAGAAATCCTCCTGCCTCAGCCTCCCCAGTGCTGGGATTAAAGGCGTGCGCCACCACCGCCCGGCTCCCCTTCTAATTTAAAGGTGGTCAGATTGAAGAGAGGCCAGATAGCCTATTGGCCAACAACCATCAGCATGTCCTGGTTCTGCCCTTTAACCTGTATGCAGAGTATTGGACCATGAGAGGAAGCCTGGTAAGTTCGAACTAAGGCTAGAAGTCCAGGTGACCCTGAAGGAACAGTAGAAGCTTCACCTGCTCCCAGCAACAAGCCCCTGTTATGTAGCTGCAGCCCCCCGTAGAGAGACTTGTGGCCATCATTCACATAGAGGCAATACCCCTAGCTCTTCTATTTGTAGATGAGGCATCTCTAACATCTCAGACCAAGCCAATAGGAAGCGCCTACTGTCAGACCACAACCCACCCCAAAACTGTATATAAGCTCAAATCCAGAAAGAATAAAGGTGTGTGAGAATTACTCCTTTATCTGACAGTGTCTGTCATAAGAGCAGTAACACCACCAGAAAAAGGAGAAAATAAAAGCAAACAACCAGGAGACTATTGTTTTAAGATGTCAAGCTTTTGTCTCAAGTCAGGAGATTGGGGAAGATGTCAACTATCTTGAAATTCCCACCTTTATCACCTGCCCATTGTCTACCTCCTCTGCCTAAGAGGGAATCTAACTTCTAATTCTCAAATATTATTCCTTAGCCTCCACACAGGCACCCTGATATCTTCAGAACACTCTTCCTAGCTGCCCAGTAGAAGGAATGACCTATCATTAGTAATGATACATTAAATTCAGATTATAAAAAGAAACTTATCTTTTTGGTAAATAATTTCCAAGTTTAGCTATTTCTAATAACTTAGCACTGATATGGATTCAAAACTTAGACAGAAAAAAAGAAAAGAGAAGAAATAAATGTACAGAGGCTTGGAGATCTCATATGTACTACATACAGGAATCCAAGGACAGTCAATTACTTGAAAACCTCACACAGCTCTTTTGGAAGAGCAGGGCTGAGTGAGATGGAGCCAGGATTACAGCAGGAAATCATAGCCATGGAGAGTGATTCTCAGGCAGGAAGACAAAGTCACAGTCAAGGAACTAGAAAAATACACAATGGGATTTCCATAATTCTGTTTTAATTAATTCAGTTTCTTCAGTCTTTCATGCATGGCTAAGCTATGTCAGCTTTTCCATGGTAGTGTGTGTGTGTGTGTGTGTGTGTGTGTGTGTGTGTGTGAATGCACGCGTGCATAGAAAAAAATATCTCTTTTATTCTCCATTATACTGGCAGGTGTCTGTATTGAAACCCAAAAGTAATTTAGATGCTTAGTTTTAGTCTGTTTGCAGATGAAAGGTGACTATTTTGCATGTTGGTAGAGAGTAAATTGTTGATGTCAGAGAGGGGATTTGGTAAACCTTATTACATATACAAGAATATAAGCTGATTTTGTGCCATACAGGAAGGAGTCTCATAGTAGGATATGGACACTTACTATTCTCCATGAATATGGTTTACACATAGCCTGTGTAATTTACTCATTGTATAAAAAGTTAAATGTTACTTTTTATATTTCTCCATCACTGTGTTTTCCATCTGACATCTTTGCTAACCATTCTTTGAAGAGAACATGTACCTGTTTCAGAACTTAGTGAGGGAGCTAAAGTCTCAGTCAGCAAATTGTATCCACATTTAACCAGATGGACAAAATTTCTGTTTAAACCTCCCATTGTCAAAGAATAGGGAAACACTAATTGATTAATTTCTGGCCACAGAACCTGAATATATGTGGAAAAGTGGAGGTTTTTTTCTTTTTCTTTTTCACTGATTGGGATGATGTGTTGTGATTAACTATAACACTGTTATATATGGATGGAACTAGAAATATCATCCTGAGTAAGGTAACCCAATTACAAAAGAATACACAAGGTATGGACTCACTGATAAGTGGATATTAGTCCAAAACATTGGAATACCCAAGATACAATTCACAGATCACATGATGTTCCAGAAGAAGGAAGACCAAAGTGTGGTTCTTCTTAGAAGGGGTAACAAAATACTCACAGGAGCAGATATAGAGAAAAAGTGTGGAGCAGAGACTGAAGAAAAGACCATCCAAAGACTGCCCAACCTGGGCATCAATCCCAAATACAGTCACCAAACAAAGACACCATTGTGGATGCCAAGAAGTTCATGCTGACAGAAGCCTGATACAGCTGTCTCCTGAGAGACTCTGCCAGAGCCTGATATATACAGAGGCAGATGCTCACAGACAACCACTGAACTGACCAAGGGTTCCCCAATGGAGAAGTTAAAAAAAAGGTCTGAAGGACCTGAAATGGTTTGCAATCCCATAGGAAGAACAACAATTTCAACCAACGAGAGCTCCCAGGGTCTAAACCATCAAACAAGGAATACATATGGAGGGACCCATGCTCCAGCCATATATGTAGCAAAGAGTACACTTGTCAGTCATTAGTGGGAGAAGAGGCTCTTAGTTCTGTGAAAGCTTGATGACCCAGTGTCAGGGAATGTGGGAGTGGGAAGGCAGGAGTTGGTAGGTGGGTGGAGCACACCCCCATAGAAGCAGGAGGAGGTGGGATGGGATGGGATGGGGAGTTCTAGGGGGGATCCGGGAAAGGGGATAATATTTGAAATATAATTAAATAAAATATCCAATAATAAAAAGGAATTTTGCATAATGTTGAACTAGAGGAACAGTGTTCCATGTCACAACACTAAGGAGCCATATACAATTTTCAGATCAAGTAGTAGTCTCCCATTATGTTCTATATAAGTAATCTGTTGAAGTATCATTGAATAATCTACAAATTCCTACTTTGATAGACATTAAAGGGTTATGTCTGAGGGACATTATGTTCCCTAGCATTGTTTTATTTGGCTAAATATTCTTGTCAAATGCCTTTCTAAATAAATTGTTATGCCAGGAAACATTCACAAACCCCCAAAAGACCACCAAGGAGTTGAATCTGATGCAATCACATTACGGTCTCTTTACTCAAGCTCAAGCTTGGGCCATATCACCATCTCTGATGCAAGAGAATTGGAGGGAGCCTTAAGCCCAGTTTCAGGCAAGCATTTATAGACCCAAGAAGTGGGCTCTTAAGCCTGATACACATCTGACTGGGGGTCATTATAGCCTTGAACATCATTGGCTGGTGCTGGGATCCAAGCCATAAACTTAGCTTCTGTTTTCCTCCAGAAATGAAGTGTCAGTGGCAAGCTTGTAGCCTGGAGGTGCAGATACGTTGGGGCATAATGTGGAAACTGGTGCTAAGTACAGGCCTGTTGGTTAACTTGAGTTCAACACAGGTTCTCTCAGATGCAGTTGAACCCAAATTATCTGGTCTCTCAATATTTATACTTATAAACCTGAGTGTATTCAATCTTGATCAAAGAAACTTCTCACGCAGTGGACAACAGTTAATACAAAACCATTACTGGCCTAAGTGCAGAAACTGAGAACCCATGAGTGCCTAGCACTAAACAGAAGATCTTTATAATACCTCACACACAACAAAGGCTTGGGAAACACCCTGAAAGTGGGGACAGAAAGAATGTAAGATCTGGAGAGTAGGAAAGAGTGCTGTGACATGCTGTCTTCTTGAAGTTTTGTACTAATAGGCTTATAAACTTATGGAAGAAGTCTGCACATAAAACCTGTTCAAGCTTATTCAAATTGCTAGCATTAATGCAGGAGTGATAAGGCTCCAACCCTTTCTGAGGAGTTAGCAGTTTTTGGTAAAAAAGAAAAGAGAAGGGTTAGTTATTTTATTTAGGAAGTAGATTGTTTATTCCCAAGAAAAGTCCTTATATCCAAAGTATCAATGTACCCAAGTACATACAGGCTGTACTAACCAGGTACCAGGTGCAGTGATTTTACACACACACACACACACACACACACACACACACACACACACACACACATATATATATATATATATATATATATATATATATATATATATATATATAGAGAGAGAGAGAGAGAGAGAGAGATAGACAGACAGACAGACAGACAGACAGACTGATAAAGACAGAGAGAGAGGCAAAGAGACAGAGACAGAGAGGCAGAGACATAGAGAGACAGACAGAGAGAGAAAAGGATAGAGTAAGTAGAAGAAGGGAGGAAGAGAAAGATATTAAGGTAGAAACTGCCCTCACTCATATGCATTCTCTCTATTCAATATATAGATATGTGTGTATGACTTTGGTTAACTTGAGTTCAACACAGGTTCTCTCAGATTCGGTTGAACCCAAATTATCTGGTCTCTCAATATTTATACTTATAAACCTGCAGTATATTCAATCTTGATCAAAGAAACTTCGCATGCAGTGGACAACAGTTAATTTATAACAGTTTATGTTATAAATCATAATAAATAAATAATCACATATATGATATTTTCAAAGAATAAATATAATCAGATAGTAATGATAATGTATCACTTAGTAGTTCACTTTAGTTATTATTGTGTTGCTTAAGTATGTGTCTCTTTCATTAGATTAAAACCTTACAACAGGTATTTCTATCCTTGGGCTCACGGGCTTCTTATATCCCAGGACAGCTGTACATGCAGCTCACCATATTTATACAGGACAATCTTATATTGTAATATTAAAAGTGTTGGCCAACCCTACAGGACAAAAATTGTCTTTATACATTATTTTAGAAGTATACATTATTTTTCTCATTATCAATTTATGCTGCATCTTCTTGAGAAGAATGAATGTGTATTGTTTATCTTTATTTTTCCTTACTGTTCTTAGAATAATAATCAATATAAAAGTGTTAATTGCCAAACAAACAAATAACTGTAAATGATAGTGGCTTAATTGCATTTTTGACATAAATTCTTTATATGCACTATTATACCAAAACAGTAGGTATAGTATAATTTCTCATAAATGTATTTAAGTTATCCAGTTATATTATAGCCATTAATATTATTTTTATGAAGAGACTCAAAGACAAATAGAAATATATATATCATCTGCAGACACATTGGAGGTAATCAAATCTAGCTCTCCTTAGAATGCCCCAAAGGCATGTACTTTCAGGGAATACTGAGTGTATTTAATAAAGGAGAGCAGGTGAGCATGTGATGAGGGGAGGAAAAAATGGTAGATAGGATACAGGAGGATTTGGAGGAGTAGGAAATAGGGGTGGATTTGATCAAAGCCTAATATATGGAATTCTCAATTAAAGCAAAACAAAATGAAACAAAATGTAAAAATATATAATTAGTGTGTTCTCGAAAACTTACTGTGGTATGAATATATGTTTTAGTCTCCTTTATATCTCATTATTGGAAATCCCAGCACATTGCTTACTTTTGGGAAAATTGTTTTGCTGTGAAACACATTTATCAATGCAGGAACAATTGAAGATATTGGGACTATTTAAAGAACACTTGGATTAAAAGTATGCTGTTTTAATTTACATTAACTCACTGAGAGTTAGGTAAAGCATTCCTTGACTTTGAGTTTGTTATTAGTATTTATTACTATTTTGTTAGGTCAAAAGATCCAAATAAACTTTATTTGATATATGTTCATTACCTGTTTTCACCTAATGACTAAGTTTGTAATTCTTTAGTAATGGCTGAACTCTTTGAATTCAGTATCATTTGACATTTTGATTTCCCATCCCAGTATTTTACAACAAAAGGATCATGCATATATGCCTCATAGTAACAAAAGTTTGACTCTTGTACAATTGGTATTAAGAAAGTATAAGCACAAATGTGCCAACCAATTCAGTATTACTTTAAATAAAACCAAGGATAGTGACTCATGTCTGTACTTCCTCTATACAGAAGACCAATGAAAAGGAGTTGTCATGATTCAATACTAGCCTGTGATATAGAGTTTTTACCCGAACAAAAACAAATCAAAACAATTGACTGTAAGATAAAAATGAAAATAATATAACAGAGTAAATCTCAGATTAAAGTCAACATATAATCATGCATAACCCATAGCATTATAATGCAGAAGATGTTTACTACCTTAGGCATATTTTTTCTCTGCATATTTAAACTATAGTGAACTTTCTTCCATGGAAAGAAAAAGCAGTTCAAAATGGTAAACAAAATTTTTCATAGAGTCTGACATTTGCATATTTCACAAATATTAAGGGTGTTTGTTCCATGGAAACAGTTGTCTTGCTTAAATGGCCTTCTTTTTAAAGGAAATACAGACATGAGTCACTATCATTGGATTTATTTAAAATAATATTGAATTAGTTGGTACATTTGTGTTTATATATTTTTAGATATATTCTTTATTTACATTTAAAATGATTTCCCCTTTCTTGGTTCCCCCCTCCCTGAAAGTCCCCTAAGCCCTCTTCCTTCCTCTTGTTCCCCAATCAACCCCCTCCTACTTCCCTGTCCTGGTATTCCCCTACACTGCTGCATCCAGTCTTTCCAGGACCAGGGGCTTCTCCTTCCTTCTTCTTGGGCATCATTTGATATGTGAATTGTGTCTTGGGTGTCCCGAGCTTCTGGGCTTATATCCACTTAGTAGTGAGTGCATTCCATGTATGTTCTTTTGTTACCTCACTTAGGATGATATTTTCCAGTTCCACCCATTTGCCTAAAAATTTCATGAATGCATTGTTTTTAATAGCTGAGTAGTATTCCATAGTGTAAATTACCACATTTTCTGTATCCATTTCTCCTTTGAGGGACATCTGGGTTCTTTCCAGCTTTTGGCTATTATAAATAGGGCTGCCAGGAACATAGTGGAGCATGTGTCCTTATCACATGCTGGAGAATCCTCTGGGTATATGCCCAGGAGTAGAATAATGGGGTCCTCTGGTAGTATCATGCCCAGTTTTCTGAGGAATCACCAGACTGATTTCCAGAGTGGCTGTACCTGCTTGCAATTCCACCAGCAGTGGAGGAGTGTTCTTTCTCCACATCATCGTCAACAAAGGCTGTCTCCTGAGTTTTTGATCTTAGCCATTCTGACTGGTGTGAGGTGAAATCTCAGGGTTGTTTTGATTTGCATTTCCCTAATGACTAAGAATGTTGAACATTTCTTTAGGTGCTTCTCAGCCATATGATATTCCTTAGGTGAAAATTATTTGTTTAGCTCTGTGTCCCATTTTTTTAATAGGGTTATTTGACTCTCTGGAATCTAACTTCTTGCATTCTTTGCATATATTTCATATTAGCCCTCTGTCAGAAGAAGAGTTGGCAAAAATCTTTTCCCAATTTGTTGGTTGCTGTTTTGTCCGATTGAGAGTGTCCTTTACAGAAACTTTGTAATTTTATGAGGTCCCATTTGTCAGTTCTTGATCTTAGAGCATAAGCTATTGGTGATCTGTTCAGGAAATTTTGCCCTGTGCCCATGTGTTGAAGGCTCTTCCCCAGTTTCTTTTATATTAGTTTCAGTGTATCTAGATTTATGTAGAGGTCCTTGATCCACTTGGAGTTGAGCTTAATACAAGGAGATAAGAATGGATCAATTTACATTCTTCTACATGCTGACCTCTAGTTGAATAAACATCAGTTTTGAAAAGGCTATCATTTTTCCATTGGATGGTTTTAGCTCCTTTGTCAAAGATCAAGTGTCCATAGGTGTGTGGATTCATTTCTGGATCTTCAGTTCTATTCCATTAATCTACCTGCCTGTCACTGTACAAATACTATGCAGTTTTTAACACGATTGTTCTGTAGTACTGCTTGAGGTTCAGGATACTGCTTCCCCCAGAAGCTTTTAATATTAATTGTACAAGACTCTTATGTGTGGTCTTGTGAGTAGTTTGAATCAGAGAATTCAGCAACCATGCTTACATGTGAGCTTTTCCTTATCCACATCCTCATCAGGTGTTGCTGTTTGTTGTCTTAATGGTGGACATGTTATTTGTTTTGTGTTAATTTGACACAAATTAGAGACATCTATCAAGAAGGAACCTCACCTGAAGAATTACTATATAAGATTGACCTATGTGCTTATCTGTAGAGCATATTCTCTCTGTATCTTTCTGTTTCTGTATCAGACCCACCTGCTCTCTGTGTGTGTGTGTGTGTGTGTGTGTGTGTGTGTGTGTGTGTGTATGTGTGTGTGTGCGTGTGTACATGAGTTAAATGAAGTTACAAGTATTTTTGCAGTGTAAGCCAGACTCACTGATGTATATTTAAATGTGTTAAATTTATACTGATAATTTTCATACTTTTGTTATATCACATTAATAATATAATGAATCATTGTTAGATGGTTAGCTCATATTGAATTTGTAATTACAACAGCAGACTTTCAGATAAATGAACAGGACATGTTTAAAATCCACACACTAAACTAATACATAAAAGTTAGAAACTCTATTTTTCTATATAAGACAAAATATCTACAGTTATTAAGAAAAGGTGGTATTATGATAATTTCGTAGCAATTCTCCTTTCTTAAGAAAAAATGACATTCTATGATACTTCATTTTCTAATTTTAATGTTCTAGTGTTCACATTCTGTTATCTAAATATAAGAAACCAAATGCAGGTATATGATATTTTCTGTGATTCATATTTCTTCTTTTTCTTATTTGTAATTAAATATCAAATGTGTAGTCAAGTATGTTATAATTTAAAATTTTTGAGTAAATTCTAATATCCAAGAAAGGATTCTTTCCTAACAGGATGTCTGTAGGACTCCCTGGCATTTTGCTGAAATTCTGTAGAATTGACTGATGGCAGCTGTACTGCATCAGAGTGCCCTGTCCTTAGAAACAGTGAAAGAGAATACTGCTGTCCACAGACTACTCTCAATAAAACAAAAACAAAAAAAAAACAAACAAAAATAAAACAACAAAAATTCTTTTATAGTTAATAAAACTATTTTCCTATTTTCCCATAACATATTTATAAATTTGAACTGTCAATGTCAGTATAATTTCATGATTTTTTTTTCAGTGAATTCCTATTATTAAACAAAATTCAGGTGCAGTTGCGATATTTCTGCAAGCCTCAACTAGAAGATGCATTAAAATTTTTATAACTAAACCCCTACTTTTCATGTGCTTCACCTGAAGTGTTGTGATAATAAAGTAAAAAAATATAG
Organism: Tokudaia tokunoshimensis; assembly: GCA_036184795.1. Classification (NCBI taxonomy): domain Eukaryota; kingdom Metazoa; phylum Chordata; class Mammalia; order Rodentia; family Muridae; genus Tokudaia; species Tokudaia tokunoshimensis. The sequence goes on from BTHU01000013.1 coordinate 46,330,375, forward strand.
CTTCATAAAAATTTAAATCTGCATCAGTACTGCATATCTATCTAGTGCATCCATTGAAACCTAGTGTATACTCCCATCTTGACATTTTCCTACATGGACTCAACCAATTCTGGAAGCTACTGTTAGCACTGCTTAACATTCTTTTCTAGATGTCATTTTGACAAATGGGAAAGTATCTGCAGCTAGAAAAATGTTTTCATGGGAAAAAAAGATATCTCAATAAGAAATAGGACTCGTGAAATATTCAAACTCTAAAACTATATTTGGAAAAAAAAGTTGATTAAACTTTTCTCAGCATTTCTGAAAAAATAGTTTAATATACTTGATATGAAGTTTGTATTATATTTTGGTCCTTGAGATTAATTTATTGTTTCCATAATTTATATGATTATTCATGGACACATTCATTTAAAATGATCATTGTATTGATTTATAATTTTATATTTTATATTTTAAAAAAATGAACTAAAAATGAAATTGGTTTCCTATCAGAGAACTAGTAGAAACACGGAAAAGTGGCAAATTCTTGTACTAAAAACAAATTATGGTCTCTTACATGTTTGAGCCTCTGTACTCTGTTCACACTTGCCAATCTTCTACTACAGGACATATCATTGGTAACTTTATATTATTAAGATTAAAGTTACTTTCCAAAAATATTATGACAAATCTAGGCATGGTAGTAGGTTACTTCATGGCTTAAATAATAAGGCTATATCTTCAGAATATACTTATACCACTTTTGAAGGTCATTATTTTTAACTTTGAAATATATATTATTATGTATGTGAGGGGCATTTGTATGATGCATGCCTATAAGTGTGTCCACACTTGTGATATGATATTCATTCCAGTCGCAACATGCCTTTCATGAAGAGTCGGTTATCTTTTTGCACTCTTGATTCTTGGGATAAAACTGTCATGACTGTGAAACAAACCATGAATGTTTTTACCTGCTGTGCTATCTTGTCCCATATTAATTAACCTTATTCACCAAAGCATTTTTTTCTTGCTTCAAATTAAAATCACTTTAAACACTATGTGAAACAACATTGTCCACATTCATTAGATTCAATATGATATTGAATCTAATAGCACTTTTAAGAGGACAAACATATCTTTCTCTCCAAAGCGCCCCTTTATGGGAAGTTGTCAATTCTTCTAGATTTTTAAATATACACCACACATGTCTCTGCTGTGGTACAATATGCACTAGCACTTCATATAATTTGACCATGTTTTTATCTGTTGATGTTTCCTGCTTTATCCTCTTCTGCTTACACTTTCTCTTCTTTCCAATTCCAACAATTTTAGTTTTAAACTCTATGATTATGGGCTTCTATATTTCTTATATGTGTGGGATTATTTATCTCATATTTCTGTTTCTGAATTAATTCTTTGAACAAAATGTTCCTCAGTTGACCAAATAGCATTACTTCAATCACTGTGAGGCATTTAATTTTCCTTTACTGTCTTCTCTACATGTACAAGACCTCTTCCTCTTTACTCTTCATGTGCCACATTAGTAATTTTTTCTATTTCCATGCATTCTTTATAGCTTATGCATTTCTGAGTTGATATTTCTGTCCTTTTCCTGAAAGTAAAAAAAATTATATTCACTGCCTACTGTTCTTCTCAAAAACAGTTTGGATTTTCAAAACTCCTCTGAAATCTTCTGTATTGGGGTTCCATCAAATCCTACTATTCTAGTTCACTGATCTTAACTTCTCAAGTACTTATTATCTTGCCATCCCAAGAACAATATTTCTTACTTTCTGTTTTTAAATGTATATAATTTATTCACATATCTCAGGTCCATTGTGACTATCACATATTAGAAAACTTATGTCTCTCAGTTGGCACTTATCATTGTGGCATGCTTTCAATGGCTCCTCTGTCTTTAGGGCTTTCTTGCTCTAATATTTTCTGCATTGAGATAAGGAGAACTCTCAAAATAAATCTAGCTCTTTATGTCTCCTTTTAAATTTCTTGGATATAGATCAGACACATTAAACAAGTTCATTAGCTGAAACCAGTTATTTCTCTAGCTTCATCTCTTTCCATTTCTGATTTATTCACTAAGTTCCAATGGTAAAATATTTTATATTTTATTTTAGAGTTGAAACTTTTCACAAGGTTTATTCTCTTCTTGGAATAAATTTTCCTACAATTGTCACAGGTCTAATTTCTTTGAAGTGAAATACATGACAAAAGAGTACAGAATGTCATAATGTACAAAGTAGAATTCAGACCTTAGCTGCATCATTTATACTGTGGTGTGTGTTTGGAAAGTCACTGAGGATCAATACATTTTAAAAATGACAATAATCATGGTGCTGATTTGATAGTGAGGAAAGAACCAAGTGCCGTATGCCAAGTTCTATTTATTGTATTGCCTTACTAGACAATGATATAAAACTTGGCTGAACTTAAAGTTCTTAATTCCTTCAGTGTACCAGTGAATGTACAGTAAAATCATTATAAAGACATTGTATATTCACACAATTTCATTTTTTCCTTATCCCTGTCTATGAAGATTCTATTGTCATTTTCAATGGGCGTCAACACAATGTAACTTCTCAAGTTATTTTGAGTAGTGTGTTAAAAAAAAATCTATTTAAAAGTTACAGTACTTCTGTAGAGCATATCCTACATTAAATAAGTTCAAAACTTAATGAGGATATTAAAGGTTTGGTAATTATTAATCTTCTTTTTTATATTTATAGAACACTTAAAGGAACAGAGGCTTCCAAAAATCAAGACATCATTATAATTAATATACCAAGGATAGTATCTTTTCATACGTTAAGGAAATTAGAGCTTCCTTATAGCCTTTGCTCCTAGCCAATTCTCCTTGATTTATGGTTTTAGAATTAGGTAAATATTTCATATCACCAATTCAATCTGACTTATCTATAGGGACAAGTTACCTTTAATATATACTATCTATAATAGTGTAATACCTGAGAAAAATCATGCTTCTTTACAAAAATAATTAAAATATAATTTCTCTCATAATATAGATTGCAAAAGGAAAATGAATAGACACTCAAACACATTTTATTCTAATTTTCCCATAAATACTTATTGTACAAACTATTACACAAACAGTATCTTAAGTTTAAACTTTTAAACTTGATTGCAACTAAAATAATGCTAATTTTTATTTACTACTTTAAGTGAAACTATTGAAATCTGAGGGTATCAGATATAAACCTATTTTATAACATGAATATTTGCTATGTTTTATGTTTTATTTCAGGCACAGTAAATTCTCAATATGTCATATTATTCAGTCTCTTTTCCTTTTAATTGAAATCAGCCACTGATAAAAATTTTTAAGTGATAAATTAAATGATAACATTTAAATGCTAAGTAGAAAGCACTTTTAGTTTCAGATTTTTTTTTTTTTTGCCAGTACTTCATTAGAGAAGCCATTTTTCACATAGTTTTAAACCTGCATTTATGAAAGCAAGACTATGGTTCTTGTTTTATATGACCCTTCTTCAGTGAGCTATTAAATCTTTAGTAATTTCTACTGCTTAAAATTATATAGTTCTGTATATTAGAAACCAAACGTGAATCTTATTGGCTAATGCAAAGGTGTCAGCAGAACACTGCTGTTTGTACAGAAGACATTCAGAAAAGTCTATTTCTTTATGTTTGCTCGTCTTTGGGAGTCTCCTTTATTCTTTGATTTTTCTTGACTTCTTTTGTTTCAGAACACAGCAAGAGTGGATTAGGCACAACCATGACTCCTGAAAAGCAGGGAGAGCCATAAAGACAGCCCAGCTGTGTGACACAGAATAGAAAGGCTGAGCAAGTGCTGTCCCCACTATCCTTCAGTCCTTCATGTTGGGCTTCTGATTTCTACATGTTGCATTTGGGGGGACTTCCTACCATATGATTCATTTATTTTTTTTCCAGCAGAAATATCATATCTAAGCCTATTTGGGAATCTTCCTTTCCAAGGTGATTGTAAAAAGCACAAAAATTTGGACAGCCCCAGAATTCTTTGGGCATATCTGCACCTAAGCAAAGTCAGAAACAATAGATAAGACAGCACATCAGATTATAGGCTTCTTCCTATGTGTATTCTACAGGTCATTGCCACTACAAAGTAAATATTTTTAATGAAGTTGTTTTGCCTCAAACAACCTTTAACAATGTACATAGATGATATAAAATTAATATAAAAATTTAAGAATTCGTTGATCATATGGAGTCAAGCTCAGACTAGATTATAGTGAGGTATTTTGTTTTTATTTTTATTTTTCATTTTATTTTAAAAACTGAGTTTTGTTTTCTTTTTTCTTTTTATTTTATATTACATATTTTCTTTATTTACATTTCAAATCTTATCCCCTTTCCTGTTTTCCCCTCCCAAAGCATCCTATCCCATATTTTAACCAAAATCAAAGAGAGAACAGATGACTAGAATAGGCCAGCTTGCAGCCTAAGAGAGCTTTGAAGCTTTTAAGCTAGGCTAATTCACAAGTTGTACTTCATCACTGCGTTTTGTTTAAGGGATGAAAACTTATCTAAACTGATGACACATTTTTATGTTTAATGATTTACTTTCTTGAAAAACAGAACATCATATGTCATAAATGCTTATACAATCTAAAGTGATTTGACATTAGTAATAACTATTCTTTCTGTACTTTTGACATTTGTCCAGAGACAAAATTTTATGATCTCTATTTTTTTTTGAAATCATAACTTTGCCTCTTTTGTGAAATCTGTACAAATAAAGAAGCTTCCTGGTAGCTAGTCAGTCAGAGATGCAAGATTCTCCTAGACACTGACTTTGACTCATTTATCCATTATTCCTCTCTGCCTGATCCTTGTCTCCTCTCCTGGAACCTATCTAACTGCTGGTGGAGGTTCTGGAATGGATTGAATATTTTAAATCTATATCTTGATAGTATTTCTTATCCTAACACTTCTTTTTGGCCTAACTCCATCATACATGTTTAAAGATCATTGTTGAATACCCAGAAAATTTATTGAAATTTCTTTTAAAATCAAAGAAAAACAATGACTATCACAAGAAAAACCATAACAAAAAACAAAATCAATTTATAACTCATGGATTACCTAGGAACAGTAATTAAGATATGTATGTCCTTAGGGCAAATATTTTGTTTCAGATGATGTGAAGGTTGGCAAGTATGAACCTCTATGATATACCAGTAGTCTGAAGGACTAAGTAAGGTCTGATCAGCTCTAAATGGAGACTACCCTAAGGAGGTAGCCCTCATTTTCAGTCAATCTCTTTTTCTGAGAAGTCTGTACGATCCTTGGATTAGAATAGAGTAGGAAAGGCAACACCTTTCACTGGTTTCTGTAGATTTAAATCTTACTTTTATAGTAATACTGCTTTCCAATGGGCCTCTAGATTGGTGTAATTATTAAGATAAGGATTTATTGCCTACCTAAGTTAACATATAAGATTCACTATAAATAGTAGCAACTTTAATGTCACCAGCAAAGTTAATTTTATCTTTTATCCATTGTAAAAGTAACTTTTATTCACCAGATGTAATTGCCATCTCAGAGAGTTACTGCTAAAGAAGGTCATCCTTTCAAGTTCTTTGTAAATCCTTGCTGATTGGTTCAAATCAGCTGTTTGGCTCAAAAAATTCTCTCCAATCTGGTTGATTCAAACTAGCTTCCCTGAGCTTCTCACTGAATTGCTCTGCTTGGATAAATTTCCTTTACATTCCAGAATCTGAATTGTACTGATGACACAAAGAAGAGAATTGAATGTAACTGCAGAAACTCAACTGCATTCAACTGAATTGCACTGAACTGTATTGATCTGACCTCAGCTGAACTCAACTGACCATCCAGAGAGGAAACAGAAACCAAGGAATAAAATAATCACCCAACAAAGGTAAACACAAAAATAGCACTTATACTTAAAATCAGCCTAAATATAGATACCTACAAGTCAGCATAAGAACACAATTAATAACAGCCAGGGTTATGCATCTCCATTAGAGGTCAGTTATCTTACCACAGAAGGCCTTGAATATTCCAACATACCATAAGTACAAGAAAAAAGGCTTTAAAATTAGTTACATGAAGATAATAGAGTTCCTTAAAGACAAAATGAATAAACCCTTAAAAGAAACCTAGGAAAACAGAAAAATGACTGGAAAAAATGAATACAATCCTTGAAAAAAGTTGTAGAGGAATTTTATTTAATTCAGCAAAGTGGCTGCTCTGGCCTGGGATCATATTGAAGGATCTTATTCTTTAATCCCAGAAGCAGAGGCCAAGAGATATCTGATTTCTAGTCGGTGAGTTAGGTTGAATAAATGACTTAATAGAGCAGTTCAGAGAGCGAGCTAGAGAGAGAGAGACAGAGAGACAGAGACAGAGACACAGAGAGAGATGCAGAGACATACATATAGACACACACACACACACACACACACACACACACACAGAGGCAGTTTTATTATGAAAGTTTTACAGAGACAGATTTCAGGTGAAGACATAACACCGTTGAGAATAAAACAGAACCAGATGATTAGAGCAGATACTTAGAGATCTTTTGAGGCCAAGAAGAGCAGTTCAGCCAAAAGTTGAGAGAAACCAGTTTGAGTCAGTCATCTTGGAAAGGAATTTGGGCTAGAACAGCTGAGATGAACCAGCCAGCCAGAATTCATAAAGAGCTAGAAAAGGTGAGTTTATTCAGCAATAAGCCTTTGAGATTATGATTACATGAGGTGAATCAGTTACATTTATAGAAAGCCAAGACAAAAATACAGAGCTGAAGAAAATAATAAAACAATTCAAGACTTGAAAGTGGAAATAAAAACAACAAAGAAAACACAAATTGAGGTTATTATGGAAATGGGAAATTTAGGAATGTTTGCAGGAACCTCAAAGGCAAGCTTCATCAACAGAATATAAGCGATGAAAGAGGAAATTTTTTTAAAATTTTTATTAGGTATATTTTTTTTATTTTGTTTTTCTAAGTTTTTTTTTAATTTACATGCAAAATCATTTCCCCTTTCTCGTTTCCTCCCTCCCCGAAAGTCCCATAAGCCCCTTTCCCTCCCTCTTTTCCCCATTCAACCCCCTCTCGCTTCTCTGTCCTGGCATTCCCCTACATCCAGTCTTTCCAGGACCAGGGGTCTCTCCTTCCATCTTCTTGGAAATCTAAAAGAGGAAATTTTAAGCATTGAAAATATGATAAAAGAAATGGATACATCAGTTAAATAAAATTTTAAATTTAAAAAATTTCTGACACAAATAATGCAGGAAATTGGGGACATTGTGAAGAGGATAAAACTAAGATTAATAGGAATAGAGTAAGAATAAGAAGACAAGTGCCAGCCGGGCGGTGGTGGCACACGCCTTTAATCCCAGCACTTGGGAGGCAGAGGCAGGAGGATTTCTGAGTTCTAGGACAGCCAGGGCTACACAGAGCCAGCCTGGTCTACAAAGTGAGTTCTAGGACAGCCAGGGCTACACAGAGAAACCCTGTCTCGAAAAAAACAAAAACAAAAACAAAAAAAAAAGAAGACAAGTGCCAGCATAACATCCCATAAAATGTTTTCAACAAATCACTGTAGAAAATTTCCTAACCTAAAGAAGGAGATGTCTATAAATATACAGGAAGCAGACAAAGTGGAGACTAAAAGAAAGTCCTCTCAGCACATAATAGTCAAAATGCTAAAAGTACAGAACAAGGAAAGAATATTAAAAACTGCAAGGGGAAAAGAACAGGAAACATTATGAGGCAAACATTTAGAATTACACTTGACATCTCAGGAGAGTATTGGACAGATACATAGCAGACTGTAAGAGATCATAGGTACCATCAAAGACTACTATATTCAGCAAAACTTTCAATTATGACAGATGGAGAAAATAACATATTCCTCAATAAAAATCAAACTTAAGCTATTATGACCAAAAACCAATCCTATAGAAGGTGATAGAAGGAGATATCTAAATCAAGGATGTTACCTATGCCCATGGAAACACAGAAAAAAATGTATACCATCAAAAAACAAAAAAAAGAGAAATACACACACAGAACACAAACACAGCAACACCATCACCACCATGTGGCACCATCACCACCACCACTAGCAACAAAATAACAGGAATTAGCTGTCATTCATCATTGATATCTCTCAATGTCAGTAGTCTCAATTTTTCAATGACAAGATACAGACTAACATAATGAATGTGAAAACAGAATCCATACTTATTCTATCAAGAAACACACCTCCACATCAAAGATAGGTATTATCTCAGGTTAATAATTAAAAAGTTATATTCCAAGCAAATGGACCTAATAAGCAAGGTACAGCCATTCTATTATTTAACAAAATAGTCTTCAAACAAAAATTAATCAAAAGATATGGTGAAGGACATTCTGTGTTTGTCAAAGGAAAAGTCTATCAGGATAGTATTTTAATTCTATTTTGAGATCTGTGTCCTAAACACAAGGGCATCCCTTATGTAAAATAAGTACAACTACATCTTAAGTCACATATTGACCATTAATTACTGAAACTGTGAGACTTCAATATCCATCTTTCAACAATGGCAGGTCATTGAGACAAAAACTGAACAGAAAAATGCTTTTGATTTTATCAGAGCTATCTGACACTATGAACCAAATGAACCTAACAGATATTTATAGAATATTTCAGCTAAACACAAAACAATACACTCTCCTGTAATTGGTCAATTTCCTTTGAGTTCATAAGTTTTCTGTTGTTTCTCTTATTGATAAACAGTTTAATAAAATTTTGATCTGATACAATGCAGGAAGTTATTTCAATTTTCTCCTACCTATTGATTCTTTCTGTGTCTGTAAGTATATAGTAAATTCTGGAGAAAGTTTTATAAGGCACTGAATAGAAAGTATCTCAACAACAGAAACAGAAGAACGCTTACAAACTCATGGAAACTGTAAATTTTTGACTGAGTGAAAATGGGTTAAAAGAGAAATAAAGAAATTAAAGAAATTTTAGAATTAAATTAAAACAAATACACAATATTCAAAAAATTATAACCCACAAGGAAAGTGGTCCTAAGAGGAAAGTTCATAACACTATTGCCTTTAAAAAATGGGGAGATCTTGTCCTAGAAACTTAGCCACACACCTGAAAATTTTAGAACAAGAAAAAATAAGAATACTTAATAGAAATAGATGGCATTAAATAATGAAACAGAATCAAAATCAATAAAATAGAAAGAGAACAATACAAAAAAATAATAAAACAAAGAACTAATTCTTTGTAAAAAGCAACAAAACACTGAAACCCTTATTCAAACTAACTGAAAATTACAGAGAGAATTTCCAATAAACAAAGATTTAACAAATAAAGTATATCAGACCAATTTCTCTTGTGAACATAGATGCAAAAATACTCAATAAAATACTTGCAAACCAAGAAGACACCAAAAATATCATCTACCATGATCAAGAATATTCCATCCTAAAGATAAAATTCCTGGAGAATTGTGGAAAAAAAAAAAAAAGAAAGAGGGCATGGGGCCTGGCGTGCATGGATACAGGGGCACATGCCAGGCTGGGCCAGTGGCGCGCGGGCCTCGCTCTAGGGCCAAGGTAGTGTACATATGCAGAGGATGCAAGCGGAGGTTCTGCGGGGGATTTTGGAGAAACAGGCAAGATGCATGCGTGTCTCAGCCTAACGGGGAGCAGGTGATCATACCGCCGGCCAGTCCCGCTCATGGCGCACAGAGAGATGCCACACAGAAGGCGTTCTGGTGGATCTCTCTGCGCGTTACCTGTGCTTAGACTGTCCACGTGACTAAATCTCAGCCGTACCAGCTAGCTCCGTGTTGTGTGGTGAGTTTAATAAGAGGCGGCCCATAGCTTTGATGTTTTATTATTAAGAAAATAGAAAGAGAAAAGAGATAAAACGATAAAGAAAGAGGAGAAAATAGATAAGAGCAGCCATGACCACGTGGAAAGGGGAGAAAATAGAGAGATAGACAAAGAAGAGGGCCTGAAGAGAACAAGAGGGAGAGAGAGAGAGCACACGCTGAGGGCTGTTATTTATAGTGAGTTGGGCGGTCAGGTAACCAGGAGGCAGGGACAATGTGGCTGCAGGCAGGTGACTGCCTAGGCGGCGTCTGGCTAGAACCTGGGGTGGGGCCACACGTCTCATTAAGGTCCCACAGAGAATTTTACAGAAAAAGTGGTTTATTTACAAAATGGAATACTATTCATCTATTCAAAAAACAGGCCATCATGAATTCACAGGCAAAAGGATGGAACTGCGTTCCATCAGAATGTGGTAGCCCTGTCACAAAAGGAAATAGTTGGTAAATACTGTGAATAAGTGGATGGATATTAGCCATACAATGCAAGATACCAATGATACAACCCATAGACCCAAAGAAGTTAAGCATGAAGGAAGGCCTAAGTGAGAATGCTAGAATCTCACTTAGAAGGAGTATTCTTTGCTTTTCACAATGAATAAATTGTTTTATTATTTTTATATTGTTCTCTTTCTATTTTATTGATTTTTATTGTTTCATTAGTCTAATAGGAGGCAGAAAGAGGGATGGAACTGGGTGGAAGAGGAATATGAGGGAGTGGCCAACATTAATTGTTGAAAGAGAAAGAACAGAGTGACAGAGTTCCAGAAGAATGAATGGAAATAGACAGGTGTCAGGGAACTGAATGGGAGAGGGAAGAGGAAGGGATATGAGAAAGCAGGAGCAGGTATTAGAGAGAGAAGAGAGAGGCAGGCCCAGAGGGCTGAGAGAGTAAATGGAAATCTGCTGCTGCCCTGGGGAAGGGGAGTCACAGGGCAGGTGGAGAGAGGGGTAGACTGAAGGAGAGGAATCTCTGGGAAGTCCCAGTGACCTGGAATGGAGGAGACCCTAGAAGTCAATGCAGGTGATAGTAAACAAGATGCCTAATGGTGGGGACATGGAACCTGAAAATACTACCTCCTGTAGCCAGGCAGGATCCCCAGTGGAGGGATAAGAACACCAATCCACGCACAAAACTTTCAGCACATATATAGCATACATGTGGCTCAGTCTCCATGGTTTCTTTGTCTGGCCTCAGTGGGAGAGGCTGAGCGTAATCTTTCAGAAACTTGATAGATGTAGCCTGGGTAGGCAAGATACATGGGGGTGGGGTTAAGGAACTCTCTGAGGAGAAGGGGAAGAGGAACAGAACGACCAGGAGGTGGGGCAACATTCGGTATGCAAATATTAATTAGTTAAAATCATTTGGAGAGAATAAAAAAGTTCTGGAGAGAATAGAATTATAAAAGACACATACAAAACACATTAAGGCGATTTACAGGAAGCCTATAGCAAGCATCAAATTATATAAAGAAAAACTTAAAGCAGTTCCATTAAATCTAGGAGCAAGAAAAATTTGAGCACTCTTCTTATATCTATTCAACATCATACTAGAAGTTTTAGTGAGAGCAGTAGTACAAATGAGGGAGATGAAAGGGATACAAGCTGGGAAGAAAAGTCAAAGTATCATTATTCGCAGATGACAAGATAGTACACATATATAACCCTAAAAATTCCACAGGGGAACTCCTACACTTCCATTAAAGTGGCTTAATACAAGATCAATGAGTTTGTGGGCACAATATATAAATATGAACAGATGATGCAATTTTTTCGGGAGTATATATGATTTTAAAGATGGTCATTCTGCATAGGACAACTAATAATGGAGCCAACCCTAGAAGAGACCGATTTCTTTCTCCCAGCTGTCTCTCTCTGCCTATAGTTCATCTTCTACAGGTGGGACCCTGGGAAAATTTTCCCTTAGGGAGATTTTTTTGTTAACTATCCAAACATTCAAAGTCATGTGCCATAGAAAAATACTGATTCCTGATCAGCTATTGCAGTCTTTTCTATCTTTCAGAAAAATAAATATTAATTTATATTTTCTAATGGTACTTATGGCATCCCTGAGAATATTTGTGTTATAATTGCATCCAGATTGGAGATATTATTTAAGTATGTCAAGAAATATTAAAACTGACATAATTTAATTAGAGTTTATTGAGGAATTTGAATCAAAGTGATAACTTCTGTTGGTTCTGAGGCATTTTTTTTTGCAAATTATAGAAAATTAAAATACCATTAGACCTCAATTTAAAACTTTTTGAGGATTAAGATTTTACTCAATTTTGTTTAATGATCACTTCTTTCCAATTCATTAAAGTAGATAATGAAAAAAAAGTAAGTGGAAAAGAGGATTTTCAATTGTAATTCAAAGAGTCGAATGGAATGGGAATAACTTCCACTTTTGGAACTTACTGAAGTGACACTACAGAATGTGAAGCTGAGATCAAAAAGGGGTAAGAGACTCAAAAAATACAATTAGTACTGGTCTCAGTAGCAACCATAATTGGAATCCAGCAACGCGTGGGTCTATAGAATGCAATGAATATTTGCATTTGGAATTTATCTCTTTTCAACAGTTAGTCTATAAGCAGCTGGTGTAATACCATTCTGAATAGCTCCAGAGTAAACATCTTTAGAAGAAGAGATTGCATTACCCTACCTTTGTAAATATTCAGAGTATATTTACCCATTACTACTAGTCTAGATCTTGTATAACTACAGAAAGCAAGCAAGCAAACAAACAAACAAAAGACAGTGAGAGATGAATAGACACCAGGAGGTAATCCTGTAAGGCATTGAAATAGAAATAGCATGAAATAGAAGAAATGTCTTGATTGGAATCTTGAATCAATAAATCTGGTTTAGAGTTCCAAAAATTATGTTGAATCTATAAAGGATCTATGCTTTATGAAGCCACCCATGATTTGTATTATTTTTGTTTTCTTCTGTAGCACAGCTTGCTACAGGTCACAACTTTCTGTCACCGTACATCAAATATTTCAAAGTGGCAGAGACTAGGGCAAAGCATCAGAATATTTTCGGACTACCCAACTCATCTTAACAAGGAAATAGAATAGGCAATTGTAGCCAGAGAGAACTTGGTCCATAAAGCATGCCCCATAGCAGCTGGGAAGACACCAAGATACAAACCAAAATGGAGGTGGGCGCATTGATCACAAACTCGGATCTGATAGTGTTGGATTTTTCCTTATTTATGTCTTTCTTATTTTATTTATACACTTATGATCTCTATATCTTCTTTCTGTCTTCTACTTAAACAAAGATATTTGAGAGTTCAATGCAATATAGATCAAATGGACTTACCAAACATCTACAGATTATCCAATTTAAAAATCTATAGTTCTCAACAGTGCATGAAGTTTTCTCTAAGATAAATAGTATTTTTAGATATAAGAAAAATTACCAATGATGAAATTAAGTATTAAAATATTTTCTTTGTTTTTAAAGATGGCCATTGTCTTGGTAAGATTTCTAGTACATCGACAAATACCAAATTTTGAGAAAAGGGTTAGCTCATATGAGAAATAGCTAGGTCATACTCAGTCCCTGAAGGAAGTCAGGGCAGGAACTAAAGGCAGCGACCTGAAAGCAGGAACTTAAGCAGAGCCATCAAGAAATATTTCTTCCTACCTTGCTTTTCATAGCTTATGGCATGTCCTGCACAGTGTAGTTCTGGGTAACATGTCTGGAGTGATGTAGAAATGAAGAAATTATAGATGGTGGTAGATTGAATATGCTTAGCCAGGGAGTGGCAGTATTAGGAGATGTGGCCTTGTTGAAGTGGGTGTGGCCTTACTGGAAAAAGTGTGTCACTGTGGGGTGGGACTTTGACAGGCTACTCCTAGTTTTCTGCAAGTCAGTCTTCTGCTTTAGATTGGAAAGGGATATAGATCTCTCAGGTCCTCCAGTGCTATTTGTGTCTGTATACTGCCCTGAATCCAGCCTTGATGATAATAGGCTGAACCTCTGAATCTCTAAGCCAGCCCCAATTAAATGTTATCTTTTTTTTTTAATTTTATTTTATTTTCTAAGTTTTTTTTTATTTACATTCAAAATCATTTCCTCTTTCCCTTTTCCTCCCTCCCTGAAATTCCCATAAGCCCCCTTCCCTCCCTCTTTTCCCCATTCAACCCCCTCTCCTTTCTCTGTCCTGGCATTCCCCTACATTCAGTCTTTCCAGGATCAGGGGTCTCTCTTTCCATCTTCTTGGAAATCTATTGACATGCAAATTGTGTCTAGGGTATTACGAGATTCTGGGTTAATATCCCCTTATCAGTGACTGCATACCATGTGTGTTCTTTTGTGATTGGGTTACCTCACTAAGCAGTCTGGCGGTTCCTCAGAAAACTGGGCATGACACTCCTGGAGGATCCGGCTATACCACTCCTGGGCATATACCCAGAGGCTTTACCTGCATGCAATAAGGACACATGCTCCACTATGTTCATAGCAGCCTTATTTATAATAGCCAGAAGCTGGAAAGAACCCAGATGTCCCTCAACGGAGGAATGGATTCAGAAGATGTGGCATATTTACACAATGGAATACTACTCTGCAATTAAAAACAATGAATTCACGAAATTCCTAGGCAAATGATCAGAACTTGAAAATGTTATCTTTTAAAAGAGTTGTCTTTGCCATGCTGTCCATTCACAGCAATGGAAACCCTACCTACGACATAAACACTAGAGAAATGAGAAACACACACATAAATGCATATACATTTTATGTATAACATAAGAAGTAGGAATTAGACAGTCAAGGTATGCGGTTTATCTTGGGGAGCAGTATTAGTCTGTAAACGTCTAGGATGGGCAAATTCTGGTTTATAGTTTCTGCGTAAAAAGTCAATCGTTCATAAACATGTGAACTTGTGATAAAAAAAAGACCTTGCTATTTCCATGTGTCCAAGAATCTGAGATTAATGTCATGACGATCATTGACAAGACTATGTCCATGTCATCACTACACAATAATTCAAGAATTCATCCACTTCCCACAGACTTACTCAACTATCTTCCCTACATTTCTCAGCATAACTATTCTAAGTGATAAAACATACACAGTACGGTGGGATCCTACCAGACACAGAATACTTTTATGCATCTCTCAACCTTGGGTCTCTAGTCATCAATACCATTGCAAAGATATTTCCTTGTCCCTTACAGTCATTACAAGCATGGATCATAGACTTCCACATAGTATCTGTTGAGTACAGACAACACATATCTACCTGGTCTCCTGTATCAGCATGAGCTACAGACATCAGCTTGGTGCCTCAGATTGTATGGGCCATGGACACCAACATTGTACCTTATATCAACCTGGTTTATAGACATGACCATGGCTTCAGGCAACAGTACTGATCACAAACATCTACATAGTCTTCAGTAATAACATAGTCCACCAGCATCATCATAGACCCTGGCTAAGGTAGAACTATGGGCAATGAAATGGCCTCTAGTGGCAGCATGGAATGTGGACATCAACATATCCACAGGTGGCAGTGCCAACTATTCACATCTTGATCTACCTAAGTGGCATCATATTTCTTGGGCACCATCATGACCTCATTTGATGGCACAGACCATGTACATCTGCATGTCCTCCGTAGTAACATGGGCCCCATGTGTTTCCCATCTAGGAGTACGGATCCAGACATTGTCCTCAGCAGTATAGGCCACAGACACCAACATGCCTTCTGGCATAAGTATATTCGTGCATACCTCAACATGTGCTCCAGCAGCATACCAGGCCTTAGTCATCAATGAGGCTCAGTCTCATTTCACATCATAAATACCAATTCATCCTTTTTCCTTCCCACCCCTCCATCACAGTTGCATTGAAAACTGCAGTGCATTTCTTGGTATGTTTTTTTTTTTCCGTAATGCAAATGCTCATTGCCAAGAGTCATTGGCCTGGCTCAAGGCTTCTGCTTTATGAAGCATCATAAATCCCAGATCAAACCTGAGACTTCCTTGCTCACAGCCATACTTCAGGTTTTCATCTTTGGTGGCAATGACATTTTTCCAGATGTGATTCTGAAACACTGGCTCCTTTTCGAGTTCCTTTCACATGGTATGGGTGTTGGTTGGCTTACTCAAAACCCAGATAGCAGTGAAGTTGGCCAACCCTTGCCAGATAGCAGGCTCTTCCATGCAGCCATCCCTTGAAGCAAGCAGTTTTTGTGTTGTTGTTGTTCTTTTCATGTCTGTTCTTTTAATTGTTACTGCTCGAGATTACTGGCTAGTTTGTGATTCTTCTGTCCTTCCATATAGATGATAAGATTGTGATTTGCAGTTCTGTAAAGAAAATCATTGGTAGCTTCTACAGCTGTAGGTGTATTTCAATATAGCATTTTTAAAGAGTTTTCAGATAATCCTTCACTGTATTTCTTCTTTTACCCTGATCTCTGATCACCAACACAATGTAACCTTATTTTTTTCCCATAAATCTCATTTAAATTTTCACTCTATTTTGGAGATAAATCTTCAAGCCACTCCCATTCTAGATAGGATCCAATTGTTCTACTATTGATTCATATTTTTTAAAAATTAACAAACATTCAAACTTGGTGCTTGCCCAATATGATTATTGATAAGACTATTATCATCTTGCTTGTTATAAAATACCACAAGCTATAAATATACTAATAAGAGGCAAGTTCAGAAGACAAGCATACTATTTTTCTCCTTGTGTAAAATTTAAAACTAAAGAAAAAGGCAAAGGAATCATGAGGAATTAAGTAGGATGAAAGGCCTGGATAACATTGGGAAGTATTACATAATTTTGTACTTTCATTTGAAACTATACATTGATAACCTTGACACTATAATTAAAAATAAAGTATTCCCCCACATAAACAAATATGTATTAGCCATACTAGTTTTTGCCTACTTCTGTATGTTTATATATACTCATTAGAAAGTTATAACTATTTTAAGAAGTTAATGATACTTAGAAAACAATCATCAACTTTTATTAATTAGAGTATTTGGAAGTATAATACTCAATATATTTTTGTTAAGTCTTAAATTCCTTATCATGTTGAATTCTTAAAATTTTTACAGTGTCATGTATTCTTTTTGTAAAATGATACCATGTATTATATATAATCAATTAAATCCCAAAAATATAGACATATTTATAGATGCTCATTAAAAATTCCAAAAGTATCCATAAAAGAATGCAGGGTTCTATAAGACAGTAACAGTTTATAAGGATTAAATTGAAACCAGCATTTTGGCATGTCTTCTTGAATATTAGCCAAACACATCCTTAGACAAATGAGCTAATACTCTACTGATTCTGATTATTTTCTCATGGCAACTTGAAGATTAAAAGAATAAATTAAAATGCCTACAAGCAATTACAAGCTTCCTGACATCTTCAGAAATAACATTAATGATCTGTCTCCAAATTCTAAAACCAGTCAAAATATTATTAGTCTTTCACATAATTTTCTTAATATTCTTAGAATATTAAGAAATGACAAAACTCAGTTCTTAGATTTAAGAATGATGACATGTCAATAAGACAAACTCTATATAAGGATGCCATTTCTTTATCTTGTCCCATTTGAATCTGTCAGGGATATTTTTCTTCTATGAGTTTCTACTCCTCAGTCTGAGTTGTGTGTTTCTCTCTATTTTCTGAAGAACATAAGATACTTTAAAACTGGGATGCCCATTTCTGGTGCTTCTCTTACATTAATACAGTTCTGAATTACAGAAAAAGATCTCAGTAGATGATACTTAAAAGATTGCTTGCTGGATTCAGTTCTGTTCTGTCAGTCTTAAGTATTAATCACACTCAAGAATCTTTGAAATTCTCACCCCAAATTTTGATGGGTCAGTTTCGTAGGGGTGAGTGAAAGAAAGGGGTCATTTATATGCACTGGGTATCAGGTTCAGAATTTTTTCATGTGCTCCTGTGGCAGAGAAATGAGGGGAGGGAGAGAATACAGTGGACTTTTGTTTGAGTAAGAGACATATATTCACATTTTTCAATATATTCATTTTGTAACTTGGGATAAAGCACAGCTTTTCTGAAACTCAACATTTTTATTCTTAAAACTGGAATAATAATAACATCACCTATCTTTTTTCAAGGGTTCACGTAAATAACAAATGTACAAACATCATAAGTTATAAAATGTTTATGGTGATGTGAGTATTGGGAGAAAGCCCACAAAGTAGCAAGCATACCCAAACCAACTGAAGATGAGTAAGGAATTTTAAGAGATGGAGAAAGAGTGGTGAACAAAAACACCAATTAGCTATCCAATACCAGATGATCAGTTCTAAAAATATACATACAGGTAACTTTATACAGACCGAGATAGGGGTATTTATGTATTTAGGAATGTATACGCATATGCGTGCATATGCACACTTGTGCACACACATGCAAACACAAATACACACACACACATGTGTGTGTGTGTGTTGTTGCACATATATATGTACATTTATGTGTGTGTCACAAAAATTAATGACCAAAAAGGCCATACATTTGAAAGAAAGCATAAAGTCTATGGGATTAATTGGAGGAAGAAAAGAAAAAAATTGTAAATTTACATTATGATTATTAAAAAAATGAAATAAATTATTTAAAATGTTTATGGAATTAAGCAGTGCCATTGTTTGTGAGCTGTTACCTCTCTGTGCTTCTTTGAGCTCCTTCTGCACTGCTGCCCATTTGACTTCCTGGAATAGCAATGATTTTGCAGTGTTTGGTGCTTTTCCCTTTACCTGTGACCAATTCATGGGGAGAACTGAAGAACAGGTGCGGTCAATTTAAGCTTTTATGTCTAAGTTGACTTCCATATTGAGACGACAATGTTGATGGAAGAACATTCAAAGTAAATAAGTTTAAGAAAATTTTGGCGGCATAATAATGACAGTTAATGTCAATAAAATGTATTCTTGGACATTACTAATTAATTGGGTATTATATGTTTGCACTACAAAATAACTAAGCATGGTCATGTATTTATTAATTAGCAATGTTTTACCATTCCACTATCTATATATAATTCACAGTTTGATGATAAACAACATCAATTTATGTTATTTTGCTATCATAAAATGATAACTAATTCTATTTACAATTAAATATTATTCAACCTCATGTCCTACTGAACAAAACATTTGTTCATATGTTAGCTGAACTACAATTTAGAACAACTATTCATTAAACATATAATGAGAAGCTTTGATAATTCATCTAATTCCCAAATGGAGCTCATAACAATTTAAGTACATGTTAATAAATATCTTTAAAATGATGAATAAAATTTGTAAAAATGCAATAAAAACTCATGATATGCTTAAATGTGTTGGTTGTGAAGCTTTATTCAAAGTATAACTACTTAAAGTCCACAACTACTGTATTTAATCAATGATGAGCAAATTCTTTAATACTTCTATCTTAGTTGAAAGCCCTTGGTAACTTTTATGTCCTCAGAGTACTTTTAGACTCATTGTAGTCTGATTTATGCATTGTTACAGTGATTTAGCTGTGATTTAGTCACAATAAATTAGTTTGAAGTAATATTACCCATAGCATTAATTTATTTGAATTAATTTATGTGGACTGCATTCTACCCTGCTGTTGTGGTGCTAGACATGGCAGTTGGGGAGTGCTCATTTTGTATAGTGCTTTAGAGAAGCACTGAGACATCACTCACGGGTTGGGAAGACACAGTGGGAGGCCAAAGTTGAGGTTCTCTGACCCTCAGTCAGTCACTGCTGGGGTATCATATAGAAGAGTCAGGTATAAAGAATTGGGGGTCCATGGGCCAGTGACAAGGTTGGTACTGTTGGGGGCCCTTCGGCTGAGGACAGCTACAAACTTGGAGCCAGGGAAATGGGGAACTGGCTTAGAGGTTCTCTGTAAGCACTGAGAGGCCTTCAGCAGGAGACGGTATGGCTTTGTAGGTGAAGGCATTTCTCAATGCTCCCACCAACAGAGTCAATGGAAGAGGCAGTCCATGTTTATCCATACCGTTTACTGACTTCATCTTGGAAGATGGATGGTTACAAACTACTCATGGTGGACCAGACATTAAATACCTTTTGTAGGGAGGGATGTCTTGGAAGTGAGAATTATTTGCTAAACACTCAGGACCCCTAGGTACCTAGTTAGTATGCAGAACTATGATCTGGTCTACAAGATCAACCTGGGAAGTGTGGCGTATATTCCAGGCCATGAATGTGGCAGGGAGCAGGGAGTCATCTACAGTCTCAGGTAGATACCTGTATGCCTGGGACTCAGATCCACTCTACCTTAACAAATTTCCTGGTAAATTCCACTGTCCCACATTTATTTATTACTAATTTCATATTTACATAATTTTGACCCCTTTTCTTTTCCCTTCAACTACTCTTAAGCCCCACATACCTCAAATATATAACTTTTTCTTATATTATTTTTTACGCCTGTATGATAATGTGTGTGCGTATGTAAATACATTATATTCAGTTCATTGGTATTGTGTAATATGTGTATGTGTTTAGGGCTCACCACTGGGAAAAGTATAAATGAGTATTTATAAATTACTACTTGTGACTACACAGGAATCTATGTCATCCACATTTTACATTCTAGTCGCAATAGTAAGTGTTGACTGAAAATCTCTAGTAGATATATATTCTCAAAAATACTAAAATAACAAATAAGCGTTGTTAATATTATGTGCTTTTTCAACAAATGTAAGGGTTGCATTATGCTTTATTTGTTCTTCATTTTTTCACTTGGAGACATTTCTGTTATATAATAAAAGTCTACTTAGATATTCTTTCAACTCATTATGTCATTAGTTGTTAGTCTTATATGTACATAAATATATTACTTTTGAAATGTGTTTCATTAATTTCCTTTTGGTTTTTATAACCATGGTACAAATCTGTTAACATGAAACTTAATTTTTTTCTAGGTCACATTTATTTATTTGATGTCATTGATTTCAAATCATGCATTCATATTTGCATGTAAAACTTTCAAAACCAAATAATTATATATTCAGTTTTTATAAAATATTTTATGTTAATAGTCAAAAAAGGTATATTTAACCTAGAATTATATCTAAGATTCATTTTACATTTAATGGCAATTAATATAATTGAGGCAAACAAACCTTTGACAACACTTTAATAAGACTTTAAGGTTATCATGTTTCCATTAAGATGAAATTCATATTAATATAAATACTGAAAAAAATTATGTAATATGCATCATCTTCATTGAACATAACACACATTTATTCATATGATTGCCAATAGTTACCAGTAACTTACTTTTGGATTATAACATACTAAATAGACAATAAACTATCTCATATTATAATAGACAAATATTGATGTATTTTAATAAATAACAATCCAGAGCAATTTTTATTCAGTGTAAACGTAGACTTAGTTTATGTAAATATTTTATATAAAAAGCAAACAAAAAAGAAAATATATGTGAGTAGAATTACATCTACAAGTAAATATCCTGAAATCTCAAAAAAATAAGAGCAGATTTATTAAATTTGTTTGTCAGAAATATTAAGACAGTCTTAAGAAATATTTTGTGAATACTGGCATAAAATTATTACTAAATATTACTAATCTAAAAATTGGCTGAGTTCCAATGCTTTCCAAAATTATCTACATGTAATTACTGAGTCATGTTCTGACACTAGACAGTTCAAAATCCCAATATTTCTGAAATTATTAGTACTATAATTGGTTTCAGATTTCTTAGCTGCTCACTTGCTTAGATAGTAATGCTGTATATAAATATTTTATCTCTTTAGGACAAAATGTATCTGGCCAGTAAAAAGTAACATTAGAATACTTTAATGTAGAACTCTAAATGTTATTATTAAATATGAATTACAGCAGCTTATATAGTGGGGAAATATTGGTCATTCATTAAAACACACACTGATGTAGTTAGCATTCTTTCATTTGTTTTATAATACTTAAAACAGGTGAAAACTGATTTTTTGATTACATTACAACTTTATAGCTAATAGTTGAAAGTTAATAATAATAATAGTTATTATTATTATTATTTAATCTTTTTTTACACTCCAGTCGTTATCCCCTTCCTGGTCTGTCCTCTGACTGTTCATGATCCCATACCTCCTCCCCTGTCTCCAAGAGGATGTCCCCACATCTATTCTACCAGACCTCACCACTTCCTGAGGCCTCAAGTCTTTCAAGGGTTAGATGCATCTTCTCTCACTGAAACCAGATCAGGCAGTCCTCTGTTGTATAGGTGTCATGGCGGGCCCTCATATCAGCTGCTGTATGCTGCCTGGTTGGTGACTCAGTTTCTGAGTGATCTTGGAGGTCAATGTTAGTTGAGACTGCTGATCTTTCTATGGGGCTGCACTCCTCAGCTTCTTCCAGCTTTTCCCTAACCCAATCACAGGAGTCCTCCGCTTCTGTCCCTTGTTTGGATGTAAGTATCTGAATCTGACATTTTCAGCTGCTTGTTGGGACACTCAGAAGGCATCCAAGCTAGGCTCCTGTTTGCAAGCACACCATAGTGTCAGGAAAAGTGTCAGGCCTTGGAGCCTTCCCTTGAGCTTATCCCAATTTGGGTGTGTCACTGGAACTCATATCCCTCATGCCCTTCTCCATTTTGTCCCTGAAGTTCTTTCAGACAGGAACAATTGTGGCAGAGTTTTTAAATGTGGGATAGCAACCCCATACTCCACTTGATGCCCTTTCTTGGATTCTAAAAGTTCCCTCTTCCTACTGTAGGGCATTTCATCTAAGGTCCATTCCTTTCAATCTTGAGAGTCTCTATTCTCCCAGGTCTCTGGTACATTCTAGAGGGTCCCCTACCTCCTACCTCCTGAGGTTTCCTGTTTTTGTTCTTTCTGCTGGCCCTCAGGGCTTCAGTCCTGCCACACCTGATCATGTTCCCCTTTTAACCTCCCTGTTTCTTCTCCCACCCATGTCTTTCCCTCTGTGATTGATTTCTTTTCCCTCAAAAGTGTGATTGAGGCATCCTCACTTGGACCCTTTGGTTTGTTAATTTTCCTGATTTCTGTGGATTGAACCCTGTTTATTCTGTATTTTTGGGCTAATATCTACTTATTAATGAGTTTATATCATACATGTCCTTTTGAGTCTGAGTTACCTCATTCAGGAAGGTATGTATGACATCAATAATAAGATCCGCTTGACTGAACAAAGGAGACATAGACTTGTGATAATAATATTTAAACTAGTAAATTTATCACTTAAGTTTTCTGAACAAGACTTTTTTACCTGAAATATGATATAAACATCTTTCATGTAGTTTTGCTTAATAAAAACATCTCTGAATATAAAATATATTTGGAACATTACAATGTTTTAACCTTGATAACCTTATTGGAGCAATATGAAGTAAAAAATCAATAATAATAAAATTTTTAAAAATACACATATTTTCAGTAATTTAATTGTATATTTTTAAAAGGTATTTGCCAAGGAAAAGAAAAAAAGTCAAAGAAAATCCAAAAAAAAAAAAAATAAATAAAAACAACCAAAACAAAACACAACAAAACATTCCTCATCTAAAGGGAATCAGCTAAAACAGTAATTAAGGGGAATTAAGAAACTTGACATTTTACCATCACATCTGAATATTTTATTCAAGATATTCATTTTGAATACTGATTTTTAGTTGATTAATATGGAAAGAAATTCATATTATTATTGCAAATTAATTAGAGTTAGTATTAAAATGAAATAAAATAACATAAACCTCATCTGAGCGATCCTTTTGTTATCCTTGTGTGATGGTTTGTATATACTTGGCCCAGGGAGTAGCACTATTAGAAGGTGTGACCTTGTTGGAGTAGATGTCACTGTGGGTGTGGGCTTAAGACCCTCTCCCTACCTGGCTGGGAGTCAGTCTTCCACTAGCACCCTTGAGATGAAGGTGTAAAACTCTCAGCTCTGTCTACATCATGCCTGCCCAGCTGCTGCCTGCTCTCACCTTGATGATAATGTGCAACTGCCTACAGTTACATACAAATGGGTTATCAGGTTCTCTGGACAAAGAGTTGGGATTAAAGAGAAACATAAAGCCAAGGCTATATTTCCTGGTCAAGGCTCAAAGTTTAATGGGCTTTTCCAAATATATATAGGCAGGGGAAAATGGAAACAGGTCTGCAGAACTGGTCTGGTTGTTCACTATCATTGGCACCACTGCTCTGGCAGCTGAGTGGATCACCTGCGTAATTCAGGAATTCTTAGACCTGGAGGAACAATGAACTTCACCTTTATTCCAAACTAGGTGGGGCCGTATAATGGCTAGCACAGGAATTCTAGCTCATAGGCTGGGAAAGCTTCACCTTGGTCAATGTCAAGTTTCTGCCAGGTGACATGACACCCCAGTATGGCTCTCTACAATAATGGACTGAACCTCTGCACCTGTAAGCAAGTCCAATTGTATGTTATCCTTTATAAAACTTGCCTTGGTTATGGTATCTGTTCACAGCAGTAAAACTCTGACTAAGACACTTTGCTTCTAGCCATCTAAGGATCATGTTTTATAGCATTAAATAATTCAGAGACCTCTCTCAGACTCTCAATTTTAGGAGTCCCAAAAGAACACTGTTATACAAACATAAAGTATATGCAGAGGACCTAGATCAGACTCATGCAGTGTCTGTGTTTGAGATTTTGTTCTTTGTGAGCCCCTATGAACCCTGCTTAGTTGATTCTGTCTACCATGTCATCCTGGTATCCTGTACCCTTCTGGAACCTACAATTGTTTCTCTTCCTCTCTCAAGGCATTTCTCTGGCTTTGTCTTGTTTTTGGCTGTTGATTCTCTAGTGTTGGTCTCTGTACATGATCCCTTAAGAAACCAGGGTAAAGCTCACTGATAAACATTGGGCTATGTCCTGATCTATGAGTATAGCAGAAAAACATTTGGAATCGTTTCATTGACTCCTTTTTGTTTGTTTGATTTGTTTTGCCAGTTGTGTTTGGTTCCACCATATGTCTATTGGCCATACAGGTTCTGTTTTCCTGTCATCCTTACAGTGCTTTGCATGGGCTGCCTCTCATGAAATAGACCTCAACTTGTACTAATCATTGGTTACCCACTCCAACAAGATTTGAAGAACCATTGCCCCAGAAATGGTGCTTCTTAACGGGCAAAATGATTGTGGATCAAAGGTTTTGTGGATAGGTTGGTATGGCTCCCAAATAACAGAAATTGATACAAGTCTAAACTTCTTCAACTTTAAGAAGAAGCCAGAGAATTTTACTAAATCATCTCAATTCTTCACTTTGAGCTGGTTACGCAGAGAGACAATGATTGTTTAGGTGATGATCCATAGCAGGATTCATATTAGCAGTCACAGGAAGCAAATTTATGTTACATCCAAGTAGTATTGTACTTTGGGCAATAGAGTAGCTAGTAATTAGAATATTTCTTGACTCAAGTAGTATTGTACTTTGGGCAATAGAGTAGATAGTACTTAGAATATTTCTTGACTCAATAATCATGTATATCCTATTGTCATGAAGAACTTAAAAATCATGGTATACTTCTCATATATAAACATTATCCTTTAAATGAGATTTATTAAATACTAAGGGATAGTTATTGACATAATCATGGTTCAAGGCTTGCGTGATTGTTCTTGACTTTCTCATCAGGTGTATCTCTGTTATTTTAAAGTGTAAGGCTATATTCTGTAGTTTTGTTGATGTTGTTTACCTTTAAATTAAATTAAAAAATGTTCATGACTAATATATGGAGAATATAGCTTTCTATATTCAACTGTATATATATTATATGCATGTGTTTGTGTGTATGTGTGTATCATGCACAGGTGGTCTGTTAGTCTGTAAAGTTTTGTATCCTCATATGTTCCATTGCACATGAAGATCTAGGAAAGATGTTGGGAATCATTCTCTGTTTCTCTTCCAATTTCAGTGAAAACAGTTTTCATCAAAAAAGTTCTCTAAATCAAACCAAAATTCATTGATATTGCTAATGTCAATGGACTGACTAGCTCTGGAATTCACTTTTAGTCACAGCTTTCCTTTATTGGACTAATATGTGGTCTGCTACATCTATCTGGCATTTATAAAGGTTCTTAGATCTAAACTCCAGTACTTATGCTTGTGTGGTGAATAGTTTAATCACTAACACCTCAGGGCTCCAAATGCTTTACTACATTACTAGATATCTCATCTGAGAAACAGTATCAAAACAATAAATTTTTAAACAAGGAAACTAAATTTCAGTCTTAATAACGAAAATTTATTTCCCAAATAGATTTTCTTTTAATGCTAGTTTTAATCAATCATAGACTTACAATCATGACATGGGTGAAAATCTTTAAGTCTGAGCTTTGTTCTAAAGAACTTGATCTAGTCAGTGCACCTATTTTTAGCATTACAATATTGTTCTACTTCTCATTAGCATCTTATTCAGAGTATAAGTAGTATATAGGGGAACAAATGCAACACTATAGTAATCCAAACCTCGGCTTAAAATATCTAATTCCTCTGTATGGTGTGTTTAAATTCTTCAGTCATATAGTTTTACCTTCAATTTATGGAAGGCAGCCACAGAAACAAGAGTGATAAAGAGCTGACAATATCCCCAATCCTATGTGATATAGTTAATGAAGCCCTAGATAGCACAATTTGAAATAGAAGGAAATTAATTTGGTAAGAAAATGAGGCAAATATTACCATTTAGAGATGGTATTATGTGATATGATACAATATGGTTGGCTTAGGGTTTCACTGCTGTGAAAGACGCCATGACTAATGCAAGTCTTATTAAGGAAAACATTTAATTGAGGCTGGCTTACAGGTCAGAGGTTCAGTCCATTATCATCAAAGCAAGAGCATGGCAGTGTAGAGGCAGGCACAATGCAGTCAGAGCTGAGAGTTCTACATCTTCATCTCAAGGCTGCTAGCAGATACTGACTTCGAGACAGCTAGCATGAGTGTCTTAAACTCACACCCACAGTGATACTCCTTCTCCAACAAGACCACACCTACTCCAATAGGGCCTCACACTCTAATAGTGCCTGGGCCTAACAGATATACATCATCACAATAATACTTAATAGATCCTAAAAAATCCCACTAGAAATTTTCTAGAGGTGATCAATACTACCAGCAAAGTGTTAGGATACAAAACAACTAACAAAATCAATAACAATTTAAAAGCAAGCAAGCTATGGAATAGGTTGTGAAAAAACTTCCTTTCACAATAAATTAAAAGAAAACAAAATATAACAAAACAAAGCAAAAACTTTGGGTTAAATTTAACCGAAGCTGTGGAAGACCTCTACAATCAAAATTTGAATGTCTGGAGAAAGAGGTTAAATAAGACACTAGACGTTTTAAAAACCTCACATGCTCATGGATTGGTGGTGAATATATATATATATATATATATATATATATATTGCACTGCCCATTTATAATCTTGTTTAGTGTATTTATGCAGTTCACACACATAATACAGAATTATATACAAATATAGAGATAATTTAATACATGTCTATAATATACACAGTTTACTCTCTCCTCATTACCGAGTATTATTCTTTCTGTTAACACCTCTTTGCTCTTCCAGTCTCTCTTAATATTCATGGATTCACAATACTTGTGAGGGATTTTGTAACTCATTTACTTTAACTACAGTATTAGAACTCAGTTTGCAGTTTGGTTGGATCTACAGTAGATACACAATTAAAGGCAATGAAAATCACCATGCCTGAATATATCTGTAGCAAGTGGTAAATGTTCAGAATAACAGAGAACTCAAACAATTCAATGTAAATGGAAAATAATGCAACTAAAAATAAGGAACACAGCTAAACCAACATTTATCAAATAAATAAACAAATAACACACAAAATTAGCAATTATGCAGCATATGTGTGTAAATATTACAAATAATCAAGGGGATAGAAATCAGAATTTCAGTAAGATATTATTATAGTCAAGCTAGCATGACTATTAAAATAAACATGAATTGAAATCATGTAAAAGTGAGTATACTGTAGGTGAGAAGGTAAGTAATAATGCTATTATTGATAACGATAAATTTTTCTATAGAAAGTTAAACATGAAACTACTTATCAATACATCTACCAAGCACAGTTATGGACATATATGCAAAGGAAAAGAGATCAGTATATAAAATAGACATTTATAATCTCATGTTCATTTCAGCACTGTTTATAAAACATGAAGCACGAAAATAATTTTCCAACAACTGAAAGATACTTGAAGAAAAAATTCATGTGATCAAATTCTTATGCCCTCTTCACAATTAGAAAAATTTCATTCTCACAGAAAATGAGAATAGAATCATCAGATTTGCCAGGAATTGTAGAAAGTAGGCAGACTATGAAAAGCTTTGTTAATAGGCAGTAAATTAAACTATATTTTAAAAGATTTATGGTGTTATATTCCATCCCTAGTGATTTTAAATAATACTGAATTCTACACTTAAATATAGGAGAAATAAATTGTAGAGGAATTTTAATCCAGCAACATGGCTGTTCTGCCTGAATTACAGCCATGCCCTTAGTACACACATTTAATTCCAAACAATGTAGGTAAGGTTAGTTTGTAGAAGGAAGCAACCTTGTTTGAAAATGAGGTCTAATTGAGGGGCTGATAAAGTGATGAATCAGAGAAAGATTTGATAAAAAGAGTCAGAGGTAGGAAGTGCTCAGCTCTCACAAAAACAGCACAGGAAAGGAGAACTATTTAAGAGCAGTGCAGGGCTAGTCAGTGAATTCTGTTCAGTCAGTTGAGTTGAGTGCAGTGAAATTGAGACAGTTAGTTAGGAGTCAGTGCAGGGAGTGCAGTGCAGGGGAGTTGAGTTCCTTTGGGAGTTCATGCAGTTCAGTGCAGGTCAGCAAAGTCAACTGAAGCCAGAGAATGAGAAGAACCAGAAGATTAGAAAAGTGCTAGAGTTACTTTGAGGCCAGTCAGAGCAATTGAGTAAGAAGCTGAGAAAAGCCAAATTGAATCAGCTTGGAGAGGAGTTTGAGCTAAAACAGCTGAGTTGAACCAAACAGCCAGAGTTCTAAAAGGAAATAGAAAGGGTAAACTTACAGTAAATATCAGAGGCTGACAACATTCTAGGCTTAGATAAGATTATACTAAGCTTACTGGACTAGCCCTAAGTTTGCAGATGGAAACAGTAATCCCCTGAGACAACAATTACTTCAGAAGACTAAAAGTTACTTTTACAGAAAATAATTTAAACATATTTCATCCTAATAAAATGCTAATTTCTTAAAGAAGTACAATTAATTATTAAGATAAATTTATTAATATAATAAGGAAAACAATTTCTAATATATATATATATATGGTTTTGACACTAATAATTTTGCCAACAACTCAGTCTGTTACTCACTCCCTCTTGATTACATTGTTTGCTTTGTTCTGCTGTTGACTTACCCTTAAACTTCTTCCCTTAAGTAGTTATATAAAAATCTTCCCCCTTCATATTAAGTACATATTTTCCCTTCTTTGACCTTAAAAACTATATATCTCAACTGGGCAGTTGTAGTACATGCCTTTAATCCCATCCAGCACTTGGGAGGCAGAGGCAAGAGGATTTCTGAGTTCGAGGCCAGCTTGGTCTACAGAGTGAGTTCCAGGATAGTCAGGGCTACACAGATAAACTGTCTCAAAAAACCAAAAAAAAAAAAAAAAAAATCCCATACAAAACAAAACAAAACAAAAAACAACCAAACAAAACTATATATCTCTCTCTCTATCTGTCTCTCTGTCTGTCTGTCTACCTACCTACATCTCTATCTATCTAATCACTATGTTTAATTAATTAGAGGAAGTTGTTTTTTAAAAGCAATTAATTTGTAGGTGATCTATAGTATATGCAGCCTAGTACTTCAGCTCAATCAATATCTACTTGATGGTCCTAGAGGTTGACTGCATTTTTGTTGACCCTGAACAACCTAACAATAACTTTGGCGCTCCAATATTTTTCAGAATCATATAATTTGTTTTATTTTTTTTTGGAAATCCAAACACATTAGTAAAGGGAATTTTAGTTAATTTATCGCAAATGAGATTGTCTTAGTATATGTGGTTTTTAATTGGAGGTCTGTGAGATTGCCCAACAGATAAACTTTGACTGCTGCCAACCCGAGCCAATAAAATACATATATAACAAATGAAACTTTAGGACTTAAATATTGTGAACAGTGTGTTTCGCCTTTTTAATATATGAATATGTAAAAATTAAGAAGAGTAATTTAAATATTGTTAATTTTTTAAATGTGTTTAGTCACTTTTTCATTTGTTTTGTTCGGTTTTCAGGTAGTTTCTCAGATATCCCAGTTTGGCTTTAGAATTCTTTATATTGGAATCTGGACTTGATCTCCTCACCTCTCTCCACTTTCCAAGCGCTGGGTTTACTACCATTTTCTTCCACAGCCAGTTGTACTAAAATAGGTTCTATGTTTATTTTTTGAAATAATGTAATTGCATCACTGTCTCCTTTCTTTCCTTTCAAACCCTGCCATATATCCCTTCCCCTTGCTCTCTTTGAATGTTTTAGCCTTGTTGTCTTCAATTGCTGTTACATATATTTATGTGCATATATCTTTCATCTATCCAGTTAATGAAGCACAGATCTGTGAAAAATATTGGATATGTACACATCTAATTTATTTTATTAATCATGAAATATTAGCATAATGAAATGTACTATAAAGTTCAATGGTAAAGTAGCCTTTATAAAATGTCGCAATTCTATGAAAATGAGAAGGCAGGAAGCTCAAAGGGATAATTTCTATGAAGTCTAAAACATTCACTGACCTCTTTCTGACCCTAATGATCCCTAAACTGGAGAGTCTGATGCTAAACAGCTTGTGGGGGCAAAGTCCCTGGTATTCAGCCACAGTTCTTCTCTTTATTACTTATGCAGTTCTAATAAAAGTAACTTGATGTGGTGATTAAATTAAATTAGATTATCCATGTAAAGTGCCTGCACCTACCAAAGTCTTACTTAATAGTCATTATTAGTTGCATTAATTGTGACATAACACCTGCTATAGGCAGCAATATGCAGGGAGAAGTTGAGGGTATTCAAATTGCCGGGCAATAAACAAAATCTACTCTGTCTACTAACATTAGCTTTTAGGGTATTCTGAGCAAGTAGCTACAATTTTCCAGAAGGCTTCTGTAAATCATTAGCTGTATAAGCCACTGTCACTTAGGTTCAATTAAAATATTCACTTTATATTTTTTCTACCCACTAATGAACATTTACTTTTAGTGGAGCTGCATCTTATTTTTCCTTCCACATATTTACAGAAAAGAAAATGAGAATTGCTTTTCACAGTAGGAAGGGACAATAATTATGTCTTGAAATTTTCTCTCTTTATTATTTTATACCTCTCTGTGTTGGAACACTGGAGAACACTAATTAATTGGTAAATATAATTTATTTAAATTTTATTATCCAGAATATTTTATATATAAAAGCATTATTAGATACTCATATTGAACTCTGAAACTTATTAGGATTCAGAACAATACGTTTTATTCTTTTCTCCTTTCTTTCACTCTTTTCTAATTTTCTTTTCTTTTTTCTTTTTGCCAAAAGTAAGATACTAGTTGGTTTCTAAAAGATAGCAGATAGCTAAATGATAATATATGAAGTAGATGAAGAAAACAGCTTCTATTGCTGTCTTCATGTATAAAATATTTCTTAGTTTCTTATGTGTAAATTAGGCTTACTCACTTTTATCACAGCTATTATTATTATTATTATTTTATTACTATTATTATTATTATTGAGTTATTTTGAGAAGTGAGATTATTTAATTATCTAACAAACACTGTTTTTATTTGAAATCAAGAAGAAAAAATTGTGGGGATTTAGGATGAGAAAGATAAAGAAGAAAATAATTTAAAAAACATGAATCTATCCTTGGAAGCATTGCAAGTGAGGCTTCTATGTCACATGTGCATTAGTAGGTGTCAGAGTGGAGTGAGACTATGTCTAAGCTCAGTGTTCTGTCCTATGGACATCTAAATGATTAGTAGTCTAGCACTCCCTGAAGAAACCAAGTCTGAGATGACCACCAACCTATTACTGCCAATACTCTGACGGCTCCCAGGACAAGGAGCAAGCCAGAGACTAGAAAAATTGCACCTGGAACAAAGAGCCCCCTGTGAGAGCTGGTCTCCAACCATCCTTGCATGAGGCCACTGAGGTAGGCTAAGTGGATGCTAGCCTGAGATGACTACTAGCTGTGCTGGGCACTACAAAGGCCTGGGTGTATAGACAAGTGCTCAAAATGACCCCTGCCTGATGCCATAGTGCATTAGAGGAGTATAACACTCTTGAGACCACTCCTAAGATGACCCTAGAACTTCAAAGACCCTGGGCAACTGTAAGAGGAACAACTAAGTAGTAGAGAAATGAAAGAGAAAGAGAAACAGAAGGATGTAGGCACAAAGAAGGAAGGCAAAAGTAGGGACTCAAAAGTAGTGAAGAACAGCCTGATGTAAGTAGCCAGCATTGTCACCCAGGATAATGGTGAGGTTCTGCCAGTGCTACCACTAAGGACCACATCTGGGTCTGTGTCCTTGAAGCAGCAGAGGTCCATTACCACCAAAGGTCAGGTGGACATCCTGGTTTGGGTTGCCAACCAGGGATATGTTGACATCTGAAGGCTGTGATGAACTGGCCCCACCCCTCAGTTGTGCATATGGGAGAGAAGAGCTGGGGGGGGGTTCTGAGATCTAGAGAGTTAACCACACCCTTAGCCACATTGCAAAGATCTCCAGATCTTCACATTGCAAGAGCTGTGGGAAAGCCAGTGTCGAGGATAAGTGCTTGGGAGACCTGACCCTACTACTCATCTCTTATGAGGTGGCATCTATAATGGAAATACCATTCTCTCCCCTCACTATTTACTACCTGTATCAGGTGGGAAAACTGACCCTAGGGACAGGAGAGAAGGAGAGCTGACTTTGGTGGCATGGTGGGTCTGTGGACATGGAAGAGTTTATCCTTCTCAACTTGTCTGCCATGTGGTGACATGTCCAAGGGGAGAGATGATCGCCACCCCTTACCCCTTGCCACCTATGGCAGGCAGAAGAATTGGCCCTGAGGTCATCAGAGCAGGAGATCTGACTCTTCCTCTCAACTGATGCAGCACTCAGTAGACTAAGTCCTGAACCTCATCTGGGTAGCACAGTAGAGCTGATCTTGATAGTGGAGGTATGGATGAGCTGGCCCTATGGGCATGAATTGGGAGTCTGGTCTGCTGGGCAGTGGTTTGGAGGAGGTAGAGATGCACTCCTTCCCTCCCTAGTCCCTTGCTATCTGTGGCAGACAAGAGAGCTGGCCCCAGGGTCATGAGAATAGGAGAATTTGTAATAGCTCTTACTGGCTACAACACTCTGGAGAGTCGAACTTGCATCAGGGTAGAGCTGACCCTGGTTTCAGGAAGTAGTGGTGGTTTCACTAGCTCTGAGTGTATGGGAGAGAACCAGTGGGGTAACCAGCTCAGATACCTCTTAAGTCTACATCCAGTGCTGTGAATTCACCCACCCCAGCATCTACTCTATTGATAAGTTGCTAGAGTACAAGAAGGGACACAGCATACAGATCCAAAACTGCAGGATCTCCATAGCACAGGACAACAGCAGGATATCAGAGGGGAGTCCCAGTGAGGTTTCAATGTTGATAGAGTAGCAGAAGCCAGAGACCCCATAACAAATCAGCTTGTCATTGCAATGAACGTTTGCAAGCTAAGAAGTGTGGACAAAAGGATATACTGTGGGACACATTGTGGCACACTACAGCATCAAGATTTGTTGTTTTTTTGTTTTGTTTTGTTTTTTCTGTTCAGAGGAAGGTTTGAAAGGGTTGAGGGTGAGTATGAAGGGAGTAGAAGAGTCAGATTGGGGTAAATGAGGTAAATTTCACAAAGAACCAATAAAATATTAGTTAACAACAAGAAAATTATGAAATAAAAATTCAGGGCAAATAGTGACACTTACTGTAACTTGTGAAATGTGAGAAAACATGTAAAATGATAAACATGATTTTCTTTTTAAATAAAATTATCTCTGTTAATAAGCATGGACATTAATTATAAAATCATTTACTTTGTTTAATTTTTATTTAATTTTATTTTTACACTCCAAATTTTATCCCCCTCCTGATCCACGCTCTGACTGTTCCACATCCCAAACCTCCTCCAAATCCTCCATCTCCATGAAGACGTTCCCACCCCCCACCCCCAACCACACTAGACCTCCCCACTCCCTGGTACCTCCAGTCTTTTGAGGGTTAGTTGCATCTTCTCTTATAGAAACCAGACCTGGCAGTCCTCTGCTCTATATGCGTTGGGAGACTCATATCAGCTGCTATATGCTACCTGATTGGTGGTCCAGTATCTGAGAGATCTTGGGGGTCCAGGTAAATTGAGAATACTGGTCCTTCTTAAAGGGTCACCCTTCTCCTCATCTTCTTTCAGTGTTTCCCTAAATCAACCACAGGAGTCACCAGTTTCTGTCTATTGGTTGGGTGTAAATATCTGCATCTGCATCCGCATCTGCCTCTTTCAGCTACTTGTTGGGTCTTTCGGAGGGCAGGGTCAGGCACAATAGAACCTTTTTTGTTTGTTTGTTTGTTTTTCAAGACAGGGTTTCTCTGTATATCCCTGGAACTCCCTCTGTAGACGAGGCTTTCCTAGAACTTAAAATTCTGTCTGCCTCTGCCTTTTAAGTACTGGGATTAACGACATGCTTCACCACTTGATGCCCTGTCTTTCTGCTGGAGATGGACTCTACAAATTCCCCCTGTGTATGCTGGCTCAAACTTGTATTCTCAGAAACTGAGTAAGTTTAATCAGCTTTAAAATGTCAAGACAATACTGGTTTACAGCAGAAGTTCAGTGCAGCATTAGTAGTAATAAGTGACCCATGTCTTGATAAATAATAAAATAAATAGATCAAAACTACCACATTATTATCAAAAGAGATACATGAGTATAATAAATGCTACACTTATCATGTCCTGGGGGCAACTGATATCATTCTGCTCAGAGCCTGGGGTGGTGCAAAAGTCACTCTCAGGATGAAGGACAGTTCTAGAAACAGTTGTCTTTAAGTCATCACCAAGAAGTATGGAGATCAGAGTTTTAAACTATTCATCTCTCAGTGTACTCCTTTCCCTGAAGGAAGCAAGTAGAGAGGAGTAGAGAATTATTTACATCTTTCTGCAGATGTATAGGCACAAACTTCTAGCTGTAAGCCTTTCAATCAGATTAGGAGATTATCCAGAGAGTGTGGATCACCACTCCAATAGCTGTTCTATCATCATTACAAATCTCAATACTCACATAGTCCTCAAATTCATTTCTAAATGCCTCTGCACATATTCTTATCTAATCACACACATTTGATTCTCAATTTTAACATACCAAACATAGATATAATGAAATTACATTATAACATTAACCTACCTTTTTCCCTCTCTATTCTTTCAGCATTGAATCTAATAGGCAACATCTCTCTTTAAAAATGCTTAATTGAAGGCATACAAGGTGCCTCTGTGTTTTGTTCTTTTCTTTCCATCTTAAATCTAACACCAGAAATAGAAATGAAACAGCCATATGCTTTTCTTTTTATTTTTGACTCCAGATACTTGTCTTTGGTCCACTGACCCTTCAGAATATTGATTACTGTATTCATACCACTAGCATCATAAGAACCATCTTACAAAGTTAGATAATTTCAAAGTATATAGTATCTATAGCATTGCAAGTATGATCGGTTACCTAATCATATATTTAAAATATTATTTTACCTCTGTTGAGAAATAAAATTATCAGTTTAATTTTACTTAAGAGAAAAGAGTGCTGAAAACAAAGCTAACCAATACAATGTTCTGTTTATTATTAATTAGTATAGATTTTGAGGACTATTTCAGAATTTGTATAGTAGTTTGATGGCCCTATTAATAATCATTTATGTAATATTCCTAAACATGAACACTTTATATACTTACTTTATTTTTTGGTTATACATTGGAAGAAAGTTAACACTTTGTACAGCATTAAGGAAGTAGGAGGAAAACAACAAAATAACAAGTATATAAACAGGGCCCTCACACCGTTATTTCTAGGTTCATTCATTGGCCTGCAAATTTTACAGTGTTTGGTTTGTTGTAATCTAGTACGTTGAATTCTTTATATAATTTGAATACTAGCCCTCTGTCACATGTGGAGTTGATAAAAATATTTCCCATTCTATAGGCTGCCATTTTGTTTAATTGATAGTGTCCTTTGCCTTATAGAAACTTTTCACATTGATGAGGTCCCATTCATTACATTTTATTTCAGTGCTTGGATTATTGTTGTTATGTTGAGGAAGTTGACTTCTATGTTCAACTCTTTCCCCCACTTTCTCTTCTATCAGTTTCAGTGCTTCTGCTTCTGTATTGAGGTTTTTGGTTTATTGTGACTTGAGTTTTATCCAGAATGATAAATATGAGTCTATTTCCATACTATGCATGCCTACATCCAGTTAGACCAATATCATTTGTGAAAGATGCTTTTTTTTTCCTTTTTTTATTTATTATATATTTCTGGATTCTTTATAAAAACATCAGGTGTCTATAGATGTGTGGATGTCTGAGTCCTTGATTTGATACCAGTAATCCTTTTTGTTCTCATGCTAATACTATGCAGTTCTTATTAATATAACTGAGTAGTGCTTGTAATCAGGGATATGATATCTCTGGAAATTCATTTATTGTATAAGATTGTTTTAACTGTCTTGTTCTTCTATGTATTATTGATTATTTTTCTTTCAATGTCTATAAAGTGCTGGGTGAGAATTTTAGTGAGACTTGTATCAATTTGTAGAATTTTTTATTTGAGGGCTTTTTTTTCAATATGCTAAACTTACCCTTCCATGAACATTGGAGATATTTGCATCTTTTTATATATTCTTCAATTTCTTTCTCCAAAGACTTATGATTCTTGTACTATGGGCCTTTAACTTAGTAAGTGGAAGTTTCACCAAGATATTTTATGTTATTTGTGATTATTATGAAATACATTCTCAGTCAACTTTTCATTTGTATATAGAAACAGTATACATATGACAGTAGCATCCAAACTTCTGCAACACTCTTGGAATATAGGTGTATGGTAGAGCTGGGTCATAGCACAATTAGAAACAAGATTTTTCAGTATACAGTCCCAATCTTTGGATTTACTGTGGGATCAACATCCTGAAGAAACTGATTCTATTTCCTTAGGATTTGTAGGTTAATTAAATTCTTTGATCTTGATTTAACTTTGTTAAGTAGTATCTACTGAGAAAATTGTTCATCTCAATTAGATTTTTTATTATTGTGGAATATAGATTTTTTTTAAATCTATATTTATAGCCTAATGATTCTTTAGATTCCCTTTGAGTCTCTCTTTTTCATTTCTGACTTTGCTTCTTTGTATATTATCTCTGTATCTTTTAGTCAGTTTGGATGAGAATTTTTCTATCTTGATTTTTCTCAAATGGGTCTCAGGTTAAATAGATGAAAGAAACATGTTGTTGTAGCTATTTATATATCTAAAAAATTAGATATCCAACCAAAATTAATCAAAAGAGATGGAAAATGGCACTTATATTCATCAAAGAAATCAATCAAGATTAAATCTTAATAATGAACATCATTGCCCAAAATCAAAGAGCACACATATTTCTAAGAAAAAAAATGTACTAAACTTTAAGTAATGCATTGAACCTCACTCATTAATAATGGGAGAGACAATACCCTACTCTAACCAACAGATAGTTCGTCAAAAAAATAAAAATATACAGAGCAATAAAAGAGCTAATAAATGTTATGACAGAAAGGAACCTAAAAGAATTATACCTAGACTCTTGGGTTTTGGAGTTCATTAATGTCTTTATGGATACTTTTTACTACTAGCTGCACATACAAATATATTTAAGCATATCATATTTAACAATTCTAAACTGTGAAGTGATAGGAAGTCTACTCAAATTTAAATAGTTTTGTAAGTCTTACTCTACAGAACACTGTGTCACAAATCTGCCTCAAATATGGAAATTTAGTTCATTCAAGTCTCTTACATATAACTCCTTTCACTGTAAAATTTACACAAATTCTGTATTTTATTTATTCTTTATTAAAAATAAAAGAAGTATTCATCCTTTTTAAATTTGTTCAATAATGTACTTGATTCACAGGAAAATTTAGGAGAATGTAATAATAAAATTAATTTTGTATGACCATATATATAATGTAGATTTTGTAAAATTCCAATTCAAATTATTTATTCATTCCATTCTTCAAATCTCAGTCACATAAGTATTGTTCTACTACTTGTCTAACTCAATATGGACAGTTTCACAGCTATGTCAAACTTTATGCAGGATATGGTTATTATCATCAGCAGAAACCCAGTTCTTCACTGGACTATATCAATAGTTTCTAAGAAAAAAACAATTTTCCAACTTCTAGAGCTCTTTTCATACTTGGAAATTGATACCATACATAATATGATTGTTATGAAATATAGCATTCAGTTAATCCTGATTCAATGCCTTCCATAGTCTTTATGATATGTTCATTCATTAAAAATTTGTCTGATATCCTTAGTAAACTTCTTCAGTTTTCTACATACCCTTCTTTCCATCTAACTGTCTGAAGTTACACGGTTCATAACCATTTATCCAATTGGATCCAACTTTGTACTTTTCTTTTTGTTTCAATTGTACTTCAATATATCTACCTTTCCTACAAATTGCTGGCTCCTGTGTCTGAACAGCAATTCTTCAAGACGTACAAACTTGCTTCATCAGGTTTTTATTAATCTACTATTTTTTTCCAACTTCAAATGACACTTTTTCATAAAATTAACTTCTCTTTCAATCTTTCCATCCTTCTTCTACAATAGTCTCTGAGACTTGGAGTAGGTAGTATAGATGCACATTTAGGACTCAAATGCATAAGTGACTTACTCTTAGAACTTTGAACAATTATAAGTCCTTTAATCATTAATCATTGCCCATTGTAAAAAAAGAAAATAGGAAAATATCTTTTGTGACCAAGGCTGAGAACAACACTAGTCTGTAAGTACAAACATGATTACTTGTAAATCAGAGGATTTGATAGGACTTCTGTGAAGTGTTTTCCTTTGCCTATGATATAATCGCTGCAATCATGGACATGTGTGAGTTACTACTTCCTACACAAGACATAACTGTACACACACACACACACACACACACACACACAGAGAGAGAGAGAGAGAGAGAGAGAGAGAGAGAGAGAGAGAGAGAGAGAGAGAGAGAGAGACAGAGACAGAGAGAGACAGAGAGAGACAGAGAGAGACAGAAAGAGACAGAGACACAGAGAGAAACACAGAGAGAGAGAGTACAGAAAGCAATTAAAGGCAGAATAATATTTGTCTGAAAAAAGGAGGTCAGCAAGAGTGTGGTGCAGATATACAAAGTAATTAGAGTTGAAAATGAACATAACAAGATTGTAACATGTGTAAAATTGTCTTTAAAAGAATAAAAATAAAGTCGTTACTTCACCATATTTCACTCCCCACTTCTTCATCTCTTGATCTTACACAAGAGTTTTTGTAATCAAAATTAGAATTTAATTTATATATTGGCTTACTTATAGAGAACTTTATATTATTTGATATATTCAATAATTAAACATTGGTTTAAAATGATAATTCTCCATTTTGTTCTAGGAATATAGTGAATATAAAAGTATGATACAGCTACTCTTTGTGGATATGGTATATCATTTTCAATTGTCATTATATTTTAATTTAATATTATTTCCCACTTGCACTTATTTGCAAACTTTCTTAAAATCTACAAAGTATAAAGTTAACCTTGTTGATATTCCCTGGCTCAATGTTTCATTTTATTCATGTTCCTTTTGATTTGGAAATATATCATGTCTCCCATCCCTTTCTCCCTTCAGGACCTCACAGCAATTGCCCTCAAACCCTTCCATGCTATCTCCCACATTGAAAGCCTCTTCCTCTTTGATTATATTTATTACACATATGTGTGATAATACACATACATGTACACATAGATAAACATGCTGAATCCACTTTGGTTTCTGTGTATTGTTTCAACATCAGTGTCTCTGAATTAGACAACTAATAAGGGAGCATATCTATGGGAGAGGCTAATTGCCCTCTCTATAGTCAACAGGTGCTTGGAGCTCTTTGTATAGAATTAGGATTTCATGAAAAATTTTCCCTTCTACATTAACATGCCTATTGATCTTGCTATTGTTCCAGTCCTATTATGTAGAAAAGACTGTTTCACAAAAGACATCCTGATATTCTGGCTCTAACAGGTTTTCTACTCTATTTTCTGTAATTTTCTTTCAGCTGTAAATAGCAAATGTATGTAATGTAGGTATAACCATTGGAGCAAGGTCCCCAAGAGATGTGGATCTTGGCATTTCATCTAGCTCTGTTCTGTGATGACTTTCATTTTATTGTAAAGCAAAACTTATTACATGAGGATGGTAGCTGCCTTTATCACAAAAATGTGGTTCAAATACCTCATTGCCCGATTTTTATATCTGGAATTTTTAACTAACTCTATGATATTTCTTGAGGAGTAAATCAATTCCTTTGTTTCTTTATCTATAAAGTGAATATAAAGTTTTATTATCTAACTTGCAATACAGGATAGTGGATATTTAGAATTAATTTATATGATATGACTATTGTTTAATTATTTTAAAAAACAAGGATAATTATGTTAAAATACACAAATATTGCTATTAGGTTAAAACCAAAATGACATTAACTCTTTCAAGGAAGATTAATATATTAAAATTTTATTGTATCAAAAAGACATACATAGGCTCTCATTAAATATGCTTTGTACTGTGGTTGCCACTTTAATATTATGTCTATCAATGTGTCATAGCTTATCATGCATCCTCTGCCAAAAATCTCAAGCAAAGGTTGCTTGAGTTCTTGGATGGGAGATTTGAATATAGTAAGATACTCAATTATTTCTGGTCTTTTTGTTCCACTTGGGAAAGCAAATTCTTACAGAAAAGCAGCTAATACACATTTTTAAATACCCTGTTTAAATATGCAAATGCCACAGTTTTGAATATAAAAGTTTTCAACTCTACTTTTGAAGGTGCTACAGAATTTAATTGGAATGACTTTTTATTTTAACCTTCCTTTATCTATTCATTCAACATTTAACATACCTAAGCAAGTGCTGTCTAAAATACGTGCATGTGATTATAAATGATTCATAGTGTACCCTTTTAAATGACATTGCACAAGCTATGTCAAAGAGATGAAGGCACTGATACCAAAACAGGTTGACATTATGATAGTATTTCTTAAGTATAATAATGCTAAGTAGATAATTTATAATGTAGGTCATTTATACCTATATATAAAACTTTTTAAGTTATATCATTATAAAGGGTAAATGAGAGACTAGCTCTGTGATTGATTAAAATTTATAAAATTAACAATAATTTGTTTATTTGGAATTGCTTACTGAAATTTAGAAGTACAAAGATAATTTCTACAAAATCTTAATAGATTTAAAATTATGATTTCTGGACGACTTACAATTTGGAAAAGGATATGTAAACGAGGAAAGAGCCATATATACAAATATAAATCTACTTGATATTTCTCTTCATTTTGAGAAAAATGATGAAATGCTTAGAAAACTAAAAAAATAATTAAAGTGATGTGTTTTCAACTCACATCCTCTAATCTACATGTCAAACACACCACTTACATTATAGGCTATCTATGCATATGTTGGATTAATCTCATGTGTGAGATCCTGAATTTTGGGGTTCTGTATAACCTATATATTTATTCATTCTGTTGTTTCAATAAAGTTTTGAAAATAATGTTTAACTTATTGCATGGGTTTTATGGGACAAACACATTTCTGTTTGTAACAGTCTAAGAGTTTCATTTAGTTCCTTAGAATTTTTCAGCCAGTCAAGCTTGCCAAGCCTGTAGAGAAGCAAATAGACCAGCAAAACAAGTAGGATACCTTCAGATCTTCATTCTCCCTTGTTACAGAATACTTGATCACATTGTGAAAACCAAGCTTGTGAACTAGGAATAGTTTATTGTCCTGTCATTCAGCCTAAGTACACATCTTTAACCCAATAGCTTTCTGCTTACTGTAAACAAGTAGTTGTGGTCTGGCTCAAGCTTAGCACACACTTGCAGATTTCTGTAAGCCTGAACTAAATCAAGTCAATAAGAAGGCAAGAAGCAGAGAGAGTAAGTAGTTGACAGGGAGTTGGGAAGTGAACATAAGAAAACCCAGGAAAGAGAAAGGAGGGCCTATGAGTTGAAGCATATTTGAGTATTGAGTTTAAGACACTGTGGAGGAAAAAGGGTCTTTTCCTTCAGGGACATTTGTGGGGTAAGACTGTCAGGTGGGTATTGTCTTTGCGTCTCTGAGTGAGCAGGTTTTCAGCCCAGCATCTGGCTCCTGAATCATCATTGGTAAAATTCAAGAGCTGGGAATTTTGTTTTTAAAACAACATTCCTGGGCATGACACTTCCAGAGGATCCTGTTATACCACTCCTGGGCATATACCCAGAGGCTTCCCCTGCATGCAATAAGGACACATGCTCCACTATGTTCATAGCAGCCTTATTTATAATAGCCAGATCTGGAAAGAATCCAGAGTCCCTCAACAGAGGAATGGATTAAGAAGATGTGGTATAGCCAGATCCTCCGGGAGTGTCATGCCCAGTTTTCTGAGGAACCACCAGACTGCTTTCCAGAGTGGTTGTACCAGCTTGCAATCCCACCAGCAGTGGAGGAGTGTTCCTCTTTCTCCACATCCTTGCCAACACCTGCTGTCTCCTGTGTTTTTGATCTTAGCCATTCTGACTGTTGTGAGATGGAATCTCAGGGTTGTCTTGATTTGCATTTCCCTAATGACTAAGGATGATGAACATCTCTTTAGGTCTTCTCAGCCATTAGGTATTCTTCAGGTGAGAACTCTTTGTTTAGCTCTGTACCCCATTTTTAATAGGGTTACTTGGCTCCCTATGCATGCAATAAGGACACATGCTCCACTATGTTCATAGCAGCCTTATTTATTATAGCCAGAAGCTGGAAAGAACCCAGATTTGTCCCTCAACGGAGGAATGGATTCAGAAGATGTGGTATATTCACACAATGGAATACTACTCTGCAATTAAAAACAATGAATTCACGAAATTCCTAGGCACATGGTCAGAACTTGAAAATATCATCCTTAGTGAGGTAACCCAATCACAAAAGAACACACATGGTATGCAGTCACTGATAAGGGGATATTAACCCAGAATCTCAGAATACCCAAGACACAATTCACATATCAATAGATTTCCAAGAAGATGGAAGGAGAGACCTCTGGTCCTGGAAAGACTGAATGTAGGGGAATACTAGGACAGAGAAGCGAGAGGGGGTTGAATGGGGAACAGGGGGAGGGAAGAGGGCTTATGGGACTTTTGGGGAGGGAGGAAACAGGAACGGGGAAATCATTCGGAGTGTAAATAAAAAAATATAGAAAAAAATAAGACAACATTCCTCCTCTTTTGAAAATTTAATTCATCAGTTTCATCTCCATTTACTTGAAGGCTACCTGTTGTAGATCAT
Source organism: Tokudaia tokunoshimensis (assembly GCA_036184795.1). Lineage (NCBI taxonomy): Eukaryota > Metazoa > Chordata > Mammalia > Rodentia > Muridae > Tokudaia > Tokudaia tokunoshimensis. Next base: position 46,374,013 of record BTHU01000013.1, read on the forward strand.
TGACATACATTCAACCTCTATTCTTAGTGGACTAAGCTGATCATGCTGGAACATCCATCCCTACCCACTACTCATGAAACTTATACAACACAGGCCACCTGTAGTATGGCATGTTTGATACTGAACTCAGAGAATATTAGTTGAAACCACAATACACAAATTGTTTTTTTTTTAGTCTTCCAAGAAATTCATCATTATTTGTAAAATGATGAGAAATATTTAGTAAATTTGTCCCCTTTCCCACTAAGTAATCCTGAGTCCCAATGCAATCCTAAGCAAGTCACAATCCTAAATGTTAGCTCCCAATATCTAGAAATTCTTCTAAGAACATCCTGTGGCCTCAACTGGCAGGATCCAAGAAATTCCTAATGAGGCAACATAGAGCAAGCACAGCCACATTAAGAAGCCAAAGAAACAAAACACTCATCAACCAAGATTAAAGGTGCCTAGAAATAACCATCCAAACCCAAATGTCTACACTCTAGAAATCAGTGGCTAGAAATAATAATCCAAAAGCAGAGTAAAAATAAAATCAACAACAGTCAAGGCAGCATGTGTTCTCTACAGTCTAAGAACTCTACTGTGTTAAGTCCTGAGAAATGAAACATTGACGAATCATAAGACAAAGGAATCATCATGGCCTTTATCAATATGGTAGAGATAGGTAAAGAGGAAATAAATTAAGCACTTAAAGATATATATGAAAATACAAAAAGAAGTGGAAGAAAATAAGTAAAACCGTTCAAAACATAAAAGAGGAAATAGAATCAAAAGAAAAAGAAACTGAAGATGTTCTGAAAATTAAAAAAAATTAGGAACTCAAATAGGCACTTCCAAGCCAAGACTCACCAAGAGTCAGGCAAGAAATTAAGACATGGAAGAAAGAATCTCAGGCATGGAAGACACAATAGAATAAATGGAATCTTGCACTATTAAAAGTGTCAGGAAACATGGGAGTATGCAAAGAACAAATCTACAAATAACAGGAATAGAGAAAGAATAAACTCAGATCAAAGGCACAGAATATATTTTCAACAAAATTATAGAATATAATTGAGGTGGTGGACTGACCAACTCAACTTCCACCCAGACTCAAATCGAGGGCTCAGAGACACAGCTTGTAACCCCTCTCTGAACTGCTAGGGCCCACGAAAGGCCTAGTCCTGCAGATCCAAAGCTTTGAGATCTCCATGACAAAGATCTAGAACAGGAAATCCAAGAGGAGTCCCATTGAGGGTTCATTACAGATTGTGTAAAGAATCCTGAGGCCCCAAAGCAGAACAATTATACTTTGCAATAAACATTTTCATTAAAGCTGTTTGAGGAAAAGGGAATACTTTGTGGCACACTTTAACTCAATATAGCTTTCATGGTAAGATAGGTTTTGAGTTTTATTTATTTATTTATTTATTTATTCATTTATTCATTTTTCTTTTGGAAACAGAGGGCAGATATGAAAGGATAGGAAGATGATTGGGATTGGGGCACACAATGTGGAATTCAAAAGTAATCAACACAAAGTTTTAAAAGATAATTGAAAGAGATCAAGTTTATACAGATCAGATGCAATGAAATCAAAGTGTTTCTGTTTGTCGATGATATGGTGGTATATGTCAGTGTCCCTAAAAATTTCACCAGGAAACATTTATTAGCATCCTTGACTTCAAATTATACTATACAATTATAGCAATAATGAGAGTATGGTATTGGCACAAAAACAGACATTTTGACCAATGGACTCAAATGAAGACAAACAAAAATTCTCATGCCTACTGACAAGTGACCTTTAATAAAGAAGACATAAATAGTTACTAGAAAAAAGACAACACCTTCAACAAATGGTCCTGGTAAATTGAATGGCTACGTATACAAGAATCCAAATAGATCCATATTTTATGGACTTGTACAAGACTCAACTCCAAATGGATCGAAGACTTCAATATGAATCCAGATACACTAACCATGATAGAAGGGCATATGTGAGAGCTGGAGAGATGTCTCAGTGGTTAAGAACACTGACTGCTCTTCCAGAGGTCCTGAGTTCAAATCCCAGCAAACATATGGTGGCTCAAAACCAACTGATGTCCTCTTCTGGTTTGCCTGAAGAGAGCTATAGTTTGCTTTTATATATAAAAAATAAATATTAAAAAAAATAAAAGGACATATCTGGAATAACTTTGAACTAATTGACACAGGAAAAATACTTAAACACTATTAATCCAGGTACTATATTAATATCAACAATTAAGGAGTGCTCATGAAACTAAAAAACTTCTGTATAGCAAAGGGCATCATCATTAAATCAAAGCAGCAACAGAGAGAATGAGAAAAAATTACTAACTACTTACCTGATAGAGTGTTAATAATATTCAAAATTTTAAATAACTCAAGAATTTTCTCTCTGGTGACTGCACAAGGCAGATACATTCAGGAGCACATGAAACACAGAAGTGGCAGAGCAGCTTGGACAGTGTCCTTCTGGGATCCATAGCACCCAGGAGCTGGGCTGCTCCACAACCATTTGTTCATCACTCCTGCCAGGGGAGAAGTGGTCTCAAGGGAGTGCTTTGACTCCTGGGTTTGGAAGTGAGAACACCATTTTCTTTCCAGTGACTAAGCAAGGTGGGTACAGCCAGAAGACCATAGAGCACAGGAGTGGCAGAATAGCTGGGACAGGGTTCTTCTGGGCTCCATCTGCACCCAGGAGCTGGGCAGAGCCACATCCCTCTGTGCCAGGGGAAAACTGGTTTCCCAGGGGTGCTGAGACAGACTTACAGGCCAAAAGAAAGGATAAGCTCCAACCTGAGACAGCAGGACCAACTAACACCAGAGATAAACAGATGGCAAAAGACAAATGCAAGAATGTTACCAACAAAAACAAAAGTCACATGGCACCATCTGAACCCAGTTCTCCCACAACAGCCAGTCCTGGATACCCCAACACACTGGAAAAGCAAGATTTGGATGTAAAATCACAGCTTGTGAAGCTGATAGAGGACTTCAAGAAGAACATAAATAACTCCCTTAAAGAAATACAGGAAACCCCAAATAAACAGGTGAAGGAATTGAACACAACCATCCAGGATCAAAAATGGAAGTAGAAACAATAAAGAAATCTCAAAGGGAAATAACTCTGGAGATAGAAAACCTAGGAAAGAAGTCAGGAATCACAGATGCAAACATCAATAACAGAATACAAGAGATAGAAGAGAGAATCTCAGATGCAGAAGATACCATAGAAAACATTGACACAACAGTCAAAGAAAATACAAAATGCAAAGAGCTCCTAACCCAAAACATCCAGGAAATCCAGGACACAATGAGAAGGACACAAATCTAAGGATAGTAGGTATGGAAGAGAGCAAAGATTTCCAAATTAAAGGGCCAGTAAATGTCTTCAACAAAATTATAGAAGTAAATTTCCCTAACCTAAAGAAAGAGACACCCATGAACATACAAAAAGCCTACAGAACTCCAAATAGATGGGACAAGAAAAGAATTTCCTCCCATCACATAATAATTGAAACACCAAATGCACTAAACAAAGAAAGCAATAAGGAAAAAAGGTCAAATAACAAATAAAGACAGAACAATCAAATAAACCCAACTTCTCATCACATACTATGAAAGTCAGAAGATTCTGTACAGATGTCAGACAGACTCTAAAGGAACACAAATGCCAACCCAGGCTACTATACCCAGCAAAACTATCAATCAGCATAGATGGAAAAAGAAGGTATTCCATAGAAAACAAATTTGCACAATATCTTTCCACAAATCTAGCCCTTCAACGGATAATGAATAGAAAACACCAACAAAAGGAGGGAAACTACACCCTAGAAAAAACAAGAACATAATCTTCTTTTAACAAACCAAAAGGAAGAGAACCACACAAACATAAATCTACTTCTAATAACAAAAATAACTGGAAGCAACAATCACTTTTCTTTAATATCTCTTAATATTGATGGACTCAATTCTCTAATAAAAAGACAAACACTAACAGACTCGATACATAAGCAGGACCCAACATTTTGCTGCATACAGGAAACTCACCTCAGGCAACAAGACAGACACTACCTCAAAGTAAAAGGCTGGAAAGCAATTTTCCAAGCAAATGGTCCCAAGAAACAAGCTGGTGTAGGAATTCTAATAGCAAATAAAATCGACATTCGGCTCCACCATCTTTGCTCCAGTGACTGGGAAGTTGGGACAGCCAGGTTCTGAGACAGACAGGCATAATATTGCTTGGGTCTCGGGCGGCTTGTGTGTATGCGGCTCCCAAGTGCTGGGCAGATCTGCAGTAACCAGCACGCCAGCTCTGCTGTGGGACTTCTGCCTGGCAGAGGTACCCCTCACTGGGCGGGAGCCTAACAGCTTTTCTTCCGCGACCTCTGTTCCCGCAGACTGCACTGAAGCAACAGGTACCCACGCTCTATCCCCAATATAACATCACTTGGGACACGGCCTGTTGGGGCTTCCATCTGCGCCCAAGAACGGGTCAGCTCTGTGGTCCTCTGGGTGCCAGATCGGCAGGCCATCGAGTCTGCAGGGTGAGCGGCGCCACGGAGAGTGCCCTCCACCATCTTTGCTCCAGTGACTGGGAAGTTGGGACAGCCAGGTTCTGAGACAGACAGGCATAATATCCCTTGGGTCTCAGGCAGCTTGTGTGTATGCGGCTCCCAAGTGCTGGGCTGATCTGCAGTAACCAGCACGCCAGCTCTGCTGTGGGACTTCTGCCTGACAGAGGGACGCCCCCTCCCCCCCAGGAGAGATCACACACCCCTGCACAGGGCAGGAGCCTACCAGCCTCCCTTTGGCGACCTCTGCTCCAGGAATCCACTAGGCTGAGCCTTTGGATGTGCAAGGCCTCCCCAATATAAGATCACTTGGGGCAAGGCACATTAGGGCTCCAAAGTCACTCAGGAGCAGGAAGGCCCCAGAAATCGGTGCCAGGGGAATCCTGGTAATCCGGGGGGGGGGCAGAAATAGCTTTGCAGGCTTACAGGAGGTCCAACCAACAGCCAGTGGCAGCAGGACCAACTAACACCAGAGGTATCCAGATGGCAAAAGGCAAACGTAGGAATGTTACTAACAGAAATCAAAGTAATGTGGGACCATCCGAACCCAACTCTCCAACAGCAGCAAACCCTGGATACCCCAACACACCCGAAAGACAAGATCTGGATTTAAAATCACTTCTCATGATCCTATTAGAGGATCACAAGAAGGACACAAATAAATCTCATAAAGAGTTACAGGAGACCATGAATCAAAGGTTAGAAGCCCTTACAAAGGAAAAACAAAAATCACTTAGAGAAATGCGGGAGAACATGGATCAAAAGATGGAGGCTCACAAGGAGACAACACAAAAATCGCTTAACGAGATGAATCAATGGGTAGATGCACTCACAAAGGAATCACAAAATTTGCATAAAGAAATGCAGAAGAATATGGGTCAACAGATGGATGCCCATAAGGAGGCAACACAAAAATTGCTTAAAGAAATGAATCAAGGGTTAGATGCCCTTACAAAGGAAACACGAGAACTGCTTAAAGAAATGCAGGAGACGATGGATCAACAGATGGAATCCCATGAGGAGGAAACACAAAAATCGCTCAGAGAAATGCAGGAGAACATGGGTCATCAGGAAGAAATCCTGAAAGAGGTAATGCAAAAATACCTTAAAGAAATACAGGAAAATACAAACAAACAAGTGAAGGATCTCAGCAAATCCATCCAGGAACTAAAAAAGGAAGTAGAAACAACTAAGAAATCACAAAGTGAGACAACTTTGGAGATAGAAAACCTTGGGAAGAAATCAGGAGTCATAGATGCAAACATCAACAATAGAATACAAGAGATGGAAGAAAGAATCTCAGGTGCTGAAGATTCCATAGAAAGCATCGACTCAACAGTCAAAGAAAACGCAAAATGCAAAAAACGTGTAACCAAAAACATCCAGGAAATCCAGGACACAATGAGAAGACCAAACCTAAGGATTATAGATATAGATGAGAGTGAAGATTTGCAACTTAAAGGGCCAGTAAACATCTTCAACAAAATTATGGAGGAAAACTTCCCTAACCTAAAGAGAGAGATGCCAGTGAACGTACAAGAAGCCTACAGAACTCCAAACAGACTAGACCAGAACAGAAATACCTCCCGTCACATAATAATCAAAACACCGAATGTTCTAAACAAAGAAAGAATACTAAAAGAAGTGAGAGAAAAGGGCCAAGTGACATACAAAGGAAGACCTATCCGTATCACATCAGACTTCTCACCAGAGACTATGAAAGCCAGAAGATCCTGGGCAGATCTCATGCAGACACTAAGACAGCACAAATGCCAGCCTAGACTACTATACCCAGCAAAACTCTCAATCACCATAGATGGAGAGACCAAGATATTCCATGATAAAACCAAATTTTCAAAATATCTTTCCACAAATCCAGCCCTGCAATGGAGGATAGGTGGAAACCTCCAATACAGGGAGAGAAACAACACCCAGGAAAAAATGAGATAATAACCTTCTTGAATCAAACCCAAAAGTAGATAACCACTCAAACATAAAGATAGCGTCAAGAATGGCAGATGGCAATAATCACTATGCCTCAATCTCTCTTAATATCAATGGTCTCAATTCCCCAATTAAAAGACATAGACTAGCAGACTGGATACGTAAACAGGAACCAGCATTTTGCTGCATGCAGGAAACGCACCTCAGTGTCAAAGACAAACACTACCTCAGAGTAAAAGGCTGGAAAACAATTTTACAAGCAAATGGCCCCAAGAAACGAGGTGGAGTAGCAATCCTAATATCAGATAAAATTGATTTTCAACCTAAAGTCATCAAAAAAGACACAGAAGGACACTACATACTGATCAAGGGAAAAATCCACCATCAAGAACTCTCAATTCTGAATATCTATGCTCCAAATGCAAGGGCACCCTCATTCGTAAAAGAAACTTTACTAAAACTCAAAGCAAACATCGCACCGCACACAATAATAGCGGGTGACTTCAACACCCCGCTCTCTGAAATGGATCATTCAGGAAAGCAGAAACTAAACAGGGACACAGTGAACTTAATTGAAGCCTTGGACCAACTGGAACTAACAGATATATATAGAACATTTCATCCTAGAGCTAAAGAATACACCTTCTTCTCAGCTCCTCATGGTACCTTCTCCAAAATTGACCATATAATTGGTCACAAATCAGACCTCAACAGATATAAGAAGATTGAAATAATCCCATGCCTACTATCAGATCACTATGGAATAAGGGTGGTCTTCAATGGCAACAAAAACAAAAGAAAACCCACGTACACATGGAGGCTGAACAATGCTCTACTCAATGATAACTTGGTCAAGGTGGAAATAAAGAAAGAAATCAAACACTTTTTGAAAGTTAATGAAAATGAAGGCACAACATACCCTAATTTATGGGACACAATGAAAGCAGTGCTAAGAGGAAAATTCATAGCCCTGAGTGCCGCCAAAAAGAAACGGGAGACAGCATACACTAACAGCTTAATGGCACACCTGAAAGCCCTGGAACAAAAAGAAGCAAATACACCAAAGAGGAGTAGAAGGCAGGAAATCATCAAACTCAGGGTTGAAATCAATCAAGTAGAAACAAATAAAACCATACAAAGAATCAACAAAACGAGGAGTTGGTTCTTTGAGAAAATCAACTAGATAGATAAGCCCTTAGCCAGACTAACCAGAAAGCACAGAGATAGTATCCAAATTAATAAAATCAGAAACGAAAAGGGAGAGATAACAACAGAAACTTAGGAAATTCAAAAAATCATCAGATCCTACTACAAAAACCTGTATTCAACACAACTAGAAAATTTTGAGGAAATGGACAATTTCCTTGACAGATACCAAGTACCAAACTTAAATCAGGATCAAATAGATCATCTAAACCGTCCTATAACCCCTGAAGAAATAGAAGTTGTCATTGGAAGTCTTCCAACCAAAAAAAGCACAGGTCCAGATGGTTTTAGTGCAGAATTCTATTAGACCTTCAAAGAAGACCTAACACCAATACTCTTCAAACTGTTCCACAAAATAGAAACAGAAGGAACAGTACCCAACTCGTTCTATGAAGCCACAATTACACTAATACCAAAAGCACACAAAGATCCGACAAAGAAAGAGACTCTCAGGCCAATCTTTCTGATGAATATCGATGCAAAAATACTCAATAAAATTCTTGCCAACCGAATCCAAGAACACATCAAAACGATCATCCACCACGATCAAGTAGGCTTCATCCCAGGGATGCAGGGATGGTTCAATATAAGGAAATCCATCAATGTAATCCACTACATAAACAATCTCAAAGAAAAAAACCACATGGTCATCTCATTAGATGCTGAGAAAGCATTTGATAAAATTCAGCATCCTTTCATGCTAAAGGTCTTGGAAAGATCAGGAATTCAAGGCCCATATTTAAACATAGTAAAAGCAATTTACAGCAAACCGGTAGCCAGCATCAATCTAAATGGAGAGAAACTTGAAGCAATCCCACTAAAATCAGGGACTAGACAAGGCTGCTCTCTCCATATCTTTTCAATATAGTACTTGAAGTTCTAGCTAGAGCAATTAGACAACAAAAAGAGGTCAAAGGGATACAAATTGGAAAGGAAGAAGTCAAACTATCACTATTTGCAGACGATATGATAGTATACTTAAGCGACCCCAAGAACTCCACCAGAGAACTCCTACAGCTGATAAACGACTTCAGCAAAGTGGCCGGATATAAAATCAACTCAAGCAAGTCAGAAGCCTTCCTATACTCAAAGGATAAGCAGGCTGAGAAAGAAGTAAGAGAAATAATACCCTTCACGATAGCCACAAACCATATTAATTATCTTGGCGTGACTCTAACCAAACAAGTGAAAGATCTGTATGACAAGAACTTCAAGTCTCTGAAGAAAGAAATTGAAGAAGACCTCAGAAGGTGGAAATATCTGCCATGCTCATGGATTGGCAGGATTAATATAGTAAAAATGAGCATCTTACCAAAAGTAATACACAGATTCAATGCAATCCCCATCAAAATCCCAACTCAGTTCTTCATAGAGTTAGAAAGAGCAATTCAAAAATTCATCTGGAATAACAGAAAACCCAGAATAGCTAAAAGTATTCTCAAGAGTAAAAGAACCTCTGGGGGAATCAGTATCCCGGACCTCAAGCTGTACTACAGAGCAATAGTGTTAAAAACTGCATGGTATTGGTACAGTAACAGACATGTAGATCAATGGAACAGAATTGAAGACCCAGAAATGAATCCACACTCCTAGGGTCACTTGATCTTTGACAAAGGAGCTAAAACCATCCAGTGGAAAAAAGATAGCCTTTTCAACAAATGGTGCTGGCTCAGCTGGAGGTCAACATGCAGAAGAATGCAAATTGACCCATCCTTATCTCCTTGCACTAAGCTCAATTCTAAGTGGATCAAAGATCTCCAAATAAAACCAGACACACTGAAACTAATAGAAGGGAAACTAGGGAAGAACCTTGAACATATGGGCACAGGGGAGAATTTCCTGAACAGAACTCCAATAGCTTATGCTCTAAGATCAAGAATAGACAAATGGGACCTCATTAAATTACAAAGTTTTTGCAAGGCAAAAGACACTGTCAAAAAGACAAAGCGGCAACCAACTAACTGGGAAATGATCTTTACCAACCTTACATCCGACAGAGGGCTAATATCCAATATATACAAAGAACTCAAGAAGTTAAACTCCAGAGAGTCAAGTAACCCTATTAAAAAATGGGTACAGAGCTACACAAAGAGTTCTCACCTGAAGAATATCTAATGGCTGAGAAGCACCTAAAGAGATGTTCATCATCCTTAGTCATTAGGGAAATGCAAATCAAAACAACCCTGAGATTCCATCTCACACCAGTCAGTATGGCTAAGATCAAAAACACAGGAGACAGCAGTTGTTGGCGAGGATGTGGAGAAAGAGGAACACTCCTACACTGCTGGTGGAATTGCAAGCTGGTACAACCACTCTGGAAAGCAGTCTGGCGGTTCCTCAGAAAACTGGGCATGACACTCCCGGAGGATCTGGCTATTCCACTCCTGGGCATATACCCAGAGACTTTACCTGCATGCAATAAGGACACATGCTCTACTATGTTCATAGCAGCCTTATTTATAATAGCCAGAAGCTGGAAAGAACCCAGATGTCCCTCAACGGAGGAATGGATTCAGAAGATGTGGTATATCTACACAATGGAATACTACTCTGCAATTAAAAACAATGAATTCACGAAATTCCTAGGCAAATAGTAAGATCTTGAAAATATCATCCTTAGTGAGGTAACCCAATCACAAAAGAACACACATGGTATGCAGTCACTGATAAGGGGATATTGACCCAGAATCTCGGAATAACCTAGACACAATCTGCATATCAATAGATTTCTAAAAAGATGGTAGGAGTGACCCCTGGTCCTGGAAAGACTGGATGTAGGGGAACGCCAGGACAGAGTAACGAGAGGGGGTTGAATGGAGAAAAGAGGGAGGGAAGTGGGTTTATGGGACTTTCGGGGAAGGAGGAAACGGGAAAGGGAATGTGATTTGGAATGTAAATTAAAAAATAAAATAAAAAAAAACAAAAACCAAAAACCGCATGGTATTGGTACAGTGACAGACATGTAGATCAATGGAACAGAATTGAAGACCCAGAAATGAATCCACACTCCTATGGTCACTTGATCTTTGACAAAGGAGCTACAACCATCCAGTGGAAAAAAAGATAGCCTTTTCAACAAATGATGCTGGCTCAGCTGGAGGTCAACATGCAGAAGAATGCAAATTGACCCATTCTTATCTCCTTGCACTAAGCTCAATTCTAAGTGGATCAAAGATCTCCAAATAAAACCAGACACACTGAAACTAATAGAAGGGAAACTAGGGAAGAACCTTGAACATATGGGCACAGGGGAGAATTTCCTGAACAGAACTCCAATAGCTTATGCTCTAAGATCAAGAATAGACAAATGGGACCTCATTAAATTACAAAGTTTTTGCAAGGCAAAAGACACTGTCAAAAAGACAAAGCGGCAACCAACTAACTGGGAAATGATCTTTACCAACCTTACATCCGACAGAGGGCTAATATCCAATATATACAAAGAACTCAAGAAGTTAAACTCCAGAGAGTCAAGTAACCCTATTAAAAAATGGGTACAGAGCTACACAAAGAGTTCTCACCTGAAGAATATCTAATGGCTGAGAAGCACCTAAAGAGATGTTCATCATCCTTAGTCATTAGGGAAATGCAAATCAAAACAACCCTGAGATTCCATCTCACACCAGTCAGGATGGCTAAGATCAAAAACACAGGTGACAGCAGTTGTTGGCGAGGATGTGGAGAAAGAGGAACACTCCTCCACTGCTGGTGGGATTGCAAGCTGGTACAACCACTCTGGAAAGCAGTCTGGCGGTTCCTCAGAAAACTGGGCATGACACTCCGGAGGATCTGGCTATACCACTCCTGGGCATATACCCAGAGACTTTACCTGCATGCAATAAGGACACATGCTCCACTATGTTCATAGCAGCCTTATTTATAATAGCCAGAAGCTTGAAAGAACCCAGATGTCCCTCAACGGAGGAATGGATTCAGAAGATGTGGTATATCTACACAATGGAATACTACTCTGCAATTAAAAACAATGAATTCACGAAATTCCTAGGCAAATAGTCAGATCTTGAAAATATCATCCTTAGTGAGGTAACCCAATCACAAAAGAACACACATGGAATGCAGTCACTGATAAGGGGGTATTGACCCAGAATCTCGGAATACCTTAGACACAATCCGCATATCAGTAGATTTCTAAGAAGATGGAAGGAGAGACCCCTGGTCCTGGAAAGACTGGATGTAGGGGAACGCCAGGACAGTGTAACGAGAGGGGGTTGAATGGAGAAAAGAGGGAGGGAAGTGGGCTTATGGGACTTTCGGGGAGGGAGGAAACGGGAAAGGGGAAATGAGTTGGAATGTAAATAAAAAAAAATAAAATAAATAATTAAAAAAAAGATTACCTTTAATCTAAAAAAAATCGACATTCAACCTAAAGGAACCAAAAATATAAGGAGGGACACTTCATACTCATCAATGGAAAATCTATCATGATGAACTCTCAATTCTGAAAATCTATGCTCCAAATGCAAGGGCACCCACATTCATATAACAAACTTTACTAAAGCTCAAATCATACATTGCACCTCACAAAATAATAGTGGGAGACTTCAACACCCCACTCTCATACAAGGACATATTATGGAAACAAGCTAAACAGACACTCAGTGAAACTAACAGAAATTATGGACCAAATGGATTTAACAGACATCTATAGAACATTTTATCCTAAAGCAAAAGAATATACCTTTTTCACAGCACCTCATGGTACCTTCTCCAAAATTGAACATACACTCAATCACAAGACAGACCTCAACATATATAAGAAGATTGAAATAATCTCATGTACACTATCAGATCACCACAGACTCCGGCTGGTCTTCAATAACAACAAAAACAAAAGAAAAACCACATACACATGGAAACTGACCAACATTCCACACATTGATAACTTTGTCAAGGAAGAAATAAGAAAAAAAAGAAATTTAAGAATTTTAAGAATTTAATGAAAATGAAGACAAAACATACCCAAACTTATGAGACACAATGAAAGCAATGCTAAGAGGCACTCATAGATCTGAGTGCCTCCACAAAGAAACTGGAAAGATCATACACTAGGAGCTTTATAGCACATCTGAAGGCTCTAGAACAAAAAGAAGCAAATACACCCAAGAGGATTAAATGGCAGGAAATAATCAAACTAAGGGCTGAAATCAAACAAGTATAAACAAAAGGAACTATAGAAAGAATCAACCAAACCAGGAGCTTGTTCTTTGAAAAAAAAATCAAGATAGATAAACCCTTAGCCAAACTAACCAGAGGGCACAGAGACAGTATCCAAATCAACAAAATCAGAAATAAAAAGAGAGACATAACAACAGATACTGAGGAAATCCAAAAAAAAAAATCATCAAATCCTATTACAAAAGACTACACTTAACGAAACTGGAAAATCTATATGAAATGGACAATTTTCCTGAGAGATACCAGGTACCAAAGTTAAATCAATATCAGATAAATGATCTAAACAATCCCATAACCCCTAAAGAAATAGAAGCAGTCATTAATCATCTCCCAAAAATCCCAGGATCAGATGGGTTTAGTGCAGTGTTCTACCAGACCTTCAGAGAAGACCTACTCTTCAAACTATTCCACAAAATAGAAACAGAAGGAACACTACCCAGTTCATTCTATGAAGCTACAATTACTCTGACACCAAAACCACACAAAGACACAACAAAGAAAGAGAACTTTAGACCAATTTTTCTTATGAATATCGATGCAAAAATCCTCAATAGAATTCTTGCCAACTGAATCCAAGAATGCAACAAAATGATCATCCATTATGATCAAGTAGGCTTCACCCGAGTGACACAGGGATGATTCAATATATGAAAATCTATCAATGTAATCCACTAACTAAACAAACTCAAAGAAAAAAAGCCACATAATCATTTCATTAGATGCTGAGAAAGCATTTGACAAAATCCAACACCTGTTCATGATAAAATCTTGGAAAATCAGGAATTCAAGGCCCATATGTAAACATAGTAAAAGCAATATACTGTAAACCAGTAGCCAACATCAAATTAAATGGAGAGAAATTTGAAGTATTCCCACTGAAATCTGGGACTAGAAAAGGCTGTCCACTCTCTCTCTCTACCTGTTCAATATAGTACTCAAAGTCCTAGCCAGAGCAATTAGACAACAAAAGGAAGTCAAAGGTATACAAATTGAAAAGGAAGAAGTCAAACTATCACTATTTGCAGATGATATCATAGGATACTTCAGTGAGTCCAAAAATTTCACCAGAGAACTCCTAAACCTGATAAACAAGTTCAGCAATGTGACTGGATATAAAATTAACTCAAACAAATCGTAGCCTTCCTATACTCAAAGAAAAAAAGAGACTGAGAAAGAAAATAGGGAAATAACACCCTTCACAATAGTCACAAAAATATAAAATATCTTGTTGTGACTCTAATCAAACAAGTGAAAGATTTGTAAGAGAAGAACTTCAAGTCTCTGAAGAAAGAAATTTAAGATCTCTGAAGGTGGAAGGAACTCCCATGCTCATGGATTGGAAGGTTAATATAGTAAAAATGGCCATCTTGCCTACAGCAATCTTCACAGAGAAAGAACAATTGAACAATTTCCAATTTTATCTGGTATTAAAAAACAACACAAAACAAAACAAATGAACAAACAAAAAATACAACCCAGGATAGCAAAATCTATTCTCAATAAAATACAAAAAAAAGAACTTCATGAGTAAGTCACCATCTCTGACCTCAAGCTATACTATAGAGGTGGATGGAAGAAACTGGGTGGGAAGTGAGGAGGGGAACAAGAGTGAGGATCAAGTATGGGAAGCAAAGTAGAGAGGACTGGGACAAGTGAGCAATTTGGGACAGGGGAGACTTCTGGAAGTCTGTGTGTGAGGGGGGAACCCTAGCTGAAACTCCTATCAGGTAAGGATATGGACTCTGATGTGGCCATCTCTTTTAGCCAGGTGTGACTTGCACTGGAGGGATGAGCACAACAACTGACCCAAAAAACCTTCAAACCTAAATCTGTCATCCCTAAAAAATGAACAGAAATAAAGATAGAGCAGAGATTGAAGGAATGGCCAACCAATAACTGACCCAACTTGAGACCCATTCCATGGAACAGAGCCAACCTCTTATACTATTAATGATATTGTTTTATGCTGCAGGCCAGAACCTAGCATAACTCTATATTGAGAAGCTTTGTCAAGCATCAGAGGAAGGCAGATTCAGAAACCCACAGCAGAATATTAGGTGGGTCCTGGGGAGTCTTGTGGAAGAGTCAGGAAATGGATTGTAAGTACTGCATAGATCAAGGATCCCACAAAAAGACCTACAGTCAACTAACCTGGGTCCATGGGGAGCTCACAAAGACTGAACCACCAAACAAAGAGCATGGTGGGGCTGGACATAGGCCCCCTTCCCATATGTAACAGATAAGCAACTTGGTCTTCATATAGGTCCCCTAATAATTTGAGCAAGGGCTATAACTGTCTCTGTTCCCTGTCTTTGTATCCCTCTCTCCTAGCTGGGCTGTCTTGTCTGGTCTCAGTGAGAGAGGGTAGATCTTGTCCTGCTGAGACCTGATTTCCAAGGTGAAATGGTACACATTGGAGACTTCCTTCTCTCTGAGGAGAAATGAGGGAAAAGAAGAAGAGAGGGGGATTAGGAAGAGAGGGGTGTTGTTCTGTGACCAGGATGTAAAGTGAATAAAAAACAGGCATGCAAATCTAAAGACAGTATTGCCAGAAGAGGAAACTGAAATGGCCAAGAAACATATCTGTAACATCATTAGTCATCAGGGAAATGCAAATCAAAACAGTATTAAGATTTCATTGTACACCTAACTGATTGGCTAACATCAATAAACAAATACATAACAAAGGAGAAATTTCGGGTTAAAGGTTTTGTGGGTTGGTTGTTGTCCCAGTCCCAGTCCCTTCAGCTCATGCTGGGAAGATGTGAAGTAATTCTAACACTCCTCCATTGCTGGTGGGAGTGCAAACCTCTTGGCCACATTGTGGATGATTCCTCAGGAAGATAGGATTTAATCTACCTAATAACTTGTCTATATTACTCTTAAGCACAAATTCAGGTGATGCATCAACCTATCACAGAGACACTTTTTTTTTTTTTTTTTTTTTTTTTTTTGGTTTTTTGAGACAGGGTTTCTCTGTATAGCTCTGGCTGTCCTGGAACTCACTCTGTAGACCAGGCTTGCCTTGAACTCAAAAATTTGCCTGCCTATGCCTCCCAAGTGCTGGGATTAAAGGCGTGCGCCACCACTGCCTGGCTAAAGAGACACTTTTTCAACTATGTTCATTGCTGCTCTATTAATTGTCAGTAATCATAAACAACCTGTTTCACAATAGAATGGACCAAGAAAATGTGGTACAGAATGGAGTGTTACTCAGCAGTTAAAAAATAATATTCACAGGTAAATTGTAGAAATATTTATCTTGAGTGGGATAACACAGACTGTAGTGGTTATTCCTGATTGTCAACTTGACTGTATCTGAAATGAACTACAATCAAGATTGGAAGGCTTACCTATGATCCTAATCTGGAGGCTCAGAGATACAAGTTTCTGACATGGACCTTGGTATGGAGATCTTGAGGCATAGAGGGTATGAATTCCAGAAGATTCAGATAGAGAGTTCTCAAAATTCAAGGCCATCTAGAATTAAAATCTCGGTGGGACATGCCTTTAATCTGGGCCACACCCTTTGTTGGAGACCTACATAAGGACATTGGAAGAAGACTCACTCACTCTTCTTTCCTTGCCTGCTTTCCTCGTGGCACTGAGCAACTGCTAGATCCTTGAACTACCATCCACAGCTACTGCTGTCCATTGTTGGGGAGTTGGACTACAGACTGTAAGTCATCAACAAATTCCCTAACTATATAGAAACTACCCATACATTCTGTGACTCTTGAGAACCCTGACTAATACACAGACCTAGAAGGGAGAACTTGTATATACACACTTTTATATGGATATTTGATTTTAAGTCAATAATAAGCAAGCTAGAATCCACTGAACCACAGAAGTTAGGTATATAGTAAGGGACAATTTGTGAAACAGAGATGTCCATAGGGAAGGGAAAAACAGTAGAAGAACTTGGAAAGCAAGTTGGAAGTGTTAGGGAACAGGGGAAGGGAAAATGAATACATGAAAAAGCATCCACAATTCTGTGCTCTTTGGGGCTATTTCCTAGGCTATAAGGTGCTCTTCAGAAACTGACAGTAAGGCTATATTGCTAAAGTTAAAACCTACAAAACTCATTGAACACAAAGATGATGAGCTGGTGCCTATCTAGAGTCTTCAGCCATCTTGGCTAGTATCATTGATATTGAAAATATCCCTGGTATTTATACATTGCCTAACGACATTCATAAAATAATACATAACTACAAACCCTTTGATCTAAAATAGTGTTCTGCTGCTATAATATGTGCTAGAGTGATCATGGTACAAAGCTGTGGGAGTATTGAATCAATATCTGAGTTAAAGACCACTCAATGCAATGGAGTCTTTGTCTGATGTTGCATGGATAACCATGAACCTGAGACTAGATAACCTAGGCAAAACAAAAACAAAAACAAACAAACGAACAAACAAATAAATAAACTGTTCTATTAAAGCAATGTGGTAATAAAATGACACCTAATAACATTCTGCTATTCTCTCTCATAGGTCAGTGGTATACTCAGTTGTCATCGGATAAGATTCCTCCAATAGCAGATGGGAACAAATAGAGAGACCCGCAGTACAAAAAAACTCAGAGTGAGAGATCTTTGAACACAATGCTAAATGGGATGTCTTCAATAAATCCCTCATGTCAGGGATCTAGAACCTATGGAAGTAGGCAGAAAGAATGTGAGAACCAGAGGAAATTAGAGGACACCCAGAAGACAAACCTTCTAAACACTGCAGGACTAATTCATATATGAATTCACAGAGACTGTCCAATCATACACAGGGCATGGAAAGAACCTGTAGGATAACAAAAAGAGGAACAAAATGGGCCCTAGAGCTGAAGGAAGTTAATACATGTCTTCATCCATAACCCATGACTACCTCCTATTGATAAACACTTGCAAAAATAAAATTAGTTTTCTTCAAGAGAATCTCACTTGGAGGAAAAACTACTCTGAGGTGTAGGGTTCATCGTTCAATAGTAGATGGTCAACAGAAAAAAAAAACTTGATAACATCTTTGGGGGTTCTTTTTTTCATAATATCATGTGGGGACTTTTTCTTTTAAAATTTTATCATTTTTCATTTTTACTCTCTCTCTCTCAGTCTCTCTCTCTCCAGTGTTTCTTCACATAGATATTTTGGATTCTAGATTTACATTTTGGTGTGATTCCTGAGTTTGGGAATGAAAGGACATCTATGTCTATCTCTATTTCTTGTTCCTTTCCTTGGGATCTTTTCAGTTTGTTTGTTTGTTTTGTCTTCTTCCCATTTACTTTGTTTCATTTAATTTTTTATTTTATTATTACTTCGATTTCTCAGTTTCTAATGAGAGACAAGAAGGGTCTTAAGTTCAAGGATGGAGAAAGCAACAAATCTCTGAACATTCAAGCTAAAGTGGACTTTGGATGGGATTAGACTTGGGGAGGAACTGGAAGTTACAGAGGGAGAGGAAATTGTAATTAGGATATAGTACATGAAAAATTATTTAAAATAAAGGAAAAATATGTGAAAACCAAACTGGTAAAAATGTCTATGTATGCATTCTCAATTTTATATCTGTATATTTAGCTATACACTTAAAATTCCAACATTAAATGGTTGTCCAAGATTTGAAGACAAGCATTTAACATGACATAAACTCCAATTATGAAATTTATATAAGGATATAAATATTTAGCATAGAAAGAATTTGTGGATACTCATGTTTTGCTGTGTGACATTAAGATCATATAATTAGTATTAGAATTCTATTCTACTCACAGTCTCTAAAAACAACCATGTTATACTTCTTTCAACTTCTGAAAGGTTAGTATTCTTCTGTTAATTACAGATGTTCTTGGACAATTTCTAATTTGCTCATCATGCATGCTGACTAATATCACACTTCCAACGTCTACTGCATCCCTGCTACAACTGTCTACTACTTCTATTTTGCCATATATTTTTTTTATCATTCATATGTGCATTTGTTTCATTTTTGAGCCTTTGAGGTTAACCAGGGCCAATGATGTGAACATTATTTGGAGCTATTTAATGAATTCTGGTGGGTTCATTAAGTGGGTTCAAAATGAAAGACAATTATGATTTCTCTCTCAAGCTATTACTAGCCAATATTTAGCAATAAGAAGTAGGACTTTGTGATCCCTTCTTGTTTGGGGCCAGAACAGTCTTCTGCAGCTATTATGATCACTTTGGAGTTGAACTAAGACTAGAAAATGGTATTTTCAGTGATACCTCATCATCTTTATTCTTGTGTCATATTTGAACTTAATAGGAGGTTATTTTAATGTCCTACTTAGAACTAAGTCCTCAAGTATTACCTATTCTTGCATGTTGGATGGTCACAAGTCTCTGCCTTTACTACTGTTTACTGCAAAGAGAGGCTTCTCTGATAAAACTGGGAGCAGAGATGGTCTAAGGGCATTAACATTTTTATTTAGAAGTCAGTTCCATATTATGTAAATGTAGGTAAACTACAAAATTAACACATTATTTATATTAGAGGAAAAACACTTAGAATGCAAGAAGTCCCATAATCAATTGTAACGTCCACTATTGGCTCTAATGTAGATTTATACTATGGATTCCTTTGTGTGGAGTTGACCTCGTTAAATCAGATATTGGTTACCCCTCAAGAGTCACAGTACTATTTAAGACTTTTTGTCAATATTAATAGGATTAGATTTATGTTGCCTGACAGGTTGGTATTATAGTTCATATAGTTAAGTAAAATCATTTTGTCCTGTCTTCCTTAAAAGTGTGCATATCACTTCCAGCACTATAAAAGCTAGTGAGCAGGGAGCAAGCTTCTGACTCAGTTCCAATTGGATTTGACAATGTCATGCAATCAACCTACGTGTTGTCTCTGGCACTATGGTCATTTCATCTAGTTGTTTTTAGTAATCAAGAGGAACAACAAGAGCTTATCTTGTTCTCTAAAAGCTATATTTCTTGAAAGAGGTCATTGTCAGGAGAGGTATAATAGTTAAATATAGATAAAATAAAAATGAGTACAGGGTATGGACAGATTTAATCTTTGAGGAAGAATGGCAGGCTTAAGAGTAGATGGAATGGAAAAAAATAGAGAGAAGGATATAAATAATTGTACTAGTCAGGATATTCATATCATTCTGTTAGGACTCGTAAATCTCATTACTACCATAAGAGCTTAGAATTCCATTGACTGTACAGATATATCAGTAAATACTTATGTATATATCTCAAGAAGGCTGATTTTAGTTCCTTTGTGATGATGTGAAATAGACTGTATTTATTAAAAGTGATAAATGGTTAATAAAGAAACAAATGGTATAGGAAAAAATAACCTTAAAATCTTTTAGATATATCGGCAGTTAGTACTAGATTCAAGTTGTACAATTAATGTATATGAATATACAAGTATTCAAAGCATGAAAAACACAGGGTAAAGAACTAAAAATAAATATGATATATACTACATTTATTATATTATGGATAATATACTTAATATATAATATTATATATTTTTTTAGAAATTCTGCTCTAAATCTTTACCAAACCCTATGTTGATTCGAATAGTTATGGCTCCCATAAACTTGTGTTTGGCCCAAAGCGAGTGATACTATTACAAAGTGCGAACTTTTGGAGAAAGTATATCACTGTGAGGGCATACTGTGAGGTCTCAGATGTTTAAGATATAGCCAGTGTGGTGCACAATCTCCTTGTGCTGCCAGTTAATCAATATGTAGAATGCTCAGGTCCTACTCCAGCACCATGTCTGGGTACATGCTGCCTTCTTCTTATCATGAGAGTAATGGACTAAACCTCTGAAACAGTAAGCCAACCCCAATTAAATGCTTTGTTATATAAGAGTTGAAATGGTTATGGTGTCTCTTCATAACAAGAGAAACCTTATCTGAGACAACACCCTTCCCTCTGAGTCAGAAAGTAATGTGAAAGAAGAAGCAATAAGTTTCTAAGCTAAAAAGCATGGATTACTCCAAGGAAAAAAAATCTTTCAGACACAACAGGACTGAAGCACATATGAAATTAAAGAGACTATGTGTCAGCATTCAGAGGGCCTTAACAGATCTAAGGGAGAGTCCCAACTCTTAGAAGGGGAAGTAGACAGGGCTCCCATACTCAAGAATCTATCTCCACTTCAATATCTACTTCAAAGGAATAGAACAGTTTTCTTTAATGAAGTCTCACTGTGTATATTAACCACATTTAATGACAGACAGCCTGCCTAGCAGTAAATTATTAACAAAAAATGAATGATGTGCTATTTCTTACCTTTAATTAATTATATTATTTATATACATTCCAGTTGTTTCCCCCCTTCCTGGTTCCCCCTCCCACAATTACTCATCCCATTCCTCCTGCTCCCTGTGACCAAGAGGATAGTCCCACTTCACCACTCAGCCAGGCATTCCCACTAACTGGGGCCTAAAGTCTCCAAGGGCTGGGCTCATCTTCTCCCACAGAAGCTAGACCAGGCAGTCTTTTACTATATATGTGCTAGGGGCCTTGGATCAACCCAGGTATGCTGCCTGGATGGTGGCTGAGTCTCTGGGAGCCCCCAGAGGTCTGGAATAGTTGACACTGATGGCCTTCTTATGGGGTCACCCTCCCCTTCAGCTTCTTCAATCCTTCCCCTAATTCCTCCACTGGGATCCCTTACTTCAGTCCAATGGTTATTTTTATAGACTTTTTCCCACATATTGCTTTTGTCTGGGCAATTTTTGATGATACAGATCTTCTGATTTTGCTGTTATGGTTTCTGTTATGGATATTATGATGTGTGTGTGTGTGTGTGTGTGTGTGTGTGTGTGTGTGTGTGTGTGTTTGCATGTGTTTTTATGATATTTCTTCATTATTTAGTTATATTTTTCCTTTGGTTTTGCTTGTTTTACTGTTTGTTTTCTAAAGAAAGTAAAGCAGAAAGAAGGGTTTTGAGTAAGCAAGTAAAAGGGAAAGATCTTGGATGAGTTGGAGAAGGGGAAACCGTGATCAAAATATATTTTTTGAAAAACTGATAAAAACACATAGTTTAAGGATCAGACATTGGGCAAATATTTTGTAAACTAGTAAAGAAGCAAAACAAAGTGAAGAATAATAAATAGCAATCTGAAGGAACAGATGGTCAAAGCCATGTAAAATCATATGGTGGGGAAAAAGGGCAAAATATGGAATAATTTCAAAACAGATTGGAGGTAAAGAAAAATATACAATTATTCATTCAGGTGCTGAAGATAAATCAAACCTTGTAAAAATTCATTACTTTAAAAACAATCACCTCAACTAAAGTGTTTCTATTTTCTTTAAATACTCTGCTGATTTCAAATTACAAATGTTTTTTGTAATGACTAAATTTTCTGCTGTATAACAGCAGTATATCTGTTATGAAAAGCTTATTATCACAACCCAAAGACACTAATAGCTTATACAACCTACAGATGGTGGTGAATGTATGTTGCAAACAGAGCATTATAATTTGTTCAAACTGTAAACCTTCTTTTAAAGTGCATATCTGGGTAGCCTTTCATTCAGTCTCTGCTCCATACCTTGTCTCTGTGTTTGCTGCCATGAGATATTTGTACCTCTTTCTAAGAAGGACCAAAGCATTCACATTTTGGTCTTTCTTCATGAGCTTCATGTGGTCTGTGAATTTTATCTTGGGTATTCTGAGCTTTTGGGCTAATAACCAGTTATCAGTGAGTGCCTTCCCTTACATAGTCACGAGACCCAGACTCTACTGTGGATGTTAAGAAGTATATGCTGACAGGAGCCTGATAGAGCTATCTCCTGAAAGACTATGTCAGAGCCTGACAAATACAGAGGTGGATGCTCATAGCCAACCATTGGACTGAGCACAGGGTCCCCAATGGGCTCCCCAATGGAGGAGTTAGAAAAAGGCCTGAAGTAGCTGAAGGGGTTTGAAACCGCATAGAAAGAACCATAATATCAACCAACCAGATTCCCCAGAGTTCCCAGGGAGTAAACCACCAACCAAGGAGTATACCTGGAGGGACCCATGGCTCCAGCTGCATATGTGGCAGAGGATGGCCTTGTCAGGCATCAATGGGAGGAGAGGCCCTTGGTCCTGTGAAGGCTCGATGCCCCAGTGTAGGGGAAATTGAGAGCAGACAGGTGGGAGTGGGTGGGTAGGGGAACACCCTGATAGAAACAGGATTTCCGGGGGTTGGGGTACCGGGAAAGGGGACAATATTTGAAATGCAAATAAAATATTCAATAAGTAAAATTAATAAAATGAAAAAAAAAAGTTCATTTTCAGTAGTCCCCAATTTTTTCCATTATCTATCTATTTAATTAGGAAAATAAATGCAAAGACATAAAGACATATTGAATAAGAACCCAGTAAAATACCGACCAGATATGAAAGGTTTAATGAAAGCTTGATAAAAAGTATCCCAAAATTGGGATAAGACTTTGACAAAATTACAAGCATAACTAAAGCAAACAGTACTACAAGGGAGATTTTTTTTATCTTTATTAAATTGTGTTAACAATTTTCTTAAGTTTTAATTTAGTAGCAGTATTCATATATAATATAGTTAATGTAAAGATATTCAAAGTTAAAATTTATTCTACTAAATATGGGTTAAAATAGAGATAAAGCATCCTTGCTCATATATATATATATATATATATATATATATATATATATATATATGCATAACTATTTGAAATACATATTCATCAGAACTAATTCATCTAACTCCAATCACATCTTATTTTAAGCTCACAAGCACTGGCAATTTTTGCCTTTATTATGAGGAAAAAAACAATCACATTTGAGAGCCTTGTCATTTTGCAGGTAATGAGTCTAATATGACATTTTGGAAAATGCTTTGCTGTGACTAGAATAGCAATGTTGATTTTACATTTTAAAAGACACTTCCAAACACATAGAGTGAGGACAATTTCACGCAGGCATCTATTTTTCTACCCATTCTAAAATTGAATGTGAGTTAAATTCTAAATTACAGTAATTGTGAACTGTTTTCGTTCTACTTCAGAGTTTCAAATCATGGGCTAAGTCTGCTTCTGAAAGCAGAATCATATCAATGGAATATGATTTTCAATCCTGCTATTATTGATCTTCATCCAAGGTATTTGCTTTATATTCATGGCAAATTCTAACAATTATGATTAAAACAGAAGTATAAAATGAACAAAGTCACTATAGGCCATTGATAGTGAAGTAAACATTTCCTATTATGCTAAAATCTTAAAGTCATTATAATCAGATCATTAGCAGAACTGAATATGGACACTCAATTCAGGACATATTAATGAAAACAAGAAGTGACTATTCTAACAGCTTTTCTCTGATATTATTCATCTGTATTTTCTATATTAAAACTCTTGCAAAAATTGAAATCAAAAGTGGTATTTTGTAAAACATAATTCCATGAAGTAATGATACAGCAAAAATTACAGCAGAAAAAGTGAATAGGTAAAGCATTTATTCAGGACTTGTCCAATAGCAGAAAGAGTATATAGCACTAGCAGCATTAAATTAGATAAAATGAACTTCAAGATTTTGAAAATGAGGGTTGGGTTCAAGCTGTAGCCTCAAGTTCAGTTATAAGCTGCTTTACAGGGAGGTATCTTCTTGATTGTTTGACATCTGAGAGATGATACTCCAGAGAAATACTTTTCCAGATACTTGTTTGGAAAACTTGTAAGAACCTTTGGAAAAGATTAATATCTTCAGATATATCTATATCTATATCTATATCTATATCTATATCTATATCTATATCTATCTAGATATATCTATATCAAATATCTAAGTATCAAAAATATAATTACAAGCTATTGGATTTTTGTTTGTTTTGCTTTGCTTCTCATGTTTAGTGTAACTCCAAAGTTCATATGATAAAGAGATACTACCCAACAGGGACCTGGGGGAATACTCAAGACTTGGGTACATTTCTCCTCACCATCAAGTTCTCTTCCTTTTACATTCTCTGTCTCTCTCTCTCTCTCTCTCTCTCTCTCTCTCTCTCTCTCTCTCTCTCTCTCTCTCTCTCTCTTTCTCTTTCTCTCTCCCTCTCTCTTGTTCTTGTTCTTGATCTTGTTCTTTCTCTTTCTTTTGGAAAAGTGAGCTTTTCTGAAATCCTATTCTCTCCACTATGTTGTGTTGTTCCAGATTAACAGCAGCACATTCGAAAAAGATTCAGCTAGACATGGTTGAAACACATGCAATTAATAGCTAGAAGGCAGATCTCTAGTCCCCCACCTGTGTTCATTATATGTTTTTTCTGATGAAACAATCATATTAAGTTCAAAGAAAATAAGTTGTTTAAATCACTTTGAAATTCATTTTAGTGAGTAAAGTTTGTAGTAATAGGCTAGGTAAATTATATAATATTTTGGTCAAAGATTAATCAAAAATTCTTGTGTTAAATGATGAATATTCTGATTGCATTGTGAACAGCAAATGACAGGTTCATGAAGAAAGACAATCTAGGGAAACAATGAAATCCCCTTTGTTACATAATTATTAACTTGTATATATTTATTTACTTAGTGTTTGTGTGTGTGTTTATGAAAATGTACATACAATGGTACCATGTGGAAGTCAGTGTACAACACATAGAAGTCAGTTCTATCCTTCTATCTTGTGGGTTCCTGTAATTAAAGTCAGATTATCTGCTGTAAATTCTTAGTCAAATGTCTTGCCTACTGATAATTGGCTGTACATTTTCTGGCTTTTTGTTTGTTTGTTTTGCTTTGCTTTGCTTGTTATTGTTTTGTTTTCTAAAATGTCTGGGCTATCCATCTGGGAAATTGGAGCTTAAGGCCTAACATGGTCGTAAGCCTGTTCTAAAATGAGTGAGTTAAGACCTCTTGATAGGAGGCTGAATTTAACTGTGACATATTTATTAATCGAACTGAGAAAATTTCAAGGCAATTCACCATTGACATAATGTTATGGATTTTATTGGATATCTTGAGGCATTACAAAAAGAAAAGCTAAGCAGTATAATTTAAAAATTTGAAGTTTATCCAGAGGATGAGAAGGGTTCATATTGAGTCCAAGGAAAGTGTCTTAGTCAGGGTTTCTATTCCTGCACAAACATCATGACCGACCAAGAAGCAAGTTGGGGAGGAAAGGGTTTACTCAGCTTACACTTCTGTGTTGTTGTTCATCACAAAAGGAAGTCAGGACTGGAACTCAAGCAGGTCAGGAAGCAGGAGCTGATGCAGAGGCCATGGAGGGCTGTTCCTTACTGGCTTGCTTCCCCTGGCTTGCTCAGCCTGCTTTCTTATAGAACCCAAGAATACCAGACCAGGGATGGTACCACCCACAAGAGGCCCTCCCTGCTTGATCACTAACTGTGAAAATGCCCCACAGTTGGATCTCATGGAGACATTTCGCCAACTGAAACTCCTTTCTTTGTGATAACTCCAGCCTGTGTCAAGTTGACACACAAAACCAGCACGTACAGAAAGTATGATTTCTATGGAGATTAGCACCCAATTAATTTGTGCCACAATAGGTGACTTGAAGGTATAGAATAGAATAGAATGCCAAACTACACTGAAAGCTAAAAAGTGTTCCAAAGTTATCCTATGATGAAATATCAGTGGGTCCTTTTTCATGAATTACCACCTATGGAATTGTTTATTGAGTGCATTTATTTCCCTGTCCTTGTTCAAGACTTTCGGACACTTTGAAATTAAGGGCAGAACTGTACCTGATAGAACTTGGAATGCTTTGTCATACTGACTTTGTAGTAAATACAAATGTAAAACTTGTGTGGTTGTAGGTAGGTTCCCACTCTGGGACTCCAGTGGAAATGTTTGCCATTTAGAAAGTGTTTAGCAGCAATAGAATCCCATAAGCAACCTTGACAGAATGGTATGTGGAGTTACAGAGGTAAGCCAGTGTAATAGTAGAGCCCTCCAGTACTCACAGGAACTGATTTTAGAGTAAGATGCAGGCCGAGAGCATAGCTATCCATTGAGAGTGTGCACACAAGCTTCAGTCAGAAAGACATGCACACGAGACAACTCAAGTTTTGGGCTCCAAATTTTATAGCCAAAGTTGAGAGAGAGCAGATGTGATGCTACATTATTTGTTTTTTTCTTATATTTTCTGAGTAGGAATGTTTTTCTGTACCTGGACCATTACTGAAATGTAGGGAGAGAATATACATATATATATATATATATATATATATATATATATATATATATATATATATATATATATATCCTTAAAATTTTAAGGAGAATTGGGAATGAAATGAATGATGCAACTTGTGTTTACAATTTGACAGGACATGGACTTTTAAGGACTAGGATGGTATATGGTGTGATATGATTTAGTTGTTGAATGACAGACTTTTGAGCTAAAGGTTTGAACTCCAGCTGATGGAGCTATGGAGAACTAGCAGAAACTTTGAGGGCCAAGGTCTAGTAAAGGAAGGTTATAGGGTATATTACTACATGTAATATTAGAATAAAGCACCCTCTAGCTTCCTCCTCACCTTGAAATGAACAGCACTGATTCTAATGAAATGTGTGCATGCTGTCTATCATACACTCTATCTATACACAGCCTCAAAAGAAACAAAGCAGTATAAGCTTCTGAACTGTCAGCCTCTTTACCTGAGGAGCTAAAAGTGACCTAGAAGCCTCCTCTTGATGACTGTGTTTCATAGCATCCAACCCTGCCACTCCAACTGCTAAGAAGAAAATTAGTAATAGTCATAACCAAGTTGTGATGTCGACAACCATAGCAAAGAATGTGACAGCAAAATATAACCAAGGGTGTAATAGTAGCATTTATATTCTGGGGAATTTTAATCTGACAACATGACTGTTCTGGCACAGGATGGCATCATAGTTCTGTGTGATCCAGCTGGAATATAAACATACTTTTAACCCCTTTGGCTGGAATACAGACATGCCCTTAGTGTACAACTTTCATCCCAAATGATGAAAGTAAAATTAGTTTGAAGAAGGAAGCAGCCATGTTTGAAGGTATCCTCTAATCAACTTAGGGGCAGACTAAATGACAAATCAGAGAAAGATTTGACCAAATGAATCAGTGAAAGCATATGCAGAACTCACACTAGAACAGGACCAGAAAGTGGGGCTAATTATGAACAACAAGAGAGAGAAAAGGGTGGTATATATGTAGGGAAAACACTGATAATTTAGGTCATAGTCTACCATGTCCAGATATCTCCTCTGAGCTTGTCACAAAATGGAGGACTCACTTTACTAGCAGAGCTTTTCTTTCTCAGAACTTGTCTGCAGACCCAGACCTCCACCCCCACCCAAGAAAGGTCATAAAACCCTTGGCACACATATCTATTTAATTTCCTCTTTCCCAATAAGAATTGAACCACCAAGTACCTGGGATTTCTGAAATACCCCTCCATACAAATGAGGCAATCACAGTACTTTTTTATATTCCAGCCAATGATTTCACTCTTCCTAAAAATTCTGTAAACACATTCACATTCTTCAATTTTCATATGTAGTCCTTTTCCATCCCCAATAAAGTGTATACATACAAACTCACCCAGAATAATGGTATATGTAAAAGCTAAAATCTTTTAAGAGAGCTGTTCCACTTAAGATTATCACAGAGGGTATTTTTTTTTTGTGGTATTTTCTTTATTTACATTTCAAATGTTAACTCCTTTCCATGATTCCCCTCTGAAAACCCCCTATCTCATCTTCCCTCTCCCTGAAAACTCCCACTCCTGCTTCCCTTTCTTGGCATTCCCCTACACTGGGGCACTGGGCTTTCACAGGTCCAAGGGCCTCTCCTCTCATTAACATCCGACAAGGCCACCCTCTGCTATACATGTGACTGTAGCTATGGGTCCCTCCATGTGTACTTTTTGGTTGGTGGTTTAGTCCCTGTGAGCTCTGGGTGTACTGGTTGGTTCATATTGTTATTTCTCCTATGGGCCTGTAAACCCCTTCAGCTCCTTGGGTCCGTTCTCTAGCTCCTTCACTGGGGACCCTGTGCTCAATTCAATGATTGGCTGAGAGCATCAGCCTCTGTATTTTGTCAAGCACTGGCAAAGTCTCTCAAAAAATAGCTATATCAGGGTTCTGTCATCAAGTACTTGTTGGCATCCACAATAGTGTCTTGGTTTGGTGAATGTATATGGAATGAATTCCCGGGTGGGGCAGTCTCTGAATGGCATCGAGAGGATTTTTCTGAAGGTGCCTTAGTACTAAAATCCTTAGAAAAGGCTTCTCCCTCTCTCCACCCACTCCCAGCCAGACCTGGATCCTGCAGATGCCACCCATTCCTGATTCTCCTTCATCTTTCTAGCCAGGTATGCATCCTTATCTATAGGAAATGGAGGAGATAGAACCATAGCTGGACCCCAACACACATACCATACCTGGAAGCTGAAACATGGGGCCACAGCTTGAGGAAATGCATACCTGATACCACATGTGTGTATGGTAGTTTTACAGAGATAGGTTGCAGAAGCAGCAATCTAGAAACAGGTAAAGACAGGACAAACCAAAGAGTGAGAATTAGCCAGACTATTACAACATATTTCCAGAACATTAGAAGAAATTTAGTATGAAGTCAGGCAGAGCAATTCAGTCAGAAGCCAAAAAAAAGCCATATTGAATCAGTCCGCTTGGAAGATTAGATGGTACAGGGGCTAGAATCTTCCAAGTCTGGGCCTAAGGATAGTTATAACAGAGAACGAAATTCTCTGAACTCACACAAGCTGTGTATTCACACAACTTGGGTGTGGCACCCATCTCATTGCTTCATCTGAGGAAATAAAACTGACATTTACATTTAGTCTTGGGGGTAATGAAGAGCCATCTTACTGGACTTAGGTCCTCTCAATAAGAAAGAACCTATTACTGATACTGAAAAACTAGCCAAAACCATTACTGATGAGGCCAAGGACCTTAATTCTAATATTTTACTAAGCGATTACAATTCTTAACTACATCCTAAAGAACTTTCCTTCCCAAGACCTTACCATTACACACATTCATTAAGAAACCTAAAACTGATATTTTAAAAGAAAATGGTCTAATTATAAAACGATGAAAACTTATAAGGAATTCACAACTCTATGCTTTCATTTTGAAAATGTCAATAACTGACATACTTTTCCTTAACGGGATTATTTAACAAGTGTATTACTCAGAGTAAATAATGTTAGCTGCTTTGTCAAGTATTATGAATGTCTCTGTTGTTCAGAATTATAAATTTCTATAATTAAACTAAAAATCTAAGTAGTAAACCACAAAGATATGAACATCCTCTGGGGTTCACCTTTGTATACATGTTAAAATTCACAATGCTTATGGTGAACCCACTGCAGATCTACCAGTTGTGTACTTTTGCAGACAGTATTGATGCTGATCTGATTACCACATTCACAATGTTGTTGCAAAAGCTGCTTCTTAATTTGGTTTAGTCAATACATTTCCTTTTTAAACATATTTCCTCCAAACCCCAATAAATTTTTATCTAAACTCCCTTTAATTTTTATCATGTAATTACTTTTTATATATTATTTCCAGCTGAATATATATATATATATATATATATATATATATATATATATGTATATATATATATATGTATATATATATATATATATATATATATACATATATATATATATATATATATATTTGTGTGTGTGTGTTTGTGTGTGTGTATACACGCATATATCACATGAGAGTGTAGATTCTTATAAGGATGGAAAAATAGTATTTGTTAACCTCATTAATCTTTCAGACATCTATAAATTAATACCTTAAATGATCTTAGTGTGACTATCCTTCCTGGTTGCTTTTTTAGTGTTGATCTCTGTAGTGTACATAGTTCAGGGCATACACATTATAATACGGATTTTGAAAGGCCTTTATAAAAGGCATTGTGGGATTTCAGTCCATCTTTCTCTTTTTCTTTTCTTTTGAAGAGGTTAAGCAACTTCACTATGCTACATGCTGTAGGCATTATGCACAAATCTGTGACAAAAAAAAAATCAAAACTCACCACAAATGCAATGAAACATGAGAGGGCGTATTAGTTTTATTTCCCCGTGTAGGCCAACTACATTAGATTCTTTTGTTACAACTATATGAAGATAAGGGAACTTATAATCTGAATGGTGTAATTTTTCAGAGATATAACTGAATTCTCTGTCCAGTGTAAGCCAAATGATATTAATCTAGTTCATTTGCTGGGGAAAAAGATTGATAAATAGAGTTGAACATAAGTAAATCTGGGGACCTCTGTGCTCACCAAATAAACCTAAAATGACAACCAGGTGTAAAGAGGAGCACCAAGTTAATCCAGGCATCTGAAAAAGAGTAACATGGAAACACAACCATAATACATTGAGAATATTAAAAACAAAAATGGCATCACTGTTTACTTTGGAAGGAATGGCTTTAATTCTTTCTTCCACTTGGTTATTTGTATTAATAGTTGTTACTTAGGTTTACTTCCTGTTTGTATTCAGCAAATAACAGATGTGAAAATACCCTGAAATCAATTTAATACAAATCACTTCTGCAACATATTAATTGGTAATGTAAAACACTAACATCAATATCTTAATCAGATAAAACATTAAAACATTAAAAATATGAAAAATATATGCTTTATATCTAATGTTAATGATACACATTATACAGACTTATGAAACATCAATACAATGGAAAGGTCTATGCTCATTAAATTAAATGGGACCCCATGAAACAAAAACACTTCTGTAAGGCAAAGGACACCATCAAAAGGACAAAACAACAGCCTACAGAATGAGAAAAGGTTGTCACCAACTCCATATCTGACAGAGGGCTGATATCCAAAATATATAAGAACTCCAGAAACTAGCCTTCCAAAAGGGAGAATAACTCAATTAAAAAGTAGGGTACAGATTCAAACAGAGAATTCTCAACTGAGAGATTTCTAATGCCTGAAAGCCCTTAAAGAAAGGTTCAGTATCTCTTAGGGAAATGCAAATCAAAACAACTCTAAGATTCCATCTTATACCCATCACAATGACTAACATCAAAAACAGCTCATACTGGTGAGGATGTGGAACAAGGGGAGCACTCCCCCATTGTTGATGGGAGTACAAACTTATACAACCACTTTGGAAATCAATTTGTTGGTTTCACAGAAAACTGGGAATAGTTCTACCTCAAAACCCAGCTTTACCAATCCCTGGCATATAGCCACAGGATGCTCCACCATATCACAAAGACAATGTTCATCTATGTTCATAGCAACTTTATTTATAATTGTCAGAAACAAGAAACAACCTAGATGTACCTCAACTGAAAAATGAGTAATAAGAACTTGTTAAATTTACACAATAGTGTATTATTCAGCCATTAAAACCATTGACATCATGAAATTTGCAGAAAGTGGATAGAATAGAAAAAATCATCTTATGTGAGTTAACTTAGACCCAGAAAGAGAAACATGGTACATACTTAGTTTATAAGTGTATACTAATCATATAAAGAACAGGATCACCATGCTACAAGCTACAGACCCAAAGCAACTAAGTAACAAAGAAGATCCCAGGAGGGGAAGTTTAAATCTCCTTGAGAATTGGAAATAGTTTTGGTATCTGGAGTTATTGAAGGGAGAGGACTGGATTGGGAGAAGGTGGGGATTTGAACGGGATGGATGAGGTGGGGAGATCCTGCAGACTCCACTTGTTTAGACTCTGATTTATCCTTCCACCCTGGTATACAGGGGTATCTGAACACCTTAAGGGAGAAAATAGAAAGAGGTGGAGCCACAGCTGGTCCTCAACAGGCTTATGCCACAGCTGGCCCCCAAGGAAACATACATATATGATGCCACAAAGGACTCTACCACAGAAACTATTGAGTCAACTAACCTGAGCCCATAGGGACTCAGAGAGACTCAACTGTCAACCAGAGAGCATGTATGTGATAGATCTTGGCCCTCTGCATACATGTAGCAGTTGTACACCTGAATCTTCCTTTGGGACTCCTAAAGTGGGAACAAAGGAATGTTTCTGACTATATTGCCTGCATTTGGATCCATTTCCCCTAAATGGACTGACTACTGTCATCTCAATAGATGCATCTAGTCTTATTGCAAAACTCAATCTGCCAAGGCTGGTTGATATTCATGGGAGGTTTCCCCTCTTTTGAGGAGAAGGGAATGTGGAGTGACTGGAGGAAGAGGAAGAGGGAGGGAGGGGAAGCTACAGTCTGGGTGTAAAGTAAATAAATAATAAACATAGAAAGAAAGAAAAGTTACTTGATGAGGAAAGATTTTATTTTATTTATTTTATTTTATTTTGTTTATTTTATTTTATTTTATTTATTTCATAAATTTTGGGTCAAACTCCATAACTGAGGGAAACTAGGGCAGACAATCTAGGCAGGAGCTGAAGCTGTGGAGGACCCATGCTCCCACGTCCTGTTCAGTTTGCTTGTTTATAAACTCTAGGATTACCTGCCTAAGGGTCCACAGTGGGTTAGGGGCTCCTACATCAATCAGTAATCAACAAAATGTCTTATAGACTTGTTTTAAGGCAATGATAAAGACATTTTATTGGATTCCTTCTTCCTACATATGTTTAGCTTTGTGTCCGTTTAAAAAAATAAATAAACCATGATAACTGCAAACGTAGTATATCACCCTAATCCAGGCACTCTGACATCAGTGGCAGAATACCTTACAAAGAATTTGTAAATAAAGATAAAGAGGAAATTTGAACTTATATCAAGGCCTGATATAAGTTAATACTAACAAGATTCAATAGAAGATAGAACACAAATACACACATAATACCACACTAAGAGAGAAAGATTACATAAAAGAATATGACTTTTGCCATGAAAAAGGAGATATATGTGACCAGTGGAAAGTGCTTTGTCCAATAAAAATTTAAATTTAATATTTATTTATTTTAAAATTCTATTTTTATTATTTTTATTTATTTGTATGGATATTTGTCTCTGTGTGTATATGTGCATATACACAAAAGTGACCACAGAGTCCAGCATCCCACTTCCCCATACTGATCCTGAATTTTGCTTCTAGTTTCTGTTCCTCTCTATTTTCTTGCCTATTTATAAAATCAGCACCTGATAGGCTATTTTCTTACCTAGTTGATGCCTCTTTTCAACTTGGCATCTCAAAAATATTTGTGAGCTCTCAATTAAGGATACATAACTTATTTAGAATTATTTTGCATGATATGTATTTCTACAGAAAGGTTAGATAATATTTCTCAAGTTTAAGTTCTGCCATACTTAATCAATTGAAAAAATCATATAAATAAGAAAATTATTTTTTTAATATCATGTATAGAGTGCCCACCAAAACTTAATATTCTGTGATTATTTATTGTCCTATTGTGGTGACATTCTTAGACTATAACTTAATCTTTCTTTGATTGTGATACCCCAAATTGGGACTCAGTTCCATTAAACTTGGCTTGTCCCTTGTAACTTTATAGCCTCGAGATACCACATATGTGTATCAAATACAATTGTTAATACTATTAGATATTAATAATACAGAAATAATATGCAGAAAACTTTATCCATATTGATTGTTACACAGCGTGCATGTTTTCTGGAAATTTTGGCCCAAATCTTGAACTTCTGCAAGACATTTGTTTTAGCTCTTTGCTTATTTTTGTTTAGCATTGGTATAAACTTTGGTATATTTTTATGGCCCCGGGGAAGCCCAAGAATTTCCTAGTGACATGTTCTCCACGTTACCTTCCACTTAATCATAGTTTGGCTTGAAATTTATTTCACTTAATAAAATTTGTAAGAGATAAAATTGTGCCCATTTCAGTGGCCTGCCTAAAGAACTATGAAAATGTGAGCCACTGGTTTCCCTAGATTTCCAAATTTACATCCATGAAGCCCATCAGCATATCTGAAAGAACATGTAGAGGGATGCAGAGATAAAGCATTGTGAACAAACACGTAATAGGAATTGTTGACACTGTTGTTGTCCCTACATGTGTCTGTTTATGACCTACTTTTTCTATAGTTTGCAGGATTTTCTTATTGAGATTAAAAACCAAGTGTGGCTTCATCCTAATGTATGTTTATATGTATATATGTATATATATATATATATGTATGTATGTATATTTTAGTTTATGATGTAATTACTAAGTTTCCTCCCCCCCCTTACTCACTTTAGGTTTCCCATGATCTCCTTGTTCTATTTCAAATACATAGCCTCTTTTTCCTTAATGGACTAATATATGCCTATTTTAACATATTTATGCTTGGAAGACACTTATTTCCATGTGAGTACACATTTCAAAGTTTGAGATGATACTATGTGTCATGTTACAGCAGTTTTCTTAATTACCCAGAGATTTCAGCCCAGCCTGTCCATCATCATGAACCAGAAACATCTAGCAAGAGCCTTGCTGACTTTAGCTATCACTAATGAATTATAGCAGAAAACAGGAACAAGTTGTTATGTAGCATTTCACTGGATTTTTCTGTTATAGAGCAATATAGAATAGAAATACAGAATTAAAATTATAGTCAATCAATATGATAATTTCAATAAGAATGACCCCTAGAAACTCAGGTATTTGAATGCCCAAAGAGTGGCATTAGAGCACAGACTTTTTGCAGTAAGTATACCTTGATGGAGGAAGTGTGTCACTGGGGATAAACTTTTCAGCTTCAAATGCCCTACCAGAACCATTTGGTCTCTCTAGATGCTGCCTAGAAATACAGATATAGAATTCTTAACTACTTCTCCAGGAACATGTCTACCTACATGCAGTTATGCTTCCTACCATGATGACGTTGGATGAATCCTCTGAACTGTAAGGTAGTCCTAGTTAAATGCTTCCCTTTTTAAAAATTACTGTGGCCATTGTATCTCTTCACAGCATAGAAACCCTAACTAATACAATCTATAATGATTCATGTTGAGTCTAAAATAACAGATGACTATGGGAACAAAAGAGCAAACAACATCTTGGTGTTTATAATGTGATAACTGTGTAGCACCGCAGAAGGGGGCTATTAAAAACAGAGGGGAGCAATACGACCAACTTCAGTCTTTCTGTATTCCTCTAGCTGATCGATAGAGCAAACTTGTTAAGTCATCTGTTTTTGTTAGCTAATTGTAAAACCATGAATTACAGTTAATTTAAAATGTCCTTTGAAAACAGGCAATTATGTCGTTAGTCAATTTGGCTTACACATTTACTTATTGATTAATTTTGCCAGCAGTAGCTATTGTTTATTTAATGCAGTGTCATAAAATGTTTATGACAATGTATCCTACTCACTAGCAGCTCTAATGCTTAGATGTATGCTTTCAATTCCCCTTTGTTTAGATAAGGATCAGAAATTTTTTTCACTGGTGTCTTGGTATGGTCAATACAGGTCTTGATAGATAATTTTACTGGGGACATTCCTGAGTTCACATTTTTGAACCCCTTTTTTCCTTTACATATTAAGTCATTATCTTATTTATAAGAACTTAAACTTTATAAATGTAAAACACTTGTTTTCAATCTGATGATATATTGGTTGATTGAATGATTAGTTGGCATCCCTAAATTTTGTTGAAAGCAGTTGAGACACTGACATACAAAATTGATTTGCATAGCTCAGAAGAGAGTTGAAAGAACAGGACGGCAGTTATGTAACAAAAGATTTTCTACTTCTAGTGACTCATTTCCTTGGACTTATCTGCTTGTTACTAAAAGTTATGAAAGCCACAGAATGTTATGAAAACACACAGTTGAAGAAGAATTGATGTCAAATTCAGTGTTGGCAATAAATTGTATTGAATATATGAAGCAACTTCTCCCTTTACTTCTGTTCTGTTTTCTTTCCTTTTCTTTTCCATTCCTTCCTTCCTCTTTTCTTCCTTCCATCCTTCATTCCTTGTTAGAAACAGGTTCTCACTATGCAGCACTGGCTACTGTGGAGCTGCCTTTATATATTAGCTGGCCTCAAATTCACAGAAATCTGCATGCCTCTGATTCACAAGACAATACCACAGGTGTCTAAACCAGTCGTTCCTAAAACTGCATTTCCAGTGAAAATTTACTTTCTTATGATGAGCAATATTTTTCAAAATCTGAAATTATTTAAATAATTGTGTATTATATTATTAATTCTGAACTTTTAAATAACTTTTGATACTTAAGAGTTTCATGGCACTAGGCAGTGGTGGCATACACCTTTAATCCCAGCACTTGAGAGGCAGAGGAAGAAGGATTTCCGAGTTCGAGGCCAGCCTGGTCTACAGAGTGAGTTTCAAGACAGTCAGGGCTACACAGAGAAACCCTGTCTTGAAAAAAAAAAAGTTTCATGGCACAAGAAATTTATTTTTTTTAATTTTATCAGAGCATAATATATATTCTACTAAGTCATAATTTGAATATGAAAATGAAATAATTTATATTTATCTATTTTAAACCACATATTTTTCTTTGTTAAATTTGTTTTTTGAGATTATAATATGATTACAAAGTTTCTTCTTTCCCTCATGTCCCCTTTCTCCCTCAAAATCATGACTTTATTTTTCACTAATTATTATAATTTCTTGCTATTATTTGGATTACAGATCATCGTTTGGTTATATTCCCAAGAGTTTTATTGCTGGGTTTTCAGGTAAATCCATTTCTGATTTTCTGAGGAAACTCAAGATTGATTTCCAGAGTGGTTGTACCAGTTTGCAATCCCACCAGCAATGGAAGCATGTTCTTCTTTCTCCACTTCCTTACAAACATGGGCTGTTACCTGAGGTTTTGATCTTAGCCATTCTTATTGGAGTGAGGTGGAATCTCAGGGTCCTTTGGTTTGCATTTCTGTATTCACTAAGGACTTTGAACATTCCTTTACAGGCTTATCAGCCATTCAAGATGCCTCTGTTGTGAATTCTTTGTTTAGTTCTATATTCCATTTTTTTATTGGGTTTGGTTTTTTGGTTATTAGCTTTTGAGTTCTTTATATATTTTGGATATTAGCCCTCTATCAGATTTGGGATTAGTGAAGATTTTTTGCCAATCTGTAGGTTGCTAATTAGTCTTATTGACTATGTCCTTTGCCTTCAGAAGCTTTCCAGTTCCACAAGGTCTCATTTATCATTTTTTTTTCTTTTTAGAATATTTTGATCTTGTTTTTATTTTCTGGACAATCTTATGAATACTGGATTCCTGATGGATTTGTACAAATTGCCGTCTTATTTTTTTATCATAAGAATAAAAGCATGGCATGTATGGGGACATTGATTCTTAATATACCCAATTTTCACGTTGTTTGGGAATACTGCACTCATAGGAACGTTAAAAATATTTTCTAGTTTTTAGGAATTTCTAAATCTCACATAGAAATTACTAATTATATGTTAATGTTTACTCTTTAAGTATTCACATTTTACAATTACTCATTAATTTCTAAACATTTTTTCATTCTATTTTATGATTCTGATGCAAGGTTTCACCGTGCTGCTTATGATGATTTGACACTCACCACTGAGGAGGTTCTTCTCCCCCAAATTCTGATAAAACGTCACTGAAGACATAATCACAACCCCTAGCTGGTTGTTTGGTAAATAATGGGACTTTGTTGCATTCCCTTCACAATTAGTAATTTTTGAGACCTTCTCTCTGGTTTTCCAGTTATTAATTGCCTTCATCAACATCCTTAGTCATTAGAGAAATGCAAATCAAAAAACCCTGTATTCCACCTCACACCAGTCAGATTGACTAAGATCAAAAACACAGGAGACAGCAGTTGTTGGCGAGGATGTGGAGAAAGAGGAACACTCCTCCACTGCTAGTGGGATTGCAAGCTGGTACAACACTCTGGAAAGCAGTCTGGCAGTTCCTCAGAAAACTGGGCATGACAATCCCGGAGGATCCTGCTATAACACTCCTGGGCATATACCCAGAGGCTTCCCCTGGATGCAATAAGGACACATGCTTCACTATGTTGATAGCAGCCTTATTTATAATAGCCAGAAGCTGGAAAGAACCCAGATGTCCTTCAATGGAGGAATGAATTCAGAAGATGTGGTATATTTTCACAATGGAATACTACTCTGCAATTAAAAACAATGAATTCACGAAATTCCTAGGCAAATGGTCAGAACTTGAAAATATCATCCTTAGTGAGGTAACCCAATCACAAAAGAACACACATGGTATGTAGTCACTGATAAGGGGCTATTAACCCAGAATCTTGGAATACCCAAGACACAATTCACATATCAATTGATTTCCAAGAAGATGGAAGGGGATACCCTTGGTCCTGGAAAGACTGGATGTAGGGGAATACCAGGACAGAGACACGAGAAGAGGTTGAATGGGGAACAGGGGGAGGGTAGGGGGCTTATGAGACTTTTGGGGAGGGATTAAACGGGAAAGGGGAATTCATTTGGAATGTAAATAAAAAAATATATAAAAAAAGAATTAGTAAGACTTACACAAATATATGGTTGGAAAATATGGCTAGAAAACAAGCCAGTATAGGAAAGCATAAAAATATAATTGTATGTTATATGAAGGCAATTGATAACTGGAAAACCCATTATCAATTCTTGATCTTAGAACATGAGCCATTGGAATTCTATTTAGGAAATTTCCCGCTGTTTCAATGAATTCAAGGTTCTTTTCCACTTTCTCTCCTATTAGATTCAGTGTATCTGGTTTTATATTGAGATCCTTGATCCAATTGGATTTGAGATTTGTGCAAGGTGACAAATCTGGGTATATTTTCATTTTTCTACATACAGACTGCCAGTTAGACAAGTACCATTAATTGAAGATGCTTACTTTTTCCATTGTATATTTTTTGCGTCTTTGTCAAAGATCAAGCGTCCATAGTGTGTGGTTTTATTTCTGGGTTTTCAGTTCTATTCCATTAATCAACATGTCTGTCTCTATAAAAATGGCATGCATTTTTTATCACTATTGCTCTATAGTAAAGCTTGAGGTCAGGGATGGTGATTTCCTGAGCTGCTCTTTTATTGTTAAGAATTTTTTATTTTATTTTATTTTATTTTATTTTTTTTGCTATTCTGAGTTTTTGCCTTTCAGATGAATTTGAGAATTGTTCTTTCCATGACTTTGAAGAACTGTGTTGAGATTTCGATGGAGAATGCATTGAATGTATAGGTTACCTTCTAGAATGACCATTTTTATTATACAAATTCTGCCAATTCTAGAGCATGAAAAATCTCTCCATTTTTTGAGATATTCTTCAATTTTTTCTTGAGAGACTTGAAATTATTGCTGTATAAATTTTTCACTTGTTTCGTTAGAGGTACCCCAAGATATTTTATATTCTTTGCATCTATTATGAAGGGATTTGTTTCCCTAAGTTCTTTATCAGCCTGTTTATCATTTGTGTAAAGGAAGGCTACTGATTTATTTGAGTTAATTTTATATCTGGCCATTTGGCCGAAGTTATTTATCAGTTGATAGAATTTTTGGGGTCACTTATGTATGTAAACATATAACCTGCAAATAGAGAGACCTTTATTTCTTCTTTGCCAATTTGTAACTCCTTGATCTCTTTTTGTTGTCTTATTGTTCTATATAGTTTGTCGAGTACTACATTGAATAGATATTAAACATCTCACAACAAAGCCAAAAGGAGAGAATCACAAGCACATAAAGTCACCTACAAAAACAAACATATCAGGAATCAACAGTCATTGTCTTTAATATCTCTCAATATTAACGGACTCAACTATACTACAAAAATACATAAGCTAACAGACTGGATATGTAAAGAAGTTCCAGTGTTTTGCTGTATACTAGAAATATGCTTCAGTAACAAAGACAGACACCATCTCAGAATAAAAGAATGGAAAAAGGTCTTCCAAGAAAATGGTCCCAGGAAACAAGCTGGAGTTGCCATTCTAATATTCAATAAAATAGACTTTCAGCCAAAAGTTTTCAAGCATGATGAAAAAGGACACTTCATATCATCAAAGGGAAAATAGACCAAGACAAAGTTTCACATCTGAACATGTATGCCCCAAATAGAAGAGCGCCCACATTCATAAAAGCTTACAAAAGCTCAAATCACACTTTGAACCCCACACAATAATAGTGG
Source organism: Tokudaia tokunoshimensis (assembly GCA_036184795.1). Taxonomy (NCBI): domain Eukaryota; kingdom Metazoa; phylum Chordata; class Mammalia; order Rodentia; family Muridae; genus Tokudaia; species Tokudaia tokunoshimensis. The sequence continues at coordinate 46,415,042 of BTHU01000013.1, forward strand.
GAGATTTCAACACCCCCTCTCTCACCAATGGACAGGTTATTGAAACAGAAACTGAACAAAGACACGGTGAAACTCATAGAGGTTAAGAAACATGGATTTAACTAATATCTACGGAACATTTTATTCTAAAACAAAAGAATACACTTTCTTCTCAGCACCTCATGGTAGCTTCTCCAAAATCGACCATATAATTGGTCACAAATCAACCCTTCACCAATACAAGAAGATTGATATAATCCCATGCATCCTTTCAGATCACTATAGTGTAAGGCTGGTCTTTTATTATTATTATTATTATTATTTTCTATATTTTTTTTATTTACATTCTAAATGATTTCCCCTTTCCCATTTCCTCCCTTCCTGAAAGTCCCATAAGCCCCCTTCCCTCCCTCTGTTCCCCATTCAACCCCCTATCGCTTCTCTGTCCTGGTATTCCCCTACATCCAGTCTTTCCAGGACCAGGGGTCTCTCCTTCTATCTTCTTGGAAATCTATTGATATGTGAATTGCATCTTGGGTATTCCGAGATTCTGGGTTAATATCCCCTTATCAGTGACTGCATAATGGATTCAGAAGATGTGGTATATTTACACAATGGAATACTACTCTGCAATTAAAAACAATGAATTCACAAAATTCTTAGGCAAATGGTCAGAACTGGAAAATATCACCCTTAGTGAGGTAACCCAATCACAAAAGGCTGTTCTTAAATAACAGAAAAACAACAGAAAGCTCACATACACATGGAAACTGAACAAATATCTACTCAAAGATAGCTTGGTCAGAGAAGAATAAAGAAATAAATTAAAGACTTCCTGGAATTTAATGAAAATAGTGACACATCATACCCAAGCTTATGGGACACAATGAAAGCTGCACTGGAAGCAAAATTTATAGCACTAAGTGCCCTGGTAAAGAAACTGGAGAGGCCGGGCGGTGGTGGCGCACGCCTTTAATCCCAGCACTTGGGAGGCAGAGGCAGGAGGATTTCTGAGTTCGAGGCCAGCCTGGTCTACAAAGTGAGTTCCAGGACAGCCAGGGCTACACAGAGAAACCCTGTCTCGAAAAACCAAAAAAAAAAAAAAAAAAGAAAGGAAACTGGAAAGATCTTACACTAGGAACTTAACAGCACACTTGAGAGTTTTAGAGCAAAAAGAAGCAAACACACCCAAGAGAAGGCAGGAAATAGTTAAACTCAAGGCTGAAATCAACCAAATAGAAACAAAGAGAACAATACAAAGAATCAACAAAACACAAAACTGGTTCTTTGAGAGAATCAACAAGATAGATAAACCCCTAGCCAAACTAACTAAAGGGCACAGAGGCAGTATCCAAATTAACAAAATCATCAGATCATACTACAAAATCCTATATTCAACAAAACTGGAAAATCTAGATGAAATGGATGGTTTTCTAGACAGACACCACATACCCTATCAAGAGCAAATAAACTATCTAAACAGGTCCATATCTCTTAAGGAAATAAAAGAAATTAAAATCTCCCAACCCCCCCAAAAAAAAAAAAAAAAGCCCAGGGCCAGATGGATTTAGTGCAGAGTGCAGAATTCTACCAGACCTTCAACGACGACCTGATACCAATATTCCTCAAATTATTCCATAAAACAGATTCAGAAGTAACACTACCTAACTCGTCCTATGAAACCACAACTACTTTTATACATAAGCCACACAACCAAAGAAGAGAATTTCAGACCAATCTTTCTTATGAGTATTGATGCAAAAATACTCAATAAAATTCTTGCAAACCAAAATCTAAGAACACATCAAAACCATCATTCACCACGACCAAGTAGGGTTTCTCCCTGGGATGCAGTGTTGGTTCAATATATGAAAATCCACTATGAAATCCATAGTGGATTTTCATATAGAAAAAGAATCACATAATCAGATTCTTAGATTCTGAAAAAGCATTTGACAAAATGTAACAACCCTTCATGTTAAAAGTATTGGTGAGATCAGAAATTCAAGGTCCATACCTAAACATAAAAAGAGCAATTTATTGCAAACCGACGGCCAATATTAAATTAAATGGAGCAATTCCACTAAAATCACGGACAAGGGGTCTCTTCTAAGTGTGACATTTTATGCAAATATGACAGCATTGATGACTGCGGAAACTAGTAAAAAAAACACACACAAAAAAAAAAAACAAACCAAAACAATAACAACAACAACAACAAAAAACCCAAAGCGGGGGGGGGGGGAGAAATAGAACAAGAAAACACTTAGGTGTACTTTAAATATATGGATGATATTATCACTTTTCAGATTTTTTGCTGAGATCAAGTGTAAAATGTGGGAAATATGATTCTGATCTTCAAAGTATAAAGGCCACATTAGGAAATATGTTTGAAGTCTACTAACCATCTTTGAGACATACATCTCTCAACCACAATCATCTGGAATAAAACCATCCTTAGAAAAGAGAAAGAGAGAGAGAGAGAGAGAGAGAGAGAGAGAGAGAGAGAGAGAGAGAGAGAGAGAGAGAGAGAGAGAGAGAGAGAGATCTTATGAAGAACAGAAATCTACCTCTGGATGGAGGCAAGTCCTGTGCACTCCCTCCCCATCTATCTTTAATGCTTAATCCAATTAGGTATGTCAGGCACCAGGATTAGTAACCACCCCTTGCAAATTGAGTTGCTCCAAAGATAATAGCTTTTCCTTCCCAGGTTTTCTTCCACATAGTGCCTATTAAGTTCTCTGATGACATTAAATAGGATTGGCCCACCATTTCACTCAGGATCCCAAAGTGTGAAAGTATTTTTTAAAATGCATTTTTATTTGAGGTGCTGACAAGACTCTAAGTATGTTTTAAACCTCCTAACTAATCCACTGGGCCACCTTGTTCCTTTACAAAGGCTTTGTTCCCTGCATATTGCTGACCTCTATGCCTGCTTAAGTTCCACCTTGTCTTTCACAGGGAACCTGTAAACCTTACAGATATGGGTACTGAGATTTTCCTTTCAAACTCTAAGCAATCATTTTCAAAGTTCCACTTGAGGTCCATTCTTAGGTTTCTTCAATAACAAGACTAAGAACCCCAAGGTCCCCCAGCATTTTATGTTGTCTTTGTTGTGACTCAATAAGATTTCCAGTAATGCATTTTTCTGTCTTTTAATTCTTCAATCAGCAGATAAAATGCACCCACTCCTACACTCCTAAATGACATCAATCTCATTCTTTAAATATTAATATGAAGTTCAACAAACTCCATAATCTTGATTACTTGCCCTTAAAACAAAACTAAAACTGGGACGGATATTAAAGCGCAAGGCTGCCTATCAGAAGAACAGAATACGTTCATATTGCAGAAGACAGCACATCCTTGGTTATAGGACAAAGAGACTGAAGGCTCAAATAGAGCCAGAAGTTTTCTCCATTTGTACCCCTTAGTGTGCTTGTTGAACTATTGAGAGAGAAAAGACAAAATAGAATTTGTCCAGCTAGTGGATAACTCCATATCCTCAGGAAACAAGCCTGTTCTAAGGAGGTTGTTAGACCCAGGTAGGAAACATGTTGCTCATTTTTTTTTTAACTAATGTGACATAGTGGCAAATTACATTCTAAATACTCATGCTCAAAAAAGCGGCTCCGAATATTAAAGTAAGAATTCTTCCCATTCAATGGACGATAAAGAATGCAGAGATTCACAACTGCCCCAAGGTTCATAAATAAGCAAATGTTGTGGGGTCAGTCCTAAAACTGAGTTTTATTTCATGCCTAAAAATCTCACAGAGCATTACAGATAAGAGGGTGAGATTTATGTAAGATCTAGAAGATAGCATAAGGTAAGATGAACTACCACGCTAGAGACTCCACACAATGATTGCATCTATCAGTTTATAACAACTGTGGTTACATTCTCTGGGCCACCAAAAACAACCCTATTACTAATAGGCTAAAGAGTGAATTGGAATATTTGGTTATTAATAGGTTCTAAGAGAGGGGATACATATGTATTTATTTGTGTACCTACTACTGAGCCCACAAGGACAAATGCATAGTTTCAAACTAATGTTCACATACAATTCAGTTAATCTCAGTTGCTCAGAAAACAAAACAAATAAACATGAATGTATGAGAACAATGTGTAAATGGGAAGAGATGGACAATGTGATGAGATTGTAGAGGTGGGTTTGGTCAGTATGTTTGTCCTACATGTGTAAAATTACCTAACAATAAATTCAGTTGATCAATGTTTTATTTAAAATCTGGAAATAAAATCTTAAGCTAATAAATTTTATAGTAGTTTTCCAAATTAAAAATTATAGAGAAAAAAACTGGATCAAAATTATATCCTTAAAATATTATCTGCTTAATTCCATATGCATATTAGCACCCAATAAAATGATTTATAAGAGAAATCTAAATCCTTACTGTTATTGCCTCACATAAACCTAAAAGAAAAATAGAGAAGAGGACTGCCTGGTCTGGCCTCAGTGAGAGAATAAGAACCTAACCCTGGAGAGACTTGAGGCCCCATGGAGTGGGGAGATCTAGCAAGGTCAGGTGAAGGGGATAGAGACATCCTCTTGAAGATGGGGGAGAAGGTATGGGATGACGAACAGTCAGAAGGCAGACCTGGAGATGGGTAATGACTGAACTGTAAAAAAAAGATTTAATAATAATAATAATAATAATAATGTCATGTGCATCCTTGATCAAGTTGTGTTGCTAATGTTTTATTTTAAATATGCAAAAGACAAATTTGAGCCATGTATGTTATTGACATTCTTACATTTGAATTGAAAAATGCATAGGAAATCTCCACTATGTTTTCTGGAGAAATATACAGATGCCTAGAGCTCCTCTTTAGGAACAGCAAAGTATGAGTCAACAGTAAGATAATAATTTTATATTCTAACACAGTTCTTAAAAACAAACAAATATCCTTTCTTGAATGAACAACACTTCTGTCTCTCATTTTTAAGGAAATGGATCATATTAGACTTTTTGTGGTAAAGTTTGCAAAATATAAGTAGATATTTTCCTGGAATGTTTCTAATGTGTTTCAGTTTTCTTTGTTCAAGCAGAAGTGGCATTTCTTTTATTATTCTTTTGGAATCGCATAAAATCACTAAAGACAACTATTAAACAGAATAGCTGTGCACATTAGAGATTCAAGGTTGAAGAAACGAGAATGAAACAGCAGATTTAAAAGAAGCAGCCTGTCACTTAGTGTCAGTGCTACAATTCCATTTATCAGCACCATTAACTTCATAAAAAAAAAAAATAAAGCTAGCAACAAAACTACTTCTGCATACTTTCCTTCCCTGGTAAAATCTCTAACACACATGTGATTAGACGTTAATGTGAAGTAACCTATCGGCATTGTTTTATACAGTCTTACTGTTTTCCATAAAATTCTATTACTGAGAAAAATATAATGATTTCATACATCCGGCCTAGCCATATAGACTTGAGGTTTCACCTCTGTAGTTTCCATTCAAGACTTTTATTCTGCTTCTTTAATTTAGGGTACTTCTGTCCCAGGTAAGTGGAAATATCAAAGGATCAGAAACCTCACCCAAGGAAAACAAGTATTTTATCACTTGATAGGAGATTTTTCTTGTGAGTCACTTTAGATGACTTTATTTCTCCTATTCTCATTTATATCACAGACAGTTGCACAATAGTCTTCCTGGTATTTAGTGCTGAAAAACTCAATTGGTGGTATGTAGTAAAATTTTACTGCTTGTCTCAGTAGAAAAAAGAGCAATTCCTATACCTACCTTGCAGTTGAAAAGTTCAACCTTTATCTGTTTAGCCAGCTTTAATTCAAGTATAGGTCTCTCCACAGAGGGGAGAAAAGCTGAGACATCAAACTCTCTATTGCAATCCCTTGAGCAAGCGATCTGCCTGCTGATGCTCCTGCAATTATGGAGAGTTAATGCTGCTTCATTTGTGCAGAACTCTTGGGCAACAGAAGTGTCAATAGCACACCTTTCTTTCTGGCTTAGCCAATTACTTGTATGTTCATTTATAAATATTATAAATAACATGCTATTTGGCTTGCTATGCATTTCTTAACTCAGAAGAAATCCCTTGAGAATCCCAAGTTATATTGGAAGTACTGAATAAGAATCAATAATTTAATCTGTCATATAGTTTATTGACAAATATTGTCAAAGTTGTATTACTTGATCATATAGATTTTATATATTAACCTCCATTAGTTTTAACCTAATTTCTCCATCTCGCAGCTTTCTCTGTAGTCTATATTTTCATAGTATTTTACTGATATCATCAGCTATTTTCTTTCACTTATTTATGTAAAATGTGCTATAGATATACAATGATAAGGAAAATATAGTGTACCTCTCTTGTTTTTATTTATTTGTTAGAATACTTGGTGCCTTAACCATTTTAGATGAATCCTTTTCTTTTTCTTTAATTCATTTTCTGCGAAAGAATGGTGGCAAAAAAAAATGCTCTTTCACAGCGTCGCTGCTTAAACATGTGCAAATATGACTTAATCACATAAAACCTGCTGTTGATCCAATAATTTTAATAATTCCCATGGGATAATAACTGCCTATATCTCTGTAAAGATCATGTGAGGAAAAGTACAGTGCCCATTTTCTGAAAGTCACAAATCACATAACTAAAATGTGGATAAAAGGCACAGTAAAATAGACAAAGGTTAGTTATGTAACCACCATCAGGTGTAGCTAACAGACAAATGTCTGAAAAAGATATCCTAAGGACAAAAATATTTTAAAGGCGTGCTTGTGTAAATTTGAGTATTTGATTATAAAATTCTGCATCTTATGGTTCAGCAGATAATATTTAAAATATTTTCAGTGATAACTGTGATGGAATTTGAGATGGAAAAGGGTGGATAGAATTGTTACTTTTCTGTATTATAAAATGCCTGAACTTTTATTAGTTGTAAGACAAGCTTAAGGGGTAGTGGGTCATTTCTGTTCATTTTCTCACCATGCAAACCTGCATTTAATTTGAAATGCATTGCATGCCTGAGGTTCTGTCTTTTATATTTTTACTTATCCTCTGCATAGCAAGCAAAAATAGTAGGACTTCTGCTTCGTTTCCACATTTCATTCAAATGTATTTTTCCAAATTGAGATAGAAAGTGTGAAGTGTGACTGGTTTCTATTTTTAGATGTTTTTCCCAGGTGCTTTTAAAACTTGCCAAATGAAATTTGAATCACCTAGCAAAGTATAGGAAACCTCACCTGACAAACAATTTTTTTTCTTTTATCGCTTATGGTTGAATATTGATCGTGATGTATTTCATGCATACCCTTTAAGTTTAGGGAGAAGACCAGGGAAAAAGAGTGGTGACTCAGCAGGCAATTGCACTTGATGCAGAAGCAGATCTTAGTTCAAACACCAGAAACCTTGATAAAGGCAAATGTGTTCAAGTCTGCATTTGTAACCCCATATCTATGAGACCAGGATCTAGGAAGATTATTGGGGCTTCTATTTGACCAACCCAGCTCCAGGTTCAATGAAAGAATCTATCTTAAAGGAATTAAGTGCCAAACAAATGAGCAGGGTGCCTGGCATCCTTATCTGGCCCATGTAGACATGAATATCTGTACCTAGATCCTCTTGTAAATACACACACATACACACACACATACACACACACACACACACACACACACACACACACACACACACACACAGAGAGAGAGAGAGAGAGAGAGAGAGAGAGAGAGAGAGAGAGAGAGAGAGAGAGAGAGAGAAATAATTTTCAATTTCAGTATATCTTCCATCTTGATGATTTGTAGATGTAGATTTCTATATAATTAGCACCCTTCAATAAAATATTTATAGTAAAAAAGCGATTGAATCAGAAATCAGTAACCAATAATTGAGCATACTTCAAATAAATTTTGTAGAAGAACAAAAGATAGAGCTTATCTTGGTTTATCTTGTTATTGCTGTGAAGAAACACAATGACCAATACAACTCTTATAAAAAATGTTTAATTTGGGTTGGCTTACAATTTCAGAGGTTCAGTTCATTATCATCATCATGGAAGCATAACAGTGTGCAGAGAAATATGGTGCTGGAAGACAACTGAAAGTTTTACATCTTGATCTGAAACACCAAAAACAAGACTGTGTCTTAATTACCCTGAGCAGAGATTGAGCATATGAGACCTCAAAGCTCTACACAGTGATACAAGGCCACATCTACTCCAAAAAACCACAAATCTTAAGAGCCATCCTCCCTATGCGCCAAGCTTTCAAATAAATGAGTATAAGGAGACTACAGCTATTTAAAACCAACACATGGTTATTAATTATTAACATGTATGAAATATGTGTTTTGTCATGAAAGAGAGTTAACTGAGAACCTTGTGCCTTTGAAGACCACATTCAGTCTAGAAAACAATAGAATGAGTAAAAAGAATAGACAAAGATCAAACTGTTGGACTTTGGTTAAGGTTTGGATCCAAGATATTTCTACTTTTACCTCTAAAATTGGCTGCTTTTTCCATCATGTTTTAGTTACAATTAGGAAGAAATATATCACTTTAGAGAACTTTGAATTTCTCTAACATTAATATTAAATATTATTCCATGAAATGACAGTAATAAAGAGAGAACCTGAAGGTGGTATAGACTAATAGAAACCTTGAAATTATTACAATAGCATCTATATTGAAGTATCTGCTCCCATCTCCTAGGAGAAAGAGAACTATATGTTATTAATCATATATGGATAAAAATGTACATATATCTCTTTTGCAAATGAGTGAAAAGCATCCTTATATCTTTATTATAAGACTTGATTTATTTTTACAATGCTTTTGATTGAAGTAGAGTTATATCATTTTCCTTTCTCTCTTCTCTGTGCAACCTCGCAGATACCTTTTCTGGAACCCCCTTCTTTGCTACCCACCCTCAAGTTGACAGCCTCTTTTTCATGAGTATAATAATATATACATCTGTGTGTATGTATGTAAGAATATATACAATTATATATGTACAAAGGTTTAGCTATATATTTATTTATATGTATAAAATTTATATATATGTGTGTGTAATGTCTGCTGAGTCAATTTTTGTTGGTCTGTATAAGGTTCAAAGACTGACTTCTCTGCATTGGACAAACAATAAAGGGGCTTGTTTCTGGTGGAGGCTAATATCCTTTCATGTGTCAAGGGAGGTCAGCAACTGTTTAACTAGACATACTGTCCATTAAACAAGAAGTAAATGTTATTTCATTATGCAAACTTAGCCAGCTTCCTGTGGGTACTAAGGTCATAGACCTTGGAAAAGAATCTATTACTACCATATTGCTAGACCAGCCCCATCCCTTTTGACATTATAAATATTAACTTTTTATCACATAGAAGTATAGCTGTCAGTTCTCAACAAAAAGCCCCTCTTTACATAAAATTGATATTATCACAGAAAAACACAACAAGACACAGTACTGGGCTCAGTGGCACATGGTAAGCTCAACCCAAGTTACAAAAATATCACAGCTCCTGAATCTATTGTAATATAAGCTACAGATTATCAAGAAGTCTGATGCATAACAGTCTTACTTGGAAATGGCTGCATTTAAGTAATTAGAACAATGGTAATATCAGTGGCCATGACAACATGGAGGAAGGGAATTTGGCAGGGTCTCTCTTCTAAACAGAGAAGTACAAATAATGACTACTAGAAGAATGATGTAGTTCTTGACTAACAATATCATACTTACTGATAAATACATGGACGCATTGAAAATTTAAAGTTAAATGATGAATAATTACCAAAAAACAATGTGAACTAATCCATCCATAGCTCATAAATATAACATTTCAGTGATTTTAATCGAAACATTGTAGAGTTCCAAGTAATCATAAGCACTCAAAATTAGTTGACAAAAGTGAACATAAATTATGAACAAACAAATATTTGCATGTAAATATATTATTTCAATTTTCTGTATGATAAAAAGTGAGCATACTAATCTAAGTAGTAAGTAACTTATCCCTCCTGAGAGATTACATTTCAAGAATTCATATTATCCAGTGTATACACAAAACTACAAATAGTTTTGCTATATTTATCTTGTATATATCCTATAATAAAGCATTATTTATAAATTAAACAGGGCACATAATTGAGAATAACAAAATAGAAAAACTGTAATATTATTATATTACACTGTTTACATTCATATGAATTTTGCTTCTTTACAATTACTTAATTGTACTTTAAATACAAGCAAACTCACTCTGCTATGCTTTTCTATTTTCTTTTGATAATTTTGACATTTGATCAAAGGAATCCTGTGTGAATCTCTGTGTCATATTTAAATCACTATAATATATAAATTGGTGCTTTGGCACCACTCTTAAGGCAAATCAGCCTTGACAGAAGGGCTACCAAATGACTATGTCAGGCAGATCATATAGTCACCATAGAGATATGCTGAGAAGTATTGACTTGTTCCCAACAGGAAGAAATGGCATGACATGTAATTTCATTAGACTGTGTAAGAAGGATACATGATTATAAAATATAAGTAATATGTTTCTGTAAATACTACTTTATAGCTTTTAGACTGGGTCTGACCATAGATAAAAATAAGGAGTAATGCTTATTTTGACCAAATGTGTGATCAGTATTGGACGGTTTGGACAGTTTATCTGACAATGTTGAAATTTAGCTCAGTTGATTGCTTGAAGTAGAAGTTTCAAAATTGTTTATCATTTGAGGTCAATTTAAAGTAAATTATTATCCATAAGGGGGATTACCAAAGGATGACATACGCTCAGGACTCTTTGCATCGTTATCATGAAAATGATAAAGGTAAAAAAAATACAGATTAAATTTGAACAAGAAAACATATTTGATAATAGAAACTTGTATTCTAATCTCATCATCCTGGGTAATGTTTATTGATATTAGAAATTAACACTGAAAAAAACAGGCTATGAAAATGTATTCAATTTATGTAGATGGAAGTACCTGGAAACTTAAATATTTAAGGCATAATCTGAATAGATTTTAGCTCTAAAATTGGTTTGTTTTACTCTCTTACATTTGGTACATATATATTTTTAAAAGATTGTAATTTTTAATTGAATGTCAGATTTTAGTTTACTTTTTAATTAGCTTAATTTATTTTATCTGGCTTTCATATATTCCAAGCTCTTATATAAAGATAATTGTCTTTTGTGTGAAATAGTATCTTAAGCATGCATATGTATGTTAAGAATGAAGATGATAGTGTAAAACATCAAAAATAGTGATTTATATTAATATAAATGCAAAACTCTTCAACAAAACAAATATACTGCTCTTGTTTCCATAAAGAAATGATGGCTATGACATTGGAGATATTCAAATCCAAGAATTCTTTGGCTTCTATACAAAATAGCTTAGTATCTGTATATTATACAACATATGATTCTGACCTTCAAGTTTTTAAAAAAACACATGAATACTATGTAAATAACTATTGTATTCCCTTGCTTAGGAAATTATGAAAATGTGTACATGCCCATGTCCAATAAAACTAGGCCAGGTAGAATAGAATGCTCATAGCCACAATAATATAACATCTGAAAATTATCTTTAACCACTCTTTATTGGCTAAATGCATGGATGAGGAATTAATGGTTGTTGGAGGCAAACTGCAAAACCTGTAACATATGCTCATATGTAAAACTAACTCATTATACAAGTCCAAAAGAATATACTGTATTAAAATTATCATTAAATTTTAAATTACTGACGTATAAACCTGATAATTATGACTTACCTATTTATCGGCAAAGGACAGATCTGCATTAATTTTTAACGATTGGGCATTCCTAACTTTTCCCATTAATTTAAACTTACAATAAGCAATTTACATGCATGCCATCTTCACCTTTGCTATTTCCATGCTTTAATTAACTTAATGGAAGTGGAATTTATAGATAGGTCACAACTTTCAAGTGTAGTAAAAATAGAGTGAGATAAGTTTAATAAAAATTAATAAATTATCAGTGTTATTTGTTGTAATTCATACATAATTTACTTCTTAATTCCAAGCGCATTTTTAAACAATTATGTAAACTGAAAAACTAGGGTTGCTATATAAAATAACGCTGTGAGCATATCTCATAAACGTGTTTGGAGTAGTAATGTGGGGAGCCTATGGAACTTGCTCTGCAGGAGTTAGACACTTTATTTGAAACTTGATTTAACTGATATACAAATAGCTTTATAATAGTAACCATTAAAAGTATGGTCACCTTAATGTTAATATATGTCTAGGATATACATACATATGTGTATGTGTGTGTGTGTGTGTATATATATATATATATATATATATATATATATATATATATATACTCAATTTCAGTTATCTCTCAAAACATTCAACCTAAACATGGTATTTTCTCATAGAAAAGCAAATCAGATCTTAATGAAACAGAAATGAATATTATGTTTGCATTGTACAAAATGATAACTTCTTATAAACTGGTTAGTATTCATAATGGACAGGCTATTGTAATTTGTAACAATGAAAAGATAAATTTTAAAAACAATAATGTTTGAACATTATAATAAATTATAAAGATCATTACACATTTTAGAAAATGACCCTAGTAAAATGCGTTTAACTTACAGACAGAAGTTCTTAAATTCAACCCCAAAAGCCTACATTTTAAAACTGTATGGTGGTGTATGTTTATAATCTCAGTGCTGGTAAAGCAAAGACAAGAAAATCATTAGAGCTTGCTATACATCCAGTCTCATCCCACTGTTGATTTCCAGGAAAATGAGAACTACTATTTAAGAGGAGGTGGGAAGCATTCCTGGAATGATCCACATATTTGTTCTCTGTCCTTGGCATCAATACATGCATATATATATATATATATTTGCACCCTTAGAAGCATGTCTATACATGCCAGCAGCATAAACTTAGTTATATCCCAAAATACATTTAAGAATTCTGAAATAATGAATACATTGTATCCAATGAAAACTTCCAAGAAATCCTGGATTAGACTAATCAGATGACTTGCAATAGATAGATAGATAGATAGATAGATAGATAGATAGATAGATAGATAGATAGATAGATAGACAGATAGATAATGAATTAAATATATCAATAGGGTAAGCCTATAAAACTACCACCTGTGATCCTAACATATTTTTAAAAGTCATTTTATAAAGACAGTCACTTTAAAAGGACATTAAATACTTCTTTTCTGAAATGAGAAAACTTTTTTAAATTTTGTGAAGTATAAACCTCATTTTTTAATTAATTAATTGATTTTATTTATTAATTTACTTATTCATTTATTTTTGAGGATGTCTCACTGTGTGGAACTTCCTGGCCTGGAACTCATAGTGACCTGCTGGTCTCTTTCACCTGAGTGCTAAAATAAAAATCACAACAGTATTTACAATGTAAATAAACGGAATTTGAGTGTCCTGGTCCACGGTTGTATTTGTATTTATAATGGAGAGTTAGCTTATTAACTAGATTTGTTTTTAAAATTTTAATTTTAGCTAAATTCAACAGTTGGAAATTATCAGATATTCAAAGCAGGTGAGTCATTCAAGATGAGGTCTTTCTCACAAGAGCAAATGGAATGTTCTTCTTCGGCATCCATGGCTGTTTCTTACAAATAAGTAGGAATCTCGTTAAATACATAAAAGAAGTAGAAATCTGACATATCAAAATAAATTTCGTTCTAATCCTGACCCTTGGACAAATAAAACAGTGACAATTTAAAATAAACTAATATGGTTATCTTTAGTTGTCAACTTGACACAGCCAAAACCATTTGAGAAGAGGCCCTCTGTTGATGAACTGTCTAGATTAGATTCATTTGTGCGCATGCCTAGAATGCATAATTTTAAATTCTTGATGAAGAATTCATATTCCAACAAAGTCTATGATAATAATCAAAAAATAGGAAATATTCTGAGAAGCACTGTGCTTCCAAACTTGACTTGCAATGTTGAGTGAAAATGACCATGCCTCCTTGATAATTTTGTATTTTCCAAAGTACTCAGTAGGAGCAAGTCATCCAGTTATGCCTAATAAGGTACTTGTGTTTATTGTATGACTATTAGTCCTGATTTTGTTGTGAATATTTAACGTACAAATCATGGAGAATGTTATGAGGTTATCTGCATATATTTTAAACTCTTAATGATTTTGTTTCCAGTGTGATTTTAAAAATGCACTCACTTATATGACTTTAATTCATCACTATATTATCACTTGTATTTATTCTTAATTTAAATGATTTTATTTTCATTAAAACAGTTCAAAAATATTCTCCTATGAAATAATGTATCTTTTATTTTTGAATTCATTTATTCCATCAATCCTCATCATGTATATTGTTGGATTTTTTTTGATGCCTGATATCATTTTAAATGAAATTTGTTTGTTTTAGTGATTTTGAATAAAAGTGATAGTATTATCATTTTTAGGTAAGTGTTCTATGTGTGTATAAATGTACATGTGTATGTGTGTGCTTATGAGTGTATTGAAGGGAACTAGAGTTTCATACACATTTTTGTATATTTAATTGTGACTGTTCCATAATATAACTAGCTATCTCATAAAAAAAAAGCCTGAAGTTTTGTGAAAGTCATTAGGAACTAAAAGATAACAAAATATTTTTTAACCTGTAGTTTAGAACATGTTAACTAACATGATATCACCCCACGCATTAAAAAAAAAAAATAGACACTTTATCAGTGCTTAGGATTAGCTTTAAATATGATGACAGAGTTCTTATGAAAAATATGTTTAAATTTTTTATATCTTTGCCAGAAATACATGAAAAAGACAAAAAAGATATTTCAATGTGTTTAGATGTAATTTTACTTTGGGAAGACAAACTATCTTTCCGAATCATGATTCATTTATACTCTGGTAGGTGACTTAAAGGGAAATTATGTTCCTTTCCTTTTAAGCTCTGCAGAAGATTTTTATAGAGATATCTTTAATTAATAAATATCTGTACTACGAGACTAGCTTGCTGTAATGAAAGAGGTTGCAACTTTACTGTGGCATCACAGACACTTGTTTTCATCAGATTTACCCACAGGATATTGACTGTGATAATTAGCTTTTCATACTTGGATGGTATTTTCATTCTTGTCAAAAGTTGCTATGAGCCAAACTGTAGCAACAGATAATTAACATCTAGTCTCTGGAACATTGCATGAGTGACTGAGAATAACTTAATGGAAATGTGCACTCAGTGTGGCAGTAAGGGACACAACTGAGTTTCAAAATACCTTGAAAAACTACATAGTGTTCGACTGACTACTGCCAAGCTGGGTGAATGGCAAATAGAATCAGCTAGATGTCAGCATGTGGCCTGAGTCTTCTTATAGGAATAACATTTTGTTTTCACAGTTTTAATGAGACTTCCATTTTGTCAGTGAAGTTATAGAGATTAATCTGGTGAAATATCTAATGAGAAAATTCTCCATTCATCTCACGTAACTATCACTACTGTGCTCATGGGAAGGTAACATCAACAATAGTATAAAAGAAAAGTATCTTTGTAGATAAAAACATTTTATTGTGGATTAAATGCATTAAATTTATTTTGAGTGTATTGTGTACAAAAACCAAAATTTAAGATGTGTATACTTATCCCAGTTAAATAAAAAGAAAGACAAAATACATATTTAATGAAATCAATTAACGTATTAGAGTAAAATTATTAGTATGTATCCTGTATAATTTAAAATAAGAAAGACCACTATATATGTTATTCCATGTATCATTTAACTGTTATTAAACTAGTGTCATATTAATGATACAAAAATATATGTAATTCCTTCTAACATTAGCTTTCTGTGTTTTGTCAATTCAATGTGACAAGCACCTCACACTCTTATTGCTGTGGCATTACTGCCCACAGTGGTCTGTAGGCTCAAATATGAGTCAAATCTTCCTTACTTAAAAATAAAACAATTCCTCTAAACATCCTCTATATCATATTACTTAGCAGGTCAAATGAAATGACATAGTGAATTTGAACATGTTCTATACTTTTTCTTTGTACATAGTGATTGCTAAAATTATGGGGTTTTATTATAATGTGTCCACTCGCATGAGCATTTCAATGTTTCCATTGTCCCTATGGTTTCTGATAGCTTCTCTTCTTCTTCACAACCAAAGGAGTATGAAGTCAGAGCTTTCCTCCTTGCTCATTACCACATTTCTCAAAATATATATTTGACCATAAATAAAATTCAATAAAAATTCAACATACTTTGATACTTCTTATTAATACTTGTAATTTAAAAGTAAGATAAAGTATGTCAATCACGGAAGATATGGATAATAAAAATCTTTTTGGTTACAGAAACAGACTACCACTGTAAAGACATTTATATATGTAACACTCTTACATCATTGATTTTGTAACTATTAAATCAAAAGCATTTTTCTGTTATTTAATAGAAAATTATATCTATTTATACATCATAAAAATATACAATGAATTGGATTCATAATTTATTTTCAACAAACAAAAATGTAAGTTAATTATTTCAAATATCAATTCTTCTAGCAATGTTAAATAAACAATATTTATTCATAATTATTTTCCTCTCCATTGTCCAAACCCACAGTTTCTTCATAGAACCTAATTGGAAGCTAGAGCTGTTATTATCTAAAACTATACAGCTCAGAGGGAAGAGAAAAAAATTGTGGCTGAAATGTGAGGAAAGTGAAGAATTTTCTTTCCCATTCCCCCATGTAACATCTTTAAAATTACCTCTGGTAGAATTGAGTCATATCATAGTCCCTGAGGCAAGGTATTTAATTGAAACTTGACATTGAATCTGAGATTGCAATGAATGTCACTGAAATAGCTTTGTTCCATATAAAAGAGAAGAGATTCCTCAAGAGACATCTTAGTGATGTCTACTTAGTAGTAGCTACAGACTGACTGCCTGTCAGCAGAAGCAAGTACTTGCTACGAAAGCAGTTTCTTTGTAGCTATGTTTTAAAAGCATGTGGTTCAATAAAACCCAACAATTAACAATAACATGCTAATAATGACTCTTCATGTTTACATTAAAGAAGAGTAAGAAAGTCCTAAAATCTCTCTAAAATGATAAGAAAAGCTATCCACAGAATGCTATTGGGACTTATGAGAAAGATTTAGAGGATTAATTTTCTATATAGGGTAGCTAATGTGCTTTAATCTAGTGGATTTAAATAATGATGGTAAACCATTTAAGCTAAGTTTGCTTTATAATATTCTATGACTTTTTTTTCTTGAAAGGTCAGAGTCAGTTCCAGTATGGTAGACATATCAAAAACAATTTTATAGTAAATTATATATTGTTTGATATTTAAATACTTAAGAAAAATAACTTTTTTTAAAGAAAAAATTTCCTTGCAAACATTTTATATAATTTGTATAGATAAAACTTGAGTTTGATAAATACTAAGCGTTGAAAAATCTAGGGCTATGCATTTTCCAGTGTCAGGATTTGAATCCAAATTTTGTGGCACAGTAATTCATGTTACTTCTTAAAATTCCCTGATGTTTTTCTTTGCATAAAAGATTTATCCATGGTTTTAGATTTCCTATAACTCTATGATTCACTATTTAAATCTATTCACTATTTAAATCTGATCATCCATACGATGAGTTAAATCATTTTGTCATAATTTAAAAAATAAATTAATTAGAATTAAAATATGGAAGGAGATAGAAATGTAGAGAGAAGAATCACTGTTATCATTTTAGCTCAAAGCAGCCTGGTCCACAGCCAAAATATGATGGTGCAGTTTTCCTGCTAACTGTATGTACAAGGAAAACTAAAACTAAAAACCACAGAAAATAGACCTTGAACTTTCATAGTGTTGTTGCTTTTTGGTCTTTAAATTTGAAATAATCTATAATTTCTGAAAGATTGATACAATTTACATACACATATAGTTTGTCATTAGTCAATCACTAAAAAGGACTGAAGTTTTAGCTTACAAACTTTGAAAATATCACATATTGTTTGCTTTTGATTCAATGTAAAGGAAATGTCAGGTCATAAATACTTCTAGGGTTCAAATCAGAATTATTCTTGTCAAGTACTGAGTGAAATGATAAAGTAGACAAGAACTCAGAGATTTACAAGACTTTATAGATTCTTAAAGATCCTGAGAAAAATCTACAAACCCAAAACATTCAAAACAAAATCTTTATCCTGTTTTCTACTGCTTGTTAGAAATGAACCAGGAAAGTTTCTGGAAGGGTAGTGAAAGGTAAATGGTGAAGCAAAGACAGGTGAGTTAATTAGTGGGTCTGAGATAAAAGGAAAACTGAGACCAAATAAATGTGCTTTAACATTGCCACCTAGCTGATGCATATATACTAATATCTGAGGCTTGGAGAATGGCTTTTACTCACCACTGAATTTATCAACAGTAACTAGATGTCAACAATTATTCTTCCCTGTCCATTTGTTATGTTCTACTACAGGTTTCAGGCCAAAGGATCACATCCTCCGAGCAGAGCTCTTTCCACACCCACTTTGTCAAATCTCAAAAGACAAAGATCTGAGTTACTGAGAGATTAGAATTTTTGGGTTCAGAATCCATCTTAGAGAATGTGACCTAAGGTTAAACTCGAGTTAACTAACAAACTGGCACCTAGCACGAATTTCCAGGTTACCTCCCAACAAGACCTGCATCCAGCACCAGTTTCCAGATTATTTCCCCACAAATCTGCACCTCCAGGGTACAAGCCTGTCCCTGATACTTTACTTCCCAACAACCACAGATCAGGAGGAAAACAGAGTTATTTTTATAGCTTGGCTCCCAGCAGCAGCTAATTATGGTAAAGGCCCAAATGATCTTCCACTTAGATATGGGCCAGGCTAAATATCCTCTTCTTGCCTCTATAAACACCTGCCTGAAACTGGGCTCAGGGTTCCCTCACATTCTCCTGCATCAGAGATGGTTGTGTGACCTAAGCTTGAGCATGAATAAAGAGACCCTAATGTGACTGCACCAGAATTGTCTCCTTAGTTGTCTTTTTGGGGTTTCAAACATTTCCTGACACAACAGTACCTGGTTCACTGTTCTCTCCCAAAAGATGTGCTTTTATAAACCTTACTATAAATTCATATTCCCTTTCCTCTAGTTTCTCTTCCCTTCTTTATAGACGTCTTCTATAGGTTTCTATTTGTACCCTCCATAACTAAAGCATTCTTTTTTTTAACTCAGTAAACTTTGCATGTACATTAAAATACTACTACTCTGCAATTAAAAGCAATGAATTCACGAAATTCCTAGGCAAATGGTCAGAACTTGAAAATATCATCCTTAGTGAGGTAACCCAATCACAAAAGAACACACATGGTATGCAGTCACTGATAAGGGGATATTAACCCAGAATCTCGGAATACCCTAGACACAATTCGCATTTCAATAGATTTCCAAGAAGATGGGAGATGAAAAGACTGGATTTAAGGGAATGCCAGGACAGAGAGGTGAGAGGGGGTTGAATGGGGAAAAGAGGGAGGGAATGGAACTTACGGGACTTTCGGGGAGGGAGGAAACGAGAAAGGGGAAATGATTTGGAATGTAAATAAAAAAACTTAGAGAAAAAATAACAGAACTTCACTACAAAACACATAGTTCAATAGGTTAGCAAAAACAATAAATAATAAAAGTAATTCAAAAAATAAAATAAAATACTGAAGGTCTTACGATACAACAGTCTCAAACTTAGTTGTGGTGCTTTGATAACCTTAGTTAACCCTGTATGCTATGGCAACAATGTGCAGTACAAAGATGCACAATGTACTTGTTGTGTGCAGAGAACTAATGCTGCTATCAATGTCTGAAATGCAACACCTCCCAGCTCTTCCAGAAACACCTCACATGTGTTAGCTGTTTGATTTTGGATTAACAGTTGACTGTGGGAAACTAAAATTTTTTCTTGCAAAATGTTCATTATCCACACATTCAATTATGTTTTCCCACATGGTGTTGCACCAAAGGTTTAAAGAATATGGCCCTTAGAAACATCATCTCTAACACCCTTTGAGATGAGCTTAAGCATAATGACACTTTTTAATTAAAAATAGCTTGAAATACTGTGTAAAATTGTAAATGATCATATAAATTTTAAAAAAAGGTGCATAATATTTAAGGAATTACAAATGAAGACAAAAAATATTTCTGAACCACATGGATGAGTGAATTTTATTATACTACCCAAAAGAATCAAAACCAGATGATAAAAATTGATGTTTCATTAGGCTGGTTTTAATTATTTCTGTATACAAAAAGTGAATGTTAAAAATAGATCAATAACTTTAAATATCAAAGTACATGTGGTTTTAGTGTTAGAATATTGCAATTAATTAGTTTCAAAATTTACACATTTTATAATTAACAAAATCATCTTGTTAAGGAAAAACTAAAAATTCAAGTCTAAAATTAATAAGAATGTGTGTAAATGATTATTTGGTAAATTGTCCTTAGAGCTAGAAATGAGGAAAACATAAGATGGAAAAAAATATACATTGTTTTATAAAACTCTGATTGCATATATTTTGAAAACTGAAATTTTCCTAGTAAGAGTCACTTCTTTTACATGCCATAATGGCTTATCAACTGATTTTATCATTTAACTTACTGTTATTCCAGTCAGACTCTCATTTCTTAGTGGTTAATTCCTAAAATTTCCTAAGTATTAAAGGCAAGGCAAACTATGGATTAGAACAGTAACATAAAAATATTGTGGAAGCCTGTGTAGAATACTCACTAGTCGAGGGGCTGAAGATCAAAGAACAGAGAAGCTCATTTTCAGAGCATGTAAAAATAGCACCAGGTATAAGGTATATATTAAACTACTTAATTGTGGTTTTAAAATAAAGACACCTAGAGAAATGATTTAAAAGTCTGTGCACTTAGATGTAACTGTCAAATATAACAAAATGCACATGAGCAGAGAGGATACTTTTTCTTGGAGAAAATTGGGATGAGGAAGCAAATACTAATTAGCAATAGAGGAATTTAAAGGTCATACTAAAAAATGTTTTGAAAACTCAGGGGGACCATCATCAAATTCTACAGAGGGGTTTGAAAAGGGTGGGGAGAATATAGAAAACAGGTTACAGAAAAGAGAAGAGGCAAAAACTCTGCTAGTTATATCTACTTTCACTTTCATTTTCTTTTTTAATCTTTTTTTTAAAATTGGTTATTTTATTTATTTACATTTCAAATGTTATCCCTTTTCCCGGTTTCCCCTCCCCAAAATCCCTATCCCATCCCATCTCCCCCTGCTTCTATAAGGGTGCTCCCCCACCCAACCAACCACTCCCACCTAACTTCCCTAGCATTCCCCTACACTGGGGCATCAGGCCTTCACAGGACCAAGGGCCTCCCCTCCCACTGATGCCAGATAATGCCATCCTGGGATATATATGCAGCTAGAGCCATGGGTCCCTCCATGTGTATTCTTTGGTTGGTAGTTTAGTCCATGGGAGCTATGGGGGGTCTGGTTTGTTGATATTGTTGTTCTTCCTATGGGATTGCAAACTCCTTCAGTTCTTAAGTTCTTCCATTAGCTCTTCCACTGGGGTCCCTGTGCTCAGTCCAATGGTTGGCTACTTGCAG
Source organism: Tokudaia tokunoshimensis (assembly GCA_036184795.1). NCBI lineage: Eukaryota > Metazoa > Chordata > Mammalia > Rodentia > Muridae > Tokudaia > Tokudaia tokunoshimensis. The sequence continues at coordinate 46,436,668 of BTHU01000013.1, forward strand.
CTGTGTCTGTATTGGTCAGGCTCTGTCAGAGCCTCTCAGGAGACGGCTATATCAGATTCCTGTCAACAAACACTTCTTGGCATCAGCAATAGTGTCTGGGTTTGATGTCTGCATATGGGGTAGATCCTCAGGTGGGGGAGTACTTGGATGGCCTTACCTTCAGTCTATGTTCCACTCTTTGTTCCTATATTTCCTTTAGACAGGAGCAATTTTGGGTTAAAAATTTGGAGATGAGTGTGTGGCCCCATCCCTCAAACAGGAGCCATGTCTAACCTCTGGTTATTCTCTACAGATTCTATCTCCCCTTTGTTGGGTATTTCAGCTAATGTCATACCCGTGGATCCTGGGAGTCTCTTGCTTTCCTGACATCTGGGACTTTCTGCTGATTAATCCCAGTTCCTACCCAGAAAGTCCCTATCCAACCCTGCATCTTCTTGCTTTTATGAGGGTGTGCTCCCACCCACCTACCTACATCTACCTCCCTGCCCTTGCATTCCCCTACACTGGGGCATCCAGCTTTCAAGGGACCAAGGACCTCTCCAACGATACAAGATAAGGCCATTCTCTGCTACATAAGCGGCTGGAGTCATGTGTCCCTCCGTGTATATACCTTGGATGGTGAATTAGACCCTGAGAGCTCTGATTGGTTGATACCATTGTTCTTCCAGTGGGGTTGCAAACCCTTTCACCTTCTTCAATCCTTTCTCTAACTCTTCCATTGGGGACCCCATGATCAGTTCAATGGATGAATGTGAGAATCCACCTCTGTATATGTTAGACTCTGGCAGAGCCTCTCAGGTGACAGCCATATCAGGCTTCTGTCAGCAAGCACTTCTTGGTATCCACAATAGTGTCCACATTTGGTGACTGTACATGGGATGGATCCCCAGGTGGGCAGTTTCTGGATGGCATTTCTTTCAGTCTCTGCTCTATACTTTGTCTCCATATTTGCTCCTGTGAGTATTTTGTTACTCCTTCTTAAAAGGACCTAAGCAACCACACTTTGGTCTTCCATCTTCTTGAACTTTATGGTGTCTATAAATTGCATCATGGGTATTCCGAGCTTTTGGGCTAATATCCACTTATCAGTGAGTTCATATCATATGTGTTCTTCTATGATTGGGTTACCTTACTCAGGATGACATTTTCTAGTTCCATCCATTTGCCTAAGAATTTCATCAATTCATTGTTTTAATAGCTGAGTGGTAATCCATTGTGTAAATGCGCCACATTTTCTGTATCCATTCCTCTGCTTTCCAACTTCTGGCTATTATAAATAAGGCTTCTATGAACATAGTGGAGCATGTGTCCTTGTTATATATTGGAGCATCTTTTAGGTATATGCCCAGGAGTGATACATCTGGGTCCTCAAGTAATATTATGTCCAATTTTCTGAGGAATCGCCAGACTGATTTCCAGAGTGGCTTGCAATCCAACCAAAAATGGAGGAGTGTTCCTCTTTCTTCACATTCTTGCCAGCATGTGCTGTCACCTGAATTTTTGATCTAAGCCATTTTGACTGGTATGAGGTACAATATCAGGGTTATTTTGATTTTCAGTTCCCTGAGAACTAAGGATGTTGAACATTTCTTTAGGTACTTTTGGGCCATTCAATGCTCCTCAGTTGAGAATTCTTTGTTTAGCTCTGTACCCCATTTTAAATAGGGTTATTTGAGTCTCTGGAGCCCAATTTCTTAAGTTCCTTGTCTATATTGGATACTAGCCCTCTCTCAGATGTAGGATTGGTAAAGATCTTTTACCAGTCTGTTGGTTGTCATTTTATCCTATTGACAGTGTCCTTTGCCTTACAAAAACTTTGCATTTTTATGAGGTCCCATTTGTCAATTCTTCTCAATTCTTAGAGCATAAGTCTTATAAGTATTATGTTCATGAAATTTTCCCCTTGCAAAGCCTGTTCTCTACTTTCTCTTCTGTTAGGTCCAGTGAATCTGGTTTTATGTGGAGGTTCTTGATCCACTTGGACTTGAGCTTTATACAAGGAGATAAGAAAGGACAGATTTGCATTCTTCTACATGTAGACTGTCAGTTGAACCAATGCCATTTGCTGAAAATGCTGTCTTTTATCCACAGAATGGTTTTAACTCCTTTGTCAAATATCAAGTGACCATAGGTGTGTGGGTTAATTTCTGGGTCTTCAATTTTATTCCATTGATCATACTGCCTGTCTCTGTACCAATATCATACAGTTTAGATTTTACTGAATAATTGGATTAACTTTTAGAAAAAATGGCCATTCGTATGTGTGGTATGCATTTGATACAAATCTCATGATTTTCCCATCTTATTTTGTCATGCTAAATTCTATAATTTTTTAAGATATTTTATTGTTCCAGGACAGCCAAGGCTACACAAAGAAACCCTGTCTCGAAAAACCAAAAAAAAAAAAAAAAGAAAGATATTTTATTGTTATTCATCTGATATTTTTATTGCCCCTTGTGAGGATTTTTCCTATGTATGTTCAGTTGATTTCAATTTAATGGGGGAACGTATTAGTTTATCCTTGAACCTTTAGATGACATTTTAACTTTGCAAAGCATAAAGTTTTGCTAATTAAATTTGACTGGCCACTCCTAAGTTTTGCATGTATTAAACCAATTTTACTATACTTTATTTTTTCAGGATCTCAGTCAGTTTTATAGCATCTTTTGGCATAACTGTACAAACTATGTGATTATAATTCATGATTATATTTCTAATATGTTAATACTTTTAGGAACAGAAAGTAGATATTGATGAAAATTAAACTTATACCTCTTAAAAATGATTTTATGTTTTAAGGTACTTTCTGGCCTTTGTCATCAGTAGCAACATTCCTTCCTAATGACTTGGGATCTTCATCTCCTGGCATTCACAAGGCGATGATCCTTATGTGGCCTGGCAACCACTGACTGCTAAATCAGCTGGCACCCACTGGGACATGACAAATGTCACTCCCAGTGGCCTGGCAAACTGATTTGCCTTTTCCTGCTGTCACTTCTGACACTCTGATTTTCTTATTGAGTTTGGTGGGTGGAGATCTGACAGGGTATAATATAAGCATATCAATACCTATGTTTTATCACCTGTCAATTGTGAGAACATGTTATCTGCAGTCAAGTTAGAAGGGTTTATTTATAAATTGCTGAGCTGTCTAACCTGAACAAGAAAGAATCCTTTTTCAAACACAGAATCTGTGTAGCATGGAATAGAGAACATGAATTTGAGCTACAGCAAGGGTAAGCATGCATGGATAAAGTTAGAAGGAGAAGAGGAAATGGGAAATAATGAAATTATAGCTTGATTTTAAAGATTAAAAAATAATATAGATCATGCTAAACACTTTGTTAGAATGTAAAGTGTTTTTGGGTCAGGGTAGGTTTTCTGGGTCCTGTAAGTGACTTTTAAACCAAGAATTGGTCTAAGAACATAATTTATTATTTATAAATAATATAGTTGAGGGAGGCATCCCTGAGCCTAGACTTGAATTTCACACTTGGAGATTAAAATATTTTCTAATATTAAATTAACTGTACTGTATCCCATTGGAACCAGAAGAATAACACCATGTATCTCAGAGTTTCCGTTATTCCTCCTTGACTCTAAAAGGCATTCCTTTGTCTGGAATTATAATTAACTGCCTCATTATTTAATAACTTTGAAAAAGTTTTGGAATTTCACAGATCAATACATTTTGATCCAAGTGTTACATTCTTAATTTTATATGGTTCTATTCATTTAATGTAGCTAATTTAACAATAATTTAACGTTATTTCTAACTAGTGGAATAAATTACAAATAAAGAAAAGGCTCAAAATAAAGTGAAAGATACCACTTGAACATTGTTTTAGTTTAGTTTTTTTTTTTTTTCACTTTTCATATATCAGTTTGCGACTGGCTTAATCTACAAACACCATGATCATGCCTCTCACAGAAAGTAACATTTCTACTGTTATGAATGGATACTTTGACCAAGGCAATTCTTACCAAAAAAACAAACCAAATCAACAATAAAAAAGACATTTAAGTAGAGTCTTCTTAGCTGTTTTAGAGGTTTACTAGAAGCAGATAGGCTTCGCACTGCAGCTGTAGGTGGAAGTTTTACATCTTGATATAAAGGCAGCAGATATTTGAGTTATCCTTTTTTGGGTTTGTTCTTGCTTTGGCTCAGTATTTCCTCATGATAACCTTTTACTTCCCCCTTGAGAATGGTAATGTATATTCTGGATATATGATATTATACTTGGGAAGTCTGATCTTTTTGTTGCAGTTATGAGATTGCATTGAGTATCAGAAGATACTTTGGATTTTTAAACTGTCTTGAGACTGTGAAAGATGACTATGGAGACTTTTGAAATTGGACTTAGAGCATTTTTGTATTTTTATTTGGTTACAGGCTTATAGGGTCGAATGAGAATGTCCCATAGCTGGCTCAAAGGTTTGGATGTTTGGTCCTTAATAACTGGAACAGGAATTGTTTGGAAAGGATTAGGAGGTGAGACCTTGTTAAAGGTTTCTCTTTTTGCTTTCCCTTCCTCCATCCCTTCCTCCTCTCTTTCTCCTCTGTCTCTGTCTCTCTGTCTCTGTCTCTCCTCTCTCTCTCTCTCTCTCTCTCTCTCTCTCTCTCTCTCTCTCTCTCTCTCTCTCTCTCTCTCTCCCTGTTTTCATGGTCTGTGAATCTTATGCCATCATGTCACCATGCTTCCTGTCTTGATAACAATGAATTAATCTTCTGAAATGGTAAGTAATCAGCCAATCAAATGCTTTCCTTTATTAGAATTGCCTATCCACAGCTATAGAACAGTAACTAAGACATTTACCAAAGCATCTTTATAGGATCATTAATGTTTTTTCATATTAAATTTTATTCAGCTTCAATTCAACTCTAGCATTTATTTCCTGGAGGTGTCTGTATAACTATATATAACTATATATATATAACTATATATAGCTATATATAACTATAAAACTATATATATATAACTATATAACTATATATATATACATATATACACATATATACATATATTTGACTTAAAATTACTTTTGCCTTTTCTTGTGATAGTTCATTGTTTTCCTTTTCTCTCAACTTCTATTTATAGAAGTCCAATGGACTTTCTTATATATTATACATATATCATGTTAATACAATTTTAAATTATGTTTAAACTATGTAAGTCCAGGACTATTGACTATTTTAAATATTCTATACACACTATATATTAACATATAGCAGACTGCATTAAGTCTCATTATAAATTCTTATTAGTCATAAAAGCTTAGCATGTGCTAGGTTCTGTGAGGAAGTAAAGCATTGAAAAATTGAAATTAAATGTAAATGTAAAGTTAAAAATGATGATCTGAAATATAATTATAACACTACCATTTTAGAGCACATTTTATGAAATTAAAAATGATGCTTTTTGCATGGATTTTGCATGGGTTATGCACATATGCATATACAGAGTTGTTTATGTATTGTATGAATGTTTATAATCAATAATCTAGATCATAATTTGTGGTTTTATGCTCTTGTCTTTTAAAATTGAAGTTTTTCTTTTGGCTCAGTTTTGCTATAGACACATGAATATCAAGTTCTTTCATCTCCTTAAATTTCATTTGATTTTTGAGTTTGGGTCTTTTTAAATGATTTTAGCTCTAGCGATGTCTCAAAAATATTTCAATTATAATAATTGAAATATTTAATATATAATTGAAATTTTTGGCAAGTTGCATGGTAGATTTTCAAATCTTCACAAAAGCATTTGTTTTTTTAAATAATACAATTCATTTGAGTGTTAGTGATATTAGATCTGATTTGTTAATATTTACCTTTTGGATTCAATATGTGGTTTAACATTTGTGTCTTGTTTTCTTTGAGTCCTTCCATGGAAAGAAGAGTAAATGAACAGGCCTTTTTTTAATGTTCTCCAGTCTCCTCCTATTTCTTTTATGTAGAATTGGCAACAAACTAAGTATGCCAGTTCTAAGTTGCCCAACTTTGTTCAGGTCTCCTTTTTATGTTAGAGAAAACTGTTACTGCTGTTTTCAACATAGAAGGATGTATAGTTCATGTCTTAATAAGAAGCATGAGGGACCTGACCTTGAATTCTACTTCCAGTTACTTGGCACAGTTTCCAGATTCTATTTTCAAGCTGCAACAGAAGGGAAGGTTGGTGTGCACGGTTCCCAGTCCAATTTCCCAGCTCTGGCAGTTCTTCATCTACCAGCCCTGCTGTATGCTGATTAAGTGTCTTTTTTATTCTGAACATTGTTTCCAAGATCTTTGGCACTAACCCAAACATTGGAGCCAATGTCCTATGCTGAGAATCATTTTTGTCTGCCAGAATTACCTAAGGGTTGTGTTTCCTTTGCCCTTACTCACATCCATTTACTTGTGAGATTCTTTACTCTGCACAGTGGTTGTTGCTCTCACCTGCTCTTCCTGTTCTTCCACTGATTAACAGGAGCAATCTGCAATCTCACTCTTGGAAAACATTTCTAAAATAATGTTACAGAAGGATCTCTGGTGATTAGAGATCTGAGACTTAGAATCAGTTGATTGGTGCCAGTAGAAAATAAAGCTTAGTATCCAAGGCTTCTGTGGTGGCCTTTTAGAAAGAGTGTAATCAATTTTTAAGGAAATAATTGTCTTGATACATAGGCAACTGTTTCATCTAGATGCCGATTCATTCAAAACACCAGTGTTACATTATCAGAATTACCATTGAAGTTAATAAGAGTAAAAACCAGTTCCTCACCTATTCATTCATTTTGAACAAATAACTAGCACAGAGAACCTGAAAGCCCATTTTTATTCTGAACTAGAAATTTCTGTATGTGCAACTACAAAAGTATGTATCTTTCACAGGAACAGATATTAAGCACTGGTAAAGCTAGCATTGCTGAGTGTCTGAGGCAGTGAATCATTGAAACCTACTTACTGCAGCAAAATCTCTTGTTACATAGACAAATTAAAGGAAAAAATAGAAATGTGTGAGTTTCAATAAATGATGTAAAAATAATACAAGGTAAATTTATCGAAAGAATTTGGAGACATCCTGGAAAGATATCACAGCTATTACCAACAACTACTTCTCTTCTATAGAACCCTGATTTGATTCCTCACATTCAAATAAGGCAGTTCACAATCACTAGGTCCAGGATATTTCTTGACCTATTCTGGCCTCTGTGGTAACAGGTACTAACATTCACCAATACCCACCATGGGTACATGCACACTCACATACTTAATGTAAAATAACTTTTCAAAAGGGAAGAAAAATTACAAAGCTAATAATTTAAATAACTATATATTATACTGAAATTTTATCAAAGAAAATATTATAAAAATATTTAAATTATGATGCATAAAGAATTATTTTGCAGATGATATGATAGTATACTTAAGCGACCCAAAGAACTCCACCAGAGAACTCCTACAGCTGATAAACGACTTCAGCAAAGTGGTCGGATATAAAATCAACTCAAGCAAGTCAGAAGCCTTCCTATACTCAAAGGATAAGCAGGCTGAGAAAGAAGTAAGAGAAATAATACCCTTCACGATAGCCACAAACCATATTAAGTATCTTGGCGCGACTCTAACCAAACAAGTGAAAGATCTATATGACAAGAACTTCAAGTCTCTGAAGAGAGAAATTGAAGAAGACCTCAGAAGATGGAAAAATCTGCCATGCTCATGGATTGGCAGGATTAATATAGTAAAAATGAGCATCTTACCAAAAGTAATACACAGATTCAATGCAATCACCATCAAAATCCCAACTCAATTCTTCATAGAGTTAGAAAGAGCAATTCAAAAATTCATCTGGAATAACAGAAAACCCAGAATAGCTAAAACTATTCCCAAGAGTAAAAGAACCTCTGGGGGAATCAGTATCCCGGACCTCAAGCTGTACTACAGAGCAATAGTGTTAAAAACCGCATGGTATTGGTACAGTGACAGACATGTAGATCAATGGAACAGAATTGAAGTCCCAGAAATGAATCCACACTCCTATGGTCACTTGATCTTTGACAAAGGAGCTAAAACCATCCAGTGGAAAAAAGATAGCCTTTTCAACAAATGGTGCTGGCTCAGCTGGAGGTCAAAATGCAGAAGAATGCAAATTGACCCATTCTTATCTCCTTGCACTAAGCTCAAGTCTAAGTGGATCAAAGATCTCCACATAAAACCAGACACACTGAAACTAATAGAAGGGAAACTAGGGAAGAACCTTGAACATATGGGCACAGGGGAGAATTTCCTGAACAGAACTCCAATAGCTTATGCTCTAAGATCAAGAATAGACAAATGGGACCTCATTAAATTACAAAGTTTTGCAAGGCAAAGGACACTGTCAAAAAGACAAAGCGGCAACCAACTAACTGGGAAATGATCTTTACCAACCTTACATCCGACAGAGGGCTAATATCCAATATATACAAAGAACTCAAGAAGTTAAACTCCAGAGAGGCAAGTAACCCTATTAAAAATGGGGTACAGAGCTAAACAAAGTGTTTTCACCTGAAGAATATCGAATGGCTGAGAAGCACCTAAAGAGGTGTTCATCATCCTTAGTCATTAGGGAAATGCAAATCAAAACAACCCTGAGATTCCATCTCACACCAGTCGGGATGGCTAAGATCAAAAACACAGGAGACAGCAGTTGTTGGCGAGGATGTGGAGAAAGAGGAACACTCCTCCACTGCTGGTGGGATTGCAAGCTGGTACAACCACTCTGGAAAGCAGTCTGGCGGTTCCTCAGAAAACTGGGCATGACACTCCCGGAGGATCCGGCTATACCACTCCTGGGCATATACCCAGAGGCTTTACCTGCATGCAATAAGGACACATGCTCCACTATGTTCATAGCAGCCTTATTTATAATAGCCAGAAGCTGGAAAGATCCCAGATGTCCCTCAATGGAGGAATGGATTCAGAAGATGTGGTATATCTACACAATGGAATACTACTCTGCAATTAAAAACAATGAATTCACGAAATTCCTAGGCAAATGGTCAGATCTTGAAAATATCATCCTTAGTGAGGTAACCCAATCACAAAAGAACACACATGGTATGCAGTCACTGATAAGGGGATATTGACCCAGAATCTCGGAATACCCTAGACACAATCCGCATATCAATAGATTTCTAAGAAGATGGAAGGAGAGACCCCTGGTCCTGGAAAGACTGGATGTAGGGGAACGCCAGGACAGAGTAACGAGAGGGGGTTGAATGGAGAAAAGAGGGAGGGAAGGGGGCTTATGGGACTTTCGGGGAGGGAGGAAACGGGAAAGGGGAAATGATTTGGAATGTAAATTAAAAAAAAATAAAATAAATAATTAAAAAAATAAATAAAAATACGATAATTAAAAAAAAAGAATTATTTTGTTATCAATTTTTTCATCATTGAGACTGTTTCATGTTATAATATGTACTTGCTAAAATTTAATTGTATTTTACAACTAAATAGTAAAATAAAGTTTTACATTATCATGCCATACTTTTAAATATTTTCAGTTATTCAAACATTCTCTTTATTATATTAAATGCATGATCAGGTATTACAGGGTAGGGATAAGGAGTGAAGTACTGAGTACCAGAAGAATGAATGGAAATATGCAACCTCGAGAGTTGGATGGTCAGGAGAGCCTCTAGTATGTACCAGAGACCTGGAGGTGAGAGAATCTCAGAACTCAAAAGGAAGGACCTTAGATAAAATACTCAACAGCGAGGAGAGGGAACTAGTAGAGTACACATACAGTAGAAAAACAGGTCATCAAGTACAGGGATGGTGTTGCCATCCCACCGTCAAAAGTTTTGACTCAAAATTGTTCCTATCTGAAAGAACTATAAGGACAAAAATGGAGAAAAGACTGAGGGAAAGGAGGTCCAGTGATCTGCCCAATTTGGGACCTATCTCAAGGGGAGGCTCCAAGGCCTGAACTATTACTAATGCTATGGTGTGCTTACAGAGAGGAGGCTAGCATGGCTGCCCTCCAAGAGGCACAACAAGCAGTTGATTGAGACAGATGCAGATAGTTACACCCAACCAATGAACTGAAGTCAGGGAGGATCCCTGTGGTTGAATTAGGGAAAGGCAGGAAGAAGTTGAGGAGGGGGGCAACCCCACAGGAAAATGAGCAGTCTCAACTAACCTAGACCCCTGAGATCTTTCAGAAACTGAGTCACCAACCAGTCAGCATACATTAGGTGATCCGTCGTCCACATACATATACAGTGAGGAATGCCTGGTCTGGCCTCAGGGAGAGAAGATGCACCAAACCCTTAAGAGAATTGAGGCCCCAGAGAATTGAGAAGTCTGGAGTGGAGTTGGAGTACATGGGGGTGGGGACATTCTCTTGGAGAATAAAAACAAGAAAAGAGATAATGACTGAACTATAAAAAAGACTAAAGATAAAAAAAAATTAACAGTAACTAAAGTGCATTTCGAAGAAGGGAAAGAATTTTATTCTCCTTTTTGAATTGCACATTATGCACCAGAAAGTTCTTTTTTTTTGTTTGTTTGTTTGCTGTATATGTTGATATTATGTTGATATTAATTTACTTTTTTACACTCCAGATTTTATTCATCTCTGTCCCTGCTCTGACTGTTCCACATCCCATACCTCCTCCCACCCTCCTGTCTCCATATGGATATTCCTAACTCTCCCCACACCTGCCTTCCAAATTTCCTGGGGCCTCCAGTCTCCTGAGGGTTAGGTGCATCATCTCCAAATGAAGACAGACCCAGCAGTCCACTACTATATGTGTGTTGGGGGTCTCTATCAGCTAGTGTATGTTGCCTGTTTTGTGGTCCAATGTTTGAGAGATCTCAGGGGTCCAGATTAATTGAGACTGCTGGTCCTCCTACAGGGTTGCTCTCCTCAGTTTCTTTCAACCTTTCCCTAATTCAACAACAGAGGTCAATTGCTTTTGTCAATTGGTTGGGTGAAAATATCTGCATTGAGTCTTTCAGCTGTCTCTTGGGTCTTCTGGAGGGCAGTCATGCTTGGTCCCATTTTGTGAGCAATCCATAGTTTCAGTAATAGTGTCAAGACTCCTTCCCCCCGCCCCCCTTGAGCTGGATCTCACTTTGGGCGCGTCTCTGGACCTTCTTTTCCTCAGGCTCCTCTCCATTTTCATCCCTGTAATTCTTTCAGACAGGAAAAATTATGGGTGAGAGGTGTGACTGTGAAATGCCCCCTCCCTCATTTGACGCCCTGTCTTCCTGCCTCTCTTGCCTGTCAAGCATTTTATCTAAGGTCCCTCCCTTTGAGTCCTGAGAGTCTGTCATCTTCTTGGTGCATTCTGGAAGGTCCCCACAACCTCCTACCTCACGAGGTTGCCTGTTTCCATTCTTTCCTGGCACAAACAGCATGATAAAAATGTATATGTTTTCTATTCATTTATTCAAAGTCATTTGCGGAAAGTGATTTTTAATATAGAGTTAAAGATAAACTGCAAGTTTTAAATATACTTTAAAATACAGTAGAACAGTTTGGTCATCAGAAATTTCTAGGTTTCTAAACTCTGCTTCATAATGTATGCCACATATCACATGGAAATAAATTAATGTTTTTATAATGTTTAGAAAGAAGATTCTGCTAGTCCTCACAATAAATTGTTTTCTAATTTGTTTACAAGTCTTGCAAAGGACAAGGTTGAGAACATTGCCATTTCTGTTTCTGCCTCTTGTCACTGAGAAGCCAGATAACTGGTGAGGTTTTTTATTTGTCAAGCTTTCAAAATAAACATCAGTGCTCTGTTCATAAACGCTCTTATCCATAGACATAGGTTGTAGCTGTCTAACCATGAAGTAGTCAACCATTCTTGAAATACTAAATTTGCCATTGAAAACACATATATCTTGTTAAAAATTAAAATGTAACATAAGGTAATTTTATATGTATCCAATTTTAACCAAAGAAACCAATTTATGCTTTCTATTTTTCAAAAATATTAAATTTAAGTTTGAGACTTTAGTGTTCCTACCTTCACTACCCGTATATTTTATGTGTATGCATGTGAAAGAGAAGGTGACAAATTTTGTGTGTGTGTGTGTGTGTGTGTACATTTTAGAAGAAATAACTGTTAGAAAGACAAAAATAAAGATCAGAACTTACATTTTATTCCTAATTTGTTATTTAGCTCTTTGCTTCATCCTCCCCTTTAAAGATCAGTTTCAAGCTGTCCAAAAGCTTTCTTTACCTGGTAATACCTGATTTACTTGTTTGTAAATATATAAGACATGGTACCTTGATATAGTTTTTATTTTATTTTATTTTTCATGTTGAACTAATTTCCAAAGTCAGGTTTGCATAAAGAAATCTCAGCATAGAGAGGCTGGTGCTTATACAATATTGCTTTATTATAAATAATTCAATTGATGGAGATTTATTTTATACCAGTGGTATCTCAGATTGTAAAGAGATGCAAATGTGTAGAACAGAGACTTCTATTTATGTGCAATATTGCTTTTATTAGGCATAATTCAATGGACTGAGATTTATTTATTATCAGTTAAAATGACAAATAATTCTGTTTTGAGGCATTTAATGCTCTTAAATTTTAATATGACATGCAGTAATCCAATCGCATAGTTGCTCAGTGAAGTGGAGGTAAATTCTCCTGAGCAATTGTATTACCCAAAGGCTATACTACTGCTATTAAGTGCTGCATTTCCCCACTGTCAGTGCAGGTTAGAAGTGTGGCATATTTCTTCATTTTAAGAAATAAAAGCAATTTTCTTGAACTGCTTATAATATGTCAAACTTACTAACCATACAATTGAATCACAATAGGCTTAGTAGTTAAAACTTTTGAAACACATGTATATGACTTTTATTTAAGAAAAATATAATCTGCAGCAAATAGAAAAACCATTACCCCAATTATGATTAATGATGGTCTAACATTTATTCAACAAACCTATACTTAATTAATAATGCATCACACTACATACTTGTTTTGACAGTAATCATCACTACAACTAGATGTCTGTTTGTCACTTACATTGCTGTGGAGTTTAGGTCATCTACATGTAGCACCCTCATGACTCTGGAAGACAGCTACAGTTACTCTTTACTGTGACCTCAATTAAAAAAACATGTTGCAAGTTTTCTAAACACAGCAATGTAGCCCATTACACTTGCCTTTTCTATGTGACTAAAAAGATCTTTAACAGTGGTGAAATCACAGAAGAGAATCAGTGACTCACTTTAATCCAGAATTTTCTCAAAGGAAAACATGAACATGGATCTTAGTTCTATGGTATTTGCTTTTCTGTATATATGTGATTACTATTGGCAATCAAAGCTTAGCCTTTGTTACTCTCTAAAAACTAATCAACATTATTGTTAGATGAATTTTTGTTGCATAGCACACATTAGATGCAAAAGGCGTGATTCACAGATAAGAGAAAAGAAATCATTCTCTGGTTATGGACAATTCAGAAGACTCAGCATTATAAATGTCACTTTTCAGATTTAGTTTATAAATGTACTCATTCACAAACACTGTGGCATGTGATATGTGTTTCTATCATCTATTTATTTTACTTAGGTTTTATTCAAATAGATCAATACTAAATCAGTGACTATATTTAAATTACATTATTACTACAGTGGTGTATATATGGGATAGTCTCTTTCAGTGGAATTATTTTTTAAATAGTGGTAAGCTCGTATATTCTGAAGTACTGTTATTGCTATTGCTTATATTTTCTATCAGTTTTACGATTCATGCTATATCTTATTTTGTACATTTATTATTATTATTATTATTAGTAGTAGTAGTAGTAGTAGTAGTAATAGTAGTAGTAGTAGTAGTAGTAGTAATAGTAGTAGTAGTAGTAGTAGTAGTAGTAGTAGTAGTAATAGTACTAGTGACAGGAAAGAATCTTATAATTTGCCTCAGACTGGCTTTTGCTCAGACGCTTCATTTTCTCCATTCCTGGATTAAGAGATATTATGCTCACACATATCCAGAAGATTTATTGCTTTATAATGATAAAATAAACAAGGCCTGCAGATGGGGGGTCTTTATACCCAACTGAAGCATCTACAGGTGTCTGTACATGCATACCTGAAGCTCATAGATCATCACTCAAGCAGATGCAGAAAGTATGCCATGAAAGAAGGAGAGAAAAGATTGGAATAGTCAGAGGACAATGGAATCTGTTGTGAAATGGTGTCATCTAAATGTTACACAGAAGCTACATTCATGCAATCTCATCAATATATCTGCCTGAACAAGATTTGACAGTGAAGATGGCAGGTGCATCAAGGTGCATAGGAGAAATCTCATGGAACCCAAACCACAGATGAATAACATCAGGAAATTAAAGACTGCTCAAAGAGGAAGAATCAGCATTTCACAATAATTAGCCCCCTCATTGATTATCAGCATGGTAAATCTTGAAAATAGATACATATATGCAAATAAAGTTAAAATTTATTAGCAAGTCCAAACGATTTAAACGTTAATGAAAATGTGACTATGCAAATATGAACGAGGTTCAGTAACATTGCTCTGCAACTAACAGAGAGAATTATTAGAAGTAAAAACTCTGATACTAAGAAAACAACTTAGGAATGAGTTCTGTATTGATTAAAGAAAAAAAGAAAAATAATGCATGCAAGTACTTAAGATGGCAGATTTTCATTCAAAATTTAACCATGGTAGAGCTGAAAGAAAGTCATTGTATAAATAGCACTAAAAAGGGAAGAGAAAAAGATGCAGCACACAAGGAGCTAACCCTCAGACTTGTCCTAGCGAGGAAGATGAGAGAACTAGTAGGTAAATAAGGCAATGGGCAGAGTATTCAGCACTATTGGAAGCCTGGTTTTACCATAGAGCACAGGACAATAGCAGCATGTTTATTTAATAAAAGTTTATGAGAGCTGAATGGATACTATGTACAGGGACACAGGTTTTAATACATCTGTTCTAACAGTTACCCCAAAGTATATATATTTTATTATTTTTATTATTTTCTATATTATTTATTACATTCCAAATGATTTCCACTTTCCAGGTTCCCCCTCCCTGAAAGTCCCATAAGCACTCTTCCCTCCCCCTGTTCCCCAGTCAACCCCTCCCACTTCTCTGTCCTGGTATTACCTTTCATTCAGTCTTTCCAGGACCAGGGGCCTCTCCTTCCTTCTTCTTAGGAATCAATTGATATGTGAATTGTGTCTTGGATATTCTGAGCTTCTGGGTTAATATCCACTGAATAGTGATTGCATACCATGTGTGTTCTTTTGTGATTGCGTTACTACACTAAGGATGATATTTTCCAGTTCTGACCATTTGCCTAAGAATTTTAAGAACTCATTATTTTTATTTGCTGAGTAGTATTCCATTGTGTAAATATACCATATTTTCTGTATCTATTCCTCCATTGAGGAACATCTAGGTTCTTTCCAGCTTCTGGCTTTTATAAATAAGGCTGCTATCAACATAGTGGAGCATGTGTTCTTATTGCATGCCAGGGAGGCCTCTGGGTATATGCCCAGGAGTGGTATAACAGGGTCCTCTGGGAATGTCATGCCCAGATTTCCGAGGAACTGCCAGGCTGATTTCCAGAGTGGTTGTACCGGATTGCAATCCCACCAGCAGTGGAGGAGTGTTCCTCTGTCCCCACATCCTAGCCAACACGTGCTGTGTCCTGTGTTTTTGATCTTAGCCATTCTGACTGGTGTGAGGTGGAATCTCAGAGTTGTTATGATTTTCATTTCCCTAATGACTAAGGATGTTGAACATTTCTTTAGGTTCTTCTTAGCCATTAGATATTCTTCAGGTGAGAACTCTTTGCTTAGCTGTGTAGCCCATTTTTAATAGGGTGACTTGGCTCTCTGGAGTCTAACTTCTTGAGTTCTTTGTATATATTGAATATTAGCCCTCTGTCAAATGTAGGGTTGGTAAAGCTCTTTTCCCAATTTGTTGGCTGCCATTTTGTTTGATTGACAGTGTCCTTCACCTTACAGAAACTGTGTAATTTTATGAGGTCCCATTTGTCAATTCTTGGTCTTAGAGCATAACCTATTGGTGTTCTATTCAGGAAATTTTCCCCTGTGCCAATGTATTGAAAGCTCTTCTCCAGTTTCTTTTCTATTAGTTTCAGTGTGTCTGGTTATATGTAGAGGTCCTTGATCCACTTGGAGTTGAGCTTAGTACAAGGAGATAAGAATGAATCGATTTGCATTCTTATGCATGCTGAATTCCAGTAGACTATCATCATTTGTTGAAAAGGCTCTCTTTTATCTACTGGATGGTTTTAGCTCCTTTGTCAAAGATCAAGTGACCATAGGAGTGTGTGTTCAATTCTGGGTCTTCAATTCTGTTCCATTGATCTACATGCCTGTCTCTGTACAAATACCATGCAGTTTTTAACACTATTGCAATATAGTACTGCTTGAGGTCCGGGATACTGATTCCCCCATAAGTTATTTTTACTGTTGAGAATAACTTTATCAATCCTGGGTTTTCTGTTATTTCAGAAGAATTTGAGAATTGCTCTTTCTAACTCTATGAAGAATTGAGGTCACTCTCTCCTTTCCCTCCGCACTCTTTCTCTCTCTACATAATGTCTGACTATTCGTGTTCATATTTTTCCCATCAGCTGTAGGAAGAAATGTCTACAAAACAAAACAAAGCAAAACATCGAAAACAAGGAGGAACAGGAGAAGGAGGAGTAAAAATATGGAGAAGGAAAAGAAAGAAAGAAAGAAAGAAAGAAAGAAAGAAAGAAAGAAAGAAATGAAGAAAGAAAGAAAGAAAGAAATGAAGAAAGAAAGAAATGAAGAAAGAAGGCAGGAAGGAAAAGGGAAGGGAAAGAAGTAGTGGATTACATTGATGGATTTCCTTATATTGAACCATCCCTGCATCCCTGGGATGAAGCCTACTTGATCATGGTGAATGATCATTTTGATGTGTTCTTGGATTCGGGTGGCAAGAATTTTACTGAGTATTTTTGCATCGATATTCATAAGAGAAATTGACCTGAGCT
The DNA here is from genome assembly GCA_036184795.1 of Tokudaia tokunoshimensis. Lineage (NCBI taxonomy): Eukaryota > Metazoa > Chordata > Mammalia > Rodentia > Muridae > Tokudaia > Tokudaia tokunoshimensis. The sequence continues at coordinate 46,453,682 of BTHU01000013.1, forward strand.
TCTCTTTCTTTGTGGGATCTTTGTGTGATTTTGGTATCATCGTAATTGTGGCTTCATAGAACAAGTTGGGTAATGTTTCTTCTGTTTCTATTTTATGGAATAGTTTGATGAGTATTCTTGTTAGGTCTTCTTTGAAGGTCTGATAAAATTCTGCACTAAAACCATCTGGACCGGTGCTTTTTTTGGTTAGAAGACTTCCATTGACCACTTCTATTTCTTCAGGGGTTATAGGATGGTTTAGATGGTCTATTTGATCCTGATTTAATTTTGGTATTTGGTATCTGTCTAGGAAATTGTCCATTTCCTCCAGATTTTCTAGTTGTGTTGAATACAGGCTTTTGTAGTAGGATCTGATGATTTTTTCGAATTTCCTCAGTTTCTGTTGTTATCTCTCCCTTTTCTGAATCTGTATTTGTCAATTGCTGGCAGAGCCTCTCAGGGGACAGCTGTCAGCAATTACTTCCTAGCATCAGCAATAGTGTCTAGGTTTGGTATCTGCAGATGGTATGAATCGCTAGTTGGGGAAGTCTCTGGAAGCCCTTTCCTTCAGTCTCTGCTCCACTCTTTGCCCTGACATTTCCTTTTGACAGGAGCAATTCTGGATTAGTAGCAGTGGGGGATGGGGAACTAGGGATAGCCACTAGAAAGTCCCAGATGCCAGGTACCCAACAGGTTCCCAGGACCCAATAGGGATAATGTCAGCTGAAATACCCAACAAAGAAGAGATGGAACCTGTAGAGACCATATCCAGTGGATAGGCATGTTGAGAGATGGGACCACCCATCCATCTCAAAAATATTTTTCTTTAAATTGTTTTGCACTTTAGTTCCTAGAACTTAAATAAAGAGAAGGGGAAGATATTCTGCTGATTTTAAATAAATTCTAAACCAGGACCAAGAAGATGGCACAGCAGGTAAGCTGTCCAAGCAAAGGTGGGGGCACAAGTTCCTACAGAGATAGAGGAGGAGGGGAAAAACAGAAATAGAGCAAGAAATACAGAGATAGAGAGACACAGAGAAAAAATGTACTTGAACTTTTGGCTACTTTTTAGGTTCCATTTTTCTACCACCCTTTTCACCGGTATCCCTTCCCAACCGCTAATACTAGGTAGGAGAAAAAGAAGGCTAGAGGGAAAAGGGGGCGCCAGTACCATTAGGCTACTTCCTGCTGGTTAGGGTATCAAGTTCTTGGGGTAACTTTTATCTTTTCTGGCAGAATGTCTCCAAATATCAGCCAATCATCAACCATCAACAGTCATCATCATCATCATCATCATCATTATCACCATCATCAATTACTGCTGCTGCTTGGCGTAGTATAATCAGTATGAGATTCACTATTGGTAAAAATTTCTCCCATTGACCTTGGTATATCATCTGAAGTTATCATGTTCATGTCTTGTGTAGACCATTATATTTTTGAAACTTAGCAGGTATGGTTTCCACATCATATCTAGAAGATACTGTTTCACAGAAGACTGTTTAGTCTTCTGGCTCTTATCTAGCCGTCTTTCACAATGTTCCCTTGCTTTGTAATATTGAGTTACATTGTAAATCTTTAAATTGGGATTAGACATTCCACTGTCACCTGTTCTCTGTATTTTAATCAGATGTGACAGTCTGCATTCAGATCCTTCTTCTTTGATGGTGAGCAGGGAATAAAAGCTACATTTATCTGTGTATGTAAGAACAGTATTTGGAATATGGTGAAGAATTACACTGGTTTCAGAAAGTGGCAGTGGTAAGATCTTCTCTAAATTCCATTACCTCACTAGCCAAAAATAAATGGCTAGGCTTGCAATACCATACATGATTTTTCTCGTTTGACCAGGCCTTGTGTCCTACAAGACAGTTGTTGGTTTACCAAAAAGATACGAAACATAATTGCCATTATTGTAGATTCAGATTGTTCTGCTGGTCATTGCATTGGCTAATAGGTATCACAGCTGGGGAGTGTTATTATTGCTTTGCTGGCAATTTGCTAGCAGCTTCCAGTATTCAAATTCTAGTCATTAGGGTAAAGCAATCAATCATATTCATCTCAGTTCCTCAAAGAAGTATATTTGAAGTGTGTGGTGTCACAAATAATATAATAGGAACTCAGTTCAAGATCTGGGAGGCAAACAAAGGCAATGGCATTAACCTATGTTGTTGAAGGGAGATTTTTCAACTCTGGTACTGGGATTATGAGATTTTGTTAGAGAGTATATGGGTCCTAGCATCAATATTACCAAAAAAACAGCATAACTTAATTTACTTTATTGTATTATTAGTTTTTTTTTATTTCATGACACGGTTTCTCTGTGTAATACACATACGTGTTCCTGGACTTGCTTTGTTGACCAGGTTAGCCGGCCTCTGCCTCTATAGTGCTGAGATTAAAGCTGTGCATCACCACAATAGGTACATGTAATGTAATACAATCCTCTGTGGCAATTTCTTTCTTCCTTAGTGTTACTTATAACTTCTCCCTCCCTCTCCTTCTCAATTCTTTCTACTTCCCCAACTAAACCTCCCTGTACCACCAGGGTTTCTCACCTGCTTGATGTACATCCCTTAAACAAAATTGACCAGTCAATATTCAATGAGCTCTAAGGACCTTTCTATTCCTTTAACCAACATTGGGGCTATGACTACTCACCCAATCTTTCCTACAGGTGTCCTGTTAATGAAGTCAGGTATTCCTTCTTGCAAGGTAAGTGTTTTCTAGACAGAACCCACTTTGATCACATTTGTGTTTGCTGTGACTGTAAACTAGCTGACTGAACAGAATACAATGTTTGTCTACTTCCTTATGTACAAAGTAAAGACGTACTGATTTGTAGCTTAAAATGCTCAGTCATTTTTCTATAATAGTTTAGTTTTTCTATGAATTGTCTACTTGCATTTATTTTTTTAATTCAATAACCACCCTTTATTCCTAGTCTTTCCTAAGTAAGTGCAGGATGTTTTCCTCACATTTGTTATACACTGCACTCCTCTTACAGTTACTATGCAATATTTACTATTTCAAATTGCTTAAAAGTCCTTGGAAAATGAATTCAACTTGAGGTATTCAGGTTTTAGAATAAAAATTCAACGTGCATATGCACCAACTTCTTTTAAATATCCTGAAATTTTACTCTATAATTCTTTCTGATTATACATTACTTTCTTTTTTTGGAATAATCCATATTTTATTATTTTTACTCTAGTTTACCACAGAGAAAAATCTATATAATGGTGATCTTAAAATGTAGATCAAACATAACCAATATGTCCATGTAAGAAATCAAACTGCTGCCTCTGTCTGCAAGGTCCCCACCTGCACCCAGGTGCTTGGCAGCACCACAGCCCTCTGTGCACCTATCCTTCCAGGGGACATCTGCTTTGCAGGTAGTCCTGCATTTAGAGGGAGTCCTACATTTAGAAATGAGACTTCCATCTTTGCTCATGTGACTGAGAAGACTGGTTCAGACAGGAATGCAGGGAACAACTGACTGTGAGATCACACACAGTCTGCCAGGGACACACCTGAACCTAGGAGCTGGGCAGCCCCACAGCAATCTGTACCAGGGGAGAGCTATTAACCCAGGGGTGCTGAAACAGTCTTGCAGGCACACAGGAGGGACAATCACCAGACAGAGACAGCAGGACAATCTAACACCAGATAAAACCAGATGGAAAAGGAAAACATAGGAATGTTACTAACAGAAATCAAGGCAACATGGCCCTTAAAAACTTACAGGAAAACACAAGCAAACAAGTGAAGGAATTGAACAAAACCATCCAGAATCTAAAAACAGAGGTAGAAACAGTAAAGAAATAACAAAGGGAAACAACTCCGGACATAGAAAACCTATGAAAGAAGTCAGGAGTCATGGATGCAAGCATCAACAACAGAATACAAGAGATAGAAGAGAGAATCTCAGATGCAGAAGATATCATCGAAAACATTGACACAAAGGTCAAAGAAAATACAAAATGCAAAAAGTTCCTGACCCAAAACATCCAGGAAATCCAGGACAAAATGAGAAGACCAAACCTGAGGATTGTAGGTATAGAAGAGAGTGAAGGTTCCCAATAAAGGGCCAGTAAATGTCTTCAAAAAAGTTATAGAAGAAAACTTCCCTAACCTAAAGAAAGAGATGCCCATGAACATACAAGAAGCCTACAGAACTCCAAATAGATTTGACCAGAAAAGAAATTCCTCCTGTCACATAATGTTTAAAATGCCAAAGGCACTTGACAAGCAGAGAATATTAAAAGCATTAAGGGAGATCTTTGCTCCAGTGACTGGGAAGTTGGGACAGCCAGGTTCTGAGACAGACAGGCATAATATCGCTTGGGTCTCGGGCGGCTTGTGTGTATGCAGTTCCCAAGTGTGGGGCTGATCTGCAGTAACCAGCGCGCCAGCTCTGCTGTGGGACTTCTGCCTGGCAGAGGGACCCCGCACTGGGCGGGAGCCTACCAGCTTTCCTTCCGCGACCTCTGTTCCCGCAGACTGCGCTGAAGAGACAGGTACCCCAAGCTCTCTCTCCCCAATATAACATCACTTGGGACACGGGCTGTTGGGGCTTCCATCTGTGCCCGAGAACGGGTCAGCGCTGTGGTCATCTGGGTGCCAGATCGGCAGGCCATTGCATCTGCAGGGTGAGTGGCTCCACGGAGAGTGTGCAGAGTGCCCTCCGCCATCTTTGCTCCAGTGACTGGGAAGTTGGGACAGCCAGGTTCTGAGACAGACTGGCATAATATCCCTTGGGTCTCGGGCGGGCGGCTTGTGTGTATGCGGCTCCCAAGTGCAGGGCTGATCTGCAGTAACCAGCGCACCAGCTCTGCTGTGGGACTTCTGCTTGGCAGAGGGACGCCCCCTCCCCCCCCCAGGAGAGATCACTCACCCCTGCACAGGGCAGGAGCCTACCAGCCTCCCTTTGGTGACCTCTGCTCCAGGAATCCACTAGGCTGAGCCTTTGGATGTGCAAGGCCTCCCCAATATAAGATCACTTGGGGCAAGGCACATTAGGGCTCCAAAGTCACTCAGGAGCAGGCAGGCCCCAGAAATCGGTGCCAGGGGAATCCTGGCAATCCAGGGGGGCAGAAATAGCTTTGCAGGCTCACAGGAGGTCCAACCAACAGCCAGTGGCAGCAGGACCAACTAACATCAGAGGTATCCAGATGGCAAAAGGTAAACGTAGGAATGTTACTAACAGAAATCAAAGTAATGTGGGACCATCCGAACCCAACTCTCCAACAGCAGCAAGTCCTGGATACCCCACCACACCCGAAAGACAAGATCTGGATTTAAAATCACTTCTCATGATGCTATTAGAGGATCACAAGAAGGACACAAATAAATCTAATAAAGAATTACAGGAGACCATGAATCAATGGTTAGAAGCCCTTACAAAGGAAACACAAAATCACTTAGAGAAATGCGGGAGAACATGGATCAAAAGATGGAGGCACACAAGGAGACAACACAAAAATCGCTTAACGAGATGAATCAACGGGTAGATGCACTCACAAAGGAATCACAAAATTGGCATAAAGAAATGCAGAAGAATATGGGTCAACAGACGGATGCCCATAAGGAGGCAACACAAAAATTGCTTAAAGAAATGAATCAACGGTTAGATGCCCTTACAAAGGAAACACGAGAACTACTTAAAGAAATGCAGGAGACAATGGATCAACAGATGGATTCCCATGAGGAGGAAACACAAAAATCACTCAGAGAAATGCAGGAGAACGTGGGTCATCAGGAAGAAATCCTGAAAGAGGCAATGCAAAAATACCTTAAAGAAATACAGGAAAATACAAACAAACAAGTGAAGGATCTCAGCAAATCCATCCAGGAACTAAAAAAGGAAGTAGAAACAACTAAGAAATCACAAAGGGAGACAACTTTGGAGACAGAAAACCTTGGGAAGAAATCAGGAGTCATAGATGCAAACATAAACAATAGAATACAAGAGATGGAAGAAAGAATCTCAGGTGCTGAAGATTCCATAGAAAGCATCGATTCAACAGTCAAAGAAAATGCAAAATGCAAAAAACGTGTAACCCAAAACATCCAGGAAATCCAGGACACAATGAGAAGACAAAACCTAAGGATTATAGGTATAGATGAGAGTGAAGATTTGCAACTTAAAGGGCCAGTAAACATGTTCAACAAAATTATGGAGGAAAACTTCCCTAACTTAAAGAGAGAGATGCAGATGAACGTACAAGAAACCTACAGAACTCCAAACAGACTGGACCAGAACAGAAATACCTCCCGTCACATAATAATCAAAACACCAAATGTTCTAAACAAAGAAAGAATACTAAAAGCAGTAAGAGAAAAGGGCCAAGTAACATACAAAGGAAGACCTATCCGAATCACATCAGACTTCTCACCAGAGACTATGAAAGTCAGAAGATACTGGGCAGATCTCATGCAGACACTAAGACAGCACAAATGCCAGCCTAGACTACTATACCCAGCAAAACTCTCAATCACCATAGATGGAGAGACCAAGATATTCGATGATAAAACCAAATTTTCACAATACCTTTCCACAAATCCAGCCTTGCAACGGATAATAGGTGGAAACCTCCAATACAGGGAGAGAAACAACACCCTGGAAAAAATGAGATAATAACCTTCTTGAATCAAACCCAAAAGTAGATAACCACTCAAACACAAAGATAGCATCAAGAATGGCAGATGGCAATAATCACTATGCCTTAATCTCTCTTAATATCAATGGTCTCAATTCCCCAATTAAAAGACATGGACTAGCAGACTGGATACATAAACAGGAACCAGCATTTTGCTGCATGCAGGAAATGCACCTCAGTGTCAAAGACAAACACTACCTCAGAGTAAAAGGCTGGAGAACAATTTTACAAGCAAATGGCCCCAAGAAACGAGGTGGAGTAGCCATCCTAATATCAGATAAAATTGATTTTCAACCTAAAGTCATCAAAAAAGACACAGAAGGACACTACATACGGATCAAGGGAAAAGTCCACCATCAAGAGCTCTCAATTCTGAATATCTATGCTCCAAATGCAAGGGCACCCTCATTCGTAAAGAAACTTTACTAAAACTCAAAGCACACATCGCACCGCACACAAAAATAGTGGGTGACTTCAACACCCCGCTCTCTGAAATGGATCGTTCAGGAAAGCAGAAACTAAACAGGGACACAGTGAATCTAATTGAAGCCTTGGACCAAATGAAACTAACTGATATATATAGAACATTTCATCCTAGAGCTAAAGAATACACCTTCTTCTCAGCTCCTCATGGTACCTTCTCCAAAATTGACCATATAATTGGTCACAAATCAGACCTCAACAGATACAAGAAGATAGAAATAATCCCATGCATCCTATCAGATCACTATGGAACAAGGGTAGTCTTCAATGGCAACAAAAACAAAAGAAAACCCATGTACACATGGAGGCTGAACAATGCTCTACTCAATGATAACTTGGTCAAGGTGGAAATAAAGAAAGAAATCAAACACTTTTTGAAAGTTAATGAAAATGAAGGCACAACATACCCTAATTTATGGGACACAATGAAAGCAGTGCTAAGAGAAAAATTCATAGCCCTGAGTGCCGCCAAAAAGAAACAGGAGACAGCATACACTAACAGCTTAATGGCACACCTGAAAGCCCTGGAACAAAAAGAAGCAAATACACCAAAGAGGAGTAGAAGGCAGGAAATCATCAAACTCAGGGCTGAAATCAATCAAGTAGAAACAAATAAAACCATACAAAGAATCAACAAAACGAGGAGTTGGTTCTTTGAGAAAATCAACAAGATTGATAAGCCCTTAGCCAGACTAAACAGAGAGCACAGAGATAGTATCCAAATTAATAAAATCAGAAACAAAAAGGGAGAGATAACAACAGACACTGAGGAAATTCAAAAAATCATCAGATCCTACTACAAAAACCTGTATTCAACACAACTAGAAAATCTTGAGGAAATGGACAATTTCCTTGACAGATACCAAGTACCAAAATTAAATCAGGATCAAATAGACCATCTAAACCGTCCTATAACCCCTGAAGAAATAGAAGTTGTCATTGGAAGTCTTCCAACCAAAAAAAGCACAGGTCCAGATGGTTTTAGTGCAGAATTCTATCAGACCTTCAAAGAAGTCCTAACACCAATACTCTTCAAACTGTTCCACAAAATAGAAACAGAAGGAATACTACCCAACTCGTTCTATGAAGCCAAAATTACACTAATACCAAAAGCACACAAAGATCCGACAAAGAAAGAGAATCTCAGGCCAATCTCTCTTATGAATATCGATGTAAAAATACTCAATAAAATTCTTGCCAACCGAATCCAAGAAAACATCAAAATGATCATTCACCACGATCAAGTAGGCTTCATCCCAGGGATGCAGGGATGGTTCAATATAAGGAAATCCATCAATGTAATCCACTACATAAACAATCTCAAAGAAAAAAAAACACATGGTCATCTCATTAGATGCTGAGAAAGCATTTGACAAAATTCAGCATCCTTTCATGCTAAAGGTCTTGGAAAAATCAGGAATTCAAGGCCCATATCTAAACATAGTAAAAGCAATTTACAGCAAACCGGTAGCCAGCATCAATCTAAATGGAGAGAAAGTTGAAGCCATCCCACTAAAATCAGGGACTAGACAAGGCTGCCCTCTCTCTCCATATCTTTTCAATATAGTACTTGAAGTTCTAGCTAGAGCAATTAGACAATAAAAAGAGGTCAAAGGGATACAAATTGGAAAGGAAGAAGTCAAACTATCACTATTTGCAGACGATATGATAGTATACATAAGCGACCCAAAGAACTGCACCAGGGAACTCCTACAGAGGATAAACGACTGCAGCAAAGTGGCCGGATATAAAATCAACTCAAGCAAGTCAGAAGCCTTCCTATACTCAAAGGATAAGCAGGCTGAGAAAGAAGTAAGAAAAATAATACCCTTCACGATAGCCACAAACCATATTAAGTATCTTGGCGTGACTCTAACCAAACAAGTGAAAGATCTGTATGACAAGAACTTCAAGTCTCTCAAGAAAGAAATTGAAGAAGACCTCAGAAGATGGAAAAATCTGCCATGCTCATGGATTTGCAGGATTAATATAGTAGAAATGAGCATTTTACCAAAAGTAATACAGATTCAATGCAATCCCCATCAAAATCCCAACTCAATTCTTCATAGAGTTAGAAAGAGCAATTCAAAAATTCATCTGGAATAACAGAAAACCCAGAATAGCTAAAACTATTCTCAAGAGTAAAAGAACCTCTGGGGGAATCAGTATCCCGGACCTCAAGCTGTACTACAGAGCAATAGTGTTAAAAACTGCATGGTATTGGTACAGTAACAGACATGTAGATCAATGAAACAGAATTGAAGACCCAGAAATGAATCCACACTCCTATGGTCACTTGATCTTTGACAAAGGAGCTACAACCATCCAGTGGAAAAAAAGATAGCCTTTTCAACAAATGGTGCTGGCTCAACTGGAGGTCAACCTGCAGAAGAACGCAAATTGACCCATCCTTATCTTCTTGCACTAAGCTCAATTCTAAGTGGATCAAAGATCTCCACATAAAACCAGACACACTGAAACTAATAGAAGGGAAACTAGGGAAGAACCTTGAACATATGGGCACAGGGGAGAATTTCCTGAACAGAACTCCAATAGCTTATGCTCTAAGATCAAGAATAGACAAATGGGACCTCATTAAATTACAAAGTTTTTGCAAGGCAAAAGACACTGTCAAAAAGACAAAGCGGCAACCAACTAAGTGGGAAATGATCTTTACCAACCTTACATCCGACAGAGGGCTAATATCCAATATATACAAAGAAGTCAAGAAGTTAAACTCCAGAGAGGCAAGTAACCCTATTAAAAAATGGCGTACAGAGCTACACAAAGAGTTCTCACCTGAAGAATATCTAATGGCTGAGAAGCACCTAAAGAGATGTTCATCATCCTTAGTCATTAGGGAAATGCAAATCACAACAACCCTGAGATTCCATCTCACAAAAGTCAGAATGGCTAAGATCAAAAACTCAGGAGACAGCAGTTGTTGGCGAGGATGTGGAGAAAGAGGAACACTACTCCACTGCTTGTGGAATTGCAGGCTTTTACAACCACTCTGGAAAGCAGTCTGGCGGTTCCTCAGAAAACTGGGCATGACACTCCCGGAGGATCCGGCTATACCACTCCTGGGCATATACCCAGAAACTTTACCTGCATGCAATAAGGACACATGCTCCACTATGTTCATAGCAGCCTTATTTATAATAGCCAGAAGCTGGAAAGAACCCAGATGTCCCTCAACGGAGGAATGGATTCAGAAGATGTGGTATATCTATACAATGGAATACTACTCTGCAATTAAAAACAATGAATTCACGAAATTCCTAGGCAAATGGTCAGATCTTGAAAATATCATCCTTAGTGAGGTAACCCAATCACAAAAGAACACACATGGTATGCAGTCACTGATAAGGGGATATTTACCCAGAATCTCGGAATACCCTAGACACAATTCGCATATCAATAGATTTCTAAAAAGATGGAAGGAGAGACCCCTGGTCCTGGAAAGACTGGATGTAGGGGAACGCCAGGACAGAGTAACGAGAGGGGGTTGAATGGAGAAAAGAGGGAGGTAAGGGGGCTTATGGGACTTTCGGGGAGGGAGGAAACGGGAAAGGGGAAGTGATTTGGAATGTAAATTAAAAAAATAAAATAAAATAAATAATAATAATAAAAAAAGAAGAAGTTAAAAACCTTTAAAAAAAAAGCATTAAGGGAAAAAGGTCAAGTAACATATAAAGATAGACCTATCAGAATTACACCAGATTTCTCACCAGAGACTGTGAAAGCCAGAAGAGCCTGGGCAGATGTCATACAGACCCTAAGGGAACACAAATGCCAACCTTGGCTGCTATAACCAGAAAATCTCTCAGTTACCCTAAATGGAGAAACCAAGGTATTCCATGACAAAAACAAATTTACACAATATCCACAAATCCAGCCCTTCAAAGGCTAGTGAATGGAAATCACCAACAAAAGAGGGAAACTACACACTAGAAAAAGCAAGAAAATAATCTTTCAACAAACCCAAAAGAAGATAACCTCACAAACATAAAAATTACATCAAAAATAAGAGGAAGCAACAATCACTAGTCCTTAATATCTCTTAATATCAATGAGCTCAATTCCCCAACAAAAAGACAAGGACTTAAACAGACAGGATAGGTAAACAGGCCCCAACATTTTGTTGCATACAGGAAATACATCTCAGTGTCAAAGACAAGTACTACCTCAGAGTAGAAGGCTGGGAAATAATTTTCCAAGCAAATGGTTCCAGGAAAAAAAGACAGAGTAGCCATTCTAATATTGAATAAAATTGACTTTCAACCAAAAGTCATCAAAAAAGACAGTAAATGACACTTTATACTCATCAAAGGAAAAATCTACCAAGAAGAACTCTCAATTATGAACATCTATGCTCCAAATACAAGGGCATCCACATTCGTAAAAGAAACTTTACTAAATCTTAAAGCACATATTGCACCTCACACAATAATTGTGGGTGACTTCAACACCCCACTCCCCTCAATGGACAGATCAAGGAAACATAAGATAAAGAGACACAGTGAAACTAACAGGAGTTTGGACCAAATGGATTTAATAGATATCTATAGAATGTTTCATCCTAAAGCAAAAGAATATACCTTCTTCTCAGCACCTCATAGTACCTTCCCCAAAACTGACCACATAATAGGGTATAAAACAGAACTCAATCGATATAAAAAGAGTGAAATAATCCCATGCCTCCTATCAGATCACTATTGCGTAAGGGTGGTCTTCAATAGCAAAAAAACAACAGAAAGCCCACATACATATGGAATCTGAACCATGCCCTACTCAATGATATCTTGGTCAAGGAAGAAATAAGGAAAGAAATCAAAGACTTTAAGAATTTAATGAAAATGAAGACACAACATACGAAATTTATGGGACACAATGTAAGCAGTGCTAAGAGGAAAACTCATAGCTTTGAGTGCCTCCATAAAAGAAGCTGAGAGCATACACTAGCAGCTTAACAGCACACCTGAAAGCTTTAGAACAGAAAGAAGCTAATATACCCAAGAGGAGTAGAAGGCAGGAAATCATCAAACTCAAGGCTGAAATTAACCAAGTAGAAACAAAAAGAACTATAAAAAAAATCAACAAAGTCAGAAGCTGGTTCTTTGAGAAAATCAGCAAGATAAATAAACCCATAGCCATACTAACCTGAGCACACAGAGGCAGTATCCAATTAAATAAAATCAGAAATGAAAAAGGAGATATAACAACAGAATCTGAGGAAATTCAAAAAATAATCAGATCCTACTACAAAATTCTATACTCACCACAACTGGAAAATCTGGATGAAATGGACAACTTCCTAGACAGATACCAAATAGCAAGTTAAAACAGGATTAGATAGACGATCTGTAGTGGCTATTCCTGGTTGTCAACTTGACTAAATCTGGAATGAACTAAACAAGAACTGGACGGCCCACCTATAATCCTAATCTGGAGGCTCAGAGATACAAGTTTCTGACTTGGAGATCTTGATGCATTTTGCCTATGAATTCCAGAAGATTAAGATTAGGAGATCTCTGAGTTCAAGGTCATCTGGGATTAAAGGCGTGGTGGCATACATATGCATGGAAATGGATTTTAAGGGTGTGGGATAATGGTGGAAGGAACATAAAACTAGAGCAGGCTGAGTTTATTGGCATGGGCCCTCTGAGTGGAGATTCTAGGTTTAATATGGAAGCTCACACAGTTAAAAAAGGTGTCAGGAGTTTGTTTGAGTGGTTGGCTAAAGTGTTTAGCAAAAGATGGCCTACTGAAAAGGAGTTGGAGATGCCTGATATTCCTTGGCTTAGTATTGATGAAGGGGTTTTAAGGCTTAGGGAAATTGTAATGCTAGAGTAGATACGTTGTGTAAAACCTAAGGATCCACAATGAGAAGGTCCAGAAGATATGCCCTTCACCAGTCCTATAAGACACAAACTGGTGAGAGGGGCACCAGCACATTTAAAGAGTTTTGTTCTTGCCCTTTTCCTTGTGCCAGAACTTAGGGTTGGAGATGCTATTGCTCAATTAAATGAATTAAATTCAATGGGTTTAACTGGGCCTCGATGTAACAAGGGCCAGGTGGCAGCATTGAATCACCAGAGACAAGGTGATTGTGGTTATTATAATGGACAGGGTAGACAAAACAATGTTTGTAATGACATACCCCATAATGGTCAGTACAAGAGAGATGGAATTTATAATGACATGACTCATTTGGACCTTTGGTACTGGCTAGTCAATCATGGTGTTTCCAGGCATGAAATAGATAGGAAACCTACTGCATATCTGTTTGATTTGTATAAGCAGAAAAATTCTCAAACAAATGAAAGAAAGGCTCCATTGGATCTTGGCAAAATGCAATCTCAGCCAGAGAATCAATTTCCAGACTTGAGTTAGTTTGCAGAGCCAGAACCCCTAGAATGAAGGGGTGGCCAGGTTCCTCTGAGGAAGGATCTTGATAAGACACCTAAAAGTTTTGCTGTTTGTCTTTTCCCAATTCTTCCCCAGAGGGACCTACAGCCTTTTACAAGGGTAACTGTACACTGGGGGAAAGGAAATAATCAGACTTTCCGGGGTCTATTGTATACTGGTTCTGAATTGACACTGATCCCAGAAGATCCCAAGAAACATTGTGACCCTCCAGTTAGAGTAGAAGCTTATGGAGGACAAGTGATTAATGGAGTTTTGACTGATATCTGACTCACAGTAGGGCCAGTAGGTCCCCGAACACATCCAGTGGTCATTTCCCCAGTTCCAGAATGTATAATTGGCATAGATATACTCAGAAATTCGCAGAATTCTCACATTGGTTCCCTGACCTGTGGAGTGAGGGCTATTATGGTTGGAAAGGCAAAATGGAAGCCTTTAGAGTTGCCTCTGCCAAGGAAAATAGTGAATCAAAAAGAGTATCATATTCCTGGAGGAATTACAGACATTACTGCCACTATCAAGGACTTGAAAGATGCAGGGGTGGTGGTTCCCACCACGTCTCCCTTTAACTCTCCTATCTAGCCAGTGCAGAAGACAGATGGATCATGGAGAATGACAGTTGACTATCAGAAAATAAATCAGGTAGTAACTCCAATTGCAGCTGCTGTACCAGATGTAGTTTCATTACTTGAGCAAATTAACACATCTCCTGGAACCTGGTATGCAGCTATTAATCTGGCAAATGCCTTCTTCTCAGTACCTGTCCTTAAGGACCACCAGAAGCAATTTGCTTTCAGTTGGCAAGGCCAGCAGTATACCTTTACAGTTTTACCTCAAGGATATATTAACTCTCCTGCCCTGTGTCATAACTTAGTTAGACGTGACCTTGATCGTTTGTTTCTTCCACAAAATATCACATTGGTGCACTATATTGATGACATTATGCTGATTGGACCAAGTGAGCAGGAAGTAGCAACCACTTTGGATTCATTGGTAACACATATTCATATCAGAGGATGGGAAATAAATCCAACCAAAATTCAAGGACCATTTCAGTGAAATTCTTAGGAGTACAGTGGTGTGGGGCATGCAGAGATATTACTTCTAAGGTGAAAGATAAGTTATTGTACCTGGCTGCTCCCACCACCAAGAAAGAAGCACAATGTTTAGTGGGTCTATTTGGATTCTTGAGACAACACATTCCTCACTTAGGTGTGTTAATCAGGCCTATTAATCAAGTGACTCAGAAAGCTGCTAGCTTTGTGTGGGGCCTGGAACAAGAGAAGGCTCTTCAACAGGTTCAGGCTGCTGTGCAGGCTGCACTACCACTTGGACCATATGATCCAGCAGACCTAATGGTACTTGAGGTATCAGTGGCAGATAGAGATGCTATTTGGAGCCTCTGGCAGGCCCCTATAGGTGAATCACAGAAGAGTCCTTTGGGATTTTGGAGCAAAGATCTGCCATCATCTGCAGACAACTACTCTCCCTTTGAAAAACATCTCTTGGCTTGCTATTGGGCCTTGGTGGAAACTGAATGTTTGACAATAGGACACCAAGTTTCTATGAGACCTGAACTGCCCATCATGAGCTGGGTGTTATCAGACCCTTCAAGTCATAAAGTAGGACGTGTGCAGCAGCAGTCTATTATCAAATGGAAGTGGTATATATGTGATCGGGCCCGAGCAGGTCCTGAAGGAACAAGCAAGTTGCATGAAGAAGTTGCTCAGATGCCTATGGTTTCTACTCCTGTTACAATGCCATCTGCTGCCAAGCATGCACCTATAGCCTCGTGGGGTGTTCCCTATGACTGGCTGACTGAAGAAGAGAAGACTAGGACCTGGTTTACTGATGGCTCTACACGTTATGTAAGTACCACCAGAAGTGGACAGCTGCAGCATTACAACCCCTTTCTGGGACAACTCTGAAAGATACAGGTGAAGGAAAATCTTCACAGTGGGCAGAACTCTGGGAAGTACACATGGTATTACAGTTTGTTTGGAAGAAGAAATGGCCAGATGTACGATTGTTCACTGACTCATGGGCTGTAGCCAATAGATTGGCTGGATGGTCAGGGACATGGAAAGAACAAAATTGGAAAATTGGTGAAAAAGATATCTGGGGAAGAAGTATGTGGATAGATCTCTTCAAATGGGTAAAGGATGTGAAGATATTTGTGTCCCATGTAAATGCTCACCAAAAGGTGACTTCAGCTGAGGAGGAGTTCAACAATCAAGTAGATAAGATGACCCATTCTGTGGACAGTCAGCCTCTTTCCCCAGCCATCCCAGCCATTGACCAATGGGCACATGAATAAAGTGGCCCTGGTGGCCGAGACGGAGGTTATGCTTGGGCTCAGCAACACGGACTTCCACTCTCCAAGGGTGATCTGGCTACAACAACTGCTGAATGACAGATCTGCCAACAGCAGAAACCAACACTGAGCCCCAGATATGACATCATTCCTCGCGGTGATCAGCCAGCAATCTGGTGACAGGTTGACTACATTGGACCACTTCCCCCATGGAAAGGATAACGTTTCGTTCTTACTGGAGTAGATATTTATTCTGGCTATGAATTTGCCTTTCCTGCACATAATGCTCCTGCCAAAACCACCATCTGTGGACTCACAGAATGCCTTATCTATGGTATTCCACACAATATTGCTTCTGACCAAGGAACTCATTTCACAGTCAGAGAAGTGTGACAGTGGGCCCACGATCATGGAATTCACTGGTCTTACCATGTTCCCCATCATCATCCTGAAGCAGCTGGTCTGATAGAAAGATGGAATGGCCTTTTGAAGACACAGTTACAGCACCAATTAGGTGGCAACAGTATAGAGGGGTGGGGCAGAGTTCTTCAGAAGGCAGTATATGCTTTGAATCAGTGTTCGATATATGGCACAGATTCTCCCATAGCCAGGATCCATGGATCCAGAAATCAAGGGGTGGAAAAGGGAATAGTTCCACTCACTATCACTCCTAGAGGCCCTCTAGGAAAATTTTTGCTTCCTGTCCCCACAACTTTAGGTTATGTTGGCCTAGAAGTTTTGGTTCCAGAGGGGGGAGTGCTCCTACCAGGAGCCACAACAAACATTCCATTGAACTGGAATCTCAGACTTCCCCCTGGCCATTTTGGGCTTCTTATGCCTTTAAACCAACAGGCTAAGAAAGGAATAACAGTGTTAGGAGGGGTGATAGATCCAGATTACCATGGGGAAATTGGATTTCTTTTCCACAATGGAGATAAACAGGATTATTTCTGGAGTGCAGGAGATCCCTTAGGGCGTCTCTTGGTACTACCATGTCCTGTGATTAAAGTCAATGGCAAACTACAACAGCCTAATCCAAGCAGGATGACAAAGGACACAGACCCATCAGGAATGAAGGTATGTGTCAGTCCTCCAAAAAGAGTGAAGACCTGCTGAGGTGCTTCCCGAAGGTGAAGGAAATACAGAATGGGTAGCAGAGGAAGGTAGTTATAAATATCAGCTAAGATCATGTAACCAGCTGCAGAAACGAGGATTATAAGTAATATGATTTCTTCTGTATTATTTTGTTAAGGTTACATTTGTCTTTCTTCCAATCTCTTTAACATCAATTGGTACACGTAAAGAATGTTTCCAAGGAACATTACCCCATTGTAAATTTACAAATGCATTTGCTATTGTACAAGTAATAGTTATATCATGTTAGGCGTATTCATGACCTTGTTATTGTTTCATGTGGACATGAGATATTATTTGTGTCAAGTTGACAAGGGGTGGATTGTAGTGGATATTCCTGGTTGTCAACTTGACTAAATCTGGAATGAACTAAACTAGAATTGGAAGGCTCACCTATAATCTTTATCTGGAGGCTCAGAGATTCAAGTTTCAGACTTGGAGATCTTGATGCATAGTGCCTATGAATTCCAGAAGATTAAGATTAGGAGATCTCTGAATTCAAGGTTAATCTGGGCCACACCCTCTGCTGGAGACCTATATAAGGACATTGGAAGAAGGAAGATTTACTCTGGCTTTTCCTGGCCTGCCTCATGTGACTGAGCAACTGCTAGATCCTTGGGCTTCCATCCACAAGTACTGCTGACTATTGTTGGGGAGTTTGACTACAAAAAGTAAGTCATCGACTAATTCCCTAACTATATAGAGATTGCTCATACGTTCTGTGACTCTAGAGAACCCTGACTAATACACTATCTAAATAGTCTGTTAACCCCAAAGAAATAGAATCGGTCATTGAAAGTCTCCCAATGAAAAACAATCACAGGACCAGATGGTTTTAGTGCAGAATTCTATCAGACCTTCAAAGAAGACCCTACAACAATACTCTTGAAATTATTCCACAAGATAGAAACAGAAGGATCTCTACCCAACTTGTTCTATGAAGCCACAATTTTGCTGATACAAAAACCACACAAAGATCCAACAAAGAAAGAGAACTTCAGACAAATTTCCGTTATGAATACCAATGCAATAATAATAAAATTCTTGCCAACCGAATCCAAGAACACATCAAAATGATCACTCACCACAATCAAGTAGGCTTCATCCCAGGGATTCAGGGATGGATCAATTCACTGATGGAAATCCATCAGTGTAATCCACTACATAAACAAACTCAAAGAAAGCAAAAACACATGGGCATTTAATTAGATGCTGAAAAGCATTGAACAAAATTCAGCATCCTTTCATGATAATAGTCTTGGAAAGAACAGGAATTCAAGGCCCATACCTAAACATAGGAAAAGCAATATAGAGCAAACCAGTAGCCAACATCAAACTAAATGGAGAGAAACTTGATGCAATCCGACTAAAATCAGGAACTAGACAAGGCTGCCCACTTTCTCCATATTTATTCAATATGGTACTTGATGTTCTAGCAAGAGCAATTAGACAACATAAAGAGGTCAAAGGGATACAAACTGGAAAGGAAAAACTCAAATTATTACTATTTGCAGATGATAAGATAGTATACTTAAGCAAAACTCCACCAGATAAGTCCTACAGCTGATAAGTAACTTCAAGAAAGTGGCCGGATATAAAATTAATTCAAACAAATCAGTAGCCTTCCTATACTCAAAGGATAAACAGGCTGAGAAAGAAATTAGGAAAGGACTCCCATCAAAATAGTCAGAAACAATACAAAGTATCTTGGTGTGACTCTAACCAAACAATTGAAAGATCTGTATGACAGGAACTTTATTTTTTTTTATTTTTTTTTTATTTTTACTTTATTTTCTAAGTTTTTTTTTTATTTACATTCAAAATCATTTCCCCTTTCCCATTTCCTCCCTCCCCGAATGACCCATAAGACACCTTCCCTCACTCTTTTCCCTATTCAACTCCCTCTCGCTTGTCAGTCCTGGCATTCCCATACATCCAGTCTTTCCAGAACCAGGGATCTCTCCTTCCATCTTTTTGGAAATCTATTGATACGCGAATTGTGTCTAGGGTATTCCAAGATTCTGGGTTAATATCCCCTTTTCAGTGACTGCATACCATGTCTGTTCTTTTGTGATTCGGTTACCTCACTAAGGATGATATTTTCAAGTTCTGACCATTTGCCTAGGAATTTCGTGACTTCATTGATTTTAATTTAAGAGTAGTATTCCATTGTGTAAATATTCAACATCTTCTGAATCCATTCCTCCGTTGAGTGACCATCTGGTTTCTTTTTTTTTTTTTTTTGAAGGAGAGACCCCTGGTCCTGGAAAGACTGGATGTAGGGGAACGCCAGGACAGAGTAACGAGAGGGGTTGAATGGAGAAAAGAGGGAGGGAAGGGGGCTTATGGGACTTTCGGGGAGGGAGGAAACGGGAAAGGGGAAGTGATTTGGAATGTAAATTAAAAAAAAAAAAAGACATCTGGTTTCTTTCCAGCTTCTGGCTATTATAAATAAGGCTGCTATGAACAGAGTGGAACATGTGTCCTTATTGCATGCAGGTAAAGCCTCTGGGTATATGCCCAGGAGTGGTATAGCCAGATCCTCCGGGAGTGTCATGCCCAGTTTTCTGAGGAACCACCAGACTGCTTTCCAGAGTGGTTGTACCAGCTTGCAATTCCAGCAGCAGTGGAGGAGTGTTCCTCTTTCTCCACATCCTCGCCAACAACTTCTCTCTCCTGTGTTTTTGATCTTAGCCATCCTGACTGGTGTGAGATGGAATCTCAGGGTTGTTTTGATTTGCATTTCCCTAATGACTAAGGATGATGAACATCTCTTTAGGTGCTTCTCAGCCATTAGATACTCTTCAGGTGAGAACTCTTTGTTTAGCTCTGTACCCCATTTTTTAATAGGGTTACTTGCCTCTCTGGAGTTTACCTTCTTGAGTTCTTTGTATATATTGGATATTAGCCCTCTATCGGATGTAGGGTTGGTAAAGATCATTTCCCAGTTAGTTGGCTGCTGCTTTGTCTTTTTGACAGTGTCTTTTGCCTTGCAAAAATTTTGTAATTTAATGAGGTCCCATTTATCAATTTTTGATCCTGAGTTCTATTCAGGAAATTCTCCCCTGTACCCATATGTTCAAGGTTCTTCCCTAGCTTCCTTTCTATTAGTGTCAGAGTGTCTGGTTTTATGTGGAGGTCCTTGATCCACTTGGAATTGAGCTTAGTGCAAGGAGATAAGAATGGGTCAATTTGCATTCTTCTGCATTTTGACCTCCAGCTTAGCCAGCACTATTTGTTGAAAAGGCTATCTTTTTTCCCTAGATGGTTTTAGCTCCTTTGTCAAAGATCAAGTGACCATAGGAGTGTGGATTGATTTCTTGGTCTTCAATTCTGTTCCATTGATCTACATGCCTGTCACTGTACCAATACCATGCAGTTTTTAACACTATTGCTCTGTAGTACAGCTTGAGGTCCGGGATAATGATTCCCCCAGAGGTTCTTTTACACTTGAGAATAGTTTTAGCTATCCTGGGTTTTCTGTTATTCCAGATGAATTTTTGAATTGCTCTTTCTAACTCTATGAAGAATTGAGTTGGGATTTTGATGGTGATTGCATTGAATCCATATATTGCTTTTGGCAAGATGGTCATTTTTACTATATTAATCCTGCCAATCCATGAGCATGGCAGATTTTTCCATCTTCTGAGGTCTTCTTCAATTTCTTTCTTCAGAGACTTGAAGTTCTTGTTATACAGATCTTTCACTTGTTTGGTTAGAGTCATGCCAAGATACTTTATATGGTTTGTGGCTATCGTGAAGGGTATTATTTCTCTTACTTCTTCCTCAACCTGCTTATCCTTTGAGTATAGGAAGGCTACTGACTTGCTTGAGTTGATTTTATATCTGTCCACTTTGCTGAAGTTGTTTATCAGCTGTAGGAGTTCTCTGGTTGAGTTCTTTGGGTCGCTTAAGTATATTATCATATCTTCTGCAAATAGTGATAGTTTGAGGTCTTCCTTTCCAATTTGTATCCCTTTGACCTCTTTTTGTTGTCTAATTGCTCTAGCTAGAACTTCAAGTACTATATTGAAAAGATATGGAGAGAGAGGGCAGCCTTGTCTAGTCCCTGATTTTAGTGGGATTGCTTCAAGTTTCTCTCCATTTAGATTGATGCTGGCTACCAGTTTGTTGTAAATTGCTTTTACTATGTTTAGATATGGGCCTCGAATTCCTGATCTTTCAAAGACCTTTAGCATGAAAGGATGCTGAATTTTGTCAAATGCTTTCTCAACATCTAATGAGATGACCATGTGGTTTTTTTCTTTGAGATTGTTTATATAGTGGATTACATTGATGGATTTCCTTATATTGAACCATCCCTGCATCCCTGGTATGAAGCCTACTTGATCGTAGTGAATGATCGTTCTGATGTGTTCTTGGTTTCGGTTGGCAAGAATTTTATTGAGTATTTTTGCATCGATATTCATAAGAGAGATTGGCCTGAGATTCTCTTTCTTTGTCGGATCTTTGTGTGCTTTTGGTATTAGTGTTATTGTGGCTTCATAGAACGAGTTGGGTAGTTCCTTCTGTTTCTATTTTGATGAACAGTTTGAAGAGTATTGGCATTAGGTCTTCTTTGAAGGTCTGATAGAATTCTGCACTAAAACCATCTGGACCTGTGCTTTTTTTGGTTTGAAGACTTCCAATGACGACTTCTATTTCTTCAGGGGTTATAGGACGGTTTAGATGGTCTATTTGATCCTGATTTAATTTTGGTATTTGGTATCTGTCAAGGAAATTGTCCATTTCCTCGAAATTTTCTAGTTGTGTTGAATACAGGCTTTTGTAGTAGGATCTGATGATTCTTTGATTTTCCTCAGTTTCTGTTGTTATCTCTCCCTTTTTGTTTCTGAATTTATTAATTTTGATACTGTCTCTGTGCCCTCTGGTTAGTTTGGCTAAGGCTTATCTATCTTGTTGATTTTCTCAAAGAACCAACTCTTCGTTTTGTTGATTCTTTGTATGGTTTTATTTGTTTCTACTTGATTGATTTCAGCCCTGAGTTTGATGATTTCCTGCCTTCTACACCTCTTTGGTGTATTTGCTTCTTTTTGTTCCAGGGCTTTAAGGTGTGCCATTAAGCTGTTAGTGTATGCTGTTTCCCGTTTCTTTTTGGCCGCACTCAGGGCTATGAATTTTCTTCTTAGCACTGATTTCATTGTGTCCCATAAATTAGTGTATGTTGTACCTTCATTTTCATTAAATTTCAAAAAGTCTTTGATTTCTTTCTTTATTTCCACCTTTACCAAGTTATCATTGAGTAGAACATTGTTTAGTCTCCACGTGTATGTGGGTTTTCTGTTGTTTTTGTTGCCGTTGAAGACCACCCTTATTTCATAGTGATCTAATAGGAGGCATGGGATTAGTTCGATCTTCTTATATCTGTTGAGGTCTGATTTGTGACCAATTATATGGTCGAGTTTGGAGAAGGTACCATGAGGTGCTGAGAAGAAGGTGTATTCTTTAGCTCTAGGATGAAATGTTTTATATATATATATATATATATATATATATATATATATATATATATATATATATATATATCTGTTAGTTCCATTTGGTCCAAGGCTTCAATTAGATTCACTGTGTCCCTCTTTAGTTTCTGCTTTCCTGAATGATCCATTTCAGAGAGAGGGGTGTTGAAGTTACCCACTATTATTGTGTGAGGTGCGATGTGTGATTTGAGCTTTAGTAAAGTTTCTTTTATGAATGAGGGTGCCCTTGCATTTGGAGCATAGATATTCAGAATTGAGAGTTCTTCTTGGTGGATTTTTCCCTTGATCTCTATGTAGTGTCCTTCTGTGTCTTTTTTGATGACTTAAGGTTGAAAATCAATTTTATCTGATATTAGGATGCCTATTCTGTATCGTTTCTTGGGGCCTTTTGCTTGTAAAATTGTTTTCCAGCCTTTTACTCTGAGTTACTGTTTGTCTTTGACACTGAGGTGCGTTTCCTGCATGCAGCAAAATGCTGGGTCCTGTTTACGTATCCAGTCTGTTAGTCTATGTCTGTTTATTGGGGAATTCGGACCATTGTTATTAAGAGAGATTAAGGCATAGTGATTATTGCCACCTGCCATTCTTGACGCTATCTTTATGTTTGAGTGGTTATCTACTTTTGGGTTTGAAGCAAGGTTACTATCTCATTTTTTCCAGGGTGTTGTTTCTCTCCTTGTATTGGCGGTTTCCATTTATTATCCTTTGCAGGGCTGGGTTTGTGGAAAGATAATATGAAAGTTTGGTTTTATCATGGAATATCTTGGTCTCTCCATCTATGGTGATTGAGAGTTGCTGGGAATAGTAGTCTAGGCTGGCATTTGTGCTCTCTTAGTGTCTGCATGACATCTGCCCAGGATCTTCTGGCTTTCATAGTCTCTGGTGAGAAGACTGATGTGATTCGGATAGGTCTTCCTTTGTATGTTACTTGGCCCTTTTCTCTAACTGCTTTTAGTATTCTTTGTTTAGAACATTTGGTGTTTTGATTATTATCTGACTGGAGGTATTTCTGTTCTGGTCCAGTCTGTTTGGAGTTCTGTATGCTTCTAGTACGTTCATTGGCATCTCTCTCTTTAGGTTAGGGAAGTTTTCCTCCATAATTTTGTTGAAGATGTTTACTGGCCCTTTAAGTTGCAAATCTTCACTCTCATCTATACCTATAATCCTTAGGTTTCGTCTTCTCATTGTGTCCTGGATTTCCTGGATATTTTGGGTTACACGTTTTTTGCTTTTTGCATTTTCTTTGCCTGTTGAGTCGATGCTTTCTATGGTATCTTCAGCACCTGAGATTCTTTCTTCCATCTCTTGTATTCTAATGTTGATGTTTGCATCTATGACTCCTGATTTCTTCCCAAGGTTTTCTATCTCCAAAGTTGTCTCCCTTTGTGATTTCTTAGTTGTTTCTACTTCCTTTTTTAGATCCTGGATGGATTTGCTGAGATCCTTCACTTGTTTGTTTGTATTTTCCTTTATTTCTTTAAGGTATTTTTGGATTTCCTATTTCAGGATTTCTGCCTGTTGACCCAAGTTCTCCTGAATTTCTCTAAGCGATTTTTGTGTTTCCTCCTCATGGGATTCCATCTGTTGATCCATCATCTCCTGCATTTCTTTAAGCAGTTCTGGTGTTTCCTTTGTAAGGGCATCTATCCGTTGATTCATTTCTTTAAGCAATTTTTGTGTTGCTTCCCTATGGGCATCCGTCTGTTGCCACATATTCTTCTGCATTTCTTTATGCAATTTTTGTGATTCCTTTGAAAGTGCATCAACTCGTTGATTCATTTCTTTAAGCGATTTTTGTGTTGTCTCCTTGTGGGCCTTCATCTGTTGATCCATGTTCTCCTGCATTTCTCTAAGCGATTTTTGTGTTTCCTTTGTAAGGGCTTCTAACCGTTGATTCATGGTCTCCTGTAATTCTTTATTAGATTTATTTGTGTCCTTCTTGTGATCCTCTAATATGATCATGAGAAATGATTTTAAATCCAGATCTTGTCTTTCGGGTGTGGTGGAGTATCCAGGACTTGCTGCTGTCTCCTCAGTTCAGTAGATACTGGAACAGAGGTCGCCAAAGGGGAGCTGGTAGGCTCCCGCCCAGTGCGAGGGTTGGGTCCCTCTTCAAGGCAAAGTCCCACAGCAGAGCTGGCGTGCTGGTTACTGCAGATCTGCCCAGCTCTTGGAGCAGGTTACACACAAGCTGCCTGAGACCCAAGCGATATTATGCCTGTCTGTCTCTGAGCCTGTTGCTCCCAACTACCTGGCCACTGGAGCAAAGATGGCGGAGTGCAGACAAGAACTTTAAATCTCTGAAGAAAGTAATGGAAGAAGATCTCAGAAGATGGAGTGTTCTCCCATGTTAGTGGATAGGCAGGATTAATATAGTAAAAATGGCCATCTTGTCAAGAGCAATTTACAGATTCAATGCAATCCCCATCAAAATCCCAACTCAATTCTTCATAGAGTTAGAAAGAGCAATTCTTGGGTATTCTGAGATTCTTGGTTAATATTCATATATCCATAGATTTCCAAGAAGATGGAAGGAGAGACCCCTTGTCCTGGAAAGACTGGATGTAGGGGAATACCAGGACAGAGAAGCGAGTGGAGGTTGAATGCGGAACAGGGGGAGAGAAGAGGGCTTATGGGACTTTCAGGGAGGGAGAAAACGGGAAAGGGGAAATCATTTGGAATGTAAATAAAGAATATATAGAAAAAAAAACTTAAAAACAAAACAAGAAAAAGAAAAAGAAAGAGCAATTTTCAAATTCATCCAGAATAACAAAAAACCCAGGACAGTTAAAACTATTCTCAATAGTGAAAGAACTTCTGGGGGAATCAGTTTCCCAGACCTCAAGCAGTACTACAGAGCAGTAGTGTTAAAAACTGCATGGTATTGGTACAGTGACAGGCAGGTCAATCAATGGAATAGAATTGAAGACCCAAAAATTAACCCACACACCTATTGTCACTTGATCTTTGACAAAGGAGCTAAAACCATCCAGTAGAAAAAAGATAGACTTCTCAACAAGTGGTACTGATTCAAATGGAGGCTAGCATGCAGAAGAATGCAAATTGATCCATTTGTATCTCCTTGTACTAAGCTCAACTCCAAGTGGATCAAGGACCTCCACATAAAACCAGACACACTAATAGCAAAGAAACTGGAGAAGAGCCTTGAGCACATGGGCATAGGGGAATATTTCATGAACAGAACATTAATAGCTTATGCTCTAAGATCAAGAATTGACAAATGGGTCCTCATAAAATTACAAAGTGTCTGTAAGGCAAAGGACTCTGTGAATAAAACAAAACGGCAACCAACAAATTGGGAAAAGATCTTTACCAACCCTACATCTGACAGAGGGTTCATATCCAATATATACAAAGAACTCAAGAAGTTAGATTTCAGAGAGTCAAATAACCCTATTAAAAATGGGGTACAGAGCTAAACAAAGAATTTTCACTTGAGTAATATTGAATGGCTGAGAAGCACCTAAAGAAATGTTCAACATCCTTACTCATCAAGGAAATGCAAATCAAAACAACCCTGAGATTTCACCTGTCACCAGTCAGAAAGGTTAAGATCAAAAGCTCAGGAGACAGCAGGTGCTGGTGAGGGTGTGGCGAAAGTGGAACAGTCCTCCCCTGCTGGTGGAATGACACACTGGTACCATTCTGGAAATCAACCTGGTGGTTCCTCAGAAAAGTGGGCATAATACTACAAGAGGACCATATTATACCTCTCCTGGGCATATACCCAGAGGATTTTCCAGCATGTAATAAGGTCACATGCTACACTATATTCATAGTAGCCTTATTTATAATAGCCAGACGCTGGAAAGAACCCAGATGTCCCACAATGCAGGAATGGATACAGAACATAAAGTATATTTACACAGTGGAATCCTACTTAGACATTAAAAACAATGAATTCATGAAATTCTTAGGAAAATAAATGGGTGGAACTGGAAAATATCATGTTAAGTGAGGTAACCCAATCACAAAAGAACATACATGGTATGCACTCACTAAAAAGTGGATATTAGCCCAGAAGCTTGGAATACCCCAGACATATTTCACATATCAATGATGCCTAAGAAGACTACAGAACAAACTACGGGTACTCTGGTCTTTCTTAGAAGGGGGAACACAATACCCACAGAAGGAGATACAAAGACAAAGTGTCGAGCAGAGTCTGAGGGAAAGATTATCCAGAGACTACCCCACCAAGTAATCCATCCATATACAGTTTCAAAACTATTATCGATGTCCAGAAGTACTTGTTGACTGGAGCTGGATATAGATGTCACCTGGAAGGCTCTGCTAGTGCATGACAAATACAGACGGAGCACTCTCAGCCAGAGATTGAACTGAGCACAGGGTCCCCAGTGGGGGAGCTACAGAAAGTACCCAAGAATCTGAAGGGGTTTGCAGTGCCATAGGAGGAACAACTGTATGAGCCACCCAGTATTCTCAGAGCTCTCAGGGACAAAACATCATCCAGATAGTACACATGGTATTACCCATGGCTCCAGATGCAGCAGAGGAGAGGCTCCTGGTCCAGGAAAGGCTAGATGGAGCAGTGTAAGGGAATACCAGGACAGGGAAGCAGGAGGGTGTTGATTGGGGAGGAGGGGGAGGGGAGATGGCTTATGGGATTTTCTGGGGGGGTACCAGGAAAGGGGAAATCATTTGAAAAGTAAATAAAGAATGCATCTAATAAAAAAATTAAATAATAAAAAAAGGAAAATAAAAGAAATCAAACTGCTATTTTAGAAAGTGATATCCTGCGTTTTAAATGAAATCTCTGCTTTTCTTCAGTTTTCATTCTGTGGCAAATCATCCCCTGCAAAGTATTATTTTGTATTAAACAATGATAACAGGTAGATCTGAAGTGATTTATTTAGAGTAAATTTGCAAATATTATTACCATAAAAGTATTTCTTCCCAAATAATTAATTTTTTCCTTCTAATAGGGCAATTCAAAATTTGTTGTATTAAAATGTCTCAAACAAGTATAATAAGTCTATGAGCTCCTTAGACATTTTCAATTTATTTATTCATATTTTGGTGAAAGGAGATGACAAGAAGTTTATTTTCTTGTTCCCCTGTTTTCATTACCAAGGCTCACCTACAAGAATGTCTTCTAACTTTAGTTTTTTGATAAATGTTAATGTTTTCTGAAATGAATACACAGAAAATAAATTGCCTGCAATATCTTTTGTAACAATTTTTCTTTTGATGCCAAAATAACTTAAAAAAACCTCCATTTTTCTCTCTCTACAGATGGTGTAATGTAGCATGTCCATGGCCTCCAGGACTCAAGCAAAAGTCACAATGGGAGGCTTTGGGGATGATATTAAACAGACATATCACAGTACAACTTTCTTTCTCAAGTGTTTGTTACTAGCTTGCTTATTTATGTACCAACTAGTTTTTTTTCTTTAATGAAAATACATATATATTAATTAAATGTATAGCTTCTGTCTCTAGAAATGGGAATTACAGACCCAAACAATGCTGATGACTTTTCATATAATCCCACATCTCATTATCTTCACAAAACCAAGACATCTGTCCAGAGATTTGAACCTGAGCCCTCAATGATGTAAAATAAAAATATGACTGTCTTATCTGCTATTCAGTCATGCTGTTCAGTGAAAAGAAACATTTTTTTCTGCTTTTTTCTTAACAAAGTACTGATACTCTTTTACAAACAGTTTGGCAAAGCTTTCTATATGGGTAAATTTGATATCAGTATAGCTTAATTAATATTAAGCATGTTTTAAAAGTGTTGGGATTAATTGTGTTTTGTTCCCTCTTTGATAATTTCATGCTTTTGAGTAACACAAGGTCTCTCCATACCTACTTCAAGATCTAGCTGGCTTCTTCTTATCCATGCCTAAAGATCAAATGTGGTTAGTTTTCAGCATGCTTCTCATTCTTCACGTTGACATAAATTATTGTCATTTTTAACAAAGTACCAAATCTTATTAATAAATGTATTATTGTAATGTTTTGAAGTAGTCTTCTATTATCTCAGTATCATGGACTCCAATTCTTTAATTAACAAAATCATAGAAGAAATTAATGAAATAAAAACAAAACACAGAATCGAATAAGCTTTCTTTGAGAAGATAAATAAGATTGACAGATTCTTGGTTTAGCTAACCACAAGAAAGAGGTGATTCAGTTTAACAGAATAAAAAATGAATAGGGAAACATTGTAGCAGACACACCAAACAGAGTAAGAATAACATAAGGAAATACTTTAAAAACCTCTACTCTATTATGCTGAAGATCTAAAAGTAATGGTTCATTTTCTAAATTCATCCAAAACACCAGAGCTAAACCAAGAAAAGATCATTAATCTAATCAGACTCATGATACATAAGGGGATTGAAACAGTAACAAAATCTTTCTAAATAAAGAGAACAGAACCAGATGCATTCACAGTATAATTCTACCATACTTCAAAGAAGATCTATAGTACATCATCCATAAAGTATTCAAAGAAACAGAAGAATCAATTCAAAACTAACATGAAGCCAGTATTAATCTTATACTAAAAGCAGTAAAAAATAGAAGAAAAAAATAAATGTAGGAGATAATACCCCTGAAGAACTTATGATTAATAATTTTGAATAAAATGCTAAGGTACCCAATATAGTCATATAAAAAATCCACCAAGGCAAAGATGACTTTTAGATGAAAGGATGTTTCAGCATATGCAGGCTAAAAATTTTTATATATTGTATACATGGGTTAGATCATCCTAATAAGGCAGAATTTTTATTTTTTTACAAAATTCAACTTGCATGTTTTCATGGTGAAACTTTTATAACAAGCAGGGCTAATGGGGACATACCTCAACATAATGAAGAATATAAATGATAAATACATAGAAAACATCATCTTAAATGGAGAAACACTTCAAACACCCTTATTACTTTAGTAATGAGATAGGGCCATTCATCATGGAGATTTCAGAAAGAAAAAAAAAAATGACACTGTCTAAAATTGATTAGGCTTCAGTCTTCTTACTTTTATGAATAAAGAAACAGTGATTTTTAGGTCTTATCCTTCTCTACCATCATTTGAGGGTACCCATCTTCATTGCTAGATTGTATAAAATCACTGATACATTTATTTTTATTTTATGTTTTCTCTCTCCATTTTTCCCTTCCCTATCCTTTTGTATTACTTACTAATCTGTTTATCATCATTCAAGTACCAACTTAACATATGAATACACAAGATTCTCTTCTTTGAAGACTTCTCCACATATAATTAATAATGTTTCAACTGAACTACATTTTACTATGTATTTGGAACTGCGTTTACTATCATTACCTGTTTTCTGTCCTCTAAAGGGTAATGGGAATTGTGACTTCAGTAAAAGACTTCTCAATTTAAACATAAAATGAAATTTAAAATTGAAAAGCATTAAAAATCCATCAGAACATATACATAAGTGGTAATGAAGAAAAACAAGACTTTATTTTTATTTTTTTTTTATTTTCTAAGATTTTTTTATTTACATTCCAAATCATTTCCCCTTTCCCGTTTCCTCCCTCCCCGAAAGTCCCATAAGCCCCCTTCCCTCCCTCTTTTCTCCATTCAACCCCCTCTCGTTTCTCTGTCTTGGCGTTCCCTTACATCCAGTCTTTCCAGGACCAGGGGTCTCTCCTTCCATCTTCTTAGAAATCTATTGATATGCGAATTGTGTCTAGGGTATTCCGAGATTCTGGGTTAATAACCCCTTATCAGTGACTGCATACCATGTCTGTTCTTTTGTGATTCGGTTACCTCACTAAGGATGATATTTTCAAGTTCTGACCATTTGCCTAGGAATTTCATGACTTCATTGTTTTTAATTGCAGAGTAGTATTCCATTGTGTAGATATACTACATCTTCTGAATCCATTCCTCCGTTGAGGGACATCTGGGTTCTTTCCAGCTTCTGGCTATTATAAATAAGGCTGCTATGAACATAGTGGAGCATGTGTCCTTATTGCATGCAGGTAAAGCCTCTGGGTATATGCCCAGGAGTGGTATAGCCGGATCCTCCGGGAGTGTCATGCCCAGTTTTCTGAGGAACCGCCAGACTGCTTTCCAGAGTGGTTGTACCAGCTTGCAATTCCACCAGCAGTGGAGGAGTGTTCCTCTTTCTCCACATCCTCGCCAACAGCTGCTGTCTCCTGTGTTTTTGATCTTAGCCATCCTGACTGGTGTGAGATGGAATCTCAGGGCAAACAAGGCTTTTAAAAGTAATATTGTTACACCAATTTTCTCAGGAGGAAAGCAAACATATTTTCATCCCAGAATAGTTACACATGAGAAATGAAAGTAAACTACTTGAGTTTATCATGGTGGATGGTGGAGCAAAGAGTTCATTTAGATTATTTACAAAAGTATGCATGAAGTTTACTTAACTGAGCATGGAGGACGCAATGGCAACTGCATCACTGAAATTCTACTCAACCATGAGGAAAGCTAACAAAGCCTATATTATTGTAATGGCCCACTCACCAAACAGGCAGATACAATGAAGGAAGTTACTTCCTAAAACTACATTTACTGTTTACTATTTTCTATCCTTGGAGGGATTTTAAATGAAAAGAAAATGCTGTTATCCTTAGCAATAAAGAAACTCTGACTTTTAGGTGTCTTAACCTTTCCATACAACATTCACTGTGTTGGAAAAAATGTTTCAATCCAAAACAAATATCTACATCACAAATCTACATCCTCTGTAAGTAAAAGAGTATAATTAAGAAATTCAAAGATATGTCTGGAATGCAGAAAAAAATTCTACTGCCTGGAATTTTAATGTATCACTGATTTTACATAAGATTCAAACAAATAAATAAAGTATGGATCCAATTCAAGATCTAGAAGACATTAACCATTACAAAGTAGAAATTCACAAAGGATTTAAGAATGGGAAAATATAAACTATTGGAAATTGATTGGACAAAATATCTAATAAATAGGACACAGCCACCTAAATGCATACATATTAAAATAGATATATTAGGAGAAAGATTATCAGTAATGTAAAAATTCATTGAAAAATTATGTTTAGGTATCAATATGGAAAAATAACATTACTATAGCTTTCAGGGAGTCTGTGAAGTGATTAAAAGGCCAAATCTACAAATCCATTAAGTAGAAGGAGTAGAACTGCAAAACAAAAGTAAAACATTTTTTCGAAGATACTATAGGAGAAAATTACTGACAGTTTAAAAAAATTATATCGAGTGTAAGAAAAATAGAAAAATTGAACCATCAAATACATTTGATGAGAAAATAATGTACAAATCATATCATAGTTAAAATGTTAAGAGTGCAGAACAAAAAGTCACTATTGGAAACTATAAAAGAAAAAAAGTATTCAACTTTGGTCAAGGTCATTAGAAATCATTTGGAAGGAATTTAGACTACAGAAAAGCATGGAGTTTTATATGTCAAGCCCAAGAGAAAAATAAATTACATCCAAAATAGTCACAATATAAAGCAATATTTTTCCACGTAATAATACAGATTTCTATACAGAGATCTATATGTTCCCTGAAAGAAATTCAATTAGCAATGCCTTATAAAATAACTCAAAATAAGCCTAACAAGATGTAAGAGTACTCTGATGAAACTTACAAGACATTGAAGAAGAGAAAGGAAGAGAGAGGACTATTGAAAGTCTTCACTTGTTGACCATAACCAAATTTGTCATGTAGAATAAATTTCATACTACTGAAACAGATTGAATATTTTGCCATTTAAAATAGCAATATCATTCTTTGCAGAATAAAAAGAGAAATGTTAGAAGTCATATGGAAACAGGAAAATCTTGAGCAGTGAAAGGGAGCCCAAGAAAAAGAATAACATTGAATGTATTACAATGTCGGGTTTCACAATGGCAAGACTGGTAATTAGAAAAACAACATGTCACAGGAAAAAGAAGCATAAACAGGAACCAACAAAATAAGATTAAACAAACAAGAAATAAATACACAAAGATAAACTCTTTGATTTCTGACACAGATGTTAAAACCATATTTTAATGAAAGAAAAAAGACATTTTCACCAGCAATTTGTGCAGTGAAAGAAACTATAATCATATCGCTGGGGGCAAGTCGGGCTGTATCTGACTTTTACTGTTTTGAAGATGCCTTTTAATCTATTAGATTGCCTTATCAAGCATTAATATGAGAGTTGTGCCTAGTCATATTGTAACTTTATATGTCATGTTTGGTTGATATCCCACAGATATCACTTTTCCGAAAAGAAATGTAGGAAGAGTGAATCTGAAGGAGAGGGGAGGTTTGTGGGTGTCCTGGGAAGAAAAGAGGGAGAAGACTATGAGTTTGAGATGTACTATGTAATAGGAAAATACACACAAAACAATAAGACTGATTTGAGACACTTTTGTGAAAATTAAATACAAAATGCACCACATATCTTAATTTATGGTGGGAAACTTTAAAGGAAATGAGAAAAGTAAAATTATTTCAGTTACTATCCTTGATGACAAACTTCTTATCACAGATATCAATGTGCTCAGGATATAAAGTGAGGAGTTTTAAATAAGCAAATGTAAGATTAAAAATCTCCCACCCAACTCATGGCAAAATGTAAAATACACCCAAAAAGCTCTAGATACACTGCTAGTTATTTTTATGTTAATGATTAATACGCAGAGTACATGAAACCCTAAAACTTAAATGACAAAATGTCAATTGACCCAGTCAACAAGTAATCAACAAAAAGAAGTTTTTAAGGGAAGATGCACAAATTGCCAGCATATACATGAAAAACATTAATAAATTCTTTTATTGAACTAGGCAATTGAAAGAATCTATGTTCATATTACATTCCATAGATGTCAGAAGGCCACCATTATGAAAAGAAACAGCAAGTAATGCTGGCCAGGATGTGTTAGAAAAGGAAGTTCAGTTGCCTGGTGAGGCAGCATCTTGGCCAATTATCCCTGAAATCTGGAAAGAAGTTCATACAAACACTAAAGGTATGATTGCTTTATTATCCTGTTTACTTACTCCAGAATGCACTGTCAAAGATACCAGTTGTCAAATGAAAGTTCTAGCTGCTCTCAAATGATCATGTCACTAATTGTTGATTATATCCAAGTGATGGTATATAGCAAGCAAGTCATCAACAGATAAACTGCAAAAGAATATGGAGTATCTGTTCTATATGTCACAGCCTTACAAAAGTATGTATTATGTAGCAAAATGGATATATGTGAAGTTTAAGTTAAAGAAAATAAGTCATATAAATAAAGAAATATTAAATTTTATTTTTGTGTGACTTACAGTTTAAAATATATGAAAGAAGACACAGAGAGCTATTTGAAAAGGAAAGACAGAGTAGAATGGTGACCAAATGGCTATATAATACGTAATGAAGGACTGTGTGAGATCAAAATAGTTTATTCATATGTATTACTATATCTGAGTTAATACACCATTTTAAATTGTTGTGTTTCATCTATTTTATGTCCACCACATGCATCTTTGGTAGGTCAGAATAAGGTATTATATCACTTGAAAATAGATCTAAGTCCTTTTGAGCTATTCTTTACATATTGGAAACCACACTCAGATCTTTTATACTAAAAGCAAGTGTTTTGACTGAACTGTCTCTACTATCTTGAATATACCACTTTATACAAATAATACAGATATTAAAAACCCATACATTTTAATATATAAATCCTGTAAATTTTTGAAAAACTGGAAAATTGTTCCATTCAAGAGATTTAAATGCATAAGCTAGGTTAGAGATTTGGTTCACTCTTTACAACTAAATTGAAAAATTACATAACTTAATGATAACATAAAAGTAATCAGTTAATGTAAAGAGTCATTTTGAAGTGCTTTATCACATGACAGCTATCATTTAGCTCCAGACCCCAGTGAGCTACACCTTCCCCCCACCTGGCAGAGCTGGCAGAGCTCCCGGGAACAAGCCTTTTGTCACACCTCAGCCTCCTGCAGAGCAATAGACCCTATAAAGTCAACATCCTTGAGTAACAGTGGAGCCGAGGTCCTGCTGAGAAGCACTGAGAAGACTCTGCAACCCTGGGAGGGAGGGTCAAGCCCACAGAGCATGTATTGCTGTGTTTATTCCCCAAGTAAAGAGAGATTTTGTACAGCCATGCACTAATGTCTCTGTGTGTTCTCTTTCTCTCGACCCCCGTCGTTTCACTTCCCAACTCTCTGCTAACAGAAAACTCGCTCGTGTGCAACTCCTGGGAAGCTTCAAGTTATTTTTTGAATCATTGAGTTTTGAGTGAAAATATTCACAATGAAGCAGAATTTTATATATATATATATATATATATATATATATATATATATGTATATATATATGTATATATATATATGTATATATATATAATGATTGTCTAATCAGGAATTCATGTGTACACTCCTGTTGCCCTCTCTAATATTAAATTTAAATGGTCTTCACAAAAAAAACATGGGTGTCAATTCTTTACATTTATTTTCGACTATGTATCTAAAAACATATCCAGAAAAATCCAAAAACTACTAAGAACCATACTTTTATCTTATACTTGTATCTGTTTAAGTGTATCTGTATACTTTTCATATACTTGTATCTGTTTTCATGTGATCAGTTTGACATTAGATAATGAAGAAGCCAAACAGTAGTCTTTGGAGCTATTAAGTGAAATGAGTAAAGTTTAAGGTTACAAATCTTACTAATTGGGTGACTTTCTATTGTAGACAGTAAGGGGCCTGTAAAACAATTTAAGAAAAAAAAAAAGTCCTATTCATAGTAGCCACAACGATGAAATCTTTAGGTATAATGTTACCTAATGGCAAATGACTACTGAATTGAATCGTGTATATTAGTGAAAGACTAAGCACAGAGACAGATGCTAATACTGCCCATAATAATACATCATGCAATAAGTGACAGTTATTAATCATGAAGCCCATCCAAAATAATTTATAAATTTGAAAGAATCTTAATTTAAAATTTAATTTATGTATTATAAATAATAACACACACACACACACACACACACATATATATGTATGTATATATATATATATATATATATATATATATATATATATATATACACATTATACATATATATAATGTCTGTGTATGTGTATGTGAGTGTATGGTCATATGTGATTGGAAGAGATAGTATATAGGCAAATTAATATTGAGAAAGAAGAACAAAGCTATAGTTGTTATATTTCAGGATGCAATATATGCTGCAGACCTACTATGATCAAATCATTATGGAACTAGAATAGAAAGTTCAAAGTGATGTCTATGCATCTGAAGATTTGGGCAGTTACTCAGTGTAGTCAGGAGAAAATATGTGGGGAACAAAATCTTTTTGATGAATGAAATTGGATAAATTGAATATTCACATGGAGAATTAGCCTTTGAAACTCATTGTAAAATGAGTAAAGAAAGAATTAAACATGTTAACTACTTGAATGATCAACTTACAGTGCTAAAATATATAACCAAGGAAAACTTAATGATTGAGCATTTGGCAAAAATCTGTGGAAAGATTTTTGGATGACTTCAAGATCAAAGGTAGGTAAGGTTAAAATAAATACATTGTATCACTTTAAATTATCTGCTTCTTCTGCAAAATGCATAATCAACAAAGGGATGAAATGACCTACTAAGTGGCAGAGTGGCAGAAAGTATCTCTGCAAGCTATATGTGATAATGTTTAATAATAGAAAGGTATATGAAGAGTTCACACACTTGAGTTGATAAACCACAATTTAAAATGAAAAAAAAAAAAACTCAGAAATTCCCCGAGCACACATATTGAAACAACAACTAAACATCATTAATTTTCAAGAAAATGTAAATTAAAACCTTAATGGAATATCGACTTGTACCTATAAAATCACTTGCATAAAAATGACAAGAGGTTTTATGTTATGTTGAGGATGAAATGAAAAAATAACCTTCTATACTCCCAGTGAGAATATCAATTGACATAGGCAATACAGCAGGCAATATGGACTGTGTTCCCCCCAATGGGGATGAAAGTCTCATGACATCCTTCAGTTACACTTCTGGGAATAATCTAAAGAAAATGAAGTCAGCATCTCAGAAAGATGTCTGTATTTTCAGTTCAGTACAGCATTATTTTCACTAGCCATGATGCAGAATGTGTCAAAATATCATAGAAGTGTATATGGTATATGGTGTAGGTCAAATAACAGAATTCCGTTCAGGCTCAAAAAAGGAGGAAAATCTCTGTGGTGGCATAGCAAGGAGAACATGGAGGATATGACACTGAATGAGGTAAATAACACTCAGGCAAACCCTGATAGGTCTGTCTTGTATGTGGACTGCATAGCAGTAAGCCTGAGAAGTAAACTAGAAGCAAGAAAAACTAGAAATTTTGGTTAAGTGATATCTGACTTTCATAATAAAAGACAAATAAAATTAGAATGTCAGTGTACTATAGTTAACAATAATGCATTACATTTGATATTGGATGATATATCCACAGTGCCATAAAAAGATTAATAAAGAAGAATGATAATGATGTGAGGTGACAAACTGTCAAATACCTAGATTGCCGTGATTATTTTGCAGTAGACAGACATATAAGAAATTCAAATTGTAAACTCTATTTCTTAATTCTAAATTCATAAAGCTATAAAAATACAAGAATAACAGTAACTATAATACAGTAGGAGAACAAGTCCTACAGATTACAATACTCCTGATCTGAACAGGTTCTAAACCAGATGGTAAGCTTGGTAACTAAACAACTTGGATTAATATGCGCTTTTAAATTTCTATATCCAAGGGATTCTAAAAGCTGTTGTTTTGCGCAGGAATTCTGAGTGAAGTGATGGCTCAGCTCTCTTGTTTTAGTGACTTTCTTTCCTTCTTATATACAAGCACACATACCTGGTGGCAGGATATTTCTCCTTGTAATCATTCAGGAGTATATTGGCCAAGGGTTATATTATGTGGCTGCTCAATAGAGCCTGTAGCTTTAAACTTCTAAAATATTTACTACAGATCATTTCCTACATTTGAATGTTGTCTGTTCAAAGTTGAATTTGTAATCTTACCGCCACTTTTTACTCTACTTGTGCCTTAACAAAATATATTGCACTATCATCAGTGATAATCTACTGCTAAAATGCAGTTCGACAATAAATTTTTTCTCGAGAATGTACAAAACTCTGTGCTTAATCTTAGCAGCAAAAAATCATCTGTGACATGATATCAAATGTTCAGGAAACTTCCTTAAAATAGTACATCTATGATACAGGTGATGAATGCAAGCAAGAGTGGAGTGAGCAGGGCCACAGCCTGAGCAAGAAGGAGAAGGGAAGGGGAAGGAAGCAAAAGGAAAGAAAAGAAAAAGAAAAAGAAAAGAAAAGAAAAGAAAAGGAAAGGAAATGCATCTTTACACAGAGGAAGCCGAAAACCAAGTCCTATAGATGAATCTTTAGAGCCTAGTCAGGGGTACAAAATGTGTTCTGCTCAAGAGATAGACAGAACATACATATTTTCTCCAAGGATTCTTACTCTGTAGATACTTACAAAAACAATATATCAAGTGGCGAGTGGGAGAAGGGGAGGCTGTCACAAAACATGAAAGGATGCCATGGGTAATTGCTTCCAAGAGGTTCTAGCAGTAAAGTACAGTACTTCCTGCTAAAGTTCACAGACTATTAAATCTAGACCAAGATTGCAATCTCTATCTCCTGAAGAGAAGGCAGCTGTTCATCACAAGGAAAAGCATGTACTGATCTTCAGCTTAAAGGTGTTTTTCTTTCTTTTGGTTTTCTAATAGCAAGAATTGTGAAATAAATGAATATTCTTATGATCTTTTGATTTTAAAGTATACTACACAAATTATTATTTTACAGGTAGTTGCTTTCTACACCTTAATAAATATAAAGTTTCAGAGCAAAAAGCAACTCCATAAAATAAAAGACAAAGTAGGTGAGAGATTTATTGTTGTTGGACAAATGGATTAATTAACCATTATCCTTTTGTAACCTACAAGAGATAGATTTCTGCTTAATCTAGTGCATTTAGAGTTGCAAGTTTTTTTACCAGTTGATGTTCTTCAGAACTAATCAAAGCTAATCAGTCCTTAGTGTTGAGTCTCAAAATTAAATCCACCTCATATGCTTTATTTGTCTTATTTTAACATTTGATAAAATCCTGGGAATTATTCAAGATTATTAATTATAAAACCATGCCTTTTACAGAAATCTTTATTGACTATTTCATAGTCAGGAGTCCCATAAAATATTAGAATAATAGCTATATATATATATATATATAGCTATTATATATATATATTATATATATATAATATATATATTATATATATATATGTGTGTGTGTGTGTGTGTGTGTGTACATGTATGTATATGCATATTTATTTATGTATATATGTAGAGGACCCAGCACAGACACATGTGGAGCCTGTGCTTGATAATTTAAACTCTGTAGGCTTGTTTAGTTGATTCAAGGGTCCTTGTTCTCTTGGTGTCTTCTATCTCCTCTCACTCTGACAATTTTTCTGTCTCTT
The DNA here is from genome assembly GCA_036184795.1 of Tokudaia tokunoshimensis. Taxonomy (NCBI): domain Eukaryota; kingdom Metazoa; phylum Chordata; class Mammalia; order Rodentia; family Muridae; genus Tokudaia; species Tokudaia tokunoshimensis. Next base: position 46,492,775 of record BTHU01000013.1, read on the forward strand.
CTTCCATGAAATTCATCAAGCTCTGGAGAAAGAATATGATGGTGACCTCCAATTTAGATGTTCTCTCCATAAAACATCTGGTTGTAGGATCTGTTCCCATCTTCTACCAAATGGAACCTGTCCGATAATGACTGGACGTGCCACAAATGTAAGTAAGACAGAATGTACTTTAAGTCAGTTTTGTGACTAAGCTGTATTGTTTTAACCCTTGATTTCTTTGCAATCAAACTTTTGTCCTTGGTTATCTCAAGTAGTGTTGGGTATGAGATTTTTTTCTTGTGGAGTGGGTCTCATGTCAAATCAGACATTGTCTGGCTACTCCTTTGAATCAAGTTCTGGGCCACCATTTAACTATCATATTTTTGTAAGGGGAAAGATTCTAAATCAGAAGTTTTGTGGCTGGGTTGGTGTCCATGGTTCTTTGTGTATCCTCCTGACCAGAGAGTCTAGAATTCAGGAATGAGAAATTCCTGGACTTCTAAGCGATCAATGAATTGTGTGGATCTTATCCTCCTGTATTCAGAGGTTACCTTTGCATACAGTCTGTATTATTTTAGGATTTCCATGGAAAGCCTCTTGGCCTACAACTTAATTAAATGTAAAAGATACAGCCAGTTAAGACTCCAATTAAGCAGGATTAATGTAGTAAAAATGACCATCTTACCAAAAATAATATACAGATTCAATGCAATCCCCATCAAAATCCCAACTCAATTCTTTATAAAGTTAGAAAGAGCAATTCAAAAATTCATCTGGAATAACAGAAAACCCAGAATAGCTAAAACTATTCTCAAGAGTAAAAAAACCTCTGGGGGAATCAGTATCCCGGACTACAAGTTGTACTACAGAGCAATAGTGTTAAAAACCGTATGGTATTGGTACAGTGACAGGCATGTAGATCAATGGAACAGAATTGAAGACCCAGAAATGAATCCACACTCCTATGGTCACTTGATCTTTGATAAAGGAGCTAAAACCATCCAGTGGAAAAAAGATAGCCTTTTCAACAAATGGTGCTGGCTCAGCTGGAGGTCAACATGCAGAAGAATGCAAATTGACCCATTCTTATCTCCTTGCACTAAGCTCAATTCCAAGTGGATCAAGTACCTCCACATAAAACCAGAGACACTGAAACTAATAGAAAGGAAACTAGGGAAGAACCTTGAACATATAGGCACAGGGGAGAATTTCCTGAACAGAACTCCAATAGCTTATGCTCTAAGATCAAGAATAGACAAATGGGACCTCATTAAATTACAAAGTTTTTGCAAGGCAAAAGACACTGTCAAAAAGACAAAGCGGCAACCAACTAACTGGGAAATGATCTTTACCAACCCTACATCCGACAGAGGGCTAAAATCCAATATATACAAAGAACTCAAGAAGTTAAACTCCAGAGAGGCAAGTAACCCTATTAAAAAATGGGCTACAGAGCTAAACAACGAGTTCTCACCTGAAGAATATCTAATGGCTGAGAAGCACCTAAAGAGATGTTCATCATCCTTAGTCATTAGGGAAATGCAAATCAAATGAACCCTGAGATTCCATCTCACACCGGTCAGAGTGGCTAAGATCAAAAACACAGGAGAGAGCAGTTGTTGGAGAGGATGTGGAGAAAGAGGAACACTCCTCCACTGCTGGTGGAATTGCAAGCTGGTACAACCACTCTGGAAAGCAGTCTGGTGGTTCCTCAGAAAACTGGGCATGACACTCCCTGAAGATCCGGCTATACCACTCCTGGGCATATACCCAGAGGCTTTACCTGCATGCAATAAGGACACATGCTCCACTATGTTCATAGCAGCCTTATTTATAATAGCCAGAAGCTGGAAAGAACCCAGATGTCCCTCAATGGAGGAATGGATTCAGAAGATGTGGTATATCTACACAATGGAATACTACTCTGCAATTAAAAACAATGAATTCACGAAATTCCTAGGCAAAGGGTCAGAACTTGAAAATATCATCCTTAGTGAGGTAACCGAATCACAAAAGAACAGACATGGTATGCAGTCACTGATAAGGGGATATTAACCCAGAATCTAGGAATACCCTAGACACAATTCGCATATCAATAGATTTCTAAGAAGATGGAAGGAGAGACCCCTGGTCCTGGAAAGACTGGATGTAGGGGAACACCAGGACAGAGAAACGAGAGGGGGTTGAATGGGGAATAGAGGGAGGGAAGGGGGCTTATGGGACTTTTGGGGAGGGAGGAAACGTGAAAGGGGAAATAATTTGGAATGTAAATAAAAAAAACTTAGAAAATAAAATTAAAAAAAAAGACTCCATTTATCCCATTACTAGGACTCTTCTTTAAAATCACATTCATAGGTTCCAGAAAGTTTCAATACTACCCCAAAATCTTCCCTAATTCCAAATGTCTCTCCCACTACTCTCTCTCTCTCTCTCTCTCTCTCTCTCTCTCTCTCTCTCTCTCTCTCTCTCTCTCTCTCTCTCTCTCTTTCTCTCTCCCCATCCCATCTTTGGTTCCATGTAATTCCCTTGCTCTGGCCTCCTGCTGCCAACATTACAACACCCAAATCTACTGTGTTTCACCCTCCCATGCACATGCCTGATTGATATCTTTACCTAACCTCTATAGGCTTACATATGGTAGCTTGGTTATCATTTACTTAACAGATTAATTCTCTTACAAGTGAATACATGTTTTATTTGTCTTTCTATATCTGGGTAACTTCAATAAGGATGGTATAGTCTAGTTTCATCCATTTTCTTGAAAATTTCTAGATGTCATTTTTTTATAATTTATTTATTTTTTATTTTGTTTTACACTCCAGACTTAATCCCCCCCACTTTGGGCTTGTTGTTGGACCTTCTTCTCCTTAAGCTCCTCTTCATTTTCATCCCTATAATTCTTTCAGACAGGAACAATTATGGGTCAGATTTTGACTGTAGGACAGCAACTCCCTCCCTCATTTGATGCCCTGTCTTCCTGCTGGAGGTAGACTTCATAAGTTCCCTCTCTCTACTGTGAGGCATTTTGTCTAAGGTCCTTCCCTTTGAGATCTGAGTGTCTCTCACCTCCCAGGTATCTGGTATATTCTGGAGGGTCCCCTAGGTTGCCTGTTTGCATTCTTTCTGATGGTCCTCAGGGCTTCAGGCCTTTTCCCTGACCCAATACCAGATCAGGTTCCCCTCACCCTGCCTCCCCTATTTACTTTACCCCCAGGTCCCTCCCTCCATCCCCACTAGTGATTGCTTTCTTCTCCTTCCCAGGTGGGACTGAGGCATCCTGACTTGGGCCCTTCAGCTTGTTGACTTTTTGAGTTTGGTGGATTGTATCTTTCACATTCTGTACTTCTTCTTTGGGAGGAGTAATATTCATTTACTATTAGTACATACCATGCATAATATTTTGTGTCTGAGTTACCTCACTCAGGATGATATTTTCTAGATCCATCTATTTGCCTTCAAAACTCAGGATGTCCTCATTCTTAATAGCTGAGTAGTATTTCATTGTGTCAATTATCCACATTTTCTTTACCGTTTCTTCCATTCTGGGGCATCTGGGTTGTTTTCAGCTTCTGGCTATCACAAATAAGGCTGCTATGAACATAGTGAAATATGTGTCCCTGTGGCATGGTGAGGCACATTTTGGGTATATTCCCAAGAGTAGTATTGCTGGGTCTTCAGGTAGATCTATTTCCAATTTTCTGGGGAACCTCCAGAATGATTTCCAGAATGTTTGTACCAGTTTGCAATGCCACCAGCAATGGAGGAGTGTTCCTCTTTCTCCACATCCTCTCCAACATGTGTTGTCACCTGAGGTTTTGTTTTTAGCCATTCTGATTGGTGTAAGGTGGAATCTCAGGATCATTTTGATTTGCCTGTCTCAGTGACCTGTCCATTTGTGAGAATGGAGTTTGAAAATTTCCATTATCAGTGTATGATGGTTATATGTGATTTACAAACATGTGTGCCCTCATTTTTTTGGGCATAGATGTTATGAATTGAAATATCATTTTGCTGTTCTCATTTTCCATTTGATTTCACTTGATGTTGAAGTGTGTTTCATAGATGAGGCAGAAGGATGAATCTTTTTTTCATATCTACTCTGCTGGTCTGTGTCTTTTTATTGAAGAATTGAGATAATTGATATTGAGAGATACCAATGTCCAAAAATTGATTCCTGTTATCTTGTTGCTGTTGTTTCTGTTTCTGTTTTTGTTGTTGGTGGTGGTGGTGGCGGTAATAGTGTTGGTTTTGTGGTATTGGTATTAGTATTCAATTGTATGTTTATGAGCTTCCATTCTTTTGATTTTGCTAATATGAGATTATTTCCTATGTTTTCAAGGGTATAAACAATCTTCTTATGTTGGAGTTTAACCCATAGTACATTTTGTGGGGCTGTGTTTGTAGAGAGATTTTCTTAGGTTTTTAACTTTATAATGGAATATTTTATTTTCTCCATCTATGATGACTGAATGTTTTGCTGGGAACAGATTTGGGTGGCTTCTTTGGTTTCATAGATTTTGCAGCATATCTGTCTAGTCCCTCTTCAATTTTAGAGTTTCTATTGAAAAATGAGGTGTACTTCTAATAGCTCTGCTTTTCTGGGTTACTTGGTCTTTTTCCCTTCCAGCTTTACTATTCTTTCTTTGTTCTTCATATTTAGTGTTTTGAGTATTATGTGATGAGATGACTTTCTTTTCTAGTCCAATCTATGTTGTTTTCTCCATTTTCTTTTAATCTTTATACTTTTCCTTTCTAAGGTTAGGAAAACTTTCTTCTATAATTTTGTTGAAAACATTTTCTCAGCCATGGGATGGGTTTTTCTCTTTCCTCTATACTTATCATTAATTATTAGGGTTATTATTTTGTAGTGTTACAGATTTCCTGGATTAATTGTGTGTCTGTGTGTGTCTGTGTGTGTGTGTGTGTGAAGTGGTTTTTAGATATTAGTCAAATCTTCCCCCGAAAAAGAGAAAAACCTAGTAATTTGTATTTCAAAAGTTTTGTCATCACATCCAGATTTATCATTGATTGTCAACTTTAGGGAAAATAAGAACATCATACAGTTAGGAACATCAAATAATGAACTAATAAGAGATCAAACAGAAGCATTTAATAACTGCATGTATCATGTGGTCAGGAAGTATGATAAATGGTCTTTATATGCATTGATCTAATCTTTGTCATAATCATTTTGCATAGCAATTATAACCCATGATTAATAGAAGAATCACAAAGGTGTAGAGACAGTAAGTTACATTTTTCAAGATCTGCAGAATTTGTAAATTGTGTGGAATTGCAGAGCCAAGACATTTATCTTTAACATCAACAATCAAGAAAATGTGCATAACAAATGGAGCTGATTAAGAAGTGACACTAGTATTTTTCAGGGAACAAAATTTAGTGATCATTTCTTCTATCAATTGACATTAAAAATGCTTGCTCACCTTACAGTGAAAAATGGAAGTGACTTAGGTAACAGAGTCTCAAGGATTCAACTTGGGTAGTGTGCAGTAAGTGAGATTCTCTATGTATCTATTCCACACAATATAATGTACTTCTCCATACTCTGCTAACATTCCTGTTGGAAGTAACATTTGTTTCCTTGTTAGAAATTTAATGCATGGTCATAGCATGACCAAACTCTCTCCAAGTTGAATTCAGTCCTCAGTTCTAGTATATTAATCAAATTAAGATAACTGTACAGCTGTGAAGGAAATATCTCAGAGTCTATATGTGGTCAATTTAGATTTGTGTTTAGTAGCTTGGTGAAAGGGAATGAATATTTTTATACCAGCCCAAATTCAAAAGTCAATGAATGACATCAGTGTCTTTATAAAAGACCATAAAACTTAATTCTTATTGTCCCATGTGTAAGTACTATAAAAAGCTGGCAGCCCATCACAACCCTTTTACATATCTTACCATTGCTGTGACTCCTACTTTACTGAATTTTCACAATTTATTATCTGATTTGTTTAAATATTAGTACTTTCATTTTTGCCCAATACTCTAAGTAATCTCTCCTATGGAATATCTACATTGAAAATTTTCATTTCAAAATTTTAAAGGGTATATAATCATTTTACCATTGGCCTACACTTGCCGATATGTAGATCAATTTGATTCCTTCATCTCTCCTCAGGTTTTTCTGTTAAAAGACAGCTGTAGAAGGAATAATGAAGTGTTGTATGCTTTTTTTTTAAATTTAATTTTCTAAGTTTTTTTTGTTTACATTCCAAATCATTTCCCCTTTCCCGTTTCCTCCCTCCCCGAAAGTCCCATAAGACCCCTTCCCTCCCTCTTTTCCCCGTTCAACCCCCTCTTGCTTCTCTGTCCTGGCATTTCCCTACATCCAGTCTTTCCAGGACAAGGGCTCTCTCCTTCTATCTTCTAAGAAATCTATTGATATGCGAATTGTGTCTAGGGTATTCCTAGATTCTGGGTTAATATCCCCTTATCAGTGACTGCATACCATGTGTGTTCTTTTGTGATTGGGTTACCTCACTAAGGATGATATTTTCAAGTTCTGAACATTTGCCTAGGAATTTCGTGAATTCATTGTTTTTAATTGCAGAGTAGTATTCCATTGTATAAATATACCACATCTTCTGAATCCATTCCTCCGTTGAGGGACATCTGGGTTCTTTCCAACTTCTGGCTATTATAAATAAGGCTGCTATGAACATAGCGGAGCATGTGTCCTTATTGCATGCAGGTAAAGCCTCTGGGTATATGCCCAGGAGTGGTATAGCTGGATCCTCCGGGAGTGTCATGCCCAGTTTTCTGAGGAACCGCCAGACTGCTTTCCAGAGTGGTTGTACCAGCCTGCAATTCCACCAGCAGTGGAGGAGTGTTTCTCTTTCTCCGCATCCTCGCCAACAACTGCTGTCTCCTGTGTTTTTGATCTTATCCATTCTGACTGGTGTGAGATGGATTCTTGTGTGTTAGTTCCCATTTTCTTTGTTCCTTAATGTGCTATATAGAATTTTGGCAGTGTGTTTAAGAGATTTCACATAGATGAAAGTTCCTTCTTAGACTGCCCACTGAACAAATTGTATCACATAGTATTTTTTTTTTAGAACAAAGAGAGTTAGAAACCGATGGCAATAGGAAAGTATGAATGAATTATAATGAACCTACAGGCGTGGAAACCTTTAGATCCTGTAGGAGGAAAAGTAAAAGATTGTCCCATAAAAGTGTTTTAAAGATAGATGCTTTGGGGAGACATAGATTTGGGTTCAGTGTTACTTGGGGTATAATTCTAACATGCAGAAGTATAAAATGATATATCTCTGTTGTTATAAGAAACTATTTTTGTAGAAATTTATTATAGAATACACAGGAAAGTATAATATCTAGGATCCAGAAAAACAGTATCAACTGTTTTGCTTTGTGTAGTCAGGAGTGAGATCAACATCTCCATTTTTAACCACAGTTCTAAGCTAAAATTTATTAAAACATTTATATATTTACTTTTATTATATACTTGCCAAGTTATAAACACAAGAAGATAAAAGGATCTATATGAAAGGTAAATTTTTATAATAAAAGAATTGAAGATTTATAGCTACATTATTAAAGTCATGTTAATTTTAATAGTTTTCACATTCTTTCCCATGTTATTCTGGGAAGAGAGGGAGATGAGATTTCATTCTAAGTCCAGAAATTCCATAAACCACAGAAAAAGAACTATTTATTTTAAGGCTACAATATAAAACACAAGTTTTGTTCATTTACATGCAATATTTGATAACATTTTCTACAAGCAATTTTAGTTAAAATTACAAGAATAGTTTGATTTTTGTGACAAGAGAAGTTAATTTAATGACTTTTTACAGTCTACATGAGCAACACATAATAAAACAAAAATAATAAACAGGTCATGAAAGCATCAGTATAATATACTAAAAAATTTCACACTCAGGATTCAGTTAGAGTAAAAATACACTTTAATTTCAACTTTATATAATGAATAGCAATCATAATAAGTCAAAAATAGCATTGAACAATATACAATTAGACAATACTTTATATTTTGGTATGTGATTATTTTAAATTTTTTAATATCTCTTGTTAAGCTGCTAAATCATGAAATCTAAGCTTTTTATAAGCATGATTTTCAATGAATAATAGAATGTTGCCAAGTGTAAGCAAAATTTTATATATGTATCAGAAAAATCAAGCTCAGAAATTTTTTATTCATCATCCTTTCTGTTATAATGCATATTTAGATTTATAACTGTGGATACATAATTTTACAATATTGAAAACTAAATACTCATGAAATTGCCTGAAGTGTTCTACCTTCATAGATATTACATTTTAAAACAAACAAAACAAACACATCACATCTATAATATAGTACCATGAGGAATATAATGGAAAAAAATCTGATAAATTTTGATAAAAATAGTATGTTAAAATAGTATACCTATGTAATTTCATTCAAAATTTATTAATTATAAGCCATTTGAATTAAGTCTAACGGCTAAATGGTTAACATAAGTAGATGGTGAGTTCATCCATAAAGCACTACAGAGACAAAGCTAATTAAAACATCATGTTTATTTAAAAATCTTAATCAATAATTTTCATTTGAATAATTAAAAATGTATACAACATGATTCAAAGAGATAGATTGATATGTGTTTATTTAATTTGAACATAAAATTCATAGAATGCTACCATATATATGTATATTTACATATATATGATTAGTATTCATATATATATATGAATACTAATCTCAGCCTATTTTCATATAAACTAGTCATAGAAATAGAAAGAAGCATATAATATTTTAAGTATAAGTAGATGAATAATTGTATTTATCTTGATCATAACTTACCTCTGCCAATATACCCAGATCTTTCTCCTCTTTGATACTTACATAACTTTATTATCTCTGTCTTTTCTTTATTTTACCATCAACTCCAATCTGTGTTTTCCATATAGTCTTGAGTCTTTTGCCTACCACTAATGCATAGTCAATATACCAGGTGCCACACAGTTAAAGAAACTTATCTTCCTCTTGAACACCAATCATTAACCAGTGCCCCTGGATTTGAGATGGAACTTTGTGTGTGCCTTCTTTCTCCATGTTATAATTTTTTAAGAGTAGTTTGTGATTGCAATACACATTAGTTTCATAAAAAATCATGCATTCTTTTGTTGCAAATAATTTCCAAAGTATAACCCTGCATCAATTTATAGTTTTGTAAAGAGGAACATAGTAGAGCATGTGTCCTTGTAATATGTTGGAACATCTTTTGGGAATATGCCTAGGGTTGGTATAACTGGGTCCTCAGGTAGATAGTACTGTACCCAATTTTCTGAGAAACTGCCAGACTGATTTCCAGAGTTGTTGTATCAGCTTGCAATTGCACCAAAAATGGAGGAGTGTTCGTTCATCTTTCTCCACATCGATGTCAGCAACTACTCTCACCTGACTTTTTTATCTTAGAGCTTTTGATTGGTATGATGTGGAATCTCCGGGTTGTTTTGATTTACATTTCCTTGATGACTGAGGATGTTGAACATTTCTTTAGGTGTTTCTCAGCCATTTGATATTCCTCAGTTGAGAATTCTTTGTTTTGCTCTATACCCCATTTTTAATAGAGTTATTTGATTCTCTGAGTCTAACATCTTGAATTCTTTGTATATATTAGATATTAGCCCTCTATCAAATGTAGGAGTTTTAAAGATCTTTCCACAATCTGTTGGTTGTCATTTTGTCATTGATAGTGTCCTTTGCCTTACAAAAGATTTGCAATTTTATGAGGTCCCATTTGTCTATTGTTCATCTTAGAGCATATGCCATTGGTGTTCTGTTCCAGAAACTTTACCCTGCGCCCATGTGTTTTCCATTTTTTCTTCTAATACATTCAGGTTATCTGGTTTTAAGTGGAGGTCCTTCATTGACTTAGACTCAAGCATTGTGCAAGGAGATAAGAATGGATCAATTTGCATTCTTCTACATGCTGACCAACAATTGAAAAAACACTTTTGCTAAAAATGCTGTCTTTATTCCACTGGATGGTGTTAGCTCCTTTGATACAAAGATCAAGTGACCATAGGTGTGTGTGTTCATTTTTGGGTCTTCAATGCTGCTCCTTTGACATTTAGCTGCATGTCTCTGCACCAATTCCATAGAGTTCTTTTTTTCTTTTTTTTTTTTTTTTTTCATTATTGCTCTGTAATATAGCTTGAGGTCAAGAATGGTGATTCCTCCAGAAGTTCTTTTATTGTTGAGAAGTTTTCACTATCCTGGGTTTTTTTTTTTATTACAAATGTACAAATGAAGAATTGTGTTTGAATTTTGATGGGGATTGCATTGAATCTATAGATTCTTTTCTGCAAGATGCCCATTTCTACTATATTAATCGAGCCAATCCATTATCATGGGAGTTCTTTCCATTTTCTGAGATCTTTGATTTCTTTCTTCAGAGACTTGAAGTTCTTTACATACATACCTTTTACTTGTTTTGTTAGAGTCACATGAAGGTATTTTATATGATCTGTTACTTTTGTGAAGGATGTCATTTCCCTAATTTCTTTCTCAACTTGTTTATTCTTTTAGTAGTGGAAGGCAACTGGTTTTCTTTCTTTCTTTTTTGAGTTAATTTTATATCTAATGCATTTAACAGATATCTATAGAATATTTCATCCCAAGACAAAAGAATATATCTTCTTCTCAGTGCCTCATAGTATCTTCTCCAAAACTGAGCTTAAAAAACTGAGGTCACAAAACAGGCCTCAATGGATACAAGAAGATTGATATAATCACATGCATCCTATCAGATTGCAGACAGACTAAATTTGGTCTTCAAGAACAACAAAATCAACAGAAAGTCCACATACATATGGAAGTTGAACAATACCCTACTCAATAATAACTTGGTCAAGGTAGAAATAAGGAAAGATATTAAAAACATTTTATAATTTATTAAAATTGAAGGCACAACATACCAAAACTTATGGTACACAATGAAAGCAATGCTAAGAGGAAAACTCATAGTTCTAAATGCCTCCAAAAAAAAACTGGAGAGGGCATACACTAGCAGATTGACAGCACACCTGAAAGCTCTAGAAAATAAAAAAAAAGAAGCAAATACACCCAAGAGGATTAGAAAGCTAGAAATAGTGCAAGGAGATAAGAATGGGTCAATTTGCATTCTTCTGCATGTTGACCTCCAGCTGAGCCAGCACCATTTGTTGAAAAGGCTATCTTTTTTCCACTGGATGGTTTTAGCTCCTTTGTCAAAGATCAAGTGACCATAGGAGTGTGGATTCATTTCTGGGTCTTCAATTCTGTTCCATTGATCTACATGTCTGTTACTGTACCAATACCATGCAGTTTTTAACACTATTGCTCTGTAGTACAGCTTGAGGTCCGGGATACTGATTCCCCCAGAGGTTCTTTTACTCTTGAGAATAGTTTTAGCTATTCTGGGTTTTCTGTTATTCCAGATGAATTTTTGAATTGCTCTTTCTAACTCTATGAAGAATTGAGTTGGGATTTTGATGGGGATTGCATTGAATCTGTGTATTACTTTTGGTAAGATGCTCATTTTTACTATATTAATCCTGCCAATCCATGAGCATGGCAGATTTTTCCATCTTCTGAGGTCTTCTTCAATTTCTGGAGGTCAACATGCAGAAGAATGCAAATTGACCCATCCTTATCTCCTTGCACTAAGCTCAATTCTAAGTGGATCAAAGATCTCCACATAAAACCAGACACACTGAAACTAATAGAAGGGAAACTAGGGAAGAACCTTGAACATATGGGCACAGGGGAGAATTTCCTGAACAGAACTCCAATAGCTTATACTCTAAGATCAAGAATAGACAAATGGGACCTCATTAAATTACAAAGTTTTTGCAAGGCAAAAGACACTGTCAAAAAGACAAAGCGGCAACCAACTAAATGGGAAATGATCTTTACCAACCTTACATCCGACAGAGGGCTAATATCCAAGATATACAAAGAACTCAAGAAGTTAAACTCCAGAGAGGCAAGTAACCCTATTAAAAAATGGGGTACAGAGCTACACAAAGAGTTCTCACCTGAAGAATATCTAATGGCTGAGAAGCACCTAAAGAGATGTTCATCATCCTTAGTCATTAGGGAAATGCAAATCAAAACAACCCTGAGATTCCATCTCACACCAGTCGGGATGGCTAAGATCAAAAACACAGGAGACAGCAGTTGTTGGCGAGGATGTGGAGAAAGAGGAACACTCCTCCACTGCTGGTGGAATTGCAGGCTGGTACAACCACTCTGGAAAGCAGTCTGGCGGCTCCTCAGAAAACTGGGCATGACACTTCCGGAGGATCCGGCTATACCACTCCTGGGCATATACCCAGGGACTTTACCTGCATGCAATAAGGACACATGCTCCACTATATTCATAGCAGCCTTATTTATAATAGCCAGAAGCTGGAAAGAATCCAGATGTCCCTCAACGGAGGAATGGATTCAGAAGATGTGGTATATTTACACAATGGAATACTACTCTGCAATTAAAAACAATGAATTCACGAAATTCCTAGGCAAATGGTCAGAACTTGAAAATATCATCCTTAGTGAGGTAACCCAATCACAAAAGATCACACATGGTATGAAGTCACTGATAAGGGGATATTGACCCAGAATCTCAGAATACCCTAGACACAATCAGCATATCAATAGATTTCTAAAAAGATGGAAGGAGAGACCCCTGGTCCTGGAAAGACTGGATGTAGGGGAACGCCAGGACAGAGTAATGAGAGGGGGTTGAACGGAGAAAAGAGGGAGGGAAGGGGGCTTATGGGACTTTCGGGGAGGGAGGAAACGGGAAAGGGGAAGTGATTTGGAATGTAAATTAAAAAAATAAAATAAAATAAAATTTAAAAAAAAAAAAAAGAAAGCTAGAAGTAATCAAACTCAGGGCTGAAATCAACCAAAAAGAAAGAAAAAGATTTATATAAAGAATCAGCAAAACAAGGAGCTGGTTCTTTGAGAAAATCAACAAGATAGATAAACCCTTATCCAGACTAACCCGAGGGCACAGAGACAGTATCCAAATTAACAAAATAAGAAATGAAAAGGGAGACATGACAACAGCCACTTTTCTGAAGGTTTAGAAGTTCTCTGGTGGAATTTTTGGAGTCACTTAAGTATTCTATCATATCATCTGCAAATAGTGATATTTTCACATCTTTCTTTCCAATTTATATCACTTTGTCCTCCTTTTGTTCTCTAATTTCTCTGGCTAGGACTCTAAGTACTATATTGAATAGTTAGGGAGAGAGTGGGAAGCCTTGTCTAGTCCCTGATTTTCATGGGATTGCTTCAAGTTTCTCTCCATTTAGTTTGATGTTAACTATTGGTTTGCTGTATATTCCCTTTACTGTGTTTACATCATTTGGTCACAACAATGTGAAAAATAGAACAAGTAGAAAATTCTGCTTAATATTTTACATACAAGAAAGAAATGTATGATTTACAAGTGTATAATCAAAATTATCTTATCTTAAACAATAACACACAACACATTATTAGAGCTAATGGGGAAAACTAGGAAAGATCTTGTTCGACCTTTATTCAAGATTGTAAAATGATACTTTACATGAAGTAGAGCATAATTTATAACATTACATAATTTTTAGCACAAGTTAGTTTGTTCTTTACATGGAAATATTTTATTCCTTCTCAAAATATAGTTCCACGCACTTTTGTCCTCATATTTCAGTGGTTAACCTGGGAATGTTATTTCTGAAATAGACTTTTAGATTAGTCACAGTATGTGGTTTTCATTAACCCTTCTTATTTATATTTCATGTTTTATTTATTTTTCTAATTAGAAATCCTGCCAGGTTTAAATGCTGAGTTTAGCAGGTAGGCTAAAGCAAACTGCATTTTCTCTTTTAAGTCTAAGGTGAACATAATCAGTGCCCCTTGTAGAAATTCTCAACATGAGCTAATTTTTACAAAATTGGAACAAGCCTCTCATATAATTTTTATAACATTGTAAAACCTAATGTTATGTTAAATTATTTTTTTATATTCGACAAGGACATTGGGAGGAGACACGCCAATGAAATGTACTACCTTTTATACATTCTTTGCATTTAATTCTACAATGGCTATGCAAACTTTATTACCAGAAAATTATAAAGAGTATAATTACTTCAACAAAAAGGTCTTTAATATTTTAACACATGTCATATATAATGTTTTAAATTATTCCAAGCAACCAGATTTTATAGTTGAAACACTTGCTGCATAAGAGAAATATTATTGTTGACTGAAATGGCTGCTTTCTTGAACCAGTAAAATAGTGTTCCATGTTCATCTCTTTCCAGATTTCATATATAACCTGCAATTTACACAATTGCATAATTTCCTTATGAAACCATAATTTTCTCAAATTGTCATCAAATCTATGTCAAATTTTGAGTTATTATGAGTGCATTGACAACTTCAAAAATGAAGTAAGTAGAAAATTCAGAGAGGTTTTGTAAATTTTTTTCTACATAGAACAGAGAATAGTTTTATAGGTCAGAGCCCTTTGCCCAGGTTGCTCTCCATGTTTCTGTCAATAGCCTATAGAGGAGAGTTTTGACTTAAGACGTAATCTATCAGAAGGATCTCATACTCTATACTAGTTGTTTAACCAAAAATTAGAAACAAGATAGCATAATGCATAGGGTAAAACTAAACATGACAGGTCAATTCAACACACACATACAAACACACACACACACACAAACACATGCACAGACACACACACACATATGCACAGACATTGTATTATGATTTTATATTATATTCTGCTAGACTCATAAATCAGTGCCTCATCTAGTCAATCATCAGAGAAACTTCCTATGCTAGCAGATGGCCACAGATACAGTGATACACAACCAGTATTGAGAGAAAGAGAGAGAGAGCATGTCTAGTTTGGAGGTCTCCACCAATTCCCTCCATACAGAACTCAGGGAAACTTGCAAAATAGGAGACAGAAAGATCATGAGAGCCAGAGAACAGAGCCAGGAGAAAAATCCTTCTGACTTTAAAATTTAAGGAATATATGAGCTAATAGAGATTGAAGCAGGAAGCACAGGGCTTATGTACATTGTTACCAGGTCCTAATTGAATACGTTGTAGCTAATTTTTAATAGGGTTACTTGGCTCTCTGGAGTCTAACTTCTTGAGTTCTTTGTATATATTGGATATTAGCCTTCTGTCCGATGTAGGATTGGTAAAGATCATTTCCCAGTTAGTTGGTTGCCGCTTTGTCTTTTTGACAGTGTCTTTTGCCTTACAGAAACTTTGTAATTTTATGAGGTCCCATTTGTCAATTCTTGATCTTAGAGCATAAGCTATTGGAGTTCTGTTCAGGAAATTCTCCCCTGTGCCCATATGTTCAAGGTTCTTCCCTAGTTTCCCTTCTATTAGTTTCAGTGTGTCTGGTTTTATGTGGAGGTCCTTGATCCTATTGGAATTGAGCTTAGTGCAAGGAGATAAGAATGGGTCAATTTGCATTCTTCTGCATGTTGACCTCCAATTGAGCCTTTTCAACCATTTGTTGAAAAGGTTATCTTTTTTACACTGGATGGTTTTAGCTCCTTTGTCAAAGACCAAGTGATCATAGGAGTGTGGATTCATTTCAGGGTCTTCAATTCTGTTCCACTGATCTACATGCCTGTCACAGTACCAATACCATGCAGTTTTTAACACTATTGTTCTGTAGTACAGCTTGAGCTAAACAAAGAGTTCTCACCTGAAGAATATCTAATGACTGAGAAGCACCTAAAGAGATGTTTATCATCCTTAGTCATTAGGGAAATGCAAATCAAAACAACCCTGAGATTCCATCTCACACCAGTCAGAATGGCTAAGATCAAAAACACAGGAGACAGCAGTTGTTGGCGAGGATGTGGAGAAAGAGGAACACTCCTCCACTTCTGGTGGGATTGCAAACTGATACAACCACTCTGGAAATCAGTCTGGCGGTTCCTCAGAAAACTGGGCATGACACTCCCGGAGGATCTGGCTATACCACTCCTGGGCATATACCCAGAGGCTTTACCTGCATGCAATAAGGACACATGCTCCACTATGCTCATAGCAGCCTTATTTATAATAGCCAGAAGCTGGAAAGAACCCAGAAGTCCCTCAATGGAGGAATGGATTCAGAAGATGTGGTATATTTACACAATGGAATACTACTCTGCAATTAAAAACAATGAATTCACGAAATTCCTAGGCAAATGGTCAGAACTTGAAAATATCATCCTTAGTGAGGTAATCAATCACAAAAGAACACACATGGTATGCAGTCACTGATAAGGGGATATTAGCCCAGAATCTCGGAATACCCTAGACACAATTCGCATATCAATAGATTTCCAAGAAGATGGAAGGAGAGACCCCTGGTCCTGGAAAGACTGGATGTAGGGGAATGCCAGGACAGAGAAGCGAGAGGGGGTTGAATGAGGAAAAGAGGGAGGGAAGGGGTCTTATGGGACTTTCGGGGAGGGAGGAAACGGGAATGGGGAAATGATTTGGAATGTAAATAAAAAATCTTAGAAAATAACATATAAATAAATAAAAAAAATAAAAAAATTGTTGCAGCTATGTAGGTTAGTATTTTATTGGTACTCTTGACTATGAGTGCAAGAGTATCTTTGACACTTTTGCCTATCAGGAGACTCATTTCTTTCTTTTGAGTTGCCATGTGCAGTGTTGATTTTGAAGTTATTCCTTCATGATACATATTTTATTTTGTCGTATTTGGTTATTACGTTTTAGAAGACTGTTCTTTTATATTTAGCTCCTTAAATGAACTAGAACATGGGGGGGGGGAGAAAGAATAGTGGAGAGGAGGCTGAAGGAGTAGAGGAAGAGGAAATTATAACTAGGATTCCTTTTAAGAGAAAAATCTATCAAATACAACATAGAATAGAAAATAAAAGTTATTAATGAAATTATCATTTCTACCTTGGAATTTTGGAGATGGCTGTATCTCCACTGTCATACTATGCACAAGAATCTCAATTTGTCTTCCCATAATCATCTGCTCTGAGCTGTGAAGACTTTGCCTTACCTTACTAATATATGCTGAATACTAAGATGCCTGTTCCAATTTCCACAATTTTTAGAATTTTGAAAAATCCTTAATAGTTAATCATATTAACTTCTCCTCCTCCTCCTTCTCTCTCTCTCCTCTTTGTTTCTCTTTCTCTTTGTGTGTGTATGTGTGTGTGTGTGTGTGTGTATGTGTGCATGCACATGTGTACAACAATAAATGTTAAAGGAGGTGCCATGAATTTATAATGTAATTGGAGAGACTGGAAGAATTGGAGTGAGGTTGAGTGGAAATGATGCAAACACACTATATATGAAGGAAATTTAAAATAAATCGATTTAATTAAAAAGAAAATTATAGCCGGGCAGTGGTGGTGCATGCCTTTAGTCCCAGCACTTGGGAGGCAGAGACAGGTGGATTTTTGAGTTTGAGGCCAGCCTGGTCTACAGAGTGAGTTCCAGGACAGCCAAGGCTACACAGAGAAACCCTGTCTCGAAAAACCAAAAATAAATAAATAAATAAGATAAAATAAATAAATAAATAAATAGATAAATAAATAAATAAAAAGAAAATTATATGTTTTTCATCTTTTGACATAGGTACTATTGTGAATAAACACAAATCATATAATGGCTGAGTTATCATATTGTTCATGAAATAAGTTATGTATTCTGAGCAAGTAAAAGTGGGCATAATGTTTTATGTTCTTTCAAAATCAAACATATAAACACACAAATATGCACCTTTGCACACACATACATGTACACAGCATAACAATCAAGGACTGGTATTTCAAAGTACAAACATGAACATTGCTATTAT
The DNA here is from genome assembly GCA_036184795.1 of Tokudaia tokunoshimensis. NCBI lineage: Eukaryota > Metazoa > Chordata > Mammalia > Rodentia > Muridae > Tokudaia > Tokudaia tokunoshimensis. The sequence continues at coordinate 46,510,651 of BTHU01000013.1, forward strand.
ATCTCCAAACTAAAATACTTCATATAAATAAATTGTCCCTAGGAAATTACATTTAATCAAACATCTAAACCATGTTCATGAGTTAATTAGACTAATAAGGGGGAACAATAGAAGTTGCTGTAGGAAGAAGGAAATGATATTGACAGAGGTAAAAAAAAAAAAGACAAAATATTCAAGTGCAACAGAAGAATCCAGAATACAGAGAGGGCACCAATTTTGAACTGTGTTCTTGAAATGTGTGTTAAAAATCAATAAAAAAAATACCTAAAAATATAAGAAACTTGTGCTGCACTGAAAAAATGGTATGAACCTTAGCATAATTTTCTCTCACTTTACTTTACAACTAATATTCACTTCTATGTGAGTTCATACAAACATGTCCTTTGGGGTCTGGGTTACCTCAGTCATGATGATGTTTTCCTATTGGACTACAAATTTTATGATATTCTTGTTTTTAACAGCTGAGTAATACTCAAAATCTTCAACCAACAGTTTGTTCAGCCTACAGAATATTCTGGGACAGAGCCTAGCAGAATCATCAAAGAGGCCAGAGAGATTTCATCTATCAACTAATGGGAGAAGATGTAGTGTTTTATAGCTAAATATTAGGTGGAACTCAGGAGTCCAGCTGAAGAGGAGTAGGAAGGATTAGAGAAACCAGAGAGATCAGGGATACCACAGGAACATATCCACAGAATCAAATAACCAGGAATCATGGTGGTTCCCAGGATCAGAAATCCTCTAAGGATCTGAACTAAGTAGATTGGTGTTCTTGTGGGGATCTTAACAGTGGGAGAAGGAGGGTTGCTCTTGAATCTTCTTTTTTTCCATAATATATTAACTTACTCATTTTATACCCCAATTATGTCCTGTCTCTGACTCTTTTCTTACTTGTGAAACCCCTTTTCTCTTATTGATGGTGACTGCCTGGTGTTATTGTGGCTTGTTATGCAGTGTTTGACTGCTGTTGCTGGAAAATGTTTGTTTGTCTGAGAGGAGGCAGAGAAGGGAGTGGGTCTGGAACAGAAAAGAGGTGAGAAAGAGGCACTGACTATGGGATAGCAGGCAGGGGAAACAGTGGTCTGATATAATATATTAGAGAAGAATTTTAGAAAGCTATATTTTTTCCAAAATCATTGCTGAACAATTTCTTAAAATTGAATGAAAAAATAAATGTAGATACAGAGATTGTCTTTACATAAAATTGTTACCAATCAGGTGATTTGAAATTCAACCATCTCTGGTAAGAATCTATAGCCCTATGTTTGTTTGGAAGGAAGAGAGAGAAATACAAAAGAGATTTTGTCAAATAAATGGTGAGAGGTGGAAAAATTCAACTTGAGAAACTATTCATTCAATAGATGTAATTTTCTCAGGAGAAAATTCTGGAGAATATAAAAGATAATGGAATAGCCTAGAAAGATCCATATTTGATATTATCTATTATCTCTATGATATAAGAATCAGACATGTTTTACTAGCTTACATGTGCAAGTATGTAACGCAGATTGAGAATCGGGAATCTGGAGGGGCTTGCTTTTCAATTTAATGTCAAATTAGTATGTTCAACTATATAAAATATAATATGTACTTTTTTAGAATTAAGAACACATTTGATAACATGAAGAGACATGTTTTGTTTGTACATGTAACAAAATAAAAATATATGGCATCATAATCATTTTAATTTTTGGTTACTATGGAATGTAAATGAAGATAATATGGAACATGACATGTGAGCTTTTAAAAAAAGTATTCCAACAGCAGATGAATTGCTTGCTCTTCTCTGGCCTTTCAGTTATATTACAAATGAATTTCATATATTTATTTCAAGATAGATACAATTTATACATGTGAATTTTTTATATGCCCACCAAAACTTTGTACTCATCTTTTTCTGCTCTAAAGTAGTTTTATTTATAGGTAAAACATTCACATTTCAGATGATGCATGTTATAGTGAAAATGATGCTCTATGCGCTTAGATAATGCATATTTTTAAAGTGATTTTCCCTATTAGGCATAGTTAACAAAATATGATCTTATTCTCTGAGAGTTTGGTTTTACCTTTATATCTTTCTAAGTTGTTGCTTTTTTTTTCAGTTCTTCGACTTTGAATATCCTATTTATTACGTTTCTTAAGATTCAATCTTTTCATGGTTCTTACAGATAATAATGTTTTGTATTGCTTTTGAAATGTTAAATAAGACACATCTTATCCTTGGTTTCTGGTTAAATTGCTTTTTACTCAAATTGATTTGAAGTTTAATATAAGAGGAAGAAACAACTATTACAAAAATGAGCTGAGTGAATAAAAATGAGACAAAATTTTCATAACTATTAATGTGTGAGAGCATATGAATGCCATCTAAACTATGATGTTGCAGCCTTATTGGAATATGTATGTCACTGTGGGCATGTACTTAAGAACCTCACTTGAGATGCTTAAAAGCTATTCTTCAACTAGCAGCCTTCAGATATTGAGGTTAAACTCTCAGTCACTCTTGCACCATGCCTGCCTGGATGTTGCCATGTTACTGCCTTGATGTTAGTGAACTGAATCTCTGAACCTGTAAGCCAGCCCCAATTAAATGTTGACTTTATGAGATTTGCATTTGTCATGGTGTCTGTTCACTGCAGTAAATCCTAACTAAGACAATCAACTATAAGATTTTGTTTGATGAGGAAAGTTAGTTATTAACAGAAATTAATGAATTAGCATTTAGTCACAACAATAAGTGTCACAGTAACTTAACTGCATAATCATTTAAATCTGTGGAGTAATTATTATTCTTACCTAACTATTAAACACTGCAAAAAAATAGTAACAATTGTCCTGGAAAGATGTGCCCAATTTTGCAATAGTGGCACAAACATGATAGCTCTATTCAGTAACTATCTGTTTGAACTGAAAGACTACTCCACATATGGCACAGTTATGGGCATTGAGAACCTGTGGCTCATCAGGACTTGGACCTTACAATGAGCATACTTCTATTACTCTGGTAATGGGATATATCATTAAACTGACTTCTGATCATTTCTCATAACCACACAGAGAGAAAAAAGAGAATGCTTAATATATTAATGTTGCCCCCCACCCCATTGCTTTAATAACTCATTTTAGTGTACCAAACATTAGAAGAAATATTTAGCCAACATTTCCTAAATATACTCAAGTATAGGAATTATAAAATAATTTAGAAACAGTTTGAAGTTCTCCAAACCATGGTTTGAATAAAGTATAGCTAGAGATTATTAGCTGAAAGTTTTTAAAAATTAAGGTTTATAGAAGCAAATATTTTATGCTTTTACTAATTTTTGACATATGCTTACTATGAATTTTCTTGTATTTACTTTATTGTGAATTATTTTGCAGTCTTTGAAAATTTCATATATTATTTTGGTCATAGTAAGCCCTATCCCCAGTCCTCTCTCAAATCTGTCTTGCCATTTCTATTATCCACTCAATATTGTATCCTCATTTAGAATTTTTATAAACATTTAAATTCCAACTAGAGATGTATATATACTCTTGATTGTATAGCCTATCACTGGAGTGAGTATGTTAGATGTAGTATGGGCAACACCTTAAAGTATGTCTCTCTTTTTCATCTGCTATAATTATTAATATCTCCTCAAGTAGAGTCATGATTTCATGGCTACCTATTCCATTCCTCTCTGGAAAATTTTTCTGGGTTATGCTTGTTCAGTAATTTTGCAAACAACCACAGCTGCTATGAATTAACTAGTACAAATATTTTGTTCATCTTCTTGGAAATCTATTGATATGCGAATTGTGTCTAGGGTATTCCGAGATTCTGGGTTAATATCCCCTTATCAGTGACTGAATACCATGTGTGTTCTATTGTGATTGGATTACCTCATTAAGGATGATATTTTCAAGTTCTGACCATTTGCCTAGGAATTTCGTGAATTCATTGTTTTTAATTGCAGAGTAGTATTCCATTGTGTAAATATACCACATCTTCTGAATCCATTCCTCCGTTGAGGGACATCTGGGTTCTTTCTAGCTTCTGGCTATTATAAATAAGGCTGCTGTGAACATAGTGGAGCATGTGTCCTTATTGCATGCAGGTAAAGCCTCTGAGTATATGCCCTGGAGTGGTATAGCCGGATCCTCCGGGAGTGTCATGCTCAGTTTTCTGAGGAACCGCCAGACTGCTTTCCAAAGTGGTTGTACCAGCTTGCAATCCCACCAGCAGTGAAGATGTGTTCCTCTTTCTCCACATCCTCGCCAACAACTGCTGTCTCCTGTGGTTTTGATCTTAGCCATTCTGACTGGTGTGAGATGGAATCTCAGGGTTGTTTTGATTTGCATTTCCCTAATGACTAAGGATGATGAACATCTCTTTAGGTGCTTCTCAGAAGATGGAAGAAGAGACCACTGGTCTTGGAAAGACTGGATGTAGGGGAATGCCAAGACAGTGAAGCGAGAGGGGGTTGAATGGGGAAAAGAGGGAGGGAAGGGGGCTTATGGGACTTTTGGGGAGGGAGAAAATGGGACAGGGGAAATGATTTTGAATGTAAATAAAAAAACTTAGAAAATAAAAATTAAAAAAAATATTTTGTTCAGAAAACACTTTATACCCTTCTGTCTTTGGCTTTTACAGTCTCCCCTCCCCTTTTTCACAGTGAGCTCTGAAGCTTGGGAGGAAGGAGGGCGTATATAATATTACAGAGTTTTCTACAGGCTATAATCATTAATCAGATGTAGAATACAATGTTAGTCACCATCTCTATAGAAAATGCTTCTCTGGTGTGATTTGAGATATGCAATAATATATGGGTATAGTGAGAAATTGTCAGAAATCAATTCAAAAATATGTCCCATTAGCAGAGTAAGAGGAATGTGAAATTGTGTAAGGTCTAAGATCTGAGTAGCCATAGGTGCTCAGACCCTATGACTGTGCCATCTTGAGAAGGATTCCTTAAGTTCAAATGGAGAATAATTGGTTACTCCTATGACATTTGCGCTTCTATTATATTAGATATGTCTTTCAAGGAAGGTTATTATTATTGTTGATGCAGATTTTGGGGGTTATTTCATATTTTGTAAGTAGTCTCAGTGAAACTCATGGATAATTTAATTTGTTCTGACCCTGATTCTCTATTTAGAGTGAATAGATATTTTCTCATATTATCTCCCCAGGAATAATTCTGTGTAATATAGTGTATTTTTTTAAAACTAGGGCTTAGAATTGTTAGACTAGAGTTCTATTACTGTGGTACTTCCCAGTCCATCTTTAATGAATTTTTCCTTGCCTCACCTTTCTTTGTACCTTTAAATGTTGAAGATGTAATCCACATTATTTCTTTATGAGTTATTTGCCAAATATTATTTTTTGAACTTATCTGCTTATAGTCTGTTTATTGTCTTTTCCTTGCTGGTCATAGTTTTAAATTCATGGTCTGAAAAAGTTAATTCCATTTTAATACTTACGTTAAGGAAAAAAATAGAAAATTCACAATAACACTCCTCTTGTATTGAAGAGATTTTTAGTGAAGTTATAGTATTTCTTAAATATTATTGAAATAATAATGATTGAATATTTTGCTAATTATTTAATCCACTTATCTTTTGCTAAGATTTCATTTTCCTTTGGGATATTGTAATCTTTATACCTTCTTAAGCAATATTCTCTGGATTAGAGAAATAGTAGTTCTTAATTTTTACACATGGGTGCTATTTTATATTAAGTGTAGTGAGATTCATTAGATATATTAAGAAGTCCAATTTTATGACACACATGAGAAAAGGAAAAATATCTCTTGATAGAAGCAGAACATTATGACTTAAGTTCTCCAGCCCATGAAGAGCCATTAAATGAAGCATAATTTATGTTTATTATTATAATTTTCTCTTGTTTAGTAATACTACTACACTGAGTAATTCATATAAAAGAAACATTTATTTCATCCTTGAATCTAATTTTATCCATATGTATCAGGATCACTGTAGCAATCTATATAATAAAGTAATATATCATATTTTGGAAGCATATGCATTATTAAACCTCTGGAACAAGAAGACATTAGAGGTTGTTAGCACATCACCTGAAAGCAGTTTTTCTCAACATTTCTAATTCTGATATACTTTAATAAAGTTCCTTATGTTGTGTTGATCCCCAACCATAGAATTATTACATTGCTACTTTATAACTGTAATTTTACTAATTTAATTGTAAATACCTTATATATAGGATATGTAACCCATGTGAAAATGTCTTTTGACCAAAAGGTTTGTGAGCCCCAGGTTGATAACTACTGCTTTAAGGTAACACTAGGGGTGTTTCAGTTTATCTGAGTTAAGATGTGCTAAGTAATTCAAATTAATAATTTTGTATTATTTTATATATGTGATTGATTATGTAACAGGAAAAGGATAATCTATGATGTCAAAATTATTCCAAATATTGAGAATGCAACAAAAATTAATGACAAATTATATTATTTGATCAGTTCAAATTTGTATCTCACTACTTAACAAATACATTTAGCTCTTTCCTAAATATCTTTTATCCTCTTGTCATGAACTAAAGACAGGGACCTCCGTAGTACCATTTGTAACAGTAAAATATTTGCAAAATGTATTTAAAGGTGGTTACAAATTTGTTTCTAGAAAATAAAAACTGTTTCTTAAGTCTCATTATTTCTTTTATTTATTCATTATTATTATTAATGTTATTATTATTACTGTTACTATTATTATTTTTAAACTCAAGATTTATTTCCTTCCAGGTCTACCCTCCACTCTTCCACATCCCATACCTCCTCCCCACACCCCTGTCACCACAAGGATGGCCACATTCACCCCAGTAGATCTCTAAGCTCCCTGGGGACTCCAGTCTCTTGAGGTTAGGAGCTTCTTCTCTGATCGAACACAGACCTGGCAGTACTCTGCTGTATATGTGTTGGGGGTCTCATACCAGCTGGTGTATGCTGTCTTTTTGGTGATCCAGTGTCTGAGGGATCTTGGGAATTCAGGTTAATTGAGACTGCTGGTTCTCCTACAGTATCACCCTCCTCCTCAGCTTCTTCCAGTTTTTCCCTAATTCAACCACAGGACTCAGCAACTTCTGTCCATTGGATAGGTGCAAATAACTGTATCTGACTCTTTCAGCTGCTTGTTGGGTCTTTCAGAGTGTGGTCATGCTTGGTCCCTTTTTGTGAGTGCTCCATAGCCTCAATAATAGTGTCAGGCCTTGGGACCTCCTGTTGAGCTGGAACCCACTATGGGCCTGTCACTGGACCTTCTTTTCCTCAGGCTCTTCTCCATTTTCATCCCTGCAGTTATCTCAGACAGGAACAATTATGGGTCAGAGTTTTGACTATGGGATAGCAACCCCCTCCCTCATTAGATACCCTGTCTTTCTGCTGGAGATGGGCTCTACAAGTTCTCTCTCCCAGATGTAGGGAATTTCATCCAGGGTCCCTCACTTTGAATTCTGAGAATCTCTTACTTCCCAGGTCTCTAGTATGTTCTGAAGAGTACCACAAACCTCCTACCTCTCTAGGTTGCCTGTTTCCATTCTCTCTGCTGGTCCTCAGGGCTTCAGTCTTTTCATCCACCATATACTAGGTCATGTTTCCCTGTCCCTTCCCTGTCCCCTTTCCCTCCTAGGTCACTTCCTTGCCCATTTTGGTAGCTTTCTGCTCCCTCCCAATTGGGAAGAAGCATCATGACCTGAGACCCTCAGCTTGTTGATCTTTACGAGTTCTGTGGACTGTGTCTCTAGTATTATGTAATTTTCTCTTTGACTAATATCCACTTATTAGTGATTATATACCTTGCATGTCCTTTTGGGTCAGAGTTATCTCCCTCATGATGATATTTTCTAGTTCCATCCGTTTGCCTACCAACTCACAATGTCCTCATTCTTAATACTTGAGTAATAATCCATTGTGTAAATTATCTATATTTTCTGTATACATTCTTCTGTCATGGGACATCTGGGATGTTTCCAGTTTCTGGCTATCACAAATAATGCTGCTATGAACATAGTGGAAGACATGCCCCTGTGGCATGGTGGGGCATCGTTTTGGTGTATTTCCAAGAGTTGTATAGCTTGGTCTTCAGGTAGATTTATTTCCAATTTTCTGAGGAACCTCCAGATTGATTTCCAGAGTGGTTGTACAAGTTTACAATCCCACCAGCAATTCAATGTAATCCCCAAAATCCCAACACAAATCTCAAAGACATGGATAATACAATTCTCAAGTTCATCTGGAAATGCAAAAATGAATAGTGAAAACATTTTTTTCTTTTTTTATTATTGGATGGTTTGTTTATTTGCAAGTCATATGTAATCGTTTCCCAGTTTCACCCCTTCAAGAAGTCCCCTATTCCATTCTCCCTCCACCTGTTTCTATGAGTGTGTTCCTCAATCCACCCACACACTCGCACCTCCCTGCCCTTCATTCCCCTACACCAGGGCATCTATTGGGCCTTCATAGGACCAAGGACCTCTCTTCCCATTGATATCTGACAAGGCCATCCTCTGCTACATATACAGCTGAAGCCAGGTGTACTCCATGGCTTAGTCCCTGGGAGCTCTGGGGGTCTGGTTGGTTGATATTACCCTGCCTGTGCATCTATCCTACATACAGTCACCAAATTCAAACATTATTGTGGATGTCAAGAAGTGCTTGCTTAAAGGAGCCTCATAGAACAAATTGGGTAGTGTTCCTTCTGTTTCTATTTTGTGGAATAGTTTGAAGAGTATTGGTATTAGGTCTTCTTTGAAGGTCGGATAAAACAATGCACTAAACCCATCTGGTCCTGAACTCTTTTTGGTTGGGAGACTATTAATGACTGCTTCTATTTCTTTAGGGGTTATGAGACTGTTTAGATTTTTTTTTTCTGATCCAGATTCAATTTGTTACCTGGTATCTGTCTACAAAATTGTCCATTTCATCCAGATTTTTCCAGTGTTGTTGAGCATAGCATTTTGTATTCAGATTTTTTTTTGGATTTCCTCAGTTTCTGTTGTTATTGTTATTATTCCTCAGTTCTATTGTTATTCTGTTGTTATTCTGTTGTTCTGTTCCCTTTTCGCTTCTGATTTTGTTGATTTGGCTACTGTAGCAGTGCTCTCTGATTAGTCCGGCTAAGGGTTTATCTATCTTGTTGATTTTCTCATAGAACCAGGTTTTGTTGAGTCTCTGTATAATTATGTTGTTTCCATTTGGCTGATTTCAGCCCTGAGTTTGATTTTCTCCTGTCTTTTACTCCTCTTGGGTGTATTTGCTTCTTTTTGTTCTAGAGCTTTCAGATGTGCTGTCAAGATGTTAGTGTATGCTCTCTCCAGTTTCTTTTAGGAGGCACTCAGAACTATGAGTTTTCCTCTTAACACTGCTTCCATTGTGTACCATAAATTTGGGTATGTTGTACCTTCATTTTTATTAAATTCTAAACTGTCTTTAATTTCTTTCTTTATTTCCTTCTTGACCACGTTATCAATGAGTAGAGCATTGTTCAGCATCCATGTGTATGTGGGCATTCTGTTGTTTTTAATCTTACTGAAGACTAGCCTTATTCAGTGGGGATCTGATAGGGCTGCATGAGATTATTTCAATTTTCTTGTATTTGTTGGGGCCTGTTTGTGATTGATTATATGGTCAGTTTTGGAGAAGGTACCATGAAGTTCTGAGATGGGTTTTTTTTTGGATGAAATGTTCTATATATATCTGTAAAATCCATTGGATATAAAATTAACTCAAACAAATTAGTAGCCTTCCTCTACTCTAAGAATAAACAGTCTGAGAAAAAAATTAGGGAAATGACATCTTTTAAAATAATAAGACTTCATTTTGTATTTTTTTATCTCAAGTCTCTTTCTAAATTATAAATCTCTTTCAAAAATGAATTAGAAAAATCTAATCTAATCTAATGTGTACTAATATAATATTAAGGATATATTTTTGGAATTAAAGTACACATCTGAGTAAATAAAGACAAAAATAATCTTTTGTGTGTATGTCTGCATGCGTGTGTGTGTGTGTGTGTGTGTGTGTTTAATAGTTTTAAGTCTTAAAAGTGAAGGAAAACTCTATGACCACCTCTTCATCATCTTAACCATCTTTGGTTTAATAAAAATGATTATGGCACTGGATTAAAACATGCAATACAGAATGGTAGAGGGAATGTGAGATGTTACAAATTCAATTGCCAGTATAAATGTCTGAAAAAATAACAAGGCTACAAACAATTTCTATGTCCATTCTTTCCTATAATCTGCTACCATCATTTGATGTTATTACCATGGATAAACACAATAGAGACAGTTAGCAACAGTTTTTCTTGTGTGCATTCTAACATAATTTGATTGAACTAGCATCTCTTATTTTCAAGTGGCTCTTCCTTTTATTCTTTTCAAGTCTTCATGTTCAGAAACTACTTATCCTTAGGTCACTAATCTGGGGATTTTCCCATTCATACTGTTCAGTTATTCTATCTATTCATTTACCTTTAAGATCTTGGAACCAAAATCAGAAGTAGTCTTCATTGTTTAATCCTCACATGACATTTCTATGTCATATTTTTTGATGACTCATACAATAACAAATTTTTGAGTAACAGTTTGCAGTAACAAATGCCATGACTAAAAGTTTTTGCTGTCATTCCTCCCACAAATGAAGGTAATTTTAAATTTAATGATTATTTTAAATAAGACTTTTTATTATGAATCAATACTGTATATATATGCACATATATACATATATTCATTGTATTGTCTTATTATGCTGTCTTGAATTAATAATAAAATGATAGATTCACATGGAAAAGCTTAAGTTCATCACAGTGTATGCTGTATAATAGATAATTTTAAATTAGTTAATATGTAAAAGTGTTAGAAATATGAAAGCTTTGCAAAGCATGTAGAATAATTGTGATGTTAACTCAAATGGTATATGCTCCTGTTTATCCTATGAAGGTATTACAAACAAACAACTCACTTTCAGCATGAAGAAAAAATTATGATAATTGTGTTGTAAATATGAATTTAATACTTTTAAAGTCTTTTTGAGTTGAGCATGTTTTTGCATCATAAAATCATACACAACATAAATTGTGTGTACTTGTATTTATGGTAAATGATAAAAAGCATTTATGCCGTAATTACGACATATAAAATTTTATATGAGTGTTAAAATATGCTATAAATTATCTTGTTTGAAACAGAGATATGAATCATAAAAATGCCTGGTGAAGGGTCACTTTCCTGATGATACAAAAGGAAGAATATGTCTGCCAGTTATTTCCATCCTCTTTCTTCAGCATCATTGAAAGGATCACATTTTTCCTTTTCCTATCCTTAGGATATATTATATTACTGAATGAAGAGGTAATGAAATGAGTTTTCCTCAAATAAAATGGATGATTTGTAATTCCTTTTCATATAGGTTTGTTTTTAGTTTGTAACTATTTGTTACTAAACTTTTTTTTTATTTTTTTGAATTTTCTTGAGACAGGGTCTCTCTATGTACCTGAAACTTGCTTTGTAGATGATCTTGGCCTCGAATTCACATACAGCCACTTGTATCTGCCTCCTACTTCCTGTGATTAAGCTTTTTTGGGGGGGTGGGTTTAAATTTCTTTTCTCTTATAAATTGCTTTCCTACTGCTGTTTCATTCCCTACATTCCTGCCAGTAATATTCCTATCTCCACTTTCCCTGAGATCCACCCTTACACCCCACCCTCCACACAGTTGTCCTCCTAGGGAACAAGGATATAGAACAGATTTTTCTGGTGAACTGTGGGAGCATGGTGATATGAATAGAAGGGATCTGGGTGGGGCAGTGTGTGGGGTAGAATACTGATAAGGATGACTGGAATTTGGAATTATTTGAAGGATGATATGGAAACGTAAAACAGTGACAACTCCTGGAATCTAGGAGAGTGACCCTAGTGAAGACTCCTAGTAGAAAGGCATGCAGAGCCTGAACCAGCCATCTTTAATAACCAGGCAAGCATTCCAGCAACAGCACTAGGACACCAACCCAGGCATAAAATCTGGCAACTGAATTTTTTATCACATGATACTGCCTACAGCTACCATCATTTTATTAAACTAATATTATTTATGTATGCTTGTACACCCAGATAAATCTATCTCATCACTCATGAAAGAAGCTGTTTGTTTGTCTGTTTATTCATATTTTTAGAAGATTGACCTCAGAACACTAAGTCATACTTGGTCGTATGTACAGAACAAATGCTCACTATGGTCTGCCCAGCTCCTCCTGATACATCTACAGCACAATGCCTAAACCAAGGCTTACAAACATCAGTGAGGACAGATCAAGATTGCAAAAATAGTTGTGAGATCTGAGTAATGAGTAACTAATAGTCCATTACTAGAGTTCCTTCTAAAAATGTCAAGAAAGCTATACCCGTAAAATCTAAGTATAACTGTCTAACCATATCCTGAACAATGGAACACCAATGCAAATTATAATATGAAAGGAGAAATGTCATTGGGCCTTGACTAAGGGCTACAGGCAATTGTGGACAGCTGAGAGAAGAATTCTTCACCCCTTAAATACCTATCCAATACCAAGTGCTCAGCGATAAAAGTGTATGCATATAAACCACAGTAAGTAAAATCTTCAGGTTGTATTTATTCATGCATGTATACCAATAATAATAAAAAATAGGATCATAAACTTTTGAGAGAGCAAAGAAGAGGAAGTCATGGCAAGAAACAGAAGCAGAGAAGGGTGGAACACAAAAAATGCTTATTTTAATTAATAATAACATAACATTTTAAATATTTTGACCTTAGGTGATATATCATATTGAAATATACTCGAGAGAGTGCCTGTTCCTGGGACTTTTTTCCTTCTACTGGGCTTCCTTGTCCATTCAGGCTTGATATGAGGGCTTTTGTTTTCACTCATTGTATTGCTTTTTGCCGTGTTTATTTTGTTGTATGTATGGAGGCAGGGAGGGAACTTGTGAGAGAGAAGTTATGCGCAGCAGTTATGGGAATGCAGGGAGGCGTGGAGGGGAAAGTGTGATCAGGATGGATTGAATGGAGAAGACTGTGTTTTCAATTCTAAAGGTACTTTTACTCTAAAGTTTATAATTACTGTAATTACTTAATTTTGTTTCTTTTATTTGATTTTAGAATCATACCAAATATTTTTAGATGTCATAATGCTTTTCTTCTTGAGTTCTTTGTATATGTTGGATATTAGCCCTCTGTCGGATGTAAGGTTGGTAAAGATCATTTCCCAGTTAGTTGGTTGCCGCTTTGTCTTTTTGACAGTGTCTTTTGCCTTGCAAAAACTTTGTAATTTAATGAGGTCCCATTTGTCTATTCTTGATCTTAGAGCATAAGCTATTGGAGTTCTGTTCAGGAAATTCTCCCCTGTGCCCATATGTTCAAGGTTCTTTCCTAGTTTCCCTTCTATTAGTTTCAGTGTGTCTGGTTTTATGTGGAGATCTTTGATCCACTTAGAATTGAGCTTAGTGCAAGGAGATAAGAATGGGTCAATTTGCATTCTTCTGCATGTTGACCTCCAGCTGAGCCAGCACCATTTGTTGAAAAGGCTATCTTTTTTCCACTGGATGGTTTTAGCTCCTTTGTCAAAGATCAAGTGACCATAAGAGTGTGGATTCATTTCTGGGTCTTCAATTCTGTTCCATTGATCTACATGTCTGTTACTGTACCAATACCATGCGGTTTTTAACACTATTGCTCTGTAGTACAGCTTGAGGTCCGGGATACTGATTCCCCCAGAGGTTCTTTTACTCTTGAGAAAAAATACTCAATAAAATTCTTGCCAACCGAATCCAAGAACACATCAAAACTATCATTCACCACGATCAAGTAGGCTTCATCCCAGTGATGCAGGGATGGTTCAATATAAGGAAATCCATCAATGTAATCCACTACATAAACAATCTCAAAGAATAGTGTAATTTTAAGTGTTTGGAAGAAGGGATCATACAAAATTTACAACTCACATCTGATCATGATGAAATAAGTCAAAAGCAAATGATGACCATCTTTCCTCAGTATTTATATCTTCAACTATATGTATCATGCATGAAAACTAGTAGCATTAAATGCTCCTATATTTTTAAAAGTTCATTTATAAATTCCACTGTTCTTTTAGAAGTATCAGTATATATATATATATAAAAATTAAATGGTATAATTCTTGGTTCCAAAACTATGACTATTAATTTTATACTGTGAGAGAACAAAAGACTTTGTGAGCAAGAAAAATCCAAAGAGAAATATTAATTATGGATAACTTATTAGTGTTAGACACATAGATATTCAGGGACCTGACATCACAGAAAAAAGTTTTTCTTGAGTCGGATAACCCTCAAATCTTCTGAGTCCCAATTTGGCAGTAGATTATTTTCTCAACATCAGGTAAAAATTTACTTTCAACTTCTAGGAGGCAACCACGGGCAAGAACTATCAATATACTTTATATTTTGATGATTTGCTTGCCATGAGGCTTCACAGACTATTACTCGGATTTTTGTTAGATATTCCATGGATCCTGGGGAGAGCATTATCACTCCATGTGGTACACATACCCTAGATTATATGCATGTATGTATATATATATATATGTGTGTGTGTGTGTGTGTGTGTGTGTGTGTTTAGTGACTGCATTTTATTATACAGTTGTAAATCATTAACAAAACACAGTTTGAATCATGTATAGCTTTATTACTTTCTTCTGTGTCACTTAAGAACTTTTTGAGAGGTACCTATAAATCAAAGAGATACAGAATTTCATTCCACAATTTTACCTATGAACATGTATTCATTGGTCACTATGAACCAAAGAAATCTACTGAACTATAATAAAATCTAGTGTACATAACTAGAAAATTTGGGATTTTCTAGTTTCATTTCATCAATTACATTGACTCTGCCTTGATAAAATATTGTGACACTTTTATTATTTTGCTGCTTTTGGAATAGGTTAAATTTGCTAGTTAATCATTCCTTCTTGAACATTTTTAAAATAAGTCTAAGTTAAGTTTTGATTTTTATCTTTTACTAAGAACTTTCATTATCAGGAGTTCTTAAACAAGTTACAGAATTTTCCCTGGAGGTAGCCTTTATGACATTCTGCTAACAGGCAAAGAGTTCTGGAATGAATGCTTTTTCAGTAAGAATAATAAAATACCACTAGTAACATCAGAAAATTTAAAAAATGTTACCTAAGGCTTAACCTTTTTTTAATATTTCAGTGCCACCACAGGGATAATTAGGGTAGTAAACATTTCACTTAAATAATGATATCTAGTCTAAAAATCACATTTATCTCAAAAAAGCAGGTAGGTACATAAAATGGTTTCTCCACAGAGCACCATGATTTTCAGTTTGCTTTGCCCAGACTCTGAGTTCTCTGTTTTTAGACACTGTATCATGAGGGCTAGGCACAATGGCAGTTCCAAAGGAGTTTGCTTTTGAGAAGGAAGCTCTATGTTTATATTTAGGAATAGTCTATGTTTATATTTAGACGTATTTTGTATTTAGGAAGGAAACAAAGATTGTGTTTTCCTGACCACAGACATCTTGGAATTTATACTAATGAACTGGTCTTTTCTGGAATTAAGAAAACTTCAAAACTATATGCAGATTGTTGTTTTGATTAGAATCTCTCACATGATGCATGGATTAACTATTTTTCTATGAAAATTGCTTCAATAACCACTAAGCTACAGAGTCCCATAGATCCAAATATCTTTCTTCTTCATCCTACATTACAATCAGACTCTGGTTCAGCACATTAGTTTTATTGCCAGTATTCACTAAATTTTTACTACATCAAAGTTTCTGATATTACTAATGAAATTAAGGCTAATAATGACCAACTATTCCAAGTACTACTTACAAGCTTCCCCACATTTATGAGACAGTTCATCTTTAATTTTTTTCTCTTCAATAATAAAACACAAGGGAAATTTACATATTGTATTTTTCCATATATATTTATACATCTTAATAAATATGGAAATATATATATGAATATATTATAAATTATTATTGTTATTATATATTATATACAAATATAATATATATCTAAACAGAAAGCATTTTCCCTTGAAAAATAAAAAAGATCATGCAACAGTTTTCTTAAATTTTGAGAAAGATAAAGGTTTCACCTTTTAAAATCAATATAGAATAGAGCAACACAAAAATCGCTTAAAGAAATGAATCAACGGGTAGATGCCCTTACAAAGGAACCACAAAATCGCTTAATGAAATGCATGAGAATATGGATCAAAATGGATCAAAATGGAAGCCCATAAGTGGGAAACAAAAAAATCACTTAGAGAAATACAGGAGAACTTGGGTAAACAGGTAGAAATCCTGAAAGAGGAAATGCAAAATATCTTAAAGAAATACAGGAAAACAAAAACAAACAAGTGAAGGATCTGAGCAAATCCATCCAGGACCTAAAAAAGGAAGTAGGAATAACTAAGAAATCAGAAAGGGAGAAAACTTTGGAGATAGAGAACCTTGGAAGAAATCAGGAGTCATAGATGCAAACATCAACAATAGAATATAAGAAATGGAAGAAAGAATCTCAGGTGCTGAAGATACCATAGAAAGCATCGACTCAACAGTCAAAGAAAAATGCAAAATGCAAAAAACGTGTAAACCAAAGAATCCAGGAAATCCAGGACAAAATGAGAAGACCAAACCTAAGGATTATAGGTATAGATGAGAGTGAAGATTTGCAATTTAAAGGGCCAGTAGATATCTTCAGCAAAATTATGGAGGAAAACTTCCCTAACCTGAAGAAAGAGATGCCAATGAATGTACAAGAAGCCTACAGAACTCCAAACAGACTGGACCAGAACAGAAATACCTCCCATCACATAATAATCAAAACACAAAATATACTAAACAAAGAAAGAATATTAAAAGCAGTAAGAGAAAAAGGCCAAGTAACATATAAAGGAAGACCTGTCTGAATCACATCTGACTTCTCACCAGAGATTATAAAAGCCTGAAGATCCTGGAGAGATCGCATAAAGACTATAAGAGAACACAAATGCCAGCCCAGACTACTATACCTAGCAAAACTCTCAATCATCATAGATGGAGACACCAAGACATTCCATGATAAAACTAAATTTACACAATATCTTTTCACTATCCAGCCCTGCAAAGAATAATAGGTGGAAATCGCCAATACAAGGAGAGAAACTATACCCTGGAAAAACAAGATAGTAACCTTCTTTCATCAAACCCAAAAGTAGATAACCACTCAAACATAAAGATAGCGTCAGGAATAGCAGGTGGCAATAATCATTATTCCTTAGTCTCTCTTAATATCAATGGTCTCAATTCCCCAATAAAGAGACATAGACTAACAGACTGGATACATAAACAGGACCCAGCATTTTACTGCGTGCAGGAAATGCACCTCACTGTCAAAGACAAACACTACCTCAGAGTAAAGGGCTAGAAAACAATTTTACAAGCAAATGTTCCTGGGAAACGAGCCAGAGTAGCCATCCTAATAAAAAGATAAAATTGACTTTCAACCTAAATTCATCAAAAAAGACACAGAAGGACACTACATACTGGTCAAAAGAAAAATCCACCAAGAAAAACTCTTAATTCTGAACATCTATGCTCCAAATGCAAGGGCACCCTCATTCGTAAAAAAAACTTTACTAAAGCTCAATGCACATTTCGCTCCTCACACAATAATAGTGGGTGACCTCAACACCCTGGTCTCCTGAATGGATCTTTCAGGAAAGCAGATAATTAACAGAAGCACAGTGAAATGGAACTAACATATATACATATATATATGTATATATATATATATATATCATTTCATCCTAAAGCAAAAGAATATACCTTCTTCTCATGGTATCTTCTCCAAAATCGATGCTATAATTTTTCACAAAACAGACCTCAACAGATATAAGAAGATTGAACTAATCCCATGCCTCCTATCAGATCACTATGGAATAAGGGTGGTCTTCAATAACAACAAAAACAATAGAAAGCCCACATATACGTGGAAGCTAAACAATGCTCTACTCAATGATACCTTGATCAAGGAAGAAATAAAGAAAGAAATCAAACACTTTTTAAAATTTAATGAAAATGAAGGCACAACATACCCTAATTTATGGGACACAATGAAAGCGGTGCTAAGAGGAAAATTCATAGCCTTGAGTGCCGCCAAAAAGAAACGGGAGAGAGCATACACTAGCCGCTTAATGGCACACCTGATAACCCTGGAACAGAAAGAAGCAAATACACCCAAGAGGAGTAGAAGTCAGGAAATCATCAAACTCAGGGCTGAAATCAATCAAGTAGAAACAAATAAAACCATACAAGAAATCAACAAAAGTAGGAGTTGGTTCTTTGAGAAAATCAAAAAGATAGATATGTCCTTATCCAGAATAGCCAGAGGGCCCAGAGACAGTATCCAAATTAACAAAATCAGAAACAAAAAGGGAGAGATAACAACAGAAACTGAGGAAATTCAAAAAATCATCAGATCCTACTACAAAAGCCTGTATTCAACACAGCTAGAAAATCTGGAGGAAATGGACAATTTTCTAGACAGATACCAAATACCAAAATTAAATCAGGATCAAATAAACCATCTAAACCATCCTATAACTTCTGAAGAAATAGAAGTGGTCATTGGAAGTCTTCCAACCAAAAAATAAAACACAGGTCCAGATGGTTTTAGTGCAGAATTCTATCAGACCTTCAAAGAAGACCTAACACCAATACTCTTCAAACTATTCCACAAAATAGAAATAGAAGGAACACTACCCAACTCGTTCTATGAAGCCACAATTACGCTGATACCAAAATCACACAAAAATCCGACAAAGAGAATCTCAGGTCAATTTCTTTTATGAATATTGATGCAAAAATACTCAATAAAATTCTTGCCAACTGAATCCAAGAACACATCAAAACGATCATTCACCGCAATCAAGTAGGTTTCATCCCAGGGATGCAGGGATGGTTCAATATAAGGAAGTCCATCAATGTAATCCACTACTCTTTCCCTTCCCTTTTTCTTCCTGCCTGCTTTCTTTCTTTCTTTCTTTCTTTCTTTCTTTCTTTCTTTCTTTCTTTCTTTCTTTCTTTCTTTCTTTCTTTCTTTCTTCCCCTTCTCCATATTCTTACTCCTCCTTCTCCTGTTCCTCCTTGTTTTTTATGTTTTGCTTTGTTTTGTTTTGTTTTGTTTTATACACACTTCTTCCTGCAGCTGATGGGAAAAATATGAAGACGAATAGCCAGACATTATGTAGAGAGAGAAAGAGTGCAGTGGGAAAGGAGAGAGAGACCTTGGAACAATCCGTACTAATATGATTATTTCCAGCAAATTCATTTCCTCAGACCTCAGAGAAGTGTGGGCAAAAAGAATTTAAGAGTCAGAAGTGATGGAGGAAACCAGAACAAGATCCCCTAAATTAGCCAAGCAAATGTCATATGAATTCAGAGACTGAAGCCTCAAGCCCAAGACATGCATAGATCTTTGTCAGACACTCCTCATTGTATTATGGCTTTTAGTTTAGAATTTTTATGGGATTTCTGAGTGTAATAATGAGTGGGTCTCTTATTATTTTGCAATTTCTTGGGCTTTTTTCCTTCTGTTTATTTACTCGGTCCAGTGCTCGCTTCGGCAGCACATATATTTACTCGGTCCAACTTCAAAGTGATGTTTTATCTTATTATATTTTATATTCTTATATTTTGTTTTAGCTATTTTTTAAAAAAAGGAATTTTATAGCAACCCAAAAACTCCACCGGAGAACTCCTTAAGCAAAGTGCCCGGATATAAAATTAACTCAAAAAAATCTGTAGCCTTCCTATATTCAAAGGATAAAGAGACTGAGAAAGAAATTAGAGAAATGACACCCTTCACAATAGTCACAAAGTAAATAAAGTTTCTTAGTGTGACTCTAACCAAACAAGTGAAGGTTCTGTATGACAAGAAATTCAAGTCTTTGAGGTAAGAAATCGAAGAAGACTTCAGAAGATGGAAAGATCTCCGGTGTTCATGGACTGGTAGGATTATTACAGTAAAAATGGCCATCTTGCCAAAAGCAATCTACAGATTCAATGCAATTCCCATCAAAATCCCAATTCAATTCTTCATAGAGTTAGAAATGGTAATTCTCAAATATATCTGGAATAACAAAAAACCCAGGATAGCTAAAATTATTCTCAACAGTAGAATCTTTATCCCAGACCTCAAAGATTACTACAGAGAAATAGTGTTAAAAACTGCTCGGTATGGATACATTGACAGGCAGGTAGATCAATGGAATAGAATTGAAGACCCAGAAATGAATCCACACAACTATGGTCACTTGATCTTTGACAAAGGAGCTAAAACCATCCAGTGGAAAAATGATAGCCTTTTCAAAACTGGTGCTTATGCAACTGGATGTTAGCATGCAGAAGAATGCAATTCGATACATTATTATCTCCTTTTATAAAGCTCAAGTCCAAGTGGATCAAGGACCTCCACATAAAACCAGACACACTGAAACTAGTAGCAAAGAAACTGGGGAAGAGCCTTGAGGACATGGGCACAGGGGAATTTCCTGAGCAGAACACCAATAGTATATGCTCTAAAATCAAGAATTGACAAAAGGGACCTCATAAAATTTCAAAGTTTCTGTAAGGCAAAGGACACTGTCTATAGGACAAAACTGCAACCAACAAATTGGGAAAAGATCTTTACCAACCCTATATCTAACAGAGGTCTAATATCCAATATATACAAAGAACTCAAGAAGTTAGACTCCAGAGAACCAAATAAACCTATTAAAAATGGGGTACAGAGCTAAAGAGGAGGATGTAGAGAAGAGAAACAGCCCTCCACTGCTGGTGGGACTACTCTAGAAATTGGTTTGGCAGTTCCTTAGAAAATTGGGTATAATCCCACCAGAGAACCCTGCTATACCATTCCTGGGCATATATCCAGAGGATTCTCCAGCATGTATTAAGAACTCATGCTCCACTATTTTCATATCAGCTCTATTTATAATAGCCAGATGCTGTAAAAAAACCCAGATGTCCCTCAATGGAGTAATTGATACAGAAAATGTGATATATTTAAACAGTGTAATACTACTCAGCTATTAAAATAAATAAATTCATGAAATTGTTTGGCAAATGGTGGAACTGGAAAATATCATCCTGTGTGAGGTAACCTAATCACAAAAGAACACCCATATGCACTCACTGACAAGTGGATATTAGTCCAGAAATTGGAATACCCAAAACACAATTCACAGATCAAATCAAGCCCAAGAAGAAGGAAGAACAAAGTATGAATATTGTGGTACTTCTTTTTTTTTTCTTTTCTGTTATTCATTTTTTTCTTTTTTTTATTATTTATTTTATTTTATTTTATTTTTTTAATTTACATTCCAAATCACTTCCCCTTTCCCGTTTCCTCCCTCCCCGAAAGTCCCATAAGCCCCCTTCCCTCCCTCTTTTCTCCATTCAACCCCCTCTCGTTACTCTGTCCTGGCGTTCCCCTACATCCAATCTTTCCAGGACCAGGGGTCTCTCCTTCCATCTTCTTAGAAATCTATTGATATGCGGATTGTGTCTAGGGTATTCCGAGATTCTGGGTCAATATCCCCTTATCAGTGACTGCATACCATGTGTGTTCTTTTGTGATTGGGTTACCTCACTAAGGATGATATTTTCAAGATCTGACCATTTGCCTAGGAATTTCGTGAATTCATTGTTTTTAATTGCAGAATAGTATTCCATTGTATAGATATACCACATCTTCTGAATCCATTCCTCCGTTGAGGGACATCTGGGTTCTTTCCAGCTTCTGGCTATTATAAATAAGGCTGCTATGAACATAGTGGAGCATGTGTCCTTATTGCATGCAGGTAAAACTTCTGGGTATATGCCCAGGAGTGGTATAGCCGGATCCTCCGGAAGTGTCATGCCCAGTTTTCTGAGGAACCACCAGACTGCTTTCCAGAGTGGTTGCACCAGCTTGCAATTCCACCAGCAGTGGAGGAGTGTTCCTCTTTCTCCACATCCTCGCCAACAACTGCTGTCTCCTGTGTTTTTGATCTTAGCCATCCTGACTGGTGTGAGATGGAATCTCAGAGTTGTTTTGATTTGCATTTCCCTAATGACTAAGGATGATGAATATCTCTTTAGGTGCTTCTCAGCCATTAGATATTCTTTAGGTGAGAACTCTTTGTTTAGCTCTGTACCCCATTTTTAATAGGGTTACTTGCCTCTCTGGAGTTTAACTTCAAGTCTCTGAAGAGAGAAATTGAAGAAGACCTCAGAAGATGGAAAAATCTGCCATGCTCATGGATTGGCAGAATTAATATAGTAAAAATGAGCATCTTACCAAAAGTAATACACAGATTCAATGCAATCCCCATCAAAATCCCAACTCAATTCTTCATAGAGTTAGAAAGAGCAATTCAAAAATTCATCTGGAATAACAGAAAACCCAGAATAGCTAAAACTATTCTCAAGAGTAAAAGAACCTCTGGGGGAATCAGTATCCCGGACCTCAAGCTGTACTACAGAGCAATAGTGTTAAAAACCGCATGGTATTTGTACTGTGACAGGCATGTAGATCAGTGGAACAGAATTGAAGACCCAGAAATGAATCCACACTCCTATGGTCACTTGATCTTTGACAAAGAGGTAAAACCATCCAGTGGAAAAAAGATAGCCTTTTCAACAAATGGTGCTGGCTCAGCTGGAGGTCAACATGCAGAAGAATGCAAATTGACCCATCCTTATCTTCTTGCACTAAGCTCAATTCTAAGTGGATCAAAGATCTCCACATAAAACCAGACACACTGAAACTAATAGAAGGGAAACTAGGGAAGAACCTTGAACATATGGGCACAGGGGAGAATTTCCTGAACAGAACTCCAATAGCTTATGCTCTAAGGTCAAGAATAGACAAATGGGACCTCATTAAATTACAAAGTTTTTGCAAGGCAAAAGACATTGTCAAAAAGACTAAGCGGCAGCCAACTAACTGGGAAATGATCTTTACCAACCTTACATCCGACAGAGGGCTAATATCCAATAGATACAAAGAACTCAAGAAGTTTGTGGTACTTCTTAGAAAGGGGAACAAAATACCCACCGAAGAAGATACAGAGACAAAATATGGAGCAGAGTCTGAGGGAAAGACCATCCAGAGACTGTCCCTCCTAGGGATCCATCCCATATATAGTTACATAACCCAGACACTATTGTGGATGCCCACAATTGCATGCTGACAGAAGCCAGATATAGCTCTCATCTGGAAGGCTCTGCTAGTGCATGACAAATACAGAGGGGGACTCTCTCAGTCAGCCATTGAAATGAGCACAGGGTCCCCAGTGGAAGAGTTAGAGAAAGGACCTAAGGAAAGGGTTTGCAATGTCATAGGAGGAACAACAATATGGGCCACCCAGTACTCCCAGATCTCCCAGGGATAAAACTATCAGCCAAAGGATACCCATGGAGTCAACCATGACTCCAGATGCATAGGCAGCAGTGGATGGCCTTGTTGAACATCAAAGTGAGGAGCGGCCCTTGGTCCTGGGAAGGATTGATGCTGCAGTATAGGGTAACCAGGACAGAGAAGTAGGAGAGAGTTGATTGGGGAACATGGGGAAGGGAGATGAGTTATGGGATTTTCAGGGCACGGGGCAGGAAAGTGGTCATTTGAAATATAAATAAAGTATATATCTAATTTATAAAAAGGGATTTTATATACTCACTGATATCCTCTTCCCATAAAGCAACCTGTATATGTGGAAAATTGAGATGAAGATTGATAATGTGGATGAGAACCCAACATTTATAACTATATTTTAGAAGTATTAGGAACAATAAAGTAATTTAACTTTTAAATGCAAGTCACCCATTTGTAATCTAGCTACTTTTGAGATTAGTATACTATTTCTTTCTGTAACTAAAATTCTAGTATAACATAAAAGAATGTCTTAGAATGTAATTTAGCACATTTTTCCTCATCTTTTTGATGTATATATGAACTGGTTGTTCCTAGTATTTATGGAACTAATTTATTGCACTCAGATTATAACTTTAGGTTGATCATAGAAAGTAATTTTTACAGTATATCATAATTTTTGCACATAGTATTCATTATTTTCATGAATAGTAATTTTCACCTAGTTGAGAATAATAAGCTATTAATTTACATGGGAAAATCCAAAAATGACTCATATCTCTAGGAAACATTTGTTCTGTGCAATGCTTGAACATTAACCTGTCATTGATATGTATATATTAGTAGCAGTTTTGGAAATAAGGTTGCAGTGAATGAAATGACGCCACTATATTAGTAGACTAATGTCACATGATCTGTGGAATGAAAATATCAATCCAATTTCTGTGGAACTATAAAACTTTCATTCATTCACAATTATTGAAATATTTAGTAGTTCATGTGGCTGTCTGGATGTGCATGTATGTATGTATACTCCCTATGGTTTTATTAATAGGTAATAGGATGAAAGTAAATAGAGAAAAATGACCGTAATATCTTATGTGGTGAATTAAATTCAATACTTACATTATCAGGATAGTAAGAACTTTTCTTTTTTTTTTTTTGACTTCTCTTTTTTTTAAATTTTATTTTCTAAGTTTTTTTTTATTTACATTCCAAATCATTTCCCTTTTCCCGTTTCCTCCCTCCCCGAAAGTCTCATAAGCCCCCTTCCCTCCCTCTTTTCCCCATTAAACCCCCTCTTGCTTCTCTGTCCTGGCATTCCCCTACATCCTATCTTTCCAAGACCAGAGATCTCTCCTTCCATATTCTTAGAAATCTATTGATATGCGAATTGTGTCTAGGGTATTCCGAGATTCTGGGTTAATATCCCCTTATCAGTGACTGCATACCATGTGTGTTCTTTTGTGACTAGGTTACCTCACTAAGGATGATATTTTCAAGTTCTGACCATTTGCCTAGGAATTTCGTGAATTCATTGTTTTTAATTGCAGAGTGTGTCATGCCCAGATTTCTGAGAAACCACCAGACTGCTTTCCAGAGTGGTTGTACCAGCTTGCAATTCCACCAGCAGTGGAGGAGTGTTCCTCTTTATCCACATACTCGCCATCAACTGCTGTCTCTTGTGTTTTTGATCTTAGCCATTCTGACTGGTGTGAGATGGAATCTCAGGGTTGTTTTGATTTGCATTTCCCTAATGACTAGGGATGATGAACATCTCTTTAGGTGCTTCTCAGCCATTAGATATTCTTCAGGTGAGAACTCTTTCTTTAGCTCTGTACCCCATTTTTTAATAGGGTTACTTGCCTCTCTGGAGTTTAACTTCTGGAGTTATTTGTATATATTGGATATTAGCCCTCTAAGAACTTTTCTACTAGTTTCTTTGTATATTTCTATGTTATTCTGTAGTTTTGCCTGAATCTTTTAGATTTACATCAGCTTAAAATTTCTATGATCTATTTTATTACTCTTGATGATTTTCTAGGAGGTGATGTGACTTTGCATTAGCTCTACTCATATTCAATATGCCATGATTTCTCATTTTACTTTTCAATCAAAAGATTACATGTACATATAATGAAATATATGTATATGTAAATATATTTCATTACATATTTATAATATATATACTTTATTTATATCCCACACACAATACCATAACATGGCATGGCACATCAGATTAGTTTTGTGATAAAACTGAAGTCCTATGATTTTGTTCTTATTATCTATGAAAATATAAAAAGCATTTATATATTAATGATGAATATAATTGAATTATAATATAAATTATATTAAATATTGTTCATTAAGTCTATGTGCATTCAATTTCTTTACTTTTGACAAAATCATTCATCTTCTTGACAAACAAAATAGGCATGCAAAAAGACAGTTTAATGGCATTTCTTATTATTCTGCACCTAATATATGAATGTGGTTTCAGTTAGGGAGTTTCAGTCTCACCCACTCTTTTTAAATGCGCAACTTTTGGATATTTCTTGATAAGATCACATATTCTAACAATGCTTTCCCCAACCTGCAAATCTTCCCAGGGTATCTTGGTTAAATTCTAATTTGAAAAATTGAATTCTTCTTGCATTTCTGAATTCTTCCATTTCCAAGCATCCTTTGTAATCTTGTTATTTCCTCCTATGAATTGAGGACTGTTGCAGTTGAAGTCACTAAGACCAGGTGATGATAGCCCAGGAAATTATTTGCTTTGCTGCTGTTACAGTTGTGCAACCCTAAGTCTCCAGTTCCTGTTTCATTTGCAGCCTTTGTAAAACTTTAACATTCCTTGGTTTCAGTTTTTAAGGAAAAGTAAACAAGAAGAAAGGAAGAAGAAGAAGAAGAAGAAGAAGAAGAAGAAGAAGAAGAAGGAGAAGGAGAAGGAGAAGGAGAAGGAGAAGGAGAAGGAGAAGGAGAAGGAGAAGGAGAAGGAGAAGGAGAAGGAGAAGGAGAAGAAGAAGAAGAAGAAGAAGAAGAAGAAGAAGAAGAAGAAGAAGAAGAAGAAGAAGAAGAAGAAGAAGAAGAAGAGGAGGAGGAGGAGGAAGATGAGGAAGAGAGGGAGGAGGAAGAAGAGAAGAAGAAAACTGTTCACATGCAATTTCTATTAAAATAGTAGGTACATTTTAAAGTGTATGAAATAATACTTTAAATTTTTTTCAAGAATCATGAAATTTGCAGGCAAATAGATGAATATTATCCTGACTGATGTAACCCAGACTCAGACAGAAATGCATGGGGTGAACTCACTTATCAGTGGATATTAGATATGAAGTACAGGATAAATACATCACAGACCCAACGAAGCTAAATAACAAGGAGATCCCAGGGAAGATGCTTGAATATCATTCAGATGTGAAATAAAATAGTCATCTGTGGTAGATGGAGGGACAGAACTGAGTCGAAGAAGGATGGAGAATGGAGGCACTGAGATCTCATGTAGGGAGTGTCTAGAAGAGAGGACCTGAAGAGTAAACAGACGTATTTTGTAGGTGTGTGTATGTGTTTGTAGGGGACTGATTTCTAGGGCATGCTGGAGACCAGGGAATAAGAAAACTCCAGGGAGTCTATGAGAGTGACTCTAGCTGAGACCCCAATTATTGGGGGATATGAAGCTTGAAATGGACACCTCCTGTAGCCAGGCTGGACTCCCAATGGAGGAAAAATGATGTGAACTCATCAACAAAACCTGCCACCCAAAATTTGTTCTGTGTACAAGTAATAAAGGGATAAAGATGGACCAGAAACTGAGTGAATGTCCAGTCAATTACTAGCCAAACTTGAGACCGAACCGATGTGCAAGAACCAATCCTTGACACTATGCTACTTTATTATGATTGTAGACAAGAGCCTAACATGACAGTCCTCTGAAAGGCTCCACTAAGTAGCTAACTGAAACAGATTCAGAAACCCACAGCCAAACATAAAGGGAGCTCAGGAAGTACTGTGGCTAGGATAAAGAATCTGGAGGAATAGTATTACCAAGAGAAAATAAACATGATCTTTGGAGGCACCCAGAAACTTAGTCACCAAGCAAAGAGGATACATGGGCTGGAACTAGGACCCCTGCACCTATGTAGCAAGTATGCAGCTTAGTCTTCATGCTCTTTGCCAACAACTTGATTGGAGACTGTCCTTGATCAAGTTGCTTGACTCTAGATCTTGTTACCTTAACTGTATTGCCTTGTTTGTCCTCAGTGGGAGAGGATGTGCCTTGTCTTGCATTGGCTCTGAGGCAAAAACGATGAAAGTGGTATTAAAAAAATCCTTAGAGATTGATCTTCTTGAGTTCTTTGTATATATTGGATATTGGCCCTCTATTGGATGTAGGATTGGTAAAGATCTTTTCCCAATCTGTTGGTTGCCATTTTGTCCTGTTGACAGTGTCCTTTGCCTTACAGAAGCTTGCAATTTTGTGAGGTACCATTTGTCAATTCTTAATTGTAGAGCATAAGCTAATGGTGTTCTAGTCAGGAAATTTTCCCCTGTGCCCATGTGCTCCAGATTCTTCTCCACTTTCTCTTCCATTAGATTTAGTGTATCTGGTTTTATGTAGAGGTCTTTGAACCACTTGGACTTGAGCGTTGTACAGGGAGATAAGAATGGATCAATATGCATACCCTATTAAAAATGGGATACAAAGCTAGACAAAGAATTTTCAACTGAGTAATACCGTATGGCTGAGAAACACCTAGAGAAATATTCAGCATCATTAATTATCAGGGAAATGCAAATCAAAATAACCCTGAGATTCCACTTCACACCAGTCAGAGTGGTCAAGATCAAAAACTGAGGGAACAGCAAATGCTGGAAAGGATGTGGAGAAAGAAGAACAATCCTCCATTGCTAGTGGGATCGCAAGTTGGTAAAACCACTCTGGAAATCTGTTTGACGGTTCCTCAGAAAATTGGACATAGCACTACCTAAGGACCCAGTTATACCATTCCTGGGCATATACTCAGAAGATGCTCCAACATGTTATAAGGACACATGCTCCACTATGTTCCTTGCAGCCTTATTTATAATAGTCAGAAGCTGGAAAAAAAACCTGATGTCCCTCAACAGAGTAACGGATACAGAAAATATGCTTCATTTGCACAATGAATTTAAAACAATGAATTCATGAAATTCTTAGGCAAATGGATGGAAGTAGAAAATATCATCCTGAGTTAGGTAACCCAATCACAAAAGAACACACATGGTATGCACTCGCTGATAAGTGGATATTAGTCCAAAAGCTCGGAATACCCAAGATACAACTCACAGACCATATGAAGCTCAAGAAGAAGGAAGACCAAAGTGTGGATACTTTGATACTTATTGGAAGGTAGATCAAAATACCCATGGCTCACAGCCAACCAATAGACTGAGCATAGTGTTCCCTATAGAGCAGCTAGAAAAAAAAGGGCCCAAGGAGCTGAAGAGGTTTGCAGCCCTACAGGAGGAACAATAACATGTACCAACCAGTTCCAGCAGGGTGCCCAGGAACTAAACCACCAACCAAAGTACACATGGAGGGACCCATGGCTCTAGCTACATATGTAGCTAGCAGAAGATGAACATTTCAGAAATCAATGAGAGGAGAGGCCATTGTTCCTGTGAAGGCTCGATTCCCCAGCATAGGGGAATTCAAGTCAGGAAATTGGGGGGGGGTGAACAGGTGGGGATTGGATAGGGGGTTTTCGGAGGGGTAATTGAGAAAGGGAATAACATTTGAAATGTAAATAAAACAAATATCTAATAAATAAAAAAATTAGATTGACCAATAGAAGTAAGCACACACACATACACCCCCCACACACAGACCCATTCACTATTTATTTGTTTAGTATAAGAGCTAACTCTTCTAGATTCTTGTAGGACAGCTGATGATCACAGTTACAGAATATACGTGGTTGAGTGTATATGTAAAACTCAAGATACTATGTTATACAGAAAATGGATGAATGAGAAAACACAGTTAAATCACTGAGATCACCCAACTTAGAGTCAATATCCCAAATAATTTTGCCTGTGTACACCTGGCTGACTCAATTTTTCTGTATGTTTAGTCTCCTCCTATACTTTAATACTTCCAGGCTCTTCAGTAATCCCTCCATCATAAACCACCTGCAGCTCAAAGACTAATTATTTTTTCAGAATGCAATCATTAGCAAAATTATACTTGGATACCATAAACAATGCAAACAACTTCCACAGGAAAGGTTGGGTTTTTTGGAAAAATATTATTTTTTAGAAGAAAACTTTTAAAAGACTCATGATTGTATGGATGCAGACAAATAAAGCATCATCTGAAAATGACTGGTTATTTTTATTAGAGAAAACCTTTAGATTTTTACTTCCTCATAAGTAGGATAAGTAGAACATATTAGTTACTATATGTTACAAATGAACACAGAGATTGATTTTTATATCATCTGCTCTGATGTTTTCATGTTTCTAAAGCTCAATTTAAAATATTTTTACCCAGCTCTGGGGAGCAGGGAGCACACAAGTTGTCTGAGACCCAAGCGATATTATGCTTGATTGTCCCTGTGCCTGGAGGTCCCAACTGCTCTGTTGCAGGAAAAAAGATGTCAGAGTGCACTGTGCACCCTCTCCGCACAGATCACTCTGCAGGGCAGATGGCCCACAGCAGAGCTGGCGCCCAGCCGACCGCAGAGCTGCCCTGCTCTTGGGCGCAGATGGAAGCCCAACAGGCTGTGTCCCAAGCAATGTTATATTGGGGGGTTCCTGGGTATATGTATGCTCAGTGCAGTTATATTTACACAATGGAATACTACTCTGCAATTAAAAACAATGAATTCACGAAATTCCTAGGTAAATGGTCAGAACTTGAAAATATCATCCTTAGTGAGGTAACCCAATCACAAAAGAACACACATGGTATGCAGTCACTGATAAGGGGATATTAACCCAGAATCTCGGAATACCCAAGAAACAATTCACATATCAATAGATTTCCAAGAAGATGGAAGGAGAGAGCCCTCCTTCCTGGAAAGACTGGATGTAGGGGAATGCCAGGACAGAGAAGCAAGAGGGGGTTGAATGGGAAACGGAGGGCGGGAAGGGGGCTTATGGGACTTTCGGGGAGGGATGAAACGGGAAAGGGGAAATCATTTGGAATGTAAATAAAAAAAACATAGAAAATAAAAACAAAATAAAATAAAATATTTTTACCTGGTTGTTTACAGATTAAAACAAATACTGTTTCCAAAGCAACTATTGAAAAGTTAAAGATGAGTTGTTCTGGCTTTAATTAAGAAAATATATGTATATTGACCTATTGTTAAAATAGCGTTATATCAAAAAGTATATATATATACGTATATATGTGTATATATACGTATATTTATATATATATATATATATATATATATATATATATCTGTAGTAAATTTAAGTTATTGTATAATACATATACAGGTATGTACAATTTTCATTTCTATAGTTAAATCTAAAAATATCTCAGTGTGTAAGTTCAGAATCTCTCTGAAATTCAAATGAAACATGTCAGTGAATTTTGTAAGCCCTCCATATATCATATTCAATGTCATCAAGACAAGCTATCTAATTCAATAAAAACTTGTAAAAATTAGGAAATGTGTGCTGCAGAGAGGTCTCAGCTATCAAAGGCTGCTCTCACAATGAAAATGAATGGAAGACAATGACTCAATGTATTAATTGGAACCTGAGGCTCCTCTGATACCACAGTCCTCAATCACTACCAAGGACCCATATTCAAAAAGCTAGGACTGAGAAGGAATGAACATAAACTGTGAGACATCTTACTCTTCTCTACAATGAGAAGGTCACTAATTACTGGCTCAGAGTCATTTGGTATCAGCTGGTTTATTGTGTTGTTTTTGGTTTTGTTTTCTTTTTCTTTTATCTCACTGGTAACCTGTTCTCAGATAAATATGGTGACAGGACACGAAACAAAATTTGGTGTACAAACTGAACATTGCATTTATGTAATAATGCCTTTTGCATATTTGTTTTGTAAAATGATTTTTAAACTTAAATATATACATTTATATATAAATATACAAATAATATTTGTGTATCATAATGTATTATATTGTATATGTATGCAATACATATAATTATAAGTAATTTGACCCTTAACAAGTATTCAACATTTTTAACTATTTCTCTCCTATATTAAGATATTTAAAGATCTTTAAAAGGAGCTATAATTTTAAAATAAATCTAGTTGAGAACTGAGAGACAGCTAAGTAGTCATGAGCCAGTGCTTGCAGCTCTAACAGAGTACCTCACTTCATTTGAATTCAGGTCTAGGGAATCTACTCCCATTTTGTGGTTACCACAGAGACAGAAACACAACCTCTCCCACACCACTCACACACACCAAAAGTGCTTAAGATGAGTGTTTATAGTTAATTTCATACTTGAATTGACAATAATTTCCATTTTAGTGTAAAAGCTCCATGAAGCATTTTTATTTACGAAATATATGATGTTATCAAGAAATATCTAGAGAATAGTCTGAGACTTTTAGAATTTAAAAACAAAATTTCAAATTCTGACCCAATGATTATACATATGTACAATTTACAAGAATAAAATATTCAAAACTTTCCAGAGTTTTTTTTTTTTGTGTGGTATTCAAGAAAAGTATGCAGGTATGAAATACATTTTTTTCATAATGAAATGTTTTGAAGTAGAAGCTTATTGGTGAAGAACTTTAAGTAACTTTGATCTAACATTTTGTGATAATGATTAATATGAGTTACATACTAAAGCAGATAACTGAAAATCCAAATATATATTAGAGGCCCACCTTTGTACAAGCGAGTGGATTTTTACAACATTAGGATTGAAAAAAATAGATCTTGAATTAATTCTAAAATCTTTCATCTCTCCAGTTTCTATAAACCATTGATAACGCCGAAAGTAATGACTAACCATGTTCTGGCTTTATGTTGTATTTATTGATGTTATGATTATTATCATGCTCAGTATTCACTACAAGTTAATGATCTCTTCATATTCATAATGATATTACAGATGAGAAGTTAAAATGAACTTATCTAAGCTAAAAATAAAATTCAGTGTCCTTCTGTTTGGAAACAATCTTAGACCTATCCAATGTCAAGTTCTTCAGTGTCCAGGGCACATATTGATTTTCAGTCTGTTTCATTAATCACTGTCATGGGTAAAAGAGATATTATTCCTATATGTGACTCTTTCAGAACTTGTGTTAGTGGGGTATAATAATAGCAGTATGTTAAAAACTTCACCTGGATTTTTAATGTGAAAATAAGCACTTTTATCTGAATTATTTGAACTAAAAATAATTCAGTCAACATTTGCTCATGTGTGTGTGAGGGGGTGTGGATGTGTGTTTATGTGTGTGTGTGTGTGTGTGTGTGTGTGTGTTTGGGGTCTTAGATGTAGATATTTAAGTAGGCTATACTATGTTGGCATATTAGTTGAAATAATGTTCAAATACTAAGAAAAATAGAGTAATATTTTAAATAAGCCAACGTGGTTAGCTACAATTTATTTCTGCTTATATATACTATTTTTAGTTTTCATTAAATATAATCATTATGTTAGAAGCTATGATTTTTTTCTTAGTATTAAGTTTTCAGAAACATGAGTTTTTATTTTGGATTTTTGTAATAAACGGTAACTAAATTGTAAAAGAGCATTTCAGGTTAGAAAGACAATGTTGAACTCTGATGAAAGACATGTAAGAATAAATCACTCTCTCATTTGTTCAAAATAATGTGAAATTAATTTATTGATGTTAATATTAGACTTAACTATATTTCAGTATAAATCCCATTATCTATTGTGCATGTAATCAAAAGTAAATTAATTACCTAAAGTGTAAATACTTTATTTTTTAAAAAGACAAAATAGCTTTATTTCATAATCACTTTTACAAAAATTATAGGATAAACTCATTAAGATTACTGGTGTGCTTGACACATATTTATAACTATAACGGACACATAGCCCATTAAAATGGTTCTTTCATGACCATCCACCAATTTGAACTTGTCCAGTTTAAGGTAATTATTCAGAGTTTAACCTACAATAGTGGAACATCAGATATTTGATTATGAGAAATTATCTTGTCATTCTATGTGTCTCTTTGTCTCTATACTTTTTAATAAAAAATCCTAGTTTTATCAGCTTCAGCTTATTTCTAATAATGGTTTTTTAAAACACAATACAGTGTCTTATAAATACATGCAAATACATACATACATATATATACGTATTTATACACACACACACATATATATACATACATATGTATTCCTAAATATAGCCCACTCTGTCTTTATAATATTACATACTATCCTTATGTAATATGTTACATTTCCACATGTATATCTATTTTTAAGTACAACTAATGGATTTGGGGTAACCAATTGGTATTGGATAACTAATTGGTATTTGAAAATCCAGTCATGTGTGCTTCTCTAAGCAGACTGTCATAGACTCTTAATATCAAAGATATTGATTACAAATCATAATGTATTCATATACACATATTATATATTCATATGTACAACTTTAAATGCACTATAAATTTGTCTTAATGAAGTACAAATGTACAATGTGTACAAGTTGATAGAGTTTGACACTTAAACTCATGTAAGCGTTTTGGTATTAATGTTTTCATCTTCAGTATTGTGTTGGTCGAGACATTAGGAGATAGGATCTACTAAGTGATATGTTATTGAGAGGGTATTATTGATGAGGATATGGAAATCCCACTACTTTCTTTTCTTTACTGCATGCTAACAGCATGTTAGAGAGTAAGCACATACTCCAACGTTAACCAGCTGCATTTTTGGAAGCCTGAAAGCAAAGGGTCCATACATTCTTGAACTAAAAACTCCACATTTATAGGACAAGATGAACTTTTACTATTGGTATGAAAATTACCTCTAGTATTCTTCAATAGTAACAAAAACCTGACAAACACAAGGTAAAATAAATCTCTTCATAATGAATAAGAGTTTTAGAGCTTGGCTGCACAAAAGATATTGTTTTTCTTGTATTTAAATCCTGTTTCTGACAGCAGGTCATGTTGACCACACATTCTGAAGACATTTAATTCTGATTCACATACCACCTTTTACATTTGCTTTCTGTCTGAAAAGTGCATGAGCTATCATACTCAGTTCCACCCTGCAAACCATTCTCAGCTCTGCTTTCCTATTCAGAACTATGCTACCCATCATTTGACAGGATACAAAATGTAATGGTCTTAAAAAAAAATGTCTGCTAACTTTCACTCCTGACAATTTTTCAAAAGGCACATTAAAAAATAATTGGAGAGAAACTGCACAGATTTTTAAAATATATTGAGTCATTTTTCTTCAATGGTTGACTGGTCAGCTTGCAAGATACCATTCTCTCCATTATTAACAAGCCAGCACTTGCGCTACCAGAAGAAATAGTGCTGTATTGTCCTCAACTCTCTCTTTGATTTTGTTGTAACAGACCTCTGATTTATAAGGAAAGTCAAAAAGTAAAATATTCTTTAAACATACAAATAGTTTATGCTTTCAATTTTATCCTTTATTTAAAAATATTTCCCTTCTTTAACCTAAATCTACCAAAATAAATATGAACTGAAGTTTGAGTAATAACTGTTTAAAGTTTGCTTTCATATTTTCTAATTATACTTGAATGATTTAGTAAGATGCATGAAGATTCAAATATCATACAGTGCTATTCTCAAACTGTTATGACAAATTCAATCATACTATGTCTCAGTGGTCTTATCTGACAATCACATAAGTCTCATAGGAGTGTGCAAAAATGTTTAAATATACCAAGTTTTTAGTGTTAAAAATTGCTAAATCTATATTACTGTTTTGTTTCTTAATATTTGGCTATGCTGTGATTTTACTCCAGAACCTTGTGCATGGGAGACAAGTGGGCTACACTGAACAATAGCTCAATAGTACTCATATTAAGTACTATAAAAAGTTTTGCAAGATACAAAATATTATCTGCCAGCACTGTTTCAAAAACATCCAATTAAACTAAAAAGGAAAATTTCATTAGGAAACATTTTTAAGTTTTCACAAATATTTTGAGAGAAAATGTGAAAGAACGAAATATAATCCATATGGCATGTCTGAGTGACGAATATTATGCAATTCTCATAATGGAATATTAGTCATTAAAATGTGATGCAATGTCCTTTTCCCTGTTACCTCATGCATCGTCAACTAAATGAGCTAAATCTATACTGTTTTAAAAAGACTTATCAGATCCAGTCTACCTTTAAAGACATTTCTGGAAAATAATTTATCTTCTGTTAAAATGAGTATTGAATGAACTGACATTCTAGGTTAAATGAACTTCAGGAAGATATTCAGCAGATACCCTTTCCTTAACTCTCTTCAAATAAATTAAGCATTTACTTTTGCAGAGCAATAGTGAAAGCAATTCAAAATTCCTGAAGAAGGAATCCTTTAAGAAGGATTTCAAGAAAAATACAGTTTACAATGTATTCAAGAAATATTACCCGGCAGTGGTGGCACATGCCTTTAATCCCAGCTCTTGGGAGGCAGAAGCAGGCAGATTTCTGAGTTCAAGGCTAGCCTGGTCTCCAGAACGAAGGAGTTTCAGGACAGCCAGGGCTACACAGAGAAATCTCTCTCTCAAAAAAAAATGAAATATCAGGTAATGAAAGGATTATATTACATTTGTGTATATTGATATATATATAGACATATATGTGTGTATACTTATGTATGTATATAAAGGATTTATAGTGCTATGAAGTTGTATATACATTTTAATTTTATCTAGTAATTTTAATTTAAAAACATTTAGGTTCTTATGGAAATATATTAGTGGGATGATGTCTTCAAAGCATAGCAATTTGTTTTATGAGATGTGAAGAACTATCCTGTCACCTTTGAAATTTTGGGTTATGTGTTTGTTAATTTCTTTCTTTTATTTTTCTTTGTTTTTTTAAACTGGATAATTTCTTTATTTACATGCCAAATGTTATGACCTTTCCTGGCTTCCCTCCAGGAAACCCCATGTAGCATCTCCACTCCCCCTTTGTTCTGCGGGAACTCACCCACCCACCCACCCACTCCCACCTACCCACCCTGGCATTCTCCTATACTGGGGCATCCAGCCTTCACAGGACCAAGGGTCTCTCCTCCCATTGATGCCCGCCAAGGCCATCCTCTGCTACATATGCAGCTGGAGGCATGGGTCCGTCCATGTGTACTCTTCGGTTGGTGCTTTAATCCCTAGGAGCTCTAGGGGTCCTGGTTGGTTGATATTTTTGTTCTTCCCATGGGGTTGCAAACCCCTTCAACTACTTCAGTCCTTTCTCTAACTCCTCCACTGGGGACCCCATGCTCAGTCCAATTATTGGCTTCAAACATTCACCTCTTTACTTCTCAGACTTTGGCAGAGCCTCTCATGAGACAGCTATCTCAGGCTCCTGTCAGCAAGAACTTCTTGGCATCCACAATATTATCTGGGTTTGGTGAGTATATATAGGATGGATCCCCAGGTGTGGTAGTCTCTGGATGGCTTTTCCTTCAGGCCTACTCCACACATTATCTTTTAATCTCCTTCCATGTGTATTTTGATCCCCCTTCTAAGGATGAAATATCCACACTTTTGTCTTCCTTCTTCTTGAGCTTCATGTGGTCTGTGAATTGTATTTTGGATATTCTGAGCTTTTGGGCTAATATCCACTTATCATGAATACTTAATTTCTAATAAGTTTGACAAACAATACGTTCATCTAGGTAGAGGATATCTGGGCTGAGAAGATTCTTGTTTCTGATTGGTCTATAGGCACGTCTGTGGGACATTTTCTTGATTAATATTTAATATGCAAGGGACAATGCCACTATGCTGTGCAACCCCTGGGCAAGTGGTCATTTGTAACATAAGAATGAAGCTGAAAAAGCCATTGAAAGTAACAGAGTAAGCTCTATCTCTTTTATCAGTTTCCATTGTGCTCCACATCATCAGTTACTTCTGAAATCCAGTATCATTCTGATTACTACTGTGGAAACAGGAAAAGTTTAATTAAGTCCACATCAAGAAATTCAAGGACAAATTTCAAACTTCAGGAAAAATATAGCCTATACAATGGGATAAATGCAGGCATTTTCCTGCCAAAAACACTTATTTTCTTTGGGGCTGGGAATACTAGTCAACTGTATATTTCATAAGTACCTCAAGTGTAGTTTGTACCAATAACATTCATTATGATAGATTTAATGCAGACTTTTCTTAATACTGTTTTCAAACATGCCTCATAAAATCATTACCATACTAATTTCTCCAGCTTCATGATTCTATTTTTTTTTAAATATCTACATTGGTTTAGGTCAAATGTTTTATGTTTTGTGTCTTCATGTCATCCTTAACTAATTTAACCTAAAGCTTTATATTCTAACTAAAATTTAAGCGGTATGAGTCTTCATGATCTACTTTCGACACCTCTCTAACCTTTGTTCTTAAGTCACAGAATAAATTTATATATCAATTAAATGGATGCACTGCTTGTTAATCTTTATACATCTAAGACTTGAGAAGACAATATAGTTCAGTATGTAAATTAAATACATGTTAGGTTCATTGGTTTGGGGTCTGTGAATATTCCACATTCCCTCTACATTATCGTGATAAGGGATATATGTAGAATTGTCAGTTTAATTCAGCATGATGTTTCTAAAAATTTTGGAAAAACACATTAATTATAATGACAGCAATGAATCCTTGTTAATGAGATAAAATTGTATGTTTGATCAAGTAAAGGCGGCATCTAGTCTTTACACTTTTAAAGAAATATGGTGATAAATGCTTAAGAACAGAACATGGCAACTTCAGCTCAAGATTATGAAAGGTATTTTTGGCATAAATTTTTAAATTTAATTTTACTACTTTTTTTATTTATTTTACATCCTACTCACCACCCACTCCCATGATCCATCTCTCCCACAATCCTTCCACTCATTCCTTTTTCCTTCTCCTCTGAGTGAGTGGAGGCCTGCTGAGTATCCAGCACCCTGGTACATAAAGTTTCTCATAGACTAGGCACAAGAATGAGAAAATGTTAGTAGAAATCTTTGTAATAATACAACACATGGAAGCTAATAGACTGAAAGATATTGTATCAATTAGAATGGAATCAGTTACTGTCTGGAATTGCCATGTTACAGATGATAAAGAAAGATTATCACAGAGTTTACAAGAAGACAAGGACTGTCACCATCAACCAGCAAGAGAATATTAGGAAAAGGAAAGAAAAAACAATGAACTCTGATATAAGATGCCTCATAGATTTAACTAAGTTAATTATTCTCACCAAGTTAATCAATTTAGGAAGAATTAGCACAATGTTAGTGGTACCATAATCTAGGTTGGGAATTTGAAACTATTAAATACAGTTGAGCAAAACCATGCAAGTGAAAATTTAAGAATACATTTCCCTCTATCTGATGTAGGATTGGTAAAGATCTTTTCCCAATATCTTAGTTTCCATTTGACAGTGTCCTTTGCCTTAGAGAAGTTTTGCAATTTTATGAGGTCCCATTTGTTGTTTTTAATTGGATATTTTATTTACATTTCAAATGTTTTCCCCTTTCTAGGTCTCCTCTTCAGAAACCCCCTATCCCACCCACTGCCTCAATGGGGGGCTCCCCTACCCACCCACCCACCCAATTCTGTCTTCCTGCTCTGATATTCCTCTACACTGGTGCATCAAACACCCTCTGGCCCAAAGGTTACTCCTCCCACTGATGTCCAACAAGGCCATTTTCTGTCACATATGCAACCAGATCCATGGGTCCCTCCATGTGTACTCTTTAGTTCCTGTTCCAGTCCCCGGGAGCTCCATGGGGTCTGGCCTGTTGACACTGTTGCTCCCACCATGTGACTGCAAACACCATCAGTTCCTTCATTCCCTTCTTCCACTTCTCCTTCAGGGACTCCTGTGCTCAGACCAATGATTGACTGCAAGAATTCACCTCTGTATTTGTCAGACTCTGTCAGAGCCTCTCAGGAGACAGCCATATCCTTTCAGCAAGTACTTCCCGGCATCCACAATAGCCTCCGTTTTGGTGACTGTATATGAGATGAATCCCCAGGTGGGGCAGACTCTGGATGGCTTGTCAGTCTGTGCTCCATACTTTGTCTCCATATTTCCTCCTGTGATTATCCTCTTCCCCCTTCTAAGAAGCACTGAAGCATTCACATTTCAGTCTTCCTTATTCTGGAGCTTCATATGGTCTGTGAATTGAATATAGGGTATTCCAACTATTGCGCTAATATCCACTTATCAGAGAGTGCATACCACATGTGTTCTTTTGTGGCTGAGTTACCTCACTCCAAATGATATTTTCAAGTTCCATCCTTTGCCAGAGAATTTCATGA
The DNA here is from genome assembly GCA_036184795.1 of Tokudaia tokunoshimensis. NCBI lineage: Eukaryota > Metazoa > Chordata > Mammalia > Rodentia > Muridae > Tokudaia > Tokudaia tokunoshimensis. Next base: position 46,550,602 of record BTHU01000013.1, read on the forward strand.
AGTCATTGTTTTTAATAGCTGAGTAGTATTCCATTATGTAAATGTACCACCTTTTCTGTATCCATTCCTCTGTTGTGGGACATCTGGTTTGTTTCCAACTTCAGGATATTATAAATATGGCTGCTATGAACATAGTAGAACATGTGTTATTACATGTTGGGGCATCTTCTGGGTATATGCCCAAGAGTGGTATACCTGGTCCTCAGGTAATCCTATGGCCAATTTTCTGAGGAACCACCAGATTAACTTCCAGAGTAGTTGTACTAGCTTTCAGTCCCACCAGCAATGGAGAAGCGTTCTTCTTTCTCCACATCCTCACCAGCATCTTCTGTCACCTGAGGTTTTGATCTTAGCTATTCTGACTGAGCTTCAGAAAAGCTGTGATGAATAAAGGTAAACTTTTGTTTAATGCCAAGATGAATTGTTTATGGTAGCTTGAATATGCTTGGGGCCCAGGGAGTGGCAATATTTGGAGGTTTGTCTGTGTTGGGGGAAGATTGTCACTGTGAGCATGGACATTGAGACCAATGTTTATCTACCTGGAAGCCAGTCTTTTCCTAGCAGCCTTCAGATGAAGATGTAGTACTCTCAGCTCCTGCTGAACCATGCTTGCTGCATGCTGACATGCTCTCACCTTGAGTACAATGAACTGAAATTCTGAACCTGTAAGCCAGCTCCTATTAAATGTTGCCCTTATAAGAGTTTTTTTTTTTTTTGTACATAGTATCTGCTCACAGCAATAAAACCCTAACTGAGACAGAGGCTAGTGTCTGCGCCTGGGGTATTGTTTTGATAGGTCTGACCATGCTTTTCTTTGGAAAAATGTGGATTTGGGAATTTTGGATTTGGAAAGCAGTAGAATGCTTTAAGTAGGGCTTAATGGGTCTTCCAATTAGGAATATGGAAGATATTGTTTCTGAGGGTGACTTGAACTCTGTGTGGAAGCCTAGCTCTAGAAGCTTCAAAGGAGAAAAATTTTAATATGTGACTGAGAGAATCTTATTGTGACATTTAAGTGAAGAATGTGGGTGAACTTTGCCCTTGTTGAAGGGTCTACCTGGGCTAAAGTAAAGAGATTTATATTAATTTCATTGAAAAAGGAAGTCTCAAAAAATGCCAACAAAGACTTTTCTCTCTAGTCAAATCTCATTAAGAATCTTTTGAATAAGCGTAGCAATCTTAGAAAGAAAAAATACAAAATGTATGCTTCATGCAATTAAGGAAAACCAGGAAGTGAATTGGAGCTTAATCCTATGTGCAAGGGGATAAACAGATTAAGGAAGTGGTGACTTTGTGATGAGATCCTGCTCAGCAAATTTATTGTTAATTCATTTGCCATTGAATGAGCAATAGTTATATCATATGAGGCCTTATTACATAGTTTATTGTTTTCACTTGTAATTTTAATCTGGAAGGAACTACAATCAAGAATCGAAAGATATAGGCTTTTGATCTTGATCTTGAGACATATTTGCCATGAAAAGATTAGGTCCAGGCATGGTGGTACACTCCTTTAATTCAATAATTTAAGCAAGAGGTAAGCAGATCTCTGAGTTCAAGGCCAGCCTGGTACAGAGCAAGTTCTAAGTAGAGAAAAGCAAAATCCAGGCAGTCATGATTCAGGAGGAGCTGATAATGCTACCTCATCATTTGTAGACTGTTAAAAGACTGGATTCCATACAGCTAGGACAAAGGTCTTAAAGCCCCTTCCCACAATGGGACATTACCTCCAACAATGCCACACCTCCAAATAGTGCCCCCTCCGCACACACACACACACACACACATACAAACACACACACACACATATGCACGCACACACACACACAAATACACACACATGCATGCACACACACATGTACACACACACACAAACACACACACTCACACAAAAACTGTTCCATTTTAAACAAACTTGATGGGTTTTGTCAAAATGAAAATATACAGAAGTCAGGGACCCCTGTGATTGAGTTAGGAAAAGGCTGGAAGAAGTTGAGGAGAAAAGTGACCTCATAGGAAAACCAGCAGTCTCAGCAAATCTGGACCTCCAAGATCTCACAGACACTGAGTCACCAATCAAGCAGCATACACTAGTTGGTATGAAGCCCATGACACATATACAGCAAAGGACTGCCTAGTCTGGCCTCAATGAGAAAAGATGCACCTAACCCTTAAAAGACTTGAGGACTCAGGGAATTCAGAGGCCTGGCAGAGTGTAGGGGGTTGTGGAAATTTGGGAACATCCTCTTGAAGACAGGGGTAGGGGAGGAATGGAACGATGAACTGCTGGAGGGTGAACTAGGAGGAAGAAGATGCCTGTACTGTAAAACAGATTATAGACAATAAAAAAAGGAAAAAATTATACATTTGATTTCATTAGTGTACTGGGTTTTGAGAAAATGTTTTTCTATTATGGGTAGAGAATAACTTCAAACTCACCTTCATCTGCTTTAGGTCATCACATTGCTGGACTTAGAGTTGTATATTGTCATACATGATGATATTTGTTTTACTATAAATCACTTAATACTTTGTACTCATTGTTGGCATAATACGATAAAAAATAACATGAACATACCAGATGATTCTCTCCAATAAATGAGAAAATTCAAGATTTAAAATGCTGTTTTATGGTTGGAAAGATAGTTCTGCAGGTTTGCACTGTAATCGCTCATTTGATCCATGAATTTCAAGATTGTTCTTTGCTTGTATTGTTAACAGTGGCATTCATGCACACACACACACACACACACACACACACACACACACACACACACGCATGCACACACACACACACAAATAAATAAATAATATAAAAACCTTAATTATTACTTTGATATTATTTTAAACATATCCAATAGGAATATAAAATTTTGCAAAAAACATTATAATTACTACATATTAAAACATCTATAATTGCAATGGAAAATACAACCAATGAACCAAATGTGTATATTTGTATTTTTGTTATGTGAACAAATACATATAATTTTAAATATGCAAAACATCTAATATGCAGTGTAAACAACAAAAATAATGATCTGGCACAAGCTGCTGTAAATATTATGGTATTCATTTTAGTTTGTAATTCAACTAGAATATCGCAAGGATAATTTCCTTTCTGCAGATTTGTTTACACTATATATAGTAGAGACATTTCTAGATCCCTGCTTCCTAGTTTTTTTCTTTTTTTAAAATATGAATTCAATTATAAACATTCTTAGCTACTGAAACTAATAATCTATCTGACAAACTAGCATTGCAGATTTTCCAGAAATGTTTGAATTTCATTAACATGTTTCTAAAATAGTTAAAGTTTGGGCTAGTGAAAATTAAGTATTTTCATTTCCTGAATTTTCAGACAGTAAAGTATATTTTTGTTACACAACAATGGCCATAATAAATAATACATTAGACAAGACATAATTTTATTTTTTTTTTTGATCTTGGATAGATACCCATAAAAGTTTCATTTTCCTGTGAAATCTTTTTGTTCTTTTGTTTGAATTTTAGGTAGTTTCATTTGTCTGAGAAGTTTTATTTTTGTTTTGTTTTGTTTTGGTTTGGTTTTGGTTTTCTGGATTTATAGGGCTATATTCACCAAATCAAGGTGCAGACCTGATCAATGTTCAATGTTCTTGGCTTATTTCATACTCTCTAATACCTGTGGATATCTTCCTGATAAATGTAGATACAAAAATAAAATATATTATGAAACAATTTAAATGATATAATCAGTTGTTGATTAGACAGAAATAGAATACTGAGTTTGAAGGAAATAGTCCAATAATTACGTAAGCAAGATTTTTTTTAGTTAGTACTGGATGACTTTTTTCTTACTTGTCATGTCCAGAAACATTTTATGTTTCTTACTTATTAAAAACTGCAAGTTCATGGATGTTAGACAGTTTTCTGCCCTCTCATTTCCATGATGCCTGAGATTCAGTTAGATCTAATGTGTTATTGATGTCTCACTTAGGGCTGAGTATTTCACATATAATCAGATGAGTCCCTGCAGCATGATCAGTTCTGGATTTTTGTATTAATCACCATTTACTTCTTTTGAAAAATTTGTTCATACAACTGCTGCTCACTTATGTTTACATACTTAGTTTCAATAAATATTCATTGGGTCTATTATTCTTTTTACTACTGTATATAATTTTTTCAAAGTGAAATGCATCATGAAATTACAGTGGTGTGTGTGTGTGTGTGTGTGTGTGTGTGTGTGTGTGTGTGTGTGTGTTATTATTAGTATCTGCTCATTCATTGCACTCTCGTTCCTCCCTTTCCCCTTCTATTTTTTTTCTGGTCTCTTGCTAATCTGATAATCTTTTGGCTTCCTATTTCTCATTTAACATATAAGATAAATTATGTGACTCTGGTCTTTTAGATTCTCTCCTAATTTTACTGAAATAATCAGTAGCTCAAGTCATTTTATTCTTCTTATTAAGTGACTATACCACTCTGTTTATATGACTTGCTTGTATTTATTTGCAAGGATTTTCTCCTACACAGTAGGTACACTTTTAGCGGTATTGCTTTTTTTTACCCTAATTTTCACATACTTTAATGCAATCTTATTTTCTGAGTTTATGGAGCTGTGTTTACCAAATAACTGTTCAAACTAGAGCAGTGTTCAATACATTTCCTCTATATTATCTACTTATAATTATATTTGTTCAGTTGCCAAATTTAGACTATGTTATATTATGATGAAATTTTTTACATTTGATAAAGGTCTAATGCCATTCCTCTATGTAGCTATATTCAGAAGTTCCAGAAAATTTTATTGAGTAGAATGTCATTTCTTATATATGTTCTTGGAACCTTTGCTTAAATTAATTTAATATAAATATATAACTTCATGTTTGAGGCAAATTTTACCCATACTTGTGAATGAGTGTTCTCATGTTTAAAAACATATATACATGCCTGCTACAGACTAAAATTGGCTATTAAGAAACAGCATAAATCATCAGTCCTTATCCTCTATCTTTTTAGCAGAGTTTTTTGTTGGCCACTACTACATATACCTGGTGTCTTGGCTGAGAAACTTCTGTAGATTCTCTTCTTTTTATCTTCAATCTCTGAGTTTTTGGAGTACAGACAGATGCTATTTCATCTTGCTCTGTGTACTTTCTAGTGATTTGTATACAACTCCTCTTCCTTGTGAGATAAGCACTTTACCCACTGAACCATCTCTTCTATCCATTAAATCTCTGTTCTATTTTATTAGCTATTTCATCACTATAAGGATATGGATAAAAGAGAATTCTTATAGACTATTTATGTTAATAGTAGCTAATAGAATTTTTATTAGAAAAAAAACATAGAAACAAAAAAAAAGTTACTACTTGGTCCCTCAATCCCTCTTTGAATGTATACAAGAATTATTTGAAATTATTGTTTTATAAATAACTGAACTTCTATTTCTCATGTAGCCTCAATCATGGTAGCTTTAATAGGTAGTTATCTAAAATTCAGATGTGGGAGAATAGATAATGGACACACACACACACACACACACACACACACACACACAAACATAGCTTATTCAGCTATTCTAAACATGAAAATTGTGTTATTACCTAACATACAAATCAAAGGAAAGAGTCAGTATATTGAGTGAAATCAGCCAGATTCAGCATGGTCACATATCACATGATGTCAGTTATGTGTAAGTTCTAAGATACTTGAACAAATTGTGCAATCAAAGGAATGAAGTAAAATGATAACTGTCTGAGGCTCAGGACTGGAAACTAGATCAAATAATAAGATGTTTTAGTTAAAGCAGAGAAAAAAAGACATGTTCATGATAAATGGATCAGATCAAACTTCATACATTGCTTATATTTTTATTAATATAAATATATAATAAATAAATCCTTAATCTTCAAAATATAAAAAAGTTTAAAAAGCAAACCTACTTTAAAATTTAATTTCAGTATATTATTTGTATTTTTTAATTTTGGAATCCTCTGCCATTTTCTATTTTATATACCAATGAAGAGACATTAGAATATTTCAGAATTCACATTGTACATAGAGAAGAGACTAATTAGCCTGAAAAAACATGCACAGATATTCTTGAATTTTATGTATTATTCTTTGACATTATTTAATAAGATATAACTTCAGGAAAAAAAATCATAAAAAATTTTTAATGATAATTATGATAAGATTTGAATATGCATTATCTCTTAAAATGATTATTTGGTATAATTTTTAAGTAAAAATTAATGTAATTTACATAAATGATATGTAAAACCCATTTAGAACTAAGAGATCTCTGCATCAGTATTTGTAATGTGTGTGTGTTTGTGTGTGTGTTTGTGTGTGTGTGTGTGTGTGTGCACGAGCATGGAGGGAGGTGGCAGTATGTATGCACATGAATTTGTTTCTGCCAAGCTTTCTAAAGAAAGCCAACTAGAGCCTTAAGATGAATTTAAAAATGATTGAAAGTTCTAGAAGAGCATAGAGAATGAGGTTTTGTTGTTGTAAAGGCAACAATAGAGATTCTCATGGGTGTAATGAAATTTCATGTTTGGAATATCCTGCCTATACAGAGGTAAGGAAAGAAGGGAGAAATTGCATGATTCTTTTTATCTTCAACTCTGAGGAGAGAAAATCAAACTTTAAAGGAAGTCATTAGTTTTAGTGGATGAAATTATATGCCTTCCAAGCAATGTTGAAATCCTAGAAGACCTAGTGCATAAATTGTGGTGTTATTTAAGTAAGTGTTTCTTAATATTTTAATACCTTAATAATGCAAGGTATGATGAGATTAATCATAGTGGATACCTAGTTTAACACCACTATCTAAGGACTTAATCACATTTAAATGTTACTAGTAACTGGTACACAAAGGCACATACATTCAAGATTAGTGTACTGTGAAACTAGAAATAGAGTATTTATTAAGTCACAATCTATTGATCATAGACAGTAAATAACTCACAATTGTGTTGTCAAGATTTTTGTGAATGATTGCTAAACTAAAATGCTCAGTAGTATGTTGATAATGAGTAAAAATGATTATCATTCAAAATATAGCATTGTAAATACATTGAAGTGTTAATGTTTAGAAGAGCAGAGGACTAGTTGAGGAAAAAGAAAAAGACTGATCCTGTTATAAGAGGAAATTGTGAAACTGTGATATCACTGAAGCTAATGGAACATATCTTTCCTAACAAGAGAGGTGGATGACTAATAACCAAAATTATTCAAAGTAAAAATGTTGTAGGAGAATGAATGTATTTAACACTACACAAGCTTTTGCAGACTTTTAACCAATATCTCCAAAGGTTTGGCAGAATAGTAGAATGCCTAGAAAATTTAGATAGTGACACAATGGTTATGTTTAGCAGTTGTTGCAGTTACCCAGGAAAGGTTAAACCCTCCCGAACAAGTGAGCTATCATAGAAATAGACAGGAAACTTGTTTATCACCTAAGAAAACAGGGGGAGAGAGGATGGGAGAGTGGGTTTTCAGAGGGGTAATGAGGAAAGAGGATACCATTTGAAATGTAAATAAAGCAAATATAAAATTAAAAAAAAAGAAAGCAACCAGATGGGTCAGTGAGCAGTCCTGGACTTTGATTTGTAATCAATTAGACATCTTATTGTAAAATTCATCATTTATTATGCACTACTGCTGATGAAGTGGAAATATCAGAATATAGGAGAATGGAAGTACATAAAACAGAATTATGTAGAAAAATGCCAACATAATAATAATTTATAGATAAAGGAGTGGTATTTATATAATTATGATAATTATTTTCATATACATTTGTATATGCTTTTTGTTCTACAGCTCTCAGTTGTACTAACTGCTAGAATAACATTTCTGCAGGATGTGTGTGTGGGGAAGTGGGGGTGGGGGGGTGGGTGTGCGCACGCGCACTGTGGACTTGCTTCTTAGAACTTCTTTCACTGTGTCCCATAAGTTTGGGTATGCTCTGTCTTCACTTTTATTTAATTCTAGAATGTCTTTAGTTTCTCTCATAATTTCTATTTTAACACATATTTTTCATTTAGTAGTGAGTTGCTGAGTTTCCTTGGTTTTGTACACATTCTGTTGTCTCTGTTGCTGTTGAAATTTGGTTCGAATCAGTGGTGGTCAGATAGGATATAATGAGCTATTTCAATCTTCTTGTATCTCGTGAGATTTGCTCTATATCCAAATTTGATAAATTTTGGAGAAAGGTTCATAAGATGCTGAGAAGATTGTGTATTCTTTTTTGTTTGCTTTCTTTCTAATTGTTTTTGTTCAATTCTGATGCGTTAGAATAGAATGGGTCAACTCATTATATTTCATTTAAATCTTATTCCTTAGAAGTTTATTTTATTTTATAAAATTATTTATTTTATGTATATGTGCATACTGTCCCCTTTTTTCAGACAATCAGAAGAGGACATCTGATCCCATTAAAAATGGTTTTATTTTCAATGAAAATAGAAAATGGGTATGCTAAGGTTTATAAGTATGTATTTAAAATTATTATTCCTCTCTATATCACTTCCATACTTTACATAATGCTATTAAAAAACAATTTGTTATCCATTAAAAAAATAACAAAATAACAAAGACCCACTGGCACTTGGTCCCAATAAACTCATAAAAATTCATTGCCCACTCTTTCTTCAAAGAGGCTAAAATCAAGGAATTTATCATACTCTGCTAATAAAAATAGATTATGACCGAATTTTAGTTAGTGTGTTCATATGCTACCATATGTTATTTTGAATTTTAACAACTTAAATATACGTAAAACATTTTTGTGTGATTATTAGAACTTTGATATTTTTCCCTTTCATCAAAGGCAAAATATTAAAATCAACAATATTAGGAGAAAAATGCTAGATAGCTTTGCTTTCACAGATTCCATAGTAAGAGGATCTGGAATGGCAGAAATTATATAGTTACAGTCAGTAACACTACAGTTAACTCTATTCCTGACTGTTGTGTGGTGCTCTACTATTCTAAACCATCCAGGAGACTAATTTAAAATGTACCACTCCTCTATTTACCTTTAAAACTCCTGAAAGATATATAATCTATTGTACTGAACATCAGAAAAACTAGAGATATGCTCTCAGGCAGTTTCTGGTAGTGAGAATGAATGGATAAAAGCCTCTTGTGTCTTTTAGTTATGGTCAGTTACTTCTAAGATTTTTCTTAGCAGTATATGCAATTTTTCTTTAGTCTATTAATCTCACTAAAGCATTTGGGAATTAACCTGTTAAAACTAGTACTCAGTGTGAAAAACAGCAGAAGAGATGCTGATAATGCTTATTCCTAGATTTAGGTTTTACCTATGATGTGTTTTATCAATTTTGAATGAAGTAACTTGTAGATTAGATTTATAATTCATCAGATTTATGAACAGTTTATTTTTTGTATGTATTGACATTTCCAAAATTTTTGAGCTACTATAATCTGTCCAACCAAAAAGGAAAGAGAGGAATTCATCCCTTCAGATCAAATGCAGCTCTAAAATATATCTATTTTCTATGAAGACTGGATTTCTATCATAATTTCCCCTCTCAATACCCACCTTTTGCTCCACCACATCAGATAGATAGGTCAGGGAAATCTCAGAAGTGGTCTCACTGCTACAGTCCTCACCATTATATCTGAAGTTTGACAGCCAGCAAACTTTGCACAGGCACAAACCGGCAGAAGACACCCTTAAATTTATGATCACTGCCCCCAAAAGATTTACTACATGAATAGATTATTTTTAATACAATTGAAGGAAAATAACACCTTAAAGGATAACATGACAAAAAGAACATATGTCATTTTTAAATTGTTTCTTTTTCTTTTTTTTTATTTTCTGTATCTTTTTATTTACATTCCCAATGATTTTCCCTATCCTGGATCCCCCCTCCCCGAAAGTCCAATAAGCCCTCTTCCTTCCCCCTGTTCCCCATTCAACCCCCTCCCACTTCTCTGTCCTAATATTTCCCTACACTGCTACATTCAGTGTTTCCAGGACCAGGAGTAGTCTCTCCTTCCATCTTCTTGGAAATAAATTGATACGTGAATTATGTCTTGGGTATTCCGAGCTTCTGGGTTAATATCCCCTTATCAGTGACTGCATACCATGTGTGTTCTTTTGTGATTGAGTTACCTCACTAAGGATGATATTTTCCAGTTCTGACCATTTGTCTAAGAAATTAATGAATTCATTGTTTTTAATTGCAGAGTAGTATTCCATTGTGAAAATATACCACATATTCTGTATCCATTCCTCCATTGAGGGACATCTGGTTTCTTTCCAGCTTCTGTCTATTATAAATAAGGCTGCTATGAACATAGAGGAGCATGTGTCCTTATTGCATGCCAGGGAGGCCTCTGGGTATATGCCCAGGGGTGGTATAACAGGATCCTCTGGGATTATCATGCCCAGTTTCCTGTTGAATTACCAGACTTCTTTCCAGAGTGGTTGTACCAGCTTGCAATCCCACCAGCAGTGGAGGAGTGTTCCTGTTTCTCCACATCCTTGCCAACATTTGCTGTCTCCTGTGTTTTTCATCTTAGCCATTCTGACTGGTGTGAGGTGGAATCTCAGGGTTGTTTTGATTTGTATTTCCCTAATGACTAATGATGGTGAACATTTCTTTAGGTGCTTCTCAGCCATTCAATATTCTTCAAGTGAAAATTCTTTGTTTAGCTCTGTATCCCATTTTTTAATAGGGTTATTTGGCTCTCTGGAGTATAACTTCTTGAGTTCTTTGTATATATTGGATATTAGTCCTCTGTTGGATGTAGGGTTGGTAAAGATCTTTTCCCAATTTGCTGACTGCTGCTTTGTCTTTTTGACAGTGTCCTTTGCCTTACAGAAACTTTGTTCATAGAGTTACAAAAAGCAATTCTCAAATTCATCTGGAATAAGAGAAAACCCAGGATAGCTAAAACTATTCTCAGGAGTAAAAGAACTTCTGGGGGAATCAGTATCCCAGACCTCAAGCTGTACTACAGAGCAATAGTGTTAAAAAACTGCATGGTATTGGTACAGTGACTGGCATGTAGGTCAATGGAACAGAATTTAAGACCCAGAAATGAATCCACACTCCTCTGGTCACTTGATCTTTGACAAAGGAGCTAAACACATCCAATGGAAAAAAGATGGCCTTTCAGCAAATGGTGCTGGTTCAACTAGAGGTCAGCATACAGAAGAATGCAAATCAATCCATTCTTATTTCCTTGTACTAAGCTCAACTCCAAGTTGATCAAGGACCTCCACATAAAACCAGACACACTGACACTAATAGAAAAGATACTAGGGAAGAGCCTTGAAAAACATGGGCACAGGGGAAAGTTTCCTGAACAGAACACCAATAGCTTATGCTCTAAGATCAAGAATTGTCAAATGGGACCTCATAAACTGATTTTTTTTATTTATTTACATTTCAAATGTTATCTCCCTTCCTGGTTAGAACAAACTTCTTAAAGTAATGTAGTAGAACAAATTTTGAGTCTGGGAAATTAAACAAACCTCTACATAAAATACCTGAAATTTGAACTGTGGATTCTATTGTGACTTTTGATTTAGTGAAATGAATCTTTCTATAAACTTTTGAGAATATTTAGTGTTCATGATTTATTTTTATAGAGCACAAGTTATGATGAACAGATACATTTCTGCACATAAGACACATAATCCATGGTTAGATATTTGTCTCCTCTAAACACTTTCTCCTTTAAAGGACACTTGTATAAGTTTATTTTTCTTTAAATTATTAAAACGGTGAGACCGGACACTAGCTCTAAAACATGTGACAGCATGGCTCCAGTAATATCAGGTTGGAGAAACTCTCAGCCTCTATCAATGTAGCTCCATGGGCATCAGATCTCAGGGATGAGTGCTAAGGATGCATTAAAGCAATAAACTGGTGTCTGATAAAAACAATATATATATATTTTTTCAGTATATACACACTAACACCTGAACAATGGCCGGCACCTGCCCAAACCTTCTTGTTAGTTCAGTCTTCTAAACTTCCTGACCTGCTGTTTTATGGACTACAGTCCTCTGAACTTCATTTTCTTAAGGGTCTAATTCCTGACTAACTAAATTTGTTTCTCATCAAGCCAGGGTTTGTGGCTAGGAGCCATTTTCATGATGCTCCTAACACTAGACATACTGCTCTCTAAGCTCTAATTTTAGCTAACTTCACCTATATGTGAGATATCCCTATTTCTTTTAGAATATTTATTCTTCTATGCTAGACCAAAGGGACACAGGTTCTCAGAATCTTTAGGTTTTTAATGAAGAAGATAAAGATCGTATCCAGTGATCTAATCAAATTAAAAGGCTAAGTAATGGTCAAATAATTTATTTTTAACTGAATAGTATAGGTTTTCTTTCTAAAAACATGATTTGTTTTTTAGATAATCAACATAAATTAATATAATCAATAATAAATAGGCAAATTAATGCTCCCATTCACTAGCGTTCATTTTGTGATATCATATATGTATCACATCTACTTATATATGAAGTTGAGGAACAAGATCATAAATTAAAATAAGAGAGATTTTATACTTATAAATTTATTAACTCAATGTATTTAATTACACACACACATATATATATATATATATATATATATATATATATTTAAGGGGATACACATAGAGTTTATAAATGATTATAGTCAATCATTTTTATTTTATATTTATTATTTCATATGTTCAAAACACAGATCAAACTGACTCAAAGGACAAGCTTTTATATGAGCCCATTAATGCTTTGTTTTTACAATATACACTAGAAGTACACTACCGTGAAATATATACACTCAAATTTCAAATCTTTTCATTTTAGAACTATATTTAAGGATATATTTAATTAGAGTTTTGAATAGATAAATATAGTAAAATATTAAGAGTTAAGCTAAGGTGAGAGAGCAAAAGATGTGGTTGAAGAAAGACTGTTTGGAAGGATGAATAATACTAAAGATGTTATGGAAATTACGTAAGCAAACCTATTACTGTAGAAACGTCCTTGTAGGTAGTTGATTAGATAGATTATCATCTATCTATGAATAGATAGGTAGATAAATAGATAGGTAGATTGAGAGAAAGAGAGAGATAGGCAGAGAGAGAGAGAGAGAGAGAGAGAGAGAGAGAGAGAGAGAGAGAGAGAGAGAGAGAGAGAGAGAGAGAATCAAAAGAATTAAAGAGGAATTACTAGAACATGGCAAAACTACCTCTATTAGATAATAGAGGCTAGCCAATAGAAAGCACCATGATATGAAGGGGTTACTTGTTTTCAAAGTTGCTAGCAAATGATGTCCTAAATATCACAGATTTTGCTTACCATTCAGAAATTTTATGTTTAGACCCTTGATACAGATACCCTATATCCGTGCATGGAGCATTGTGAAATTAAACTGGGACAGAACTGGAAGCTCTATCCCCAGTTCCTGACATCAGTAGGTAGAAGCACATCTACCTGGTGTCATTTAGGTAAACTCCTCTTATTTATGTCATGAAGTCATGTGTAATTCTTTACATTATGCCAAATAATTTATGGTGAGGTTTCTCAAAATATTACTTATGATAATGGAAAATGGCTCTGTAATTAAGAGCATATGCTGAATTTCTAGCAATATAAATTCAGTTTCTTCTTTCCACATAGGGCAGCCCAAAACTGCTTATAACTCCTTAACAATAAACACCACACTCACAAAATAATGTTTTAGCTATAAGTAAATAGCTTTGACTTTTCCCCTAACAAAATAACCAGAATTAATTCTTCAAATTTATAATAGTTTTTTATGTTAGAGTATTATTTAGTAACTCATGACAACATTTTAAATATATTTCTATCACATATCCATGACTGTGATCATTTTGCTTGGCATAATCTTTAACTTGTCTTCCCTTGACCATCTCTTACAGCATCAATGACTCAGCCCTTATGTCTTTAGCTGACTGTGCTCATCCATTTATCTTTAAAATATTTATTTAATATTTATATGAATTATACTCCATTTGTTTTCAAAGCTCTTTAAATACTTATTTTATACGAATTTTAGCATCAGGTTTCCTTGTTATATTCCCAGTTCTATATAATTTCCTCTTTAAATTAATTAGCGTATTACATAGAACAAGGTAGCATTCAATAAGTATTTGTTAACTACTCAGTTGAGCTAAAGAATCTATTCTCAGCTCTTGTATACATGTTTAGACCTACTTAAATTCAAATTAAAGTGAAATAATGTTGGCTTGGCACTATGTTGTTTAACTTTTCATTTTATAGTGTGCAAGCAAAGCGAATCTCTAAGGAGATCCCCAACATTAAATATTGACTTCAGTTTCTAGAAGTGCATAGTCATCACCCAAATGTGCTTATCTTTGGCAAAGTATTCCTCTAAAAGTCATTTGCTTACAGTTAATTTGAAGTATTTTCTTTTTTAAACAGGCATTTTATTTTTTGATCAGTCATTGAAATCTTAAAGGAGGGCTGGATGCTGCATCAGCTTCCCCTCCTGGATTTAGGTGTTGCTACTTTACTGAGTCTTGGTCTGAATTTATAATAGAAAAACTAACTATCTCTTTCACTCATCCCAGTTTAGATTTCATATCCCAGCCTTGGGCACTCCAGTTGTCCTTTCTCTTGTCCCAACCTTTATATTTGGCAGGCCTTCATGGTAGGGAAGCAGCATAATGTGTGCATCTCATTGCAAGACTTCATTATTATAAAATGTTATTAATAAAAGTTCTCCTGATTCTGATGCCAACACACAGAGCTTACTTGAAGTATTTGACTTAGTAAATACTGAAACAATATGCTAAAATCTTTTGTGAAAACTAACTTTCACCAAACGTAAGTGTGCTTCTTTCACAGGTTTGGGCAAGACTCAGTCAGAACAGCGGGTATTCCACAAACATGAAGACCTTAGTTCTGTCTGCAGCATTCAGGAAGGGTCCGGTGTGATACACATTAGTAAGTATAAAACTAGGGCACAGACACACAAAATCCTGGATCTCACTGGATAGTCAGGCTAGCTGAACTGGTGAATTCTGTGTTCACTAAGAGATGCCTTATTAAAAGCTAAGATGATAGGGATTGTGAAACACATCACAGTGACATCTTGTTTTTTTTTTTCTTTCCAAGGACCATGGATGAGTTTATATTAATATCAATTATATTGGTATTAGTGGAAATAATACTTTCATACAGTTTATTACTCACTTTTGACAAACCACTTATTTTATATGAAAATCAGTCCTTTAGTGGAATGAAGGATTTAGTAGATCTTCATGAGTGGCCAGAACGTAAAACAATATTACATATTTGTTTGATAAATATAGGAATGAAACTTTATTGAATATAAAAATAAATGTTACAAAAACTAAAGTATGTTAAAATACATTCATCAAAAGTCAAGGACGCATAAGATGCAGATGCAGTAATTACTAAAGTGCTAAGAGGAAAGCACGTGTGTGTGTGACAATAATTTTGACATTTAAGACAGTACAGTTTGCATTGCATAGATATCCAAAGAGGATGAATAAATTAGAACAGTCACTGGTGCTTTTGCCTGTTTCTTTTTTTTTCCTTGTCTTCACTATGACAAGTTCTGTTTTGCTAGAATTTATTCTTTCTAAACTTGTTTTCACCTATAGAATAGTCACTGATATTTTCATCACAAATGGACTTAATCATAACAAGTATTTCACCTTTGCTAAGCCATCTGAAAAAGAAGACAGGATGCAGATACCCTGCGTGATATTTGTCTCTGTAACACCCTTTCTGAATGCTATTTATTCAGAAAGTGGAGGTTGAGCTCTCCCCTTGATTGATGTTTCATTTTGCTGAAAATTCAAGGGAACAGAATATGGTCCTTCAGGAATAAAACTCAATATTATGCACACATTAGTTTTATAATCCTAATTTCAGTACAACCTTCTTCTTGTTATTTCAGATGAAAGTACAGCATTTCTAAGCTCATTGATCAAAAAATGTAAGCTTTTCTTTAAAAGAGTTAGAAACCCACAAAGCAAAATGAGCTCTCATTCTCTGTTAAACAAAAACTACTTTGATTTTTTTCCTCTTTCAAACAAATAGATAGACACCATGGAGAAACAATATTAAATACGAACAAGTCTCTCTCTTACATGAGTAAATAAATTTTTGGAAAAGTCACGATATTTATAGCTTGGCTATTGAATGACAAATCAAGATAGTCATTGTATAATTTTAATTTTCAGGAGTCATATAAAAATTAAAAAGTAGAAAAAGTTTAATAAAGCATTTCTTTTACGATATACATCTATATTTTCTTTGAACTAGAAGAAAACCATTACTCTTTTCTCTCATGCAAGTAAACTAAGGCTTTATCTGTGTTAAATACTAAATAGGTCTCTTATTTACAAGTAGCTTCCAGATGTCCAGTAACACTAACAGATTTTCAGAATTTTTCTAAGAACAGATCTGAAAATGTTGATATGATACCAAAAGTTTATGGCATTCTAAAGAAACAACACCTAGTTCACTATTGTATTCCACAGGGTTAGTCAATGGTGTTTTCTTCACATTAATCACTAAATAGAATACCAAAACATGTATCTGGAATTGATAGTGTACTCTATTTCAGATGTATAGAGAAATAAAAAAAGACTATCATGAAATTTTTGGATAAATACATTATACAACTTAAAACACTGGACTACCAAACAGGCAGCATACACCAGCTGATATAAGGCCCCCACCACACATACAGTACAGGACTGCAGGTTCTGTGTTCATTCAGAGATGATGCACCTAACTCTCAAGAGAATGGAAGCCCCAGGAAGTTTAGAGGTCAGGTGGGCTGGGGATTAGGGATATCTACCTGGAGACAGGGAAGAGGAGGAGGTATGAGATGTGGAACAGTCAGAAGGTGGACAGGGTTTGGTAAGGTGGGGAATAAAATATGGAGTGTACAAAAACAATTAATAAAGGAATCTTTGAAAAAAATCCATAATTAAAAACTATTTTATCTGTATAATTTTTCATGAAATAGTTTTAACGTGTTGTTCTATATATTTCTTGAGTTTTATCAGAAATATTTTCTTGTAGATTTTCAATTTTATCAGAAAATGTTTATAATTCCACTTTCAATCAACTTAGGAATATTTTTATGCCTACCATTTGAGCTCTGTAATTTTTCCATGAAATCTTAACGTGTTTTTCTATATATTTCTTCAATTTTATGAGATATTTTCCATGTATATTACACAATGGCATACTACACAGCAATTAAAAACAATGAATTCATGAAATTCTTAGGCAAATAGGGAACAGGGGGAGGGAAGAGGGCTTATGGGACTTTCGGATGTGGGGGGAACTGGGAAAGGGGAAATCATTTGGAATGTAAATAAAGAATATAGAAAAAAATAAAAAAATAAAAAAATACCTTTTGAAAAATTGAAAAACAGAATGACTTGAGGTCTAATATATTTTAGGGTTTAGATACACAAGAAGATTTTTAAAAGTTGAGATTACATGTCATAATAGACCATAGTCATCACAGGTGACAGTTTTTCTTCCTTCCTCAGTTAGATTATTTTACCTCTGTGATTCACTAAACATGGAATGCCCCAAGTTGTGTGAAATGTTATAGTGTAAATTAGACTGATCATTCCATACTTGTATCTTTGTCTTCCAGATTTGTCTGTGAAGGCTTATATGTCATAATTGTTTGAGATCATGCAGATTTAGTTTCATTTTATAAATAAAAAATTTTTACTTTTTAATAGTTATTTTTCTCATGTCCTCTTTACATTTTACAGTTCATATTTCTGATTATGAAGCTTTGTTCTTTTACTCAAGATTTCATTATGTCAACATGACACATATGCATTTCTTCATCTGACAAAAATACTTTTCTTTCCTTCTGTCACTCCTTCCTTCTTTCTCTTCTGATAGCTTTGTCTCTACTTTTTTGACAACAATAACTTTGTAGAAACTTTGCAGTTGACCAAGAAGATTTTGATTTTTCATGCATATTCTACATGCCTCAATCTCCCAAAGAGCTGAGCTTTAAAGCTTAGGCTGTCTTGACTGGGGATTTACCTGTGGATGGCCAGTATTTTTAACAATTATTAAAATAATTAGGCTTTATATTCAAGTATTAATTTTTCTCAGAAGAGCCAGAAATGATTCTTATGAGGTTTTAGATATTTTATAGCCACTGAAAGTGGAGAGCTTGAAATGACAATTATCTAGTCTTTAAATCACTGCAATTATTTCTATATGGCTTGACTTCAAATGAAACTGCTAAAGTTAATTAGTAAATTAGTGAAATAAATCATATTACAGCGTACAACTCTTCTTTTTATATATAATATCTTCCTACATTATATGGTACTTTTTAGTGAAATTGCAAATATCTTAAAACTGAGTGTATCCTATTAGTGAATTAAAAAAATTCAGGAAAGAAGTGTTAAGTCACTGATAAGCAGCTCAAAATATATCACTGGTATCAATGATTCCTTTTATCTTCCAATCCAACAGGAAAATGGTAGAAAGGTGGCATGTGTGCCAATTGTAAGAAGTCTATCTGTAAGAAAAGCGGGAGATGACTCAGTACAACTGATTGCCTTTTACTTTTGTGTTGAATTATCTGTCTGTATCAGAAATGATCTTCAAAGTGGATGTAATGTAAATTTTATAATGAGAAACACATTCTAAAATTAGAAGGAAACAACGTTGTGTATATGTATATAGAGTGCATGTCTCCTTCTGTGTTTCTTGACCCTGTTCTATTAACTGAAGATATCAAAGACATCATTGTCTTAGCCACATTTGCAGTTTGGATGGCAGTATGATGTTGAAAGCTCTATTTAGAGCTTCATGTAGTTCCTACAATGTCACCGTTCTCTCTTTGGGTACTGCTGATTATAACAGGAACTCTCCCAAAAAATTCTCATCAGCACAAGTTTTGTAGATTTCCTGAAAGAAGTCATTTTATCAGGGTTGCAGTCTACTGCTAGCATCTGCTTGAACCTAAAGATGCTGAGGACACTGTGTTGACTATAGGTATAGCAACAAGAAGAAGGATGAAGGTAAAGGTCATTTGTAGAGGTTTTGATACCGTAGATCACTACAACCAGCCATTGACTGAGAGGTAATCCAGGCCACCAGCTAATATAAAGTGAAGTAATCCCCTTTTTAGAATAATTAGAAATTATCATCTGATGTAATTTCTTATTTAGTGTTTACAGATGGCAATTTGATTACTTTAACTCCACTTAAATATTGAGTTTTTATATATGCTTTTAATGTTTGGTAGCAAGGGTTCCTCTAATTTTCACATTTTAGCTTTCTTTATATCCCTTCTGTCTAGGTCACTCATTCAAAAATTCATTTCATAACTATCCTAAACATCCTCTGTCATCCTGCTTGCACTCAGTTGAATAATTTTTCAATATCTAAATTAAAATTCATATTATTAAAGCAAGCTTATCTTTACTTTTTTGAAATCTATCTTTGGGTGAGAGTTTATTATAATTCTAAATACTCAGTATTCAAATTTTGTTTCCATTTAAATTTAATGGTTTTAACACAGAAACATATATTTCTTCTTGTTGTTTCTTTCTACCCAACATTGGGACGTATTTTGTAATTTTAATAACAATTTAAATTTTAAATTATCATCAGTTGAAATCTATTTGAGTCCTCCTCTTTTCTGAAGGGAAAAGGAGGATCAGTGGTTCAGGGGAAGAAAGAAGGTTGTGAGAAGAACTGGGCAGAGGGGAGGAAGGGCACACTACATTTGGGATATGATATGTGAGAGAAGAATAGATTAATAACTTATTTTTTTGCATTGTGCTGACTACTGTCAGAAGCTTCTCTGATAAGGTTGATGGGTATAGCACCTTTTCATAAGGCATCATTTTATTGCTATACTCTATTAGAATAATATTAGTGGGATTTAGTCTCAGGATTTTGGCCACTTTAGCAGTTTCAAGTATGGGTTCAATCTCCTGTAGTAGCCCATAAATGAACTAGAGAAACAGCAGATGGCTACTCCCAAAATACTTTTCTTGCAATTGTACTAGAATAACTTGCTAGCAGGTCATTGCTAGAGGTTGCAGGTTTTGAAGCTGGGTGTTACTAAGGAGTACACTTCTGATCCAGTATCATTCAAACTATCTTCCAGGATCATGAATGTTAATCAGTAGGAGTGAGACTTCCAGTTACCTGATCACCAGTGAGGATAGGATTACCAAATTATGCCTATTTTTTTAAACAGATGTTGAAAAGTTAAACCCACTTCCTCATGCTTACACACTGAAGCTTTAATGACAGAGCCACCTGCTTGCTACTCTTTAGATTCTTTAAAGAAGTACATATAATATTAAAGAGAGATAATCTGTGTTATTCTTGTCATGTTTCTATCCTTTCATTTTCTTGATTAATTTCTCTTTCTCAAAATTCAATACCATATTAATAAGTAGTAAATTTGGAAATTTCAGTCTTATTCCTAACATATTCCTAATAAAAGAATGTGTTCAGTACTTTCTGTACAGTATTGGCTTTGTATTTGTTATTTAAGAAAAGAGGTGATATTTGAGTTCTCATCCTTTCAAGAGTATTTTTTGTAAACAGATCTTTAATTTGTAATATATTATTTCTATATCTATTTAAATAGTTACATCATTCATAAGCTTAATTATACGTATGCAAATTATTAATTTGCAATTTGTATACGTTGAGTCATTGCTTCATCTATGGAAAAAATTCCTTGAATCCAGATGCATGACCTTATCAATTTATTGTTGATTTCTACCCATAATTATTTTATTGATTAACCTGTATATATTAATCACATTATTTATCTATACATTCAAAGCTCATATTTGTGTCATCAAAACAATTTAGAAATTTCTTCCCTTACTGCATCATGCAAGAGTTCAAAGGGCATTGGTATTTGTCTATTAATGATAACTTTTTGTAAAATTCAGATGATCTTTACTAGGAGATTTAGAATGTTTACTAATATTGTTGCTGTTGTGGTTGTTGATGATAATTTACAAAGAAGTGGACTATTTTCTTAGCACAGACAGAAAAACCAACATGAGAAATAATATATGTTCCCTGATGTTCAACATCACAGCAGGATTATATCCAAATTTTCTTTATGGTGTCTCTCCCTGCCTCCTTGGCCATCTACCACCTAAACTCTGTGGCAAAGGATTTAATTTGTTCATAGGCAGAAGACAATTTGCTTACTCAATGTTCAATTGCTGTAAAATGACACTAGGGCCACAGCAATAAAAGGATCCATTTTTTCCTCTAAGCCGGCCTAGTGACTTACTTGATATAATAAAACCAAAAATACCTCAACAGGACCATACCTGTTAATCCTTTCAAATAGAGCCACTCTCTCAACAATCTGTTTTCTGGGAGCATACCAGCCTCCCCTTGGCAACCTCTGTTCCTGGAATCGACTGTGCTGAGCTTCCAGGTACCAGGCACCCCCAAGATAACATCAGTTGGGACACAGCTTGTTGGGCTTCCATTTTCACCCAAGAGTGGGGCAGCTCTGTGATCGTCTGGGCACCAGCTCTGCTGTGGGCCATCAGGAGGGTGCACAGTGCAACAGGGCAATTGGGACCTCCTGGTGCAGGGACAATCAAGCATATTATGGCTTGGGACTCAGTCAGCTTGTGTGCTCACTGCTTCCAAGAGCTGGGCAGTTCGGTGGTCACCTACGTGCCAGCTCTGCTGTGGGACATCTGCCCTGGAAAGGGACCCCGCACTGGGAGAGAGCATACATGCACAGGGAGGGAGCACACCAGCCTCCCATTGGCAACCTATGCTCTGGGGATTGACTACTCTGAGCCTTCGGGTGTGCAGGGACTCCCCAATATAACATCACTTGGGGCAAGGCACATCAGGGCAGCCCCCCTGCAATCAGTGCCGGGGGGGGGAGAATCCCGGTAATCCAGCTGGGGCAGAAATAGCCTTGCAGGCTCACAGGAGGTACAACAAACAGCCAGTAACAATAGGACCAACTAAGACCAGAGGTAACCAGATGGAAAAAGGCAAACGTAGGAATGTTACTAACAGAAATCAAGGCAATATGGCACCATCGGAACCCACCTCCCTGACAGCAGCAAGTCCTGGATATCCCATCACACCCGAGAGGCAAGATCTGGATTTAAAATCACTTCTCATGATGCTATTAGAGGATTTCAAGAAGGACACAAATAAATCTCATAAAGAAATACAGGAGAACATGTATCAATGGGTAGAAGCCCTTACAAAGGGAACACAAAAATCACTTAGAGAAATGCAGGAGAATATGGGTCAACTGATGGAGGCCCATAAGGAGGCAACACAAAAATCGCTTAAAGAAATGAATCAATGTGTAGATTCCCTTAAAAAGGAAACACAACAGTAGGGGAACGCTAGGACAGAGAAACGAGAGGGGGTTGAATGGGGAAAAGAGGGAGGGAAGGGGGCTTATGGGACTTTCGGGGAGGGAGGAAACGGGAAAGGGGAAGTGATTTGGAATGGAAATAAAAAAAACTTAGAAAATAAAATTTTAAAAAAAAAAGCAGGAGAATATGTGTCATAAGATGGAGGCCCATAGGGAGGCAACACAAAAATCGCTTAAAGAAATGAATCAAGGGGTAGATGTCCTTACAAAGGAAACACAAGAATCGATTAAAGAAATGCAGGAGACTATGGATCAACAGACGGAAGCACATAAGGCGGAAACACAAAAATCGCTTAGAGAAATACAGGAGAACTTGGGTCAACAGGCAGAAATCCTGAAAGAGGAAATGCAAATATATCTTAAAGAAATACAGGAAAACACAAACAAACAAGTGAAGGATCTCAGCAAATCCATCCAGGATCTAAAAAAAGAAGTAGAAACAACTAAGAAATCACAAAGGGAGACAACTTTGGGGATAGAAAACCTTGAGAAGAGATCAGGAGTCATAGATGCAAATATCAAGAATAGAATACAAGAGATGGAAGAAAGAATTTCAGGTGCTGAAGATACCATAGAAAGCATTGACTCAACAGTCGAAGAAAATGCAAAATGCAAAAAACGTGTAACCCAAAATATCCAGGAAATCCAGGACAAAATGAGAAGACCAAACCTAAGGATTATAGGTATAGATGAGAGTGAAGATTTGCAACTTAAAGGGCCAGTAAATATCTTCAGCAAAATTATGGAGGAAAACTTCCCTAACCTAAAGAGAGTAATGCAGATGAATGTAAAAGAAGCCTACAGAACTCCAAACACACTGGACCAGAACAGATACCTCCCATCACATAATAATCAAAACACCAAATGTAATAAACAAGGAAAGAATATTAAAAGCAGTAAGAGAAAAAGACCAAGTAACATAGAAAAGAAGACCTATCCGAATCACATCAGATTTCTCACCAGAGACTTTGAAAGCCAGAAGATCCTGGGCAGATCTCATGCAGACTCTTAGAGAACACAATGCCAGCCTAGACTACTATACCCAGCAAAACGCTCAATCACCATAGATGGAGAGACCAAGATATTCCATGATAAAACTAAATTTACACAATATCTTTCCACAAACCCAGCCCTGCAAAGGATACTAGGTGGAAACCACCAACACAAGGAGAGAAGCGACACCCTGGATAAAAGAAGATAGTAACATTCTTTCATCAAACCAAAAGTAGATAACCACTGAAACATAAAGATAGCATCAAGAATAGCAGGTTGCAATAATCAGTATTCCTTAATTTCTCCTAATATCAACGGGTTCAAGTCCCCAATAAAAAGACATAGACTAAGAGACTGGATACATAAATAGGACCCAGCATTTTGAAGCGTGCAGGAAACACAACTCAATGTCAAAGACAAACACTACCTCAGAGTAAAAGGCCAGAAAACAATTTTACAAGCAAATGGTCCCAGGAAACAAGCCAGAATAGCCATCCTAATATCAGAAAAAATTGACTTTCTATCTAAAATCTTCAAAAAATACACCGAAGGACACTACATACTGGTCAAAGGAAAAATCCACCAAGAAGAACTCTCAATTCTGAACATCTATGCTCCAAATGCAAGGGCAACCTCATTCATAAAAGAAACTTTACTGAAGCTCAAAGCACACATTGCTCCTTACACAATAATAGTGGGTGACTTCAACATCCCGCTCTCTGAAATGGATGGTTCAGGAAAGCAGAAACTAAACAGGGGCACAGTGAATCTAATTGAAGCCTTGGACCAAATGGAACTAACATATATATATTTATATATATAGAAATTTTCATCCTAAAGCAAAAGAATACGCCTTCTTCTCAGCACCTCATGGTACCTTGTCCAAAATCAACCCTATAATTGGTCACAAATCAGACATCAACAGATATCAGAAGATGGAGCTAATTCCATGCCTCCTACCAGATCACTAAGATATAAGGGTGGTCTTCAATGGCAATAAAAAAAACAGAAAGCCCACATACACATGGAGGCTGAACAATGCTCTACTCAATGACAACTTGGTCAATGAAGGAAATAAAGAAAGAAATCAAAGACTTTTTAAAATTTAATGACAATGAAGGCACAACATACCCTAATTTATGGGACACAATGAAAGTGATGCTTAGAGGAAAATTCATAATCCTGCGTGCCACAAAAAAGAAACGGGAAAGAGCATACACTAGCAGCTTAATGGCACATCTGAAAGCCCTGAAACAGAAAGAAGCAAATACACCCAAGAAGAAAAGAGGCAGGAAATCATCAAACTCAGGGCTGAAATCAATCAAGTAGAAACAAATAAAACCATACAAAGAATCAACAAAACTAGGAGTTGATTCTTTGAGAAAATCAACAAGATAGATAAGCACTCCACCAGTGAACTCTTACAGCTGACAAACAACTTCAGCAAAGTGGCCGGTTATAAAATCAACTCAAGCAAGTCAGTAGCCTTCTTATACTCAAAGGATAAGTAGGCTGAGAAAGAAATAAGAGAAATGATACCCTTCACTATAGCCACAAACAATATAAAGTATAATTCATCTGGAATAACAGAAAACCCAGGATAGCTAAAACTACACTAAAGAGTAAAAGAACTTCTCGGGTAATCAGTATCCCGGATCTCGAGCTGTACTACAGAGCAATAGTGTTAAAAACTGCATGGTATTGGTACAGTGACAGGCATGTAGATCAATGGAACAGAATTGAAGACCCAGAAATGAATCCACACTCCTATGGTCACTTGATCTGTGACAAAGGAGCTAAAACCATTCAGTGGAAAAGAGATAGCCTTTTTCAGCAAATGGTGCTGGTTCAACTGGAGGTCAACATGCAGAAGAATGCAAATTGATCCATTCTTATCTCCTTGGACTAAGCTCAATTCCAAGTGGATCAAAGACCTCCACAAAAACCAGACACACTGAAACTAATAGAAAGATAACTAGGGAAGAATCTTGAACATATGGGCACAGGGAAGAATTTCCTGAACAGAACACCAATAGCTTATGCTCTAAGATCAAGAACTGACAATCGGACCTCATAAAATTGGAAAGTTTCTGCAAGACAAAGGACACTGTCAAAAGGACAAAGGGGCAACCAACAAACTGGGAAATGATCTTTACCAACCCTACATCCAACAGAGTGCTAATACCCAATATATACAAAGAACTCAAGAAGTTAGACTCCAGAGAGCCAAATAACCTTATTAAAAACTGGGGTGCAGAGCTAAACAGAGAGTTCTCACCTGAAGAATATCTAA
This sequence comes from Tokudaia tokunoshimensis, assembly GCA_036184795.1. Taxonomy (NCBI): domain Eukaryota; kingdom Metazoa; phylum Chordata; class Mammalia; order Rodentia; family Muridae; genus Tokudaia; species Tokudaia tokunoshimensis. The sequence continues at coordinate 46,576,345 of BTHU01000013.1, forward strand.
CGGCTGAGAAGCAGCTAAAGAGATGTTCATCATCCTTAGTCATTAGGGATATGCAAATCAAAACAACCCTGAGATTCCACCTCATACCAGTCAGAATGGCTAAGATCAAAAACACATGAGACAGCAGCTGTTGGCGAGTATGTGGAGAAAGAGTAACACTCCTTCATTGCTGGTGGGATTGCAAATTGGTACAACCACTCTGGAAAGCAGCCTGGCGGTTCCTCAGAAAACTGGGCATGACACCCCCAGAGGATCTGGCTATACCACTCCTGGGCATATACCCAGAGTCTTCCCCTGCATGCAATAAGGACAGGTGCTCCACTATGTTCATAGCAGCCTTATTTATAATAGCCAGAAGCTGGAAAGAGCCCAGATGTCCCTCAATGGAGGAATGGATTCGGAAGATGTGGTCTATTTACACAATGGAATACTACTCTGCAATTAAAAACATTGAATTCATGAAATTCCTAGACAAATGGTCAGAACTGAAAAATATCATCCTTAGTGAGGTAACCCAATCACAAAAGAACACACATGGTATGCAGTCACTGATAAGGGGATATTAACCCAAAATCTCGGCATACCCTAGACACAATTCACATATCAATAGATTTCCAAGAAGATGGAAAGAGAGACCCCTGGTCCTGGAAAGACTGGATGTATGGGAATACCAGGAGAGAGAAGTGAGATGGGGTTGAATGGTGAACAGAGGGTGGGACGTTGTCTTATGGGACTTTGGGGGAGGCACAAAACGGGAAAGGGGAAATCATTTGGAATGTAAATAAAAACTTAGAAAATAGTTAAAATATGAAAAAAAACCCACAAAGAACAGCAGCAGCAGCAACAACAACAACAAGAAAACAAGTAGTACCACTCCCTAAGCATTCAAATTTATGAGCCTATGACGGCTATTATACAAACCGTCACATCCATGTTGGATCTAATTTCCCATACTTTCTGTAAAACTATTGATTTAGCTTTGATATAGCAATGCTTTTGACTAGTTTTCTAATAAGCAAAGGAAAATAGACTGAGGCTGCCTAGCTCATCTTAGTTTCAAAACTGCAGCTTTACCTTTAGTTATCAGACAGTAAGTATTCTTGGAGAAGAATTAAAATAATCTTATTCAAGTCATAGGAGGAGGTACTAAACTACATAACAAAGCAAACAAACCTTCACTGTTCTGTTTGACCAGTCAAATCCATAAATTTATTTGTGCTTTTTAAAAAGGATTGTTGAAAGGTTGTATATAGGAACATAGGTGACTCAACGCAATTCCTTCTCAAAATTCCAACTCTTGACTTGATGGAATAACATTGTCAAATTTTAAATATATCTGAAAACACATTTAGTGAAAATGGAGTTATGTTTTCAATATACCTTCCAAGGAAATTGATTTAAATTCTAGGTCAAATGTGTGTGACATTCACGAAATCCATATAAATTATTAAAATTATTATCTACTTTTCAGTTGGCAAAAGGGAATATTCTTATGAAGCTAACTGAAGTTTTTATAAAACATCATCCTTGAATATAATTTTAATCAAAGAGTGCTTAATTATACTTGTTTTTTATAATTTTTAAATAAAAGTCATATATTTTATTTTTATATTTCTTTAATTTAGCATTCTGAAAATAACAATGCTTACAGAAGAATATTTGTATGAAAAAATGTAAAGGAAAATGAAGGAAATAATAAATGTTTGAATAGGAAAAGGAAATACTTGTAAAATTTGAAAGAAAACCTTCATACTAAAATAATTCAAAGAAGTCTATATTCATAATAATCAATGTACTACACAAGGCAGAGCGTACCTGAAAGCACTACATGTTTTATGTTTTTTTTTATGACAAAGACAACATGATCTCATTTCAACTGATCATCGTCCAGATATACTTTTCAATTGATGCTCCTGACTCAAGTGGGAAAATATAAAGTTTTATTTTTTTTACATATACTTGAATCACATATTAAAGGAGATCCCAATAAAGTAGTAATATATCTAATAAAATATAAGTGTTTCTAAAACCGTATCAAATTGGTATTTGTACATTCTTCAGGTAGTCATATTTAAAAATAATTGTTAAGAGGTTTGAGAGAATGCTTAGCAGCTAAGATCATTGGCTGCATTTTCATAGGAGCCTGGTTTAGTACATACATGGCTTCTCACAACTGTCAGTAACTCAACTCGGTCTCTGGAAATAGAGGACAGATGTGGCACAGAGAATGATATTTAGGGGGCACGCACACAAGCACACACACACACACATACACACACAATTTCTAGAAGCTTACTGAACTTTGCAGATTGTATCCTTTCTGAAAACTGCCAATATTCATATTGCAATATTTCTTTCTTTACTCCCTTTATATTCTGAGTTTATTAAGCCATTCTACTTATATAACAATTATTAAAACACAGATAAAATTTTATTTTCCACCTTTTGTTGGAATGGAGAACACTGATGTTCTATATTTTCAAATCACATTCCATATGAAGAAACTGGAAAGAGCAAAGTTACTTTTGCTTGACAAGTGTATATCTATACCCATTTAATGCCAAAGAGCAGAGGAGAATATGTTTATCTTTATTACACACAGACAGTTGCAGTCACAACACCAGCATGAAACACTACAATTTGGGGAAGAACAAGAGGTGTTACCTATCCTAGATAGAGCACCTGTCAGCCTACGTATTGCAAAGAAAAACTAGCATCAGTGTTGCACATATGTATTTGCTACAGCACTGTTGAAAATTAGCACTATTTTAGATGACTAATCATTTTCATAAATTTTGTACTGTCACTGAAGTTTGTAAATTGACTACATTTGCATAAAAGTATGTTATATTTTTCATGTACTTTTTTTCACTGACAGAATCTTAAATTATTTCCTTTGTCATTAAAATGCCTAAAATAAGTAGAATCAATGAAAGCAAACATAGGAAACATAGGAAAATGAAAGATTAGAGGAAGAATAGCTCATTTAGTTGGTAGTATTCATTCCCAAGGAAATGTAGTACCACAGGCAACATTGATAAAATGTATTTAACTTTCACTTTCAAAGTTATAATTCCATTGGAAAATATTTTGAAATTTAAAATGAGTGTTGAAGTCTGCATACATTGTTAATATAAGTGCTGTTGGCAGTAAAAGAAAAGTTATAATTAGCTTTCAAGACTCAATTATGTCACTCAAAATTTCTAACTAAATTTAACTAATTTTGAAGGCTCCTAATTATGGGTCTGAAGAGAAGTGTCTAACAATTTAATAATTAAGATTCAAAAATCCATAAAAATGGAATAACAGGAATTAATGTAAAATAACTAAGTGTTCAAGATCTATGATTTGCAATTACAAAACTTTATTTTAGGGCTTGAAAAAACACTGGAAAGAGAAACAGTATTGTTTATGGCTGCAACCCTCAATGCTGTAAAAATTTCATCTCTCTAAATTAACCTATAAATTCAAAAGACTTTAATTATAACTATTACTGGATATTTTAAGGCTGAAGAATACATGCCTGCTATTCATCTAGACAGAAAAAAGAAAAGCCTAGACAGAAACTTGAGTGTGATGGGCTGCTTATTTATTATATTTTCACAGAGCATGCAACACTATACATATCTGAGGAGATAGCATGGCAAATCAAAGTGAAAATAAACCTAAACCAGAGTCAGGAATACAGAAGGATTTAGTGCATAATGAAGAGTAACTTCCACTATGGGGTTAGAGATGACCCAATAGTTTTAGTGCTATAAAGAGGAAGGCAGTGTTCAGGTTCATTACTGGCACTGGAATACATAAATGAAATGAAGCAAAAATAAATGTCTTCATGAATAGTTTCTTTTATAAAATAAATGTATGCAAAAAAGTATTTGAAAACTGAAAAATAAATATGGTTTTATAAATTTATGTTCCTTCAGATATGTGCACAGTGTTAAATATTTCCCAAGTAAGATAACCATGTTAAAATATTATTCATATCAGTGAGAATATATTTAATATTTAGAATGAAGTAAAATAATAACAAACATTTGATAAATTTTGTAATTTGTTTTTAAACTGAGGAGCAAAAAGGGAAGAAAGTTATTTTACTTTCGTGGCTGTCCTCATCATGACAGTAATTAATATATTGGAAATGCATCATTGGATAGCCTGTCAAAGAAAGAAAATAATTACCATCAAACATTTCATGTGTTAAAGAGCAGAAAGGTTTTGGGAACATTTTATGACTAACAGAAAAACAGATCATTGAAGTGAATAAAGAATAAAGAAGGAATGGTGTGTTTCTCATTCGAGCATGACACATTATTTATTTAATTAATTTAAATTACTGATTCTTTTTGTTTGGAAACTGAAAATACAGCCTGTGGCTTGGTTAAAAGTTTAATAATCCCAGGAAAATCATCTAAGTAAATACTTTGGAAGATCATTCCAAATTTCTTTTAATAATCTTTAATGATATTCAAAATTACATTTCCATTATTATTCAAAATAGATAATGCCATGAAAGCAAAGAAAATATTCCTTGAGGATTTCTTGGTTTATCAATAATGTAAGCTAACAAAAAAGTGAAGTATTATTTGATTAAGCAATTCTACTAATGGAGAAACATTCAGCAGGGAGAAAACTGGTATGTTGAAGTTTCTTCTGTGTTCTCCTATCTCCTGCAGTACTGCTTAGAACTACTGAAATATGAACTGGGCCAAGAACTTCACAAGGATCAGGAAACAAGAATGTTTGGTGTGTGGCTGCAAAGATGGTACATTCATTACAAGCATTTCCTCTGCAATAATGAGTACTAGAGTTTGGATCCAGATACCCATGCAACTAGACATTTATCCTTCTAGCCACTATAACCCAAGTCCTATGAGTGATCAATATGGGAGAAACACTGGATTTTGCTAATTTTAGAATTAGCAGACAAATTACAATCCCCAGACTCAGTTAAAGACCCCACTTCAAAAGAATAGATGGAAAGTAATAAATGAGGTGCCTAATATCTTTCTCTGGTTTTTGTGCATAAACACAGGCATGGGCTAACACACATGTCCAAATGCATACACATATATACTGATTGACATGTCTTCAAGAAGGGAAGATATCCAAGTATAAATATTATAGAAATAGGAAAATATGAGAAAGGTAATATTGTAAAGAAGAGAAGGATTGACTATACCTATAAAAATGTACATAGGAAAATTAAATGTTATTCCTTTACCCCAAAGTAGGTTCACAATGATTAAGATAATTAAGGTTTTTTATTTCACAACAGTAAAATGAGATAATAAATAATCTAAAATTATATATAGGTTTATGAAATGATAATTAGTATTTCAACATAATTATACTGTATATAGTTTGAAATATTATATTATATTTTATATGTATGAATGATGGTGTAGGTGAGGTAAAAGAGGAATGATTAGGCATTAGTTGTCAGGAGTTGTAATGGCACAATATAATAACTAGCAGGTGATTGTACTGAGATGGCCTGCTTCAGATTATTACAAAATCTGTGACAGGTTCACATTTATTCAGCAAGTCTATAAGGGATTCATTTTAGGAAAGATTCCTGCTATTAATATGCTTTCCTGTTATTATTAAATATATATAACAATCACTAATTAATAACACACCTTTTTGGAGCATATCTCTGTAGATCCACAAAGATGTACTGTCTTGTAGTGATGCTATATAGAAATAGATGACTTCTTAAGTTTTAATAATGATCCTATAAGAATTCCTTCTATTAGTTTCAGTGTGTCTGGTTTTATGTGGAGATCTTTGATCCACTTAGAATTCAGCTTAGTGCAAGGAGATAAGAATGGGTCAATTTGCATTCTTCTGCATGTTGACCTCCAGCTGAGCCAGCACCATTTGTTGAAAAGGCTATCTTTTTTCCACTGGATGGTTTTAGCTCCTTTGTCAAAGATCAAGTGACCATAGGAGTGTGGATTCATTTCTGGGTCTTCAATTCTGTTCCATTGATCTACATGTCTGTCACTGTATCAATACCATGCGGTTTTTAACACTATTGCTCTGTAGTACAGCTTGAGGTCCGGGATACTGATTCCCCCAGATGTTCTTTTACTCTTGAGAATAGTTTTAGCTATTCTGGGTTTTCTGTTATTCCAGACGAATTTTTGAATTGCTCTTTCTAACTCTATGAAGAATTGAGTTGGGATTTTGATGGGGATTGCATTGAATCTGTGTATTACTTTTGGTAAGATGCTCATTTTTACTATATTAATCCTGCCAATCCATGAGCATGGCAGATTTTTCCATCTTCTGAGGTCTTCTTCAATTTCTCTCTTCAGAGACTTGAAGTTCTTGTCATACAGATCTTTCACTTGTTTGGTTAGAGTCATGCCAAGATACTTAATATGGTTTGTGGCTATTGTGAAGGGTATTATTTCTCTTACTTCTTCCTCAGCCTGCTTATCCTTTGAGTATAGGAAGGCTTCTGACTTGCTTGAGTTGATTTTATATCCGGCCACTTTGCTGAAAACCAGACACACTGAAACTAATAGAAGGGAAACTAGGGAAGAACCTTGAACGTATGGGCACAGGGGAGAATTTCCTGAACAGAACTCCAATAGCTTATGCTCTAAGATCAAGAATAGACAAATGGGACCTCATTAAATTACAAAGTTTTTGCAAGGCAAAAGACACTGTCAAAAAGACAAAGCGGCAACCAACTAACTGGGAAATGATATTTACCAACCTTACATCTGACAGAGGGCTAATATCCAATATATACAAAGAACTCAAGAAGTTAAACTCCAGAGAGGCAAATAACCCTATTAAAAACTGGGGTACAGAGCTAAACAAAGTGTTCTCACCTGAAGAATATCTAATGGCTGAGAAGCACCTAAAGAGATGTTCATCATCCTTAGTCATTAGGGAAATGCAAATCAAAACAACCCTGAGATTCCATCTCACACCAGTCAGGATGGCTAAGATCAAAAACACAGGAGACAGCAGTTGTTGGCGAGGATGTGGAGAAAGAGGAACACATTTATCTTAATATGCATTTTAAAGACATTCATTGTATTGTCATATTCTCTATCATACTATTGATAGTTGTGAATTTATTTTATGTAGCTTTTACATGTAATTAACAGACTTCTTTGGGATTATATTTTTTCTTTCTTTAAATATTTTTGTTTTTACATTTCAAATGTTCTCCCCTTTCCAGGTCTCCCCTTCAGAAATCCACTACATCATCCCCCCTCTCCCTGCCTCTATGAGGGTTATTCCACACCCATCCACCCAGTACCATCATCTAGACCTGGCATTTCCCTACACTGGGAAATCAAACCCCCACAGGACCAAGGTCCTCTCCTCCCACTGATGTCCAACAAGGCCTTCCTCCTCCACATATGCAGCAGGAGACCTGTCTACTCTTTGGTTGGTGGTCTAACCCCCAGAAGTTCCAGGATATCTAGCCTTTTGGCACTGCTGCTTCCCCCACAGGACTGCAAGCCCCCCAACTTCTTCAGTCCCTTTTCCAATTCCTCAAACATAGACTCCCTGCTCAGTCCAGTGGTCAGCTGCAAGAATCCTCCTGTCTCCTGAGACTCTTAGGAGACAGCCATATCAGGCTCCTGTCAGCAAGCACTTCTTGGCATACATGATAGTGTTTGGGTTTGCTGTCTGTACATTGGATGGATCCCCAGGTGGGGCAATATCTGAATGGCTTTTCTTTCAGTCTCTGTTCCACTCTTTGTTCCTTATTTCCTCTGGTGTGTATGTGTATTTTGTTCCCCCTTCTAAAAAGGACTGAAGAACCCATACTTTGGTCTTCCTTCTTCTTGAGCTTCATGTGGTCTATGAATTGTTTCATGGGTATTCTGAACTTTCAGACTAATGTCAACTTATCAGTGAGTGCATACACTGTGTGTTCTTTTGTGACTCTGCTACCTCACTGAAGATGATATTTTCAAGTTCCATCTTTGCCTGAGAATTTCATGAAGTTATTGTTTTTAATAGCTGAGTAGTACTCCATTGTGCTAATGTACCACATTTTCTGTATCCATTTCTCTGTTGAGGGACATCAGGGTTGTATCCAGCCTCTGGGTATTATAAATATAGCTCCTATGAACTTAGTGGAGCATGCGTCCTTATTACATGTTGGAACATCTTCTAAGTATATGTCTAGGAGTGGTATAGTTGTGTCCTCAGGTAGTATTATGTCCAATTTTCTGAGGAACTGTCAGACTGATTTTCAGAACTATTATACCAGCTTGCAATCCTACCAACAATGGAGGAGTGTTCCTCTTTATCCATGTCCTAGCCAGAATTGGCTGTCACCTGAAATTTTGAACTTAGCCATTTGACTGATTTAAGGAAGAATTTCAGGGTTGTTTTGATTTGCATTTCCTTGATGACTAAGGATTCTCAACATTTATTAGGTGCTTCTTGGCCATTTGTGTTTCCACAGTTTAGATTAGCTCTGTTCCCCATTTTTAATAGGTATATTTGGTTCTCTGGAATTGAACTTCTTGAGGTTGTTGTATATATTGGAAACTTCTTGAGTTTTGTTGTATATTTTGTTGTATATGTTATAGGATGTAGGACTGGTAAAGATCTTTTCCCAATCTGTTGGTTGCTGTTTTGTCCTATTGACAATGTTCTTTGCCTTACAGAAGCTTTGAGATTATATGAGGTCCCATTTGTTAATCCTTGATCTTAAAGCATAAGCCATTGGTGTTCTGTTCAGGAAATTCTTTTCCTGTACCCATGTGTTCAAGGCTTTTCCCCACTTTTTCTTCTGTTAGACTCACTGTACGTGGTTTTACGTGGAGGCCTTTCATCGACTAGGACTTTAGCTTTGTACAGAGAGATAATAATCAATTTGCATTCTTCTACATGTTGACCTCCAGTAGAATCAGCACCACTTGCTGAAAATGCTGTCTTTTATCCACTTGATGGTTTTAGCTTCTTTTTCAAAGATCAGGTGACCATAGGTGTGTGGAATCATTTCTGGGTCTTCACTTCTATTGCATTAATCTACGTGCCTGTCACTGTAACAATAGTAAGCAGTTTTGTGACTCTTCCACTGCAGTAAAAGTTAAAGTCAGGGATTGTGTTTCCCCCAGAAGATTTTAATAGTTGAGAATAGCTTTCGCTATCTGTGGGACCTTAATGAGACGTGTGGTCACACCCCAGGTTCTAGCCTGACTCCGCCTAGGCAGTCACCTGCCTGCAGCCACACTGTCCCCGCCTCCTGGTCACCTGACTGCCCAACTCACTATAAATAACACCCCTCAGCACCTGCTCTCTCTCTCCGCCTGTTCTCTCCTGGCTGTCTCTTTGTCTATTTCTCTGTCTTCTCCCCTTTCTATGTGGTCATGGCTTTTCTTATCTATTTTCTTCTCTTTCTTTGTCCGTTTATCTCTTTTCTCTATCTATTTTCTTAATAATAAAACATCAAAGCTATGGGCCGCCTCTTATTAAACTCGCCACAAGGAGCTAGCTGGTATGCGCTGTCTGAGACTCTGGGATTCAGCTAAGCAGACAGTCTGAGCACAGGTAACACGCAGAGAGATCCGGGATCTCTCTGCGCCCAGCGAGCCATGTGCGGGACCAGCCGGTGGTGTGACCTCCCGCTTCCGGTTAGGCCGAGGCAGGCGTGCATCTTGTCTGTTTCCCCCAAACCCCTGCGGAACCATGTCCGCCTGTGTCCTCTGCATGTTTACGCTGCCTTGGCCCTAGAGCGCGGCCCGCGTGCCGCCGGCCCTGCCTGGCGTGTGCCCCTTTGTCCGTGCCTGTGCCAGGCCCCGATTTCCTTTTCTTTTTTTTCCCACAGCTATCCTGGGTTTTTATTATTCCAAATGAACTTGATAATTGCTCTTTCTAACTCTATGAAAAATTGAGTTCTATTTTTGATGGGGATTGCATTGAGTCTACAGATTGCTTTCAGCAAGATTGCCATTTTTACTAAAGTTTTCCTGCTAATCCATGAGCATGGGAGACCTTTCCATCTTATGAGGCCTTTTTCTATTTCTTTCTTCAGTGATTTGAAGTTCTTATCATACAGCTATTTCCCTTGTTGAGTTAAAGTCACACCAAGGTATTTTATATTATTTGTGACTATTGTAAATGGAGTCCTTTCACTAATTTCTTTCTCAGCCAGTTTATCCTTTGAGTAGAGGAAAGCTACTGAATTGTTTGAATTAATTTCATATCCTGCCACTTTTTGAAGTTGTTTATCAGGTTTAGCAAGTCTCTGGTGGAATTTTTGGGGTCACATAAGTGAATTCTCTGGTAGAGTTTTGGGGTCATATCATATCATCTGCACATAGCTATATTTTGACTTTGTCCTTTCCAATTTGTATCACTTTGATGTCCTTTTGTTATCTAATTGCTCTAGCTAGAACTTCAAGTACTGTATTGAATAGATAGGGGAAAGATTGGGCAGCCATGATTAGTCCCTTATTTTAGTGGGGTTGCTTCAAGTTTCTTTCCATTTAGCTTGATGCTGGCTACTGGTTTACTGTGTATTGCTTTTATTATGTTTAAGTATGGGGTTTGAATTACTGGTCTTTCTAAGACTTTTATCATGAAGGGGTGTTGGATTTTTTCAAATGCTTTCTCAGCATCTAATGAAATGATCATGTGGTTTTATTATTTGATTTTGTTTATATAGTGAATTACACTACTTGAGCGTGTTGAATGATCATTTTGATGGATTCTTAGATTCAGTTTGGGAGATTTTTATTGAGTATTTTTGCATAGATTTTCATAAGGGAAATTGGTCTGAAGTACTCTTTCTTTTTTGGGTATTTGTGTGGATTTGGTATCAGCTTAACTGGGGTTTTATAGAACAAATTGGGTTGTGTTCCTTCTGTTTCTATTTTGTAGAATAGTTTAAAGAGGTTTGTCATTAGGACTTCTTTGAATGTCTAATAGAATCCTGCACTAAAGCCATCTGGTCCTATGGTTTTTTTTTTTTTTTTTTTTTTTTTTGTTTTGTATTTTTTTGTTTTGTTTTGTTTGGGAGACATTAATTACTGCTTCTACTACTTTAGGTCCTATGGGACTATTCAGATGGTTTATATGATCCCAATTTAAATTTGGTATTTAGTATCTCTCTAGAAAATTGTCCGTTTCATCCAGATTTTCCAGTTTTGTTGATTATATGCTATTGTAGTAGGATTTGATGATTTTTTTTTTTTTGATTTTCTTGGTTTCTGTTGTTATGAACTCCTTTTCAATTCTGATTTTGTTCATTTGGATACTCTCTATGCCCTCTGGTTAGTCTGAATAATGGTATATATATCTTGTTGATTTTCTCAAATAACCAGCTCCTGGTTTTGTTGATTCTTTGTATTTTTCTTTTTTTTTCCTATTTGGTTTATTTCAGTCCTGAATTAGATTATTTCTTGCCATCTACTCCTGTTGGGTGTATTTGCTTCATTTTTTTTTTTTGGTTTTTCGAGACAGGGTTTCTCTGTGTAGCCCTGGCTGTCCTGGAACTCACTCTGTAGACCGGGCTGGCCTCGAACTCAGAAATCCACCTGCCTCTGCCTCCCAAGTGCTGGGATTAAAGGCGTGCGCCACCACCGCCTGGCTCATTTTTTTTTTTTTCCTAGAGCTTTCAAGTGTGCTGTCAGGCTGCTAGTGTATGGTCTCTCCAGTTTCTGAGGCACTCATAGCTATGCATTTTCTTCTTAATACTACATTCATTGTGTCCCATAATTTTGTTACATTGTGCCTTCATTTTCAGTAAATTCTAAAATGTCTTTCATTTATTTATTTCTTCCTTGACCAAGTTATCATTGGGTAAGGCGTTGTTCAGCTTTCATGGGTATGTGGGATTCCTGTTGTTTTTTGTTGTTATTGCAGACCAGCCTTTGTTCATGGTGATCTGATAAGATGCATGGAATTGTTTCATTATTCTTGTATCTGTTGAGGCCTGTTGAGGTACTGAGAAGAAGGTAGATTTTTTTTTTTATTTTTAGTTTTAGAATGAAATATTCTATAGATATATGTTAAATTCATTTGTTCCATAACTTACATTAGCTTTACTGTGTCTCTGTTTAGTTTTAGATTAGTTTCTAGTTCCATGATCTGTCCATTGATGAGAGTAGGTTGTTGAAGTCTCCTACTTTGATTCTTTGAGGATCAATGAGTGTTTTGAGCTTTAGTAAAATTTCTTTTATGAATGTGGATGCCTTCCATTTAGAGCATATATGTTCAGAATTGTTAATTATTCTAGGTAAATTTTTCCTTTGATGAGTATCTAGTGTCTCTCCTTATCTTTTTTGATAACAGTTAGTTGAAAGTAAATTTTATTTGATATTATAATGCCCACTGCAGACTGTTTCTTGGAACTATTTGCTTGGAAAATTGGTTTCCAGTCCTTTATTCTGAGGTAGTGTCTTTTTTTTGACACTGAAGTGTGTTTTGTGTATGCAGCAAAATTCTGTGTCCTATTTACATATCCAGTCTGTTAGTCTGTTTTATATTGGGAAATTGAACCCATTGATATTAAGAGATATTAAGGAATAGTGATTGTTGTATCCTGTTATTTTTATTGTTAGAGCTGGAATTATGTTTATGTGGCTATCTTCTTTTGGGTTTGTTGATAGAATATTACTTTATTGCTTTTTCTATGGTGCAGTTTCCCTCCTTGTTTTGTGGTATTCCATTTATTATTATTTTAGGGCTGGTTTTGTGGAGAGATATTATGTAAATTTGGTTTTGTCATGGAATATCTTGGTTTCTCCACCTATGGGCATTAAGAGGCTTGCTGGGTATAGTAGGCTGGGCTGGCATTTGTGTTCTCTTAGGGTCTGTATGACATCTATCCAGGTTCTTCTGACTTTTATAGTCTCTGGTGAGAAATCTAGTATAATTCTGATAGGATTGCCTTTATATGTTGCTTGACATTTTCCCTTAGTGCTTTAATACTCTTTGTTTTGTGCATTTTGTATTTTGACTATTATGTGATAGGAGGAATTTCTTTTCTGGTCCAATCAATTTGGAGATCAGTAGGCTTTTTGTATATTTATGGGCATCACTTTCTTTATGTTAGGGAAGTTTTCTTATATGATTTTGTTCAAGGTACTAACTGGTCCTTTAACTTGAGAATTTTCACTCTTGTCTATAACTATTATCCTTAGGTTTTGGCTTCCTATTGTGTCCTGGATTTCCTGGATGTTTTGGGTTAAGAGCTTTATAAATTTTGCATTTTCTTTGACTCTTGTGTCAATGTTTTCTTTGGTAGCTTTTGCACCAGAGATTTTCTCTTCCATTTCTTGTATTCTGTTAGTGATGCTTGCATCACTTGATCGCTTTCCTAGATTTTTCTATCTCCAGGATTGTCTCCCTTTGTGATTTCTTTATTGTTTCTATTTCCACTTTTAGATTCTGAATGGTGTTGATCAATTCCTTCACCTGTTTGGTTGTGTTTTCTTTAAAATTTTAAGGGACTTTCGTGCTTCCTCTTTAAGGGCTTCTACCCGTTTACCTGTGTTCTTCTGTGTTTAAAGGAGTTATTTATGTCCTTCTTAAAGTCTTCTATAATCATCATGAGATGTGATTTTAAATCAGAGTCTTGCTTTTCTCATGTATTGGAATATCTAGTGCTTGCTGTGGCGGGAGAACTCGGTTCTGATGTTGTCAAGTAGCCTTGGTTTTTGTTGCTTTTGGTACTGACCTTGCCTCTTGCCATCTGGTTATCTCTGCTATTAGCTGGTGTTGATGTCTCTGATTGTGACTTGTCTCTCCTGCAAGCCTGTGTGTCAGTACTCCTGTGAGATAAGTTCTCTTCAGGAGGAATTTGGGTATGGAGAGATATTGCACAGGGTCAACTCTGGGGTACAGATGGAATTCAGAAGGTTTCTGACCCAAGCTGTACCTTTCTTCCTTTGACCTGATGGTTCTGGACAGGTACATCTTGGGCCAGAAAATTGAGCAGAAGTGTTGGTCTTAATCTGTGCTCACAGGAGTGTAAGCACTCTTAGGAGAGCAGTTCTCTATAGAGGTATTTTGGTTTAGAGAGCTGTGGCACAGAGTCAGCTCCAGGTGCATATGGAATCCCAAAGTACCCTGTTCATTGCTGCATTTTGAGATCTGAGAGCTCTGGGCAGGTCACTCTGAGTGGAAGTGGTGGTCTTACCTGTGCTCACTAGTGTGTCAGCACTCACAGAAAATCAGCTCTCTCCCAATGGTATTTAGGTATGTAACTTTGGGATTATTCTAATTAAAACTTGAACTTTTTCATAGGCATTTATCTACATCATTTGAAACAGTTTTATGATTTTGTTCCTCATCTGCATTGTTATTCTCTTAGTTATTGATTTCAATATTATATAGTATATACTGGTTTATCTGGATCAGATTATAGCATATGAATATTGTAGTATATTTTTGAAGTAGTTGTTCACATATTTTATTGAGGGTTTTAAATATAAGGCAATAAAGTTTAATAGTCTATAATTCTAATTTTTAATTTGTACATCCTTATAATATGTTTATGAAGGTAAAACTAGTTGCATATAATATATTAGAAAGGTTCATTCTTTTAGTATAAAATTTTTATACACTGTTAGGAATATTGGCTTTAGAGTCTACATTATGCTTTCTTCCAAAACAATAATAGAATTAAACTTTGACATTTACAAAGGCCCCAATTCAATATATTTTACAAAAAAAAAATTAGACACATTTTTCACTATGTCCAGAGTAGCCATATTGATAATAGCCAGAAGCTGAGCAGAACCCAGATGTCCCTCAACAAAGAAATGGATACAGAAAATATGGTATATTTACATAATGGGGTACTACTCAACTATTAAAAATAATGAATTCATAAAGTTCTTAGGCAAATGGATGGAACTAAAAAATATCATCCTCAGTGAGGTAACTCAATCACAAAAGAACATACAGGGTATGCACTCACTGATAAGTGGATATTAGCATAGAAGCTCAGAATACCCAAGATACAATTCACAGATGACATGAAGCTCAAGAATAAGGAAGACTAAAGTGTGGATACTTAAGTCCTTCTTAGAAGGCAGAACAAAATACTCATGGGAGGATATACAGAGACAATGTGTGGAGCAGAGACAGAAGGAAAGGCCATACAGAGACTCTCCAACCTGGGGATTCATCCCATATACTGTTACCAAACCCAGACACTATTGTGGATGTCAAAAAATGCTTGCTGACAGGAACATGATTTAGCTGCCTCCTGAGAGGCTCTGCCAGAGCCTGACAAATACAGAGGTGGATGCTCTCAGCCAACCATTGGACTAATCACAGGGTCACCAATGGAGAAGCTAGAGAAAAGACCAAAAGAGCTGAGGGATTTGTAACCCCATAGGAGGAACGACAATATGAACCATTCAGTACTCTCAGAGCTCCTAAGTACTAAACCACAAACCAAAGAGTACACAGGGAGGGACCCATGGCTCCAGCTGCATATGTAGCAGAGGATGGCCTTGTGGGACATCAGTGGTAGGTGAGGACCTTCGTCCTTTGAAGGCTCTTTGCCCCAGTGTAGAGGAATACCAGAACAGGGAAGAGGGAGTGGGTGGATTGGTGAGCAGAGTTTGGGTGAGGGGATGGGGAAATTTCAGAGGGGAAACTGGGAAAGGGGAATAACATTTGAAATGCAAATAAAGAAAATATCTATTGAAAAGAAAAAAAGGAAATTCCAAAATAAAATTGTGACAAAAATACATTTTTATTAAAATAGTAAATAAAGTTTAGCTGGCACTTGGTAAATTATGCTGAGCTTTTTTCAGTCAATTTTCTGAACTTTGTAAGTTCACACACATGGTAGGAAAACATATTCAATGTCACAGATGAATATAAAGTCCTTTACAATGTCCACAACTAAAATTTCATTTTAATTATCACTATTAATATGCTGATAGTTTTTTGAGATTGTCAGTGTGTTACTATTAACTACATCAGTTATCATGGTGTGAATTTGTTATGACTTAGAAGATTTTGAAACATAAATTAAAATTGACAAAGGGACATATTTCCTTTGATAGAGTTTTCATTTTTATATAAAGTCGACACCTTTGTTAGATATAATAAAACCTTTAAATGATAGTTATCACATAAACATCCCATAGTCCACACATCTTAAATGCAAATATTTCCGTGTAATTTAATCATGTTTCTTTTTCCTTCTCCTCTGTTTTCCTCATCCACCTCCTTCTCTTCCTTCTTATGCATCCTGAATAGTGTATTTCATTATGGCATTTCATAAATGGAAAACATGTTTTTCTAATTATAGTTTATATGATTTGTAGGCCTCACTTTTCCCTAATGCTCACTTCATGTTGGCTCCTTTCTTATTTTTAAATATTCAAAAATCAACCTCCTTTCAATCCACTACCCCACTTCAGCTCTGAAATTTAAGAGAAAATATGATGGACTTGACTTTCATTCTGATATACTACATTTAAATTTTAATATTCATCCTTCTACCAATGATATAACATTGTTCTAGTGTAGCATAGAGGAACATTTCACTGTGTATGCATGTATCCCATTTTTTAACTAATTTTCTCTCTTTTATATTTTTAATTTTTTTTATTTTTTGAGATTATACTATAATTACATTATCACCCTCATTCTTCTATACAAACTCTTCCATATATTTGTCTATTTCTCTTTTAAATTTATGCCTTTTTTAAATTGTTATTTATATATTTGTGTATATCTACATACGTACATACATACATGCAGACACACAAATACAAATATATATATATATATATATATATATATATATATATATATATATATATATATATATATACATATTCCTAAATATGACTTTGTCAAGTTTCTATAGTGTTACTCCTGTGTATAATTTTAGGTCTGTTCATTTAGTACTGACTAATTAATTAGTCTTCTTAGGGTAATATATTTCTACTTCTTTCAGAATTCTTGAGACATATAGAGTTCTTTGTGAAAGGATGAAAGGAATGGGTTTGAGCAGTCCATATTAGCATATACATAGTTGTTTTATTTTCTCAGCTCAGGCTTGTGCAGTCATATAAGTGAGATTTTCCATTGTGTTAAGGATGAGCAACTAAAATTGAACAAACTGTGAACATACTTGTTCCTACAGAAAAGTGATTTTCCCTCTTTTAACAGTCATTGCTTGTCAAAATCTTCATCTCTGGACAGAGTCCTGTGAAATTTAATCAGCCATTTCAGCATGTCAGTTGATATTGTTTTAATCAGGTTTTGATTAGGCAGCCGTATTGTGGTGATGTAATTGCTTCAACTTTCCTATCACAAACTTATAGTAGGTACCAATGTCCTCTAGCTATTACAATCATTTTGCCCTTTTTGTAATGACTGGTGGGGTTTTGGTATAGAGATTGCAATCTAAAATGATTGACTATTATTTGTACTGGACTTACGTTCTGCAATTTTTTACCTCTTTTTTAACTTTTTTTTTTCATTTTTTTTATTTTCTAAGTTTTTTTTTATTTACATTCGAAATCATTTCACATTTCACATTTCCTCCATCCCGAAAGTCCCATAAACCCCCTTCCATCCCTCTTTTCCCCGTTCAACCCCCTCTCGCTTCTCTGTCCTGGCATTTCCCTATATCCAGTCTTTCCAGGACCAGGGTCTCTCCTTCCATCTTCTTGGAAATTTATTGATATGCGAATTGTGTCTGGGGTATTCTGAGATTCTGGGTTTATATCCCCTTATCAATGACTGCATACCATGTATGTTCTTTTGTGATTGGGTGGCCTCACTAAGGATGATATTTTCCAAGTCTGACCATTTGCCTAGGAATTTCATGAATACATTGCAGAGTGTATTCCCTTTTGTAAATATACAACATCTTCTGAATCCATTCCTCCATTGAGGGATATCTGGGTTCTTTCCAGCTTCTAGCTATTATAAATAAGTCTGTTATGAACATAGTGGAGCATGTATCCTTATTGCATGCAGGGAAAGCCTCTGGGTATATGCCCAAGAGTTGTATAACCGGATCCTCCGGGAGTGTCATGCCCAGTTTTATGAAGAACCACCAGACTGCTTTCCAGAGAGGTTGTACCAGCTTGCAATTCCACCAGCAGTGGAGGAGTGTTCCTCTTTCTCCACATCCTCGCCAACAGCTGCTGTATCCTGTGTTTTGATCTTAGCCATTCTGACTGGTGTGAGATGGAATCTCAGGGTTGTTTTGATTTGCATTTACCTAATGACTAAGGATGATGAACATCTCTTTAGCTGCTTCTCAGCCATTAGATATTCTTCAGCTGAGAACTCTTGGTTTAGCTCTGTATCCCATTTTTTAATAGGGTTAATTGCCTCTCTGGAGTTTACCTTCTTGAGTTCTTTGTATATATTGGATATTAGCCCTCTGTCAGACATAGGGTTGGTAAAGATCATTTCCCAGTTTGTTGGTTGCTGCTTTGTCCTTTTGACAGTGTCTTTGTGTAATTGTGGCTTCATAGAACGAGTTGGGTAGTGTTCCTTCTGTTTCTATTTTGTGGAATAGTTTGAAGAGTATTGGTGTTAGGTCTTCTTTGAAGGTCTGATAGAATTCTGAGCTAAAACCATCTGGACCTGTGCTTTTTTTGGTTGGAAGACTTCCAATGGCCACTTCTATTTCCTGAGGTGTTATAGGATGGTTTAGATGGCCTACTTGATCCTGATTTAATTTTGGTATTTGGTATCTGTCTAGGAAATTGTCCATTTCCTCCAGATTTTCTAGTTGTGTTGAATACAGGCTTTTGAAGTAGGATCTGATGATTTTTTGAATTTTCTCTCCCTTTTCAATTCTGATGTTGTTAATTTGGATACTGTCTCTGTGCCCTCTGACTAGTCTGGCTAAGTGCTTATCTATGTTGTTGATTTTCTCAAAGAATCAACTCCTAGTTTTGTTGATTCTTTGTATGGTTTTATTTGTTTCTACTTGATTGATTTCAGCCCTGAGTTTGATGATTTCCCGACTTCTACTCCTCTTTGGTGTATTTGCTTCTTTTTGTTCTAGGGCTTTCTGGTGTGCCATTAAGCTGCTAGTGTATGCTGTCTCCAGTTTCTTTTTGGAGGCACTCAGGACTATGAATTTTCCTCTAAGCACAGCTTTCGTTGTGTCCCATAAATTAGGGTATGTTGTGCCTTCATTGTCATTAAATTTTAAAAAAACTTTGATTTCTTTCTTTATTTCCTCCTTGACCAAGTCATCATTGAGTAGAGCATTATTCAGACTCCTTGTGTATGTGGGTTTTCTGTTGTTTTTGTTGCCATTGAAGACCACCCTTATTCCATAGTGATCTGGTAGGAGGCATGGGATTAGTTCGATCTTCTAATATCTGTTGAGGTCTGATTTGTGACCAATTATATGGTCGATTTTGGAGAAGGTACCATGAGGTGCTGAGAAGAAGGTATATACTTTTGCTTTAGGATGAAATGTTCTATATATATCTGTTAGTTCCATTTGGTCCAAAGCTTCAATTAGATTCACTGTGCCCCTGTTTAGTTTCTGCTTTCCTGAACCATCCATTTCAGAGAGCAGGGTTTTGAAGTCACCCACTATTATTGTTTGAGGAGCAATGTGTGCTTTGGGCTTTAGTAAAGTTTCTTTTAAAATGAGGGTGCCCTTGCATTTGGAGCATAGATATTCAGAATTAAGAGTTCTTTTTTGGTGGATTTTTCCTTTGATGAGTATGTAGTATCCTTCTGTGTCTTTTTTGATGACTTTAGGTTGAAAGTCAATTTTATCTGATATTAGGATGGCTACTCCGGCTCGTTTCCTGCAACCATTTGCTTATAAAATGATTTTCCAGCCTTTTACTCTGAGGTAGTGTATTTTTTGTTTGTTTGTTTTTTGTTTTGTTTTGTTTTTTGTTTTGTTTTGTTTTGTTTTGTTTTTGGTTTTGTTTTTTGGCACTGAGGTGTGTTTCCTGCATGCAGCAAAATGCTGGGTCCTGTTTATGTATCCACTCTGTTAATCTATGTCTTTTTAATTGGGGAATTGAGACCATTAATATTAAGAGAGATTAAGAAATAGTGATTATTGCCACCTGCTATTCTTGATGCTTTCTTTATGTTTGAGTGTTTATCTACTTTTGGTTTGATGAAAGAAGTTTACTATCATGTTTTTTCCAGGGTGTAGTTTCTCTCCTTGTGTTGGCGGTTTCCACCCAGTATCCTTTGCAAGGCTGGGTTTGTGGAAATATATTGTGTAAATTTGTTTTATCATGGAATATCTTGGTCTCTCCATCTATGGTGATTGAGAGTTTTGCTGGGTATAGTAGTCTAGGCTGGCATTTGTGTTCTCTAAGAGTCTGCATGAGATCTGCCCAGGATCTTCTGGCTTTCATAGTCTCTGGTGAGAAGTCTGATGTGATTCGGATAGGTCTTCCTTTATATGTTACTTGGCCTTTTTCTCTTACTGCTTTTAATATCCTTTCTTTGTTTAGTACTGTTGGTGTTTTGATTATTATGTCATGGCAAGTATCTGTTCTGGTCCAGGCTGTTTGGAGTTCTGTAGACTTCTTGTATGTTCATCAGCACCTCTTTCTTTAGGTTAGAGAAGTTTTCCTCCATAATTTTGTTGAAGATATTTACTGACCATTTAAGTTACAAATCTTCACTTTCATCTATACCTATTATCTTTAGGTTTGGTCTTCTCATTGTGTCCTGGATTTTCTGGATGTTTTGGGTTACATGTTTTTTGAGTAGAAGAACATTTATGGATTATTTCTCACTAACCAAGATATATGTTAGTGTTTCTAAAGTCTAGATAAAATAAGAGCAAGAGACAACAAATTGAGAATGATTCAGACTTAGAGTTTTGCAACCAGAGATATGGTTTGCCATCTACTCCCTTCTCTGTCTTTTTAAGTAAATATAAAATAGTTTCACATTTTGGGAAGGAAAGGGCAGAAGCAATAGCCTATATTGTTTGGAAAGCTTCTTGGACTACCATAATTAACAATTCAAAAGGCCTTTCCCATATTTGATATTAAGGATTTTGACTTTAGGATGATGAATTACCACCATTACCAAACATATGGTATAGCTCCATTGAAACATATTATTGTATTTTAATACACATTATATGTATTATGTCTATTTGTGTATATCATATATCATATGTTATGCATCATTCATCAGGGATCATGGGTCATAAATCACATTTCTCTTATCACTATATCATGTTTCATATATTTATATAATGTCATTATAAAATAATAATATATTATATTATAAAGGTGTGTATATGTGTGACTTCTCACTAAACAAGCTGCAAGTTCATGTTGATAGTTTGATCCTTAATGTGACATTTTATAAGTTAACCTTTATATATTTAATATTTACACCATAATTTAATTATAAATTAATATCTACATTAATTATCAATTAAATATACATCATATATGTATGTGTATTCTTGATTGACAAATACTGATCTTACTGAAGGAGTTTATTCAAGGAGTTTACACATTTACACATAGGAAACTGTTCAAACATAAACAATTGCTACTCCTCTTGGTAGCTAATGAAAATGTGAAACTATTTTGTGTTTACTTAGAAAGGCAGAGAAGGGAGGAGATGCCAGACACTAGTGGGATGTTCTGATTTGGAAAGCCTCTAAGTCCCAGTCATTCACAATTTGTGGTTTCTTGGTCTAGTTCACTTAGATCCGAGGAACAGCCCCCTGCTGCAGATGCTTCCTAATGTGAGGAGATTCCAGTGATCTTTTCCTCCAGGAGACAGAATAGATCTAGATAGTTCTTTTGAACATGCCTAGGTAATATCCACTCTCTCCTTTCATAGCCCAAGAGTAGAAGAAAAACAAAATGGAATTATCTAAGCCTATATCCTACAAAGTTCATTAATCTGGAATGACTAGCCAGAAACTGGAGCAGATTGCTTGATGAATTTAAAGAAGTTGTAAAAATTTCTATGAAGATTTAAGTTTTTTAAAAGTATGTCTTAAATAAACCAGATGTCAAGTTTGGAAAAAAAAAAAAACCCTATCATCTGTCTCAGACACAAAAATGGAAATCACAGCTTGAATAAAAAAAAAAAAACACAATTAACTGATGCCAACACCATAATGAATCAGACATTTGCATCTTATAACAAGAATTTTAATGCAGGTTCCAAATTATATAATTGATTTTAGAAAATTGATATAGTTTTAAAATAAAAATGAAAATTTTCCAAATTCCTTCCATAGATTTCCTTTAACTCTTGTCTAGTATCTCAGTCTAAGAATATCTATATGAATAAAACATTGAAATTATAAATTAAGATAATTAATATTCATAAAAGAAAAAAATTATAATTTTGTGTCTTCCCCCCTTAGCAATGAAAATACCACCAGTAACAATTCTGAGCAGCACAGTTTCATACTCTGACATCACTAATAATAATGACATTGTAAATAGACAAATTTAAGACAACCCCTCAACCCTAGGAGCCACAATCTCACAGGAAACTAATAAATTTACCTAGGGGTGAACAAGTAATCAACTTTATGTGTCAATGGGGAATATTTCTCATTGAAACCAGCACAAAAACCTAATACTTTTTACACCAAGTCATTTCAAATTCAAAAATACATAAAAAATTTGTAGAGAAATTTTTATCCAGCAACAGTGTTGCCCTAGCAAGGAATCACATCCAGCTGGAATACATATATGTCTTTAATCCCAGGAGACAGAGGCAAGCAGATCTCTGATTTTAAAATCAGCCTATTTTGGAGCAAGCTTCAAATAAAAGAAGGCTTAGGCCCAGGTGTGGTGGAATAAACCTTTAATCCCAGCACCCAGAAGACAGACACATGCAGATCTCTGAATTCTAGTCAGTTAATTTGGTTAAGTCAGTAATTTGTGACAGTCAGTGGGGTTTGTGACAGTTCAGTTTGTACAGGTCAG
The DNA here is from genome assembly GCA_036184795.1 of Tokudaia tokunoshimensis. Lineage (NCBI taxonomy): Eukaryota > Metazoa > Chordata > Mammalia > Rodentia > Muridae > Tokudaia > Tokudaia tokunoshimensis. Next base: position 46,599,240 of record BTHU01000013.1, read on the forward strand.
AGGCAGTTTGGTTTTTTGTTTTGTTTTGTTTTGTTTGTATTGTTTTTTTTTTTTTTAATCAGGGCAGTTTTACAGACACAGGTTAAAGAGAGAACAAGATGTAAATATGTAAGGACAGAATAAGCTAGAGAAGGAGAATGAGTCAGAAGATTAGAACAGATTGGTAGAGGTAGCTTGAAACCAAGCAGAGCAATTAACTCAGAAGTTGAGAGAAGCAAGTTTGAAATAGTCAGCTTGCAGTAATTTGGGCCAGAACAATTGAATAGAACCACCCAGCCAGAGTTTAGAAGGAAGTAGAAAGGCAGGGCTCGTTCAGCTGTAAGTCTTTGAGACAATCATTACTTCAGGCAAATAAAAGTTACCTTTATAAAATATGCTACTCTTCTATAAGATTCTACAGCTTGTAGCATTCCATCAGCAAATCATACATCAGAAGAAATTTTTGGGATGATACTTTGAATCTTTAGTTGTTCTTCAACAATTTATCTATGCAACATGAGAAGAATGTATAGATTTTGGAATATTTTTACATTTTACTATACATTTTGTATAAAAAGTTGATAATTTTTAAGATTGATACTATAACATATATTATGAAACTGTATCAAAGTAAGGTGATATTAAATTTTATAAACACTTAATGGTTTATGCCTCATAAGGTTTTAACCTCATAAAGAAGTTTAAAACTCATAATTTGTTTATTATATCCATGTACTCTTTAATATTAGCATTTCTAAGTGTCTACTTATAGATGTTATGTTCTTCAAATATTATTACCATAATACAAAGGATATCATCAACTGCCTTAAAATAAAATTTAATATGAAGGTTTCATTCTAAATTAACCCTTTAACCCTTTTTAATAATGCTTTGATGAAATCATTAAATGCATGCTTAATTTCAGGAGCACAAAAAGTAAAATGAGAAAGGAATTCAAAAAATTAGATCTCTAGGACAGCTATTCAAATACTTCAGCATATTCTATTACATGAAATAAAAGTCTTTAGCAGTAAGATTTTTTGAATATAATATCTGTGAACTTTAAAACAGCAAAATGTGAGAGTAATAAATGAATGGCATGGTTAACAAATTGCTGGGAAATGATCTCAGAATGCCGTGGTATAAATTGTTGAATAGATTAATAAATTAATCATTTCTGACAGATAAGAAAATAGCATTTATAGTCTTATCTGCATTAATTCAGTCAAAACAGCATCATCTAATGACATTTAGTATTAAATGAGCCCCCTGAAAGAGTGTGTTTATTATAAGAAGGCTCACTGTTCATTATTAAAACTCTAAAGACAGCGAGTTTAAAACTGACCTAATACTCTCCACTAGTTTGTGAAGGTAAGTCTAGAAAAGCATTCAGAAGTTCATAATGCAATCTAATATGAGGTCAGAATCGTATGAGACACAAGCATCATTCAAGATACCTGGCCATGCTTTACAAGATACACTTCAAGACAGATTGTGAAATATTTGAAATATTCAACTGTCATATATTTTTGACTATTATATTAATAGTAGATGTGCCTACACACATAAATTTCTAAAGTAAATGAATTTTCTGTTTCTTCAAACTCCAAATCATACTGATAACAGATACACATGGAGTAGATTTAAGTGAAGATAGAAGCAGGTGATGTTGTCTCTGGTGTATGGGATGACAAACTGGTGTACAGTGGCAGACTGGTGAGTTATTCAGGTATATGAATGAAGCCTACTAGGGAAATGAAAATGATGAAAGACAATAAAATCATTTATGGTTCCTGCCCTGAGGCACAGTGCAGGTGTGACCGCTGTGTCACATGTGTCAGTGGGTGACAGAGAGAGAGAGAAGGGAGTCTATGTTTATTCTCAATGTTCTGATCTATGAACATTTGAATAAATCGGAGTCTAAAATTCCACAGGAGAAAAAAATGAAGCCTGGAATAACTACCAACAACTACCATACTAGCACAATGGGGCCTGGATAGGAAGCTAGGTTGAGATGACCACTAGTCTGGTGCTTATAGGCATATGGTAGCAGATCATGCCTGAGATGACCCCTTCTCATACCTCATAATGTAATTTCAGGGCATAGCATTCCTGACATCACTCTTGAGACGGCCCCAGACACTCTGACTCCCTGGGAAACACCAAGAAGGGAAAGTAAGTGTTGGAGAAATGGAAGAGAATGTGAAACACAAGGATGTTGGCACAATGAAGAGAGGCAGAACTGGGCACTTGAGGATATTGATCAGTTTGATGTTAGTAGCTGGTGATGTTACCAGGAACCCTGGTGGGGTCTTCACTTGTGATGTCACCAAAGACCACATTGGGGTATATGACTCTACAGCAGCAGGAATCTGTTACCAACAGAAGCCAGGCAGACCACCCTGGCCTGTGCTGCTACCAGGAGATATGTTGGTGTCTAAGAAGTATGCAGAACTGGCCAAACCTTCCACATGGGCATCGTGGGAGATCTGGCCTTGAGGACATGAGACCAGGAGAGCTGATTCAGCCTCTAGCCAGCTGCAGTATTCAGGAGAGCAAGGCCGCACATACTGCTGGAATTGCGCAAGGACCAGTCCTGAGGATATGAGCCAGGGAAATCTGGCCCTTCCTCATCTGCTACAGCACTTGGGAGAACTGGCTCTGCAGGTTGCCTGGGCATCATAGTAGAGCTGGTCATGGGTGTAGGTGTTGTAAGTAAGCCAGTACTGAGGGTATGATATTGGAAGAACTGAGGAGCTAACTTGTTTAGATACCTTTCAGGCCCAGATCTAAGGTTTAGAATTGGCCACGCCAACATCTACCCCATTAATGAACTCCTGGAGTATATGAAGGGGCTAGTCTTACAGACCCCAAAACAACAGTGTCTCCATGGCACAAGGCAATAACAGGATATTTGCTCAGAGGTTCCAGTATTGAAACAGTAGCAGGGTCCAGAGGATTTGTATCAGACCAAAATGTCATTTCAGCGAACATCTGCAAGAAAAGAAGTATGGACAAAAGGTTTGGACACACTATGATACACTATAGCTTCTTTAACTGCCCGCAGTTACATAGAACAGGTTACCTGGAAGGAAAGTTGGGGATGAAATAGAACAAGCCTGTGAGAAGAAAATGGAACCAAGACAACAGCTGCTGTTCAAAGTCTCAAGGTTTAATGGAAGATTCAGAATTTAAAGATTCAGGCAAAACTCCTTCCCCAAATTCCAGGGAGTGTTCAGGGGAACTGGTCTGACTGTTCACTGGGCATTGCCTCCACTGCTCAGACTGCTGGGTGGGTCATTTGCTTAATTCAGAAATCTGCAGATCTGGAACAACAAGGAACGTCATCTTGGTCCAAGTGTTCCACCCTAGGTGGAGGGGATTATGGCTAACACAGCTCAAAGGCTGGGAGAGAAACTTCACCTTGGTCAATGTCAATTTCCTGACAGGTAACATGACAACCCAACAAGGCTCTCTACAAGCTTCTTTTTTTTTTATTAGATATATTCTTTATTTATATTTCAAATGATTTTCTCTTTCTTGCCCCCCCATGAAAATCCCATAAGCCATCTCTCCTCCCTGCTCCCCAATCAACCCTCTCCTGTTTCACAGTCCTAGTATTCCCTTACACTGCAGCATTAAACTTTCCAGAACCAAGGGCTTCTCCTCCCTTTGATGTCCAACAAGGTCATCATTTCTGCCTATGCGTCTGGAGCCATTGGTAACACCATGTGTACTCTCTGGTTGATGGTTTTGTCCCTGGAAGCTCAGGGAGTATTGGGTGGCTTGTATTATTGTTCCTCTTATGGCACTGCAAACCCCTTCAGCTCCTTGGGTACTTTCTCTAGCTCCCCCACTGGGGACCCTATGCTCTGTTCAATGGCTGGCTGAGAGCATCCCCCTCTGTATTTGTCATGCCCTAGCTGAGCCTCCCAAGTGACAGGTATATCCAGCTCTGATCAGCAAGTACTTGTGGGCATCAATAATAGTGTCTGGATTTTGTAACGGTATATTGGATGGATCACGATGTAGTGTAGTCTCAGGATAGTCTTTCCCTCAGACTCTGCTCCACATTTTGTCTCTGTATCTTCTTCTTTGGGTATTTTGTTCTCCCTTCTAAGAAGGACCAGAGTATCCATACTTTGTTCTTCCTTCTTCTTGAGCATCATTTAATATGTGAATTGTGTCTTGGGTATCCCAAGCTTCTGGTCTAATATTCACTTATTACTGAGTGCATACCATATGTGTTCTTTTGTGATTGGGTTTCTTCACTTAGGATGATATTTTTTAGTTCCACCCATTTGCCTAAGAGTTCTATGAATTCATTGTTTTTAATAGCTGAGTAGTATTCCATTGTGTAAATATACCACATTTTCTGTATCCATTCCTCCACTGAGGTATATCTGAGTTCTTTCCAGCTTCTGGCTACTATAAACAGGGCTTCTATGAACATAGTGGATCATGTGTCCTCATTACATGCTGGAGAATCCTCTGGGTATATGCCCAGGAGTGGTATAACAGGATCCTCCAGTAGTATTATGCCCAGTTTTCTGAGGAACTGCCAATATGATTTCCAGAGTGGTTGAACCAGCTTGCACTCCCACCAGCAGTGGAGGAGTGATCCTTTTTCTTCACATCCTTGCCAGCACCTTCTGTCTTCTGAGTTTTTGATATTCCTTTAGTGATAATTCTTAGTTTATCTCTGTACCCCATTTTTTAATAGGGTTATTTCGTTCTCTGGAGTTCTGGACTTCTTGAGTTCTTTGTATGTATTGGATATTAGTTTTCTGTCTGATCTTCTAAAAGAAGATTTTTTTCTCTGTTGGTGGTAACTGTGCAAAGCTCGAGGGTGGGTATGAGAGAAGGGGGAATGAATTTAATTGGAGAGCATGATATGAAATTCACTAAACACAATACAAAGTTGAAAAAAATCTACCATGATAAAACTTCAGTGAACCTATTTTAGAGGAATTTTAATCAGGTAACATAGCTGCTCTGGCAAGGGGTCACATCTGGGAGGAAAGCAGATACACTCTCGATTATAGTATGAACTTGCTGGAATCCAGACATGCTTAGTATATACCTTTAATACTTTAGTATATACCTTTAATAAAAATAAGGTTATTTTGTAGAATGAAACAGCAGTGTTTGAAAGTCTAATTGAAGGGCAGAGAGATGTGATAATTCAAAAATGTTTTGACAGAATTAGTCAGGTATGGAATATGCCCAACTCACCGGAGAACATCAGAGGAAGAGAGACTACATAAGAGTAGTGTGAAAGAGTAAACAATGGGAGGTGTGATAGGTGGTGTGTGTATGAAAATTTTACAGTGACAGTTTAATTGAGACAGGTTATAGTTAGAACAACCAAGACACAGGTGGAGACAGAAGGAGCCAAAGAATGAGAAGGAACCAGAAGATTAGAACACATTGCCAATGTTAGTTTGAGGCTAGACTGAACAATTCAGGAGAGAAGCCCAGAAGGCCAAGAGAATGAATAGAAATATGCAGCAGTGTGTGTGTGTGTGTGTGTGTGTGTGTGCGTGTGTGTGTGTGTGTGTGTGTGTGTGTGTGTAATGGGGGCTCTAGAAATTCCCAGACACCAGGGCTGTAAGAGCTTCCAGAATCCAATGTGGATGACCTTACCCAAGTGCTCTACAGTGGGGAGATGAAACCTAAACAGAACATCTCTAGTAGATAGACATAACCCCCATTATGAAGCTTGGGGCCACCCACCCATCTTCAAAATTCTTGAACCACAATTGTTCCTGTCTAAAGGAAATACAGGGATAAAAGTGGAGCAGAGACTGAAGAAAAGGCCACCCAGAGATGAGTACAACTTGGGATTCATCCCACATGCAGGCACCAAACCCTGACACTATTACTGATGCAAAGTTGTGCTTGCAGACAGGAGATTGTCTTAGTTGTCCTCTGAGAGGCTCTATCACCAGCTGACTGAGACAGTTACAGATACTTAGAGCCAAACTTTGGACTGAGGTCGGCGATCCCTATGGAAGAGTTAGGGAAAGGACAGAAGGCGCTGAAGAGAACTGAAACTCCATAGGAAGAAAAACAGTATCAACTAATGTGGATGCCTCAGATCTCCCAGAGGCGAAGCCACCAACCAAAGAATATACATGGACTGATCCGTGGCCTGTGCTACATACATAACTGAGGACTGCTTTGTCTTGCCTTAGTAAGAAAGGATGTGCTTAATCCTGTAGAAAATTGTTGCCCTAGGGAAGGGGGATGCAAGTGTGGTAAGGTGGGAGTGGGTGAGTGGGTTAGGGAGCACCCTCTCCGAAGAAGAGGGGAAGGGGGTAGGGTAAAGAACACTTAGAGCAGGGACCAGGAGGGGGACAACATTTGGAATATAAACAAATAATATAACTAATAAAAAAGTAATTAACTTTAAAAGTAAATGATGACAAAAAATAAAATAAGAATATATATATATATATATATATATATATATATATATATATATATATTCAATTAGCTGGTGACCTCAGAGTTCTCTTTAGAGTGCTGAATGTGCTTAAAATAAACGCAATCAGACTAAAGCTCATCTAAATGCGCCCACATGCTATCTAACAGAGAACAAAAATAATGTGTCTGTCACCAATGCCATAAATAAGTTGAAGAAAAGCACATTCAAATTTATAGCATATTTTGTTCTCCTAAGTTTATTATTCAACTGTTCTCAAGATAAATTCCACATTATGTTTGTCATTATATTTTTAATTAGTATAATCACTTCACCTTAAATGACCTGATTGAATATTAAGTGAGTTGAGTGTATTCAAATTTTACTTAATGCACATGGGAGGCAGATTTAAAAATACTTGTTGAAATTAATGTGTCTTTTAATCAGTTGGTCAGAAATATATTGGTGATTATCTTCTCAAAATTACCCTAAAGTTAATTTGAGTAATTACCCAATTGAGTCTTTCACTCATCGGATGCTAAAGTCAAAGAAAGCCATTTACAATTTTCTCATTAGTTCACATGCCCAGTAGAGTAGTACTAAATTATTTTGTCCATCTTAAAATGTAATCATTAGACTATAATATATTTAGCTTCTGAATATTGAATATAGATTAATAGAATTGATGATAGAATATTTTCTTCAATTGCCCTTTTTGCGTGAATGGCAAATTATCTTGCTCCATCAGTCATCCCAGACTGAGGTCTTTACTTTCCCATGAGAACCAATTGCAGCAACCACAATGATATTCCATTTGCTTCTATGTGAAGATGTGATCTCATAGAAGTGTTCAGTAAAGAGTTGACTGGCAAAACAATGTCAACCTGACAAATTTATTCCAGAATAATTAAGTGGATATGTTTAATTTGTTAAAACTCTTCTGTCACTCTTTATGATCTATTCTCTTGCAATAGTCCTGCATCCTCTTTTGTCTTCCTGAGGAATTGCAGCAAAAATGATTTATTTTAGATTTTACTTTTTTCTCTATTTGATTTTCTAAACTCGTCATTCCATAACAGTGATATGATTTTCTGCTTCTCATATCATCAAAACACATAAAGGCATATCAATAGATTTCTAAAAAGATGGAAGGAGAGACCCCTGGTCCTGGAAAGACTGGATGTAGGGGAACGCCAGGACAGAGTAATGAGAGGGGGTTGAACGGAGAAAAGAGGGAGGGAAGGGGGCTTATGGGACTTTCGGGGAGGGAGGAAACGGGAAAGGGGAAGTGATTTGGAATGTAAATTTAAAAAATAAAATAAAATAAAAAAAAAAAAAAACACGTACAGGGAATTACTCTTTCACTGCCAGTTTGTAAAACATTTGGTTTTGTTTATGCAAGTTACTCAACAGGAGTTCACCTCTTAAACATTTAATTGTAACAGATTCTTTTCCATTTTAATGCATTTGTAACTGAAATCTATGCTATGTTTCTGTTTAAGCGATTTTTCCAGAAAAGGGTAGTGAAAATCTTTTAAATAAGTCTATTAGTAAAATAAATATCCTGGTACTCATTATTATTATACACTCATTATTATGCATAATTATTATTGTATGTATTAATGAGTAGATTGTAACATTGTAAAAATGGTATGTACTATTTTGAATTTAATAATTGTTTCCTTTAAGCATGTGATGAATAAATGAAAACTAAGGATCAGCATGTGACAAATAAAAGTAGAATCTTCACCAAAGATATATAAATAGCTGGATGATGCGACTAATCCGTAGTAGAGTACTATACTACCATGGTAAAGGCCCAGAGTTCCATTGCCAACACTGAAAAATGCAATTGACTATTTTACAGATAATTACTATGCTCAGCAGATTTTATTCCTTCCTATCCACCGTCTGACTGTTCCACATCCCATATCTCCTTCCTATCCCTTGTCTCCAGATGGATGTCCCCACTCCCACCCCACCTGACCTCTAAACTCCCTGGGGACTCCAATCTCTTGAAGGATAGGTGCATCATCTCTGAATGAACACAGAGCCGGCAGTCCTCTACTATATATGTGTCAAGTGCCTAATATCAGCTGGTGTATGCTGCCTGTTTGGTGGTCCAGTGTTTGAGAGATCTTGAGGGTCTAGTTTAAATGAGACTCCTACAGGATTGCCCTTCTTCTCAGCTTCTTCCAGCCTTCTCTAATTCAGCAACAGGGGTCAGCTGGTTCTGTCCTTTGGTTGGGTGCAATATATGCATCTGACTCTTTCAGCTACTTGATGGGTCTTCCGGAGTGTGGTTATGCAATGTCTCCTTTTGTGATTGCTCCATAGTCTCAGTAATAGTCTTAGGCTTTGGGACCTCCCTTTGAGCTGGATTCTACTTTGGGCCTGTAGCTGGACCTTCTTTTCCTCAGGCTCCTTTTCATTTCTATCCCTGTAATTCTTTCAGGCAGGAACAATTATGGGTCAGAGTTGTGACTGTGTGATGGCCCCCGTCTCTCATTTTATGCTCTGCTTTCCTGCTGGAGGTGGGCTCTATAAGTTCCCTCTCCCTATTACTCATTACATCTAAGGTCCCTTCAAGTCCTGAGATTCTTTCACCTCTCAGGTCTCTGGTGCATTCTGAAGGGTCTCACCAACCTCATATCTCCAGAGGTAGACTGGTTCCATTCTTTCTGCTGCCCCTCGGGGCTTCAGTCCTTTTCCTTCACCCGATCGCAGATCAGTTTCCCCTTTCCTCTCCACTTCCTCAACCTCCTGTTCACTTTCTCTCCAAGGTCCCTCTCTCCCCCCACTTGTGATTACTTTGTTGAAAATAGAAGGAATATATTAACTTATAACATTTTATCTAAAAATTTCAATATCTTTTTAAGGAATTCTATGATCTGTGTTAGATTTTCCAAGTAAGGACATTTAAATGCCTTTTTATTTGTTTCTGTCTAACAATCTGTTTCTTAGTCTGTCTGTCTGTCTGTCTGTCTGTCTGTCTGTCTGCCTTTTTCTCTCTCTGTTATGTGTTTGTGTGTATGTATGTGTGTGTGTGTGTGTGTAATGGGTGGATTTAAGATATATTTGATCTGTTCCTAATCCAAACTTAGGGTCAATAAGATATTAATGATTTATATTTTATACATAGCAATTTCTTTTTTGTCCCACTGAAGTTTGCTATAACTTTTATGTAGTAGAAAAAACCACCATTTTGAAAGAATTAAAATGAACTTCCAGTCCATATGTCTATAATAACTTATAAACCCAACTTAAATCTATATTTTTTGGATTATAAGTGCTCTAAATATTACTTTTGTCTTCTACTAGTGTTTTTTGTGTTAAAATCCTCTATGCTAATTTGATTCTTACTTGTTTAGTGAATAGACTTTAATTCAAATTCTATATATGCCCTCAATAAACTTCCAATAAATTTAAATTAGTCTATCTGAGTTCACTGAGATCTTATTAGAGTGAAAGACACTAGATAAACAAAGGTAGTGAAATTTCCCAATAAGAAATAAGTTAAAAAGGCTACAAACTTTCAGAATCTTTAGAGTAGAGTAGAGTATGCAATTTTGACATATTATACTTGAGAAATTTAGGTTTTTTTAGAAATTATTCTAACATCTTCATGTTAGTTAATTGCACTCGATCAATTACGAAGACTTCTATTTACTGTAATTTCTCATAGAAGACCCCACATTTGACAAAGTCTGAATTGACATAATGATGGAGAATGTGTTTTAATCGTTGAAACTCTCATTTAGGAAGAATATCCAGAGTACAAATATTATAGTGACTACAATTCTAAAGGATATGGACAAAAATTGCAAAGATTTGAGAATATATGTGCTCCAAGCAGTGCCTTGTAATATAAAGCAAACTATTCCAGCTGAATTATTCTGTTGCCAATCATTTTCCCAGTGTTGATTTTAAGACATATTCATAGGCTTTCTCAGTAATAAAAACTAATTCCTTGAACCATTTTTAAGGAAAAATAATCGCTCATGTTCTCTCAGCCTGAGAAGTCCTTAAAAAAATTCACCTCATCTGCTTTAATCTAATTAAAATGCAAGCATTCTAGTTTATTTTATGTTATTTTATGAAAATCTGAGAAATTTAGAGCATCAATAAAAAATAAACCTTGTTTACAATAATATCTTAAAATAGAATTGTCATATTTATGCTTCATTTTAATGGATTAATTTTTCCTGTCTTCTCATCAGGTGAAATAAAAATGCATGAAAATAAGTAATGAACCTACAATATGAGGAGTCAGATGCTGCCTCTTGTATGTAATCATACTGCATTCTTTATTTTTTCAGTCTAATTTCTCTCTCAGCTGATGTCAAAGCAACACCTGGCCTTTTGTTCATGTGCATGTGTCCTTGAAAATATTTCCTGAAGTCTAAAAAATGAACTGCATTATATAGACTACAAAGACACACACACACACACACACACACACACACACACACACACACAAGGATGTTTAGGATATGGAAGTTTGGTCTCCTATCCTTGACATGGCGTTGCAGTTTTATGACCATTGTAGGGTCATTTTTTTCTCTACAATCACTGTCCTTTTTTTTCGCTTTGACTTTTCAAGACAGGGTTTCTCTGTGTAGCCCTGGCTGTCCTGAAACTCACTCTGTAGACCAGGCTGGACTCGAACTCAGATATCTTCCTGCTTCTGCCTCCCAAGTGCTGGGATTAAAGGCATGTACCACCACTGCCAGGCTTACAATCACTGTTCTTGATTTGTCCTAAATCAATATGAAGAAAACCAGCAAGATGTTAGGCACATTAAAGGATGCTTGTTAAAATTAAAAAAAATCATAATAACAGATAATATTTTATATGCCTCATTACACAAAGGTCCTGTGCCAAATCAAACCTCTGTGATACCTTGCTCATGTCATGCTTATTGGCATGGAAAAATAACCTAATTGTTGTTAGTTGTGTAGAGTATTTTTAACAAATAGAGATATAAAAAGACCATCAAGTTATGCCACTTTCTGAATGTTTGTCACTAAGCCTGACTCTGAATTATATCACTTAGACAACAAAGAGAGAACTAACTCTTATAAGTTGAAGTCTAATTAACACACACACACACACACACACACACACACACACACACACACATACACTGAGAAAGAGAAAGAGTATATATTTTCATTTTATTGAAAATATGTTCTTTTCTCAGACAATAGATCTTGATTATAGTTTTTCTTCTGTTTCCTACTTTAATTTCCTTTGAATCTCTCACCCCTCCCAGATCTACTTACTTTCTATCTCTAATTAGAAAAGAACACTCTTTTAAGAGATTAAAAACAAACATGATAAAATAAAGTACAATAAGATGAAGGAAATATTATCATGCCCATATTGAGAATTGTAATCCATCAGGAAGAATAAATTTCCAAGATCTGGCTCAAGAGTCAGAGATGCAATTGTTCTCATAGGAAGGAATCCCATAGAAAGCACTAACCTTTTAGCTACAGTATATATGCAGAGGAACTGGTTGCATACCCATGTAGGACCTGTGATTGCTGCTTTAGTCTCTGTGAACTTATATGTACCCTGCATATTTGATTCAAAAGACCTTAATTTCCTTGTGTCCTCTATCCCTTCTGGCTTTTACAATTTATCTGCCTGATTTGCTGTTGGATACTCTGAGTTCTGACGGAAAAGGTTTGATGTAAACCTTCCATTTAGGCTCTCTCTCCACATAATGTCTAGTTGGAGATCTGCATCTATGCCCACCTGTTGCTGAAGGAAGCCTCTCTGATAGTAAAGGCATAAGTCGTCAATGCATACTTGTAGCAAAATATAATAAGGAATCTTTTTACAAATATGTATCTTCCAGGGAGACATATGCATTCCTACACCTGACCCAATAGAGCTCCCCTTTTTATCTAGTCTCTCTGGGTCTATAAATTGGAGCTTTGTTATCATTTACCTAATAGCAAATATACTCACTTGAAAGTGAAAACATACTATATACATGTACATGTACCTATAAATATACCTATAGCTATACATATGCATATACAGCCATTAAGATACATCTGTATGAGAATAATCACTAAGTCTGACTGAATTAATCACTGCAACAATGTGCTAAAAGGAGAGAACTGACTTTCACAAGTTGAAGTTGACTAACACATACATATATATATATATATATATATATTTATGTACATATATACATATATACATACATATATGTATGTATGTGTATCTATCTATATATCTAGTAAAATACATAATTAAATTATTAGTGTTTGTATTTTATGCTAGATCTCTGGTTCTTGGTTAAATAAGCAATGTTGTTGAGTATGGGTTTCATCTTGCAGAGTGGGCCTTAATCAAACCAGACATTGATAGCCTACTCTGACCAGTACTCCATTACCATTGTCTTAGCATATTTTACTGGCATGACAGATTGTAAATCATAGGTTTTGTGGCTGGTTTTGTGTCTATATTTCTCTTTCAGTACTCTGCAGACTACCTTCCTATATAGGGTTATATAGGGAACATTTAGGCACCCTCTTGACTTCTCGATGTTTATTGAGTTGTGTGGTTGTTTTCTTAGCAATGAGGTCCTGTTGTAAGTTTGTGGAGAACAGCCTTTTGCCTTGTAATAGCCTATGTTGTTTAAAGGTTTCTATAGGATCACCTTGGCCAACAAATCGATTGAAAACAAACTAATCCTACCACTAGAAGTTTCAAATAATGACAAGAGATGTCAAGCTGAGAGTCTGTATTCCCCATTAATAAACATTCTCATTAAGATCACCTTTATAGATTCTAAGACGTTTTCAGTGTAGTAGGTTTAGATACTACCCCACAAATGCCCCTCCACCTAATTCCAGATAACTCTTCCTGAACTTTTTCCCCAGATGCCAATCCCCCAACCTGAATCCACCTGCTTCTTTCTCAACCTGACCTCAGTCAACCAATAAATTTATTCCCTTTTCCCCTTCCAAAGAGTCGTATGTATCTTGACACTCCATCAACCCCCCTGTTACTTACTTTGTACCTAACTTTTCTGGTCTATAGAGCATTGTTATCATTTTCTTAATGGTTAATATCACTCAAAAGTGAAAATATTTGTCTTTCTTTGTCTGCGTTGCCTCACTCAATATGATTTTTTCTAGTTCCATAAAACTGCATGAAAATTTTATAATTTCATTTTTAATAACACCTGAGCAATACTCCCTTTTGTAATTGTACTACATTTTCTTTATTTATTTCTCTGTTAGGAACAGCTAGTTTGCTTTAAGTTCTGTCTACTATGGGCCAAGCAGTAAAGAACATGATTGTGCAACTATCCTTGTAGTAGGATGGAGCATACTTTGGGTATATGTCCATGAAGGATATAATTATATCAGAAGGTAGATTGTATATGTAGAAAAAAAGTTTGAATAGCCCCACTCGTTGGATATTCTGTCATTTTTCAAAACTGTAGTTCTGGAATCTTAATTAAAATTTAGATATCTATGTGTGTGGGTTTATATCTGGGTATTCAATTCAATGCCAATATTCAGTGTTTTGTTTTTTATACAAATATCATGTGTGTATTAATACAACAGCATCATAGTAAACTTTAAATCAGAAATTGTGAGCCCTCAAGCACTTCCTTCATGTTTAAAGTGGAGTTATCCTGAATATTTTGTTTTTCTATATGATATTGGCAATTGTCATTTCAAAATGACAGAATTTGAATTGTGTTGCATATTTTATAGAATCTTTAGTTTGTTATAGCAGCATGTTCGTTTTCACTATGTTAATCAATATTTCAATGAGCATGAAGCCTGTAATAACCTTACATCTTCTTCAGTTTCCTTATTCACAGATTATAATTTTTAACCATCAAGTCTTTCGCTTGTTTGGTGGGTATCACCATAAGACATTTTATCATATTTGAGGCTACTGTGAAAGTTTATTCCCTGATTTCTTGTACAGTCCTTTTCACACACACACACACACACACACACACACACACACACACACACACTATATAGGCTATTGATTTTTGCTGTTATTGATAAATGTGTTCAGTTATTTTCTTGAATGTGTTCTTTAGGTGTAGGAGTTTCCTGGTGACATTTTTAGGGTTGCTTAAATGAGCCTATCGATTGCAAATAAAGATACTTTGACTTCTACCTTTCCAAATTTTTATCCAGTGATCCTCTTTTGTTGTTTCATTGCTCTAGCTAAAGAGCTAAATAGTCTATTGAACAGTTATGGAGATAGTGGGTACCCTTTTCTTGTTCTTAATTTAGTTTGTTATTGGCTATAAGACTGCTTTAAATTGACTTTATTATGTTTCTATATTCCCCTTATATTCCTAATTTTTCCAGGATTTTAACATGAAGGGGGTTTGGATTTTATCAAAGGACTTTTCCGTATCTATTGAGAATATACAATAAGACTATGCACAAACACTGTGTGTTTTAATTGGAAAATTGAACTCATTGATTTTTGAGAGATAAAATAACCAATGATTGCTTATTCCTCTATTGTTGTTGTTGTTAGTGATGGTGGTTGTGTGTGTGTGTGTGTGTGTCTTCTTTTGAAGAGAATATATATCCCCTACATTTCCATTACTGTAACCTCCTTATGATAAAGCTTTCCCTTTTGCATTTTTAGGGAGATGGATTTGTTGATAAATACTGTTTGGACATTATCATAAAATATGCTATTTGCTCCATTAATGGTGATTGAAAAGGTTTTCTTGTTACAGTAGTCTCTGCTGGCAGCTCTTGGAATCTGCTGCATTACTGTCCAGCTCTTTCAGCTTTTAAATTCTCACTTGAGGGTTCAGGTATGATGCTAATAAACCAAATAATCCAATTAGAAATGAGTAAAGAGCTAGACAGAATTCTAAAAATGGAATCTTGAATGTTTGAGAAGCCCTTAAAGAAATGTTCAATGTTCTTAGTTGTCAGGTAAATACAAATAAAAAGACTCTGAGATTCCATCCCTTGCCCATCAGAAAGGCTAAGACCAAAACTCAAATGACAGCACATGCTGGCAAGAATGTGGAGTGATGGAACCATTCCTCCATCACTGGTGGGAGTGGGCAGTGGAAACATAAACTACAAATCTGGAGATCACTTTAGCAGTGCATTTTTTCAAAAATTGTGAATAGTTTTATCTCAAGACCCAGTTATACCAGATACTACACTAAACCACATGCAACAGTTTCTCAACTATACTCACAGCAACTTCATTTGTAATAGCCAAAAACCAGAAATAACTAAAATGTCCCTCAACTGAATTATGGATACAGAAATTGTAATACATCTATACAATAGAATATTATTCATCTACTAAAAACAAAGAAAATATTAAATTTGCAGGCAAATGGAAGAACTTAAGAATATCATAATGAGTGAGATAATGTAGACCAGAAGGACATGTATGGTGTGTACTCACTTATAATTGGATATTAGACATAAAATGCAGGATAACTATGTTAAAATCCATAGACTCAAAGAACTGGGTAATAAGGAGGGCTCAAAAGAGAATGTGTTAATCTCACTCAGAAGGGGAAACAAAATAGTCATCAGAGTTGGATTGAAAGCAGGAACTGAGCTGAAGAGAAAGTGAGGTGGCATATGGGGATGGAGATACATGTGGGGGAAGGGAGAATGGGAGAGAACTGAGTGTGAAAACAGAAATCGGTGAGGGACATCTCTGGGACTAGCTAAGGACCTGGGACAAGGAGTCTCTGGAGAGTCTATTGTCCTACCAGACAAGCATATAGAGACTGAAATGGACACCTCCTGTGGCTAGGCCGGACTTCCACTGGAAGGATGAGGATATCTACCCACCCACAAAACCTTCTACACAAATTTGTGCAGGGATAAATATGGAGCAGAGATTAAGAGAATGCCCCAGCTAATAACTACCCAGATATGAGACACATCCCATGTAAGAGAGTCAACCTCTGAAACTATTAACGACATTCTGCTACGCCTACAGATAGGAACTTAGTATAACTGTCTCCCGAGAAGCATCACCTAGCAGCAGATGGAAATAGAGAGAGGCCCATAGCAAAATGTTATGTGGAGGATACCTTGAGATATCTTGTGGAAGAAAGAAGAATAGAATTGTATGAGCCTGAGGGGCCAAGAACAGCACATTTTGGCCTAAAATGCCAACAAATCTGGGCCCATGGGGGCTCACAGAAACTGAACCACCAACCCCAAAAGCATGCAGGGGCTGAACATACAGCTCCCCTCCCCATTTGTAGCATGTGTGTTGTTTGGTTTCAAGTGGGATCCCCAACAATTGGAGCAGTGGCAACCTATGACTCTGTTGCCTACCGTTGGACCCCCTTTCCTTACCTGGACTGCCTGGTTGGGCCTCAGTGGGAGAGAACATGCATAGTTCTGCTGAGACTAGATATCCCAGTGTGGGGAGATACCCTAGGGAGTTAATACCCCTTCTTGGAGGAGAAGGGAAGGTGAGAATTGGGGAAGGTATTTGTAAGGGCAAGACGGGAAGGAGAGGAGAGAGTGGGGGCTGTGATAGAGATGGAATGTGTATTAAAAAAATAAATTATGGACAAAAAGAGAAATAGAGAGTATCTCTTAAAAGGTCAGGTATAATTCTAATAGTCTGCCTTTTTATGGTACTTGGTCTTTTGTAGCTTTTAATAATATTTCTTTGTTCTGAATTTTTAGTATTTTTAGTATTATGTTTCAAGGGGATTTCTTTTCAAAAAGTCTATTGGGTGTTTGGTATATGCCTATTAACTTTGTAAGCATGTCTCTTGTATTCTGCTGGTAAAGATTTTCTTTGCAGTTTTTGTGTGAATTTCAAAATTTTTATTTCCAGAATTCCCTCAGTTTGTATGTTGTTTGCTTATTTGATTTCCATTTTATATCTTGAATTTGTTTCCTTCACTGTTTATGTTTCTTTATCTTTATTTTTTATTTATTACTCATCTTTCGACAGGGAATAAATTTACTTTCTCCAATTGCTTTTTTTTTTTTTTGGTTGTTTTGACTCTTTTTGCTTTTGTAATTTGTTTTTGTTTTTGTTTTTTTTTTTTAAGACAGGGTTTCTTTTGTAGTCCTGGCTGTCCTGGAACTCACTCTGTAGACCAGGCTGGCCTCGAACTCAGAAATCTGCCTGCCTCTGCATCCCAAGTGCTGGGATTAAAGGCGTGCGCCACCACCGCCCGGCAGAACTCTATCATCTTTTTTTTTTAAGATATATTCTTTATTTACATTTCAAATGTTGTCCCCTTTCCTGGATTTCCCCTCCCCAGAAAATTCCTAGAAACTTGGAATACTCAAGACACATTTCGCATTTCAAATGATACCAAAGAAGGAAGAAGAACAAAGTATGGATAATTGGATCCTTTGTAGAAAGGGGAACAAAATACCCACAGAAGGGGATACAGAAACAAAGAGTGGAGCAGAGTCTGAGGGAAAGACCTTCCAGAGACTGCCCCACCAAGAGATCCATCACCTATAGAGTTACAAAATCCAGACACTATTTTCAATGATCACAAGTGCTTGTTGACGGGAGCTGGATAGAGCTGTCACCTGGGAGGCTCTGCTGGTGCATGAGAAATACAGAAGGGGCCACTCTCAGCCAGCTATTTAACTGAGCACAGGTTCCCCAATGGAGGAGCTAGAGAAAGGACCCAAGAAATTGAAAGGGTTTGCAGTACCACAGGAGGAACAAAAATATGAGTTACCCAGTACTCCCAGAGCTCCCAGGGGCAAAACCATCAACCACAGAGTACATATGGAGTTACCCATGACTCCAGACACATAGACAGCAGAGGATGGTCTTGTTAGACACCAAAGGGAGGAGAGGCCTTTTGTCCTGGAAAGACTTGATGCCATAGTGTAGTGGAATCAAGGACAGGGAAGCGGGGGGAGGGCTGATTGGGGAAAGGGAAATGGCTTATGACCTCTATCATCTTAATATGTTTGGTTTTTAGGTTTTTCTCCTGTATTTGAACTATGTTGAAATACTCACTGCCCTTTGTGTTAGGATAGTTGGGGTCTAGTGAAGAATTATTGCCCTTGCTATTATTGATTATGCTTTTATGCTGGTTTTAAAATATCTGGTTTCTGGATGATTCTAAGAGTATGTGTTGACTTCTGTATTTTTCTTTGTTGGGTTGGTGCTTGCTCTTTGTTTCCATTTCCTCTCTGGATTTTCAGAATGTGTGCTGAATTTGTTTTAAGTTTTATTCCCGTCTTATGAGGTATGTCTACTATAGTTGGAGTTTGTGATACAGAAATAAATTGAGGCCAGGGATAAAGTAATGGGTCATGGTAGGGAAGTTAGATAAGGATGACACACTGGGCAGGATAGGTTGACACAAGTGTTCTTCTGCAGAGCTGGAAATGAGAATAGGAAATTGGATCTGAGACAAAAGAGAGAAGAGAAGGTCTGCTAGCACTCTGTTGGTTTTCTGAGAGGCATGGCCTTTGGGTTATCAGCAGGTGATCACAGAGAGCTTGGCTCTGACATAAGTCTATCAAGACGGGAAGGGAAAGTGATTGTCTCTAGAGCAGAGCAGAAGACTGAAGGTAGTTCTCTGTGCTAGAACAATACTGAGATATTGGTTTGGAGGGTAAGAGGGAGTGGTGAGTGTCTTCAGTTAGTTTTGCTTAGCTGGTGCATTTCCAGTTATTGCCTGGTGGTCTTACAGGCTGGATTAATTGAAAGTATTAAGGGAAAGAATTTGGAGAGGATCTGTTTGTTCTGTTTCGAATATGGTCAGAGAAGAAAGATAGACTGTAGCTTGTTTCCTTCTACAGAAATAAGGCTGAGAAGGAATGTGGTGAAGGTTTGGTTCTCAGGAGTAGTAGGAGAGGTATGGGTCCACCTTCAGCCATCTTGTTGCACTGGAAGGACTGGAGATTGTATTGGCAGGGGATGCCTGCTAGGGTTCAATTCTAGAACAAAGCAACTGATGGGGGAGGAAGGTTAGTAGGAGAAGATCTGTGGGATCTGCAGAACATGGAAGGGAGGAGAGTCAGAGAAAATTTTCATGGTTGTTCTTCAGAGATGGGCACCTGGTTTATTGGTCAGCATATTTTAATGTTTTTATTTAATTCAAAGAAGAATCACTTTGTTATATTTAAATATACCCTGTCTTTGTTTTAGCGTTCAACTTAATAAGAATGAAACCTTGTATTGTTTTATTGTGACTGCTTTATTAGGATTGATATTGATAACAAACTAGATATTTAAATACATAAACTTGGTATATTTCGGTGTTCATGTGCAAGTAGATTATAGAGTCTTTAATGTGGTCATATGACTTCATAAACCATCATCATCAGAAGTTACATAATAAATATCTTTGATTTTAATAATTGTTTATTAAAAGTTATTCATAGAAAAATAATTGGGTTTGTAACTAAAATTTGTTTATGGAAAATATTAGTTTATAAGTTGTGAAAACATCCCAGTGAAGAGTCATCTCTGTCTTTGCATTAAATATATGTGGAATAAAATTATTTGCTCATATAGATATGAAATTGTAATCAGTTTTCAAAATGCTTTTAAAATTACTTAACCATCATTTATATTAGAATGTTTATTATGCTGTGTTTAATGCTATTGTATCAAATTGAGCATGTGTCTGGATGTGCATATGAGTGTGTATTTTGTATATGGAGGACAGAACTTGACATATGTTGTATATTACTATTTCTCTCCAATTTAAATGTTTGAGGCAGGCTCTCAAACTGAACCTGGAGCTAGGAAATTTTCCTAAACTGTCTAGCAAACAATCTCTATAAGTCCTTCTGTATCTACCTTCCTAGAGGTGGAATTGCAAGAAGACACCATTAATAATAACTTTTATATTGGCCTAGGAATGGTGTATGGGTCCTCATGCTTCTGCAGCAACTCCTTCACCAGTCAAGCTATCAGTCTAGTCTAATGTAACTGCCTGTCTTATTAAAGCATAAAGTTTGGAAAGTTCTTTGATTCCCAACATGGTTATCCATAATCTACCATCTGTTTATATTAAAGCTATTCAATGTTATTTCATATTAATATAATAAAAAAACAAAGAACAAAGAAGAAGGCATTAGTGGCTTCTTTTAATTTTTGAAAATATTTTAATAAAAGTATCTATTATTGGTAAACATAATTATCAGTGCCAAGCTAATTTCAAAACATTTTTTAAATTTTTATCATGTTTATAAATATGTGGACAAAATTCTAATACACTTGCATGTTGTTTTGTCAAAACCAAACTTAGCTACTTTTCTTTAGTTATTAGATTTTGACCTTTGTATGTGTAAGAAGAATTTGTTCATTTGATTTCTGGTTTTGGCATTTATTTTCTTTTGCATTTCAAAAGATCACGTTAGTTACAAATACATACCCACCATCTCAATTACAACCACAGTAAACATATAGACACATTTACTTTTTCATTTTTTTTCTGTTGAAAAATAAATGAATGGCAAAGCCAACATTGCTTATGTGTGTTTCAGGAAGCTATATGTATAAGTTACTCTCCACCAAGAAAGTTATGTTTAAGCCCTGGTTCACCTTCTGCCACCAATGGCCATTGGCTTTGTTTTATTGATGGCAGTAGTCTGATACTTAAAATGTCTCAAATTGTTCTAAGTGATTTCATGTGGTGTTCATTAAGGGAAAGGAGAGAAAGCAAGAGTGAGAGATAGTAAATAATATGGAAGCTACAGTCTCTGATATATCGGCATAATGCTACTTAGTTGTGAGTTTTCAGGGCTGACCATTTGGTGATGAATAATCACTTTATGTTTTCTTCCTGGTGAAAGAATATTTTTTCTACACTTAAGACATTAGTTGCTGGTATTTCTTTGTGAATAGTTGAGGACTCAATGACTTTCTCCTGTCTACATTGGCATTGTCTCTATTTGCTGTTCTTGCTTACCTCATGTTTATGTGTTATGTTAGTGAAACTTTAAAGGTATATTACTGAAATTCCTGGGAGAAAAAAATCTCAGATCAAATTTTCTGCTACTTTGACTTTTGGAATCATTCTGTCCCTTCTGAAATGACACATGAGCCTGAGGATCAGTAGTTGTTTTTTTGGTCCTAAAAATCAGCGGTTTAATTTATTATGGTAATCTTTAATGGTCTTTATCTGTTAATTTTTTCCTTGAGGAGTGGGGACATCATTTTTTAGTTTGTTAATTATATTTGTTTTTGATTTATTGAAAATTTTAAGCCTTTTGAAAATCTTTCTCAGAAGACTATCACTATATTTTATAGTTATTAATATCAGAAAAATTTTTCATGAAGAAAATAACAAACTCATTGTGAATGTGTTATTTTAAAAGACATTTTAATTATTGAATTGTAATAAAAATTTAAAATTAGATTATTTTGACACAAAATTAATTTGTCCACCACTTAAAATGTCTTCTCTGACTGAATTTATTGATTCATGTACTATTAGAAAATTTACTAGACATTAAGTTAGCTTAGATTGAAGCCAATACTTCCATTGATGCTTGATTAGCATATATCATTTGTACAATATTGTCTCATAGTATTTTTAAAAATTGAAGAAATTACAGATTCCTTAAAGTTTATCTAATTCTTGATGTAATCAACAATTGCCTATTAAATGTAATGCTAATTTCACAGTTTTTCCACTTCAGAATACAACCTCCAGTATATGACATTATCATAGATATTTTCTTGTTCTCTCTATGAATTCTTGTAGTAAAGATATTATTCACCATGTAGTGTCAAAAATAAAGTATATTCTTATAGTTAATGAACCTGAAATATAAAGTTGTATCTTTCACTAAAATTCCCTAAGTTACTGTATGTATTTTTGAAGATTCTTAGATAATATTTTCATGTAATCAAATGGCAAAAGGAAGTATGCAAATATGTAAAAACCCCAAGTGATCACCAAATAATACCACTTTCACTCTACATGGTATTTATTTATTTATCCTTATTTTTGGCTCATATACAAGGACCATTCAAATGAGATTTACCAGTGAATAAGTTAATAAAAATTACTGAATGTAGGAAGTTCATACTCAACTACCATTCTGAACCATTTGTTCATGATAAACTTCACAATTGCAGTATGTAAAAGTAAAAAAATATAGTCTTGATTTTCATTACAATAAACATTAAATTACAATACATTAAATAAATGACTTTGATGACTTCCTTTTCCCTGATTCGAAATATACCAAATAATATTACCAAAAGAAATTGTGAAAAAAAAACTATAAAAGGGAGAGATTGAAAGTCTTTACTTCTGAAACAAAGCTTTCATAAAGTCTAGAAGTACAGCAACTTAGCAGTTTTCCAGGGTAGGGTCAAAAATCAGGAGGCAGGAGAGATGGCTCAGTGGTTAAGAGCACAAACTGCACCACCAGAGGTCCTGATTTCAAACCCCAGCAACCACATGCTCATAACCATCTATAATGGGGTCTGGTGCCCTCTTCTAATGTACATGTATACATGAAGTAGAACACTATATGTAATAAAGAAATTAATAATAATATAAAAATCACATTTATAGTTGCTTCACATTTCTTTTAATCTTCATCATAATATCTCCTCCCCTTTTCCTTTGAGAAATTTTACAATACAGGTTTTTATATGTTATTACTACATAATCATTTCATTCAGTACTTTTTAGCATACAAACAAAGAAAGACCTCACTAGCACACAAGGGTTCCTATATCTCGTTAATTTTAGCTATATTAGCCTATTTTAGTCATTTCAGTTTGCTTGGTAAACTCAGTGATCTAGTAAATAAAATTGATGGTCTTAATAACTGGATACATGGCTCAGTTGATCATGTGGATTTTTCTCGGTCCTCAGAAAGTACTCCTAACTTACAGAAAATGTCATATATACCAAAGGGGAAGAAATTAGAACAATGGCTTTAAGCTTTTACTTTGGTTAATGATATGTCTTAGACATTTTGTTATTTAGTAATAGTTTCAAAGACATAACATTTGGGTGAACTTTTAGTTTAACACAGAATTTTTCTTCTTAAAGCTAATGTTAAACTCAGATTATTTTATTCTAGGGAAAGGCAAAGTACTTTCACCCAAAAGAAAAGGTGACATTTCCATTTTGTACAGTCTGCTAAAAATGCCATGCCAGCTACTGTTTTTAATCCATGATAGTGAGTTATGCACAGATTGATTTTAAATGTAGCATTTTATTGCTATAGAAGAAAAAAAACATTTTCTTAAAAATAAGATTAAGTAGATATGAAACAGAATTTTAGATACAGAGGTGGATTTTTATGCATACTTGTTGGTTATGCTGTATGAAATTTCCTTTCTGTATTTATTGTATGTTTAAAATATAAGCCATAAACACCCTGAAGGGCAGGTGCTGAAATGGCAGATGGAGACTGCATTACATCTGTGTAAAAGGTTAATACGACATTGTAATACTTAGCATAACCTTAAAAATCCATAACTTAAACTCTCTTTCTAGACAAGTTTTATATTTAAATTTGGTTTAGGAAAACACGTTCTTACACATTAGATGTACAGTAAAGAGTATTGGGTTATTTTCAAAAATTAATTAATCACAAACTGTAGAGTTTTAATAATTCTATAAAGTTATAGTTGATTTGTGTATTTTGTGCATGCAGGCAAAAATCCTCACATTAATATATATTTTTCCTATTATCAATCTGTGCATAGTGCATTTCTTCTAATAAATCATTTTAACTACTTGCAAATAGAGAAACTAATATGGAAGTGGGTAAGGAAAATATATTTTTTTCACCATAAGTAACCTTTACATCATGGTAAAAAGATCTGCCCATATTCTAAAAAGTATTTGCAGACAATATTTATAATTTGAATTCATTATTATATATGTGAGACATTATTTGGACACTAAATCAAGATAGTTATAAATATTATGCTCCTGTTAGCATGGTTAATCATGCCTGCAATACATTATTACACAAGTTGAGGCAGGAGTATAACCATAAGTTTTAAAGTATCATTTTACAATTTTACTAAACTTTGTCTTGATAAACACCTAAATAATACTTTCTTCTGATAATATCTCTTATATTATCACATCTTTGATTCTACTACTGTAAACATACACACATACAAAATTTCACTATCCTGTTTTCCATTGTTGGATTTTGAAACTCTCTGGCATATTTATAATCCACAGAAAACACTAATTCTTAATTTATTAAATTATGATTACATTCATAGTTTATTTAACCTATCTATCATCTTTAAAGTAATTGAAATAGTTATTCAGAGGAATGGAGAACTGGCACAGCATTTAAGAAACACAGAAAAATAAAAAAATAACCAAACAACCAACCACCCAACCAACCAAAAACTTGCTGAGCTTGCAGAGGACTCATGTTCAGTTCTCAACTCCCATAATGGTGACACACAGTTGTCTGTTACTCTAGTTGCAGATGAGGCAGCCCTCACTCCTAGTACCTTCATTGGCTGGCACATGCTTGCCAGAAACACACACACACACACACACACACACACATACACACAGGCATGCACACACACACATGTTTCTCATCAAAGGCACTTCCTTTCTCATTTACAGATATTTAAAACAAATCAAAATCAAAGAATTTAATCATCAGATTATAGGAGAGAAATTTTGTCTTTAATTTTAGATGTGACATAAGAGAGAGGATATTGTCATTATCTGTTTCAATTTCTATAAAAAATCTAAATCTGAGTACTATATAGTGACAGGTTTCATTCGGGTTGGAGTTTGAGAATCCAAATAACAAATATAGTGATGAAAAAACTGATCAGGAAAATGAAAAGAAAATATGAAGCAACTCTATGTTATAAAGGTTCCACAACATCTTCACTCTGTCCTTATGAGGATGAAATTTCTGACATATGAACTCTAGGAATCCATTAAATGGACACAAAAACTAAAGATGTCACCATGATCACTGTGGTGGTTGGTATATGCTCATCCCAGAGTGGCACTATTAGAAGGTGTGGTCTTGTTGGAGGAAGTATGTCACTGTGTGTCTTGGCTTAGAGATTTTCCACCTAGATGCCTAAGGATGCCCAGTCTGTTCCTGGCTTCCTTTGTATACAGATGTAGAACCCTCAGCTCCTCCTGTAGTGTGACTGTCTAGAGGCTGCTGTGCTTCTGCCTTGATTACAATGGACTGTACCTCTGAACCTGTAAGCCAGCCCTGAGTAAATGTTGTCTTTTATAAAACTTGCATTGGTCATGGTATCTGTTAACAGCAGTAGATCCCTAACTAATACACAAGTTGGTACCAGGAGTGGGGTATTGCTTTGATAGGCCTGACCATGCTTTTGTTTGGAAGAATGTTGATTTTGGGACTTTGGATTTGGAAAGCCAAGGAATGATTTTAGTTGGGATTAATTGGCCAGCCTAGTAGGAATATGGAAGACAGTAGTGTTGAGGGTCTTTTGAACTCTGTAAGCCTGATGGCCCAAGAGATTTCAGTGTAGAAGAACTTTAATTTCTGGCCCATGATGTTTTGTTTGTGATATTTTGGTGAAGAACATGACTGCTTTTTTTTCATTGTCTGAAGAGACTGCCTAAGGCTAAGGTAAACAGATTTATATTAATTCCATCGACAAAGGAAGTCTCAAAGAGACCCAGGAGAGAATTTGTTCTCTAGTTAAGTCTGAAGAAAAGCATTTTGAACAAGCATAGCAAGCTGAAAAATAAAAAAAAAAGCAAAATACATAGTTTGAGTATTAAAGAAGGTCAAGGAAGTGAATTGTAGCTGAATTCAAGGATATTAACTTGAAATAAGGGAGTGGTGACTTGGGGAAAGATTCTACCTAGCCAAATTTGGATCCAGGTGTGGTAATACAAGCCTTTAATCACAGGAGGCAAAGATAAGGTTCTTCCCTGGTTTCCTTTCTATTAGTTTCAATGTTTCTGGTTTTATTTGGAGTTCCTTGATCCACTTGGAATTGAGCTTAGTGCAAGGAGACAAGAATGGGTCAGATACCATTCTTCTGCATGTTGACCTCCAGTTGAGCCAGAAGCATTTGTTGAAAAGGCTATCTTTTCTCCACTGGATGGTTTTAGCTCCTTTGTCAAAGATCAAGTGACCATAGGAGTGTGGATTCATTTCTGGGTCTTCAATTCTGTTCCATTGATCTACATGCCTGTCACTGTACCAATACCATGAAGTTTTTAACACTATTGCTCGGTAGTACAGCTTGAGGTCCAGGATATTGATTTCCCCAGAAACTCTTTTACTCTTGCGAATAGTTTTAGCTATCCTAGGTTTTCTGTTATTCCAGACGAATTTTTGAATTGCTCTTTCTAACTCTATGAAGAATTGAGTTGGGATTTTGATGGGGATTGCATTGAATCTGTATATTGCTTTTGGCAAGATGGTCATTTTTACTATATTAATCCTGCCAACCCATGAGCATGGCAGATTTTTCCATCTTCTGAGATCTCCTTCAATTTCTTTCTTCAGAGACTTGAAGTTCTTGTCATACAGATCTTTCACTTCTTTGGGTAGAGTCACACCAAGATACTCTATATGATTTGTGGCTATCATGAAGGGTATCATTTCTTTTACTTCTTTCTCAGCCTGCTTATCCTTTGAGTATAGGAAGGCTACAGACTTGCTTGAGTTGATTTTATATCTGCAACTTTGCTGAAGTTGTTTATCAGCTGTAGGAGTTCTCTGGTGGAGTTCTTTGGGTCGCTTAAGTATGCTATCATATCATCTACAAATAGCGATAGTTTGATTTCTTCCTTTCCAATTTGTATCCCTTTGACCTCCTTTTGTTGTCTAATTGCTCTAGCTAGAACTTCAAGTAATATATGGAAAAGATATGGAGAGAGAGGGCAGCCTTGTCTAGTCCCTGATTTTAGTGGGATTGCTTCAAATTTCTCTCCATTTAGATTGATGTTGGATACCGGTTTGCTGTAAATTGCTTTTACTATGTTTAGAAATGGGCCTCGAATTCCTGATCTTTCCAAGACCTTTAGCATGAAAAGATACCAAATTTTGTCAAATGCTTTCTCAGCGTCTAATGAAATGACCATGTGGTTTTTTTCCTTGAGATTGTTTATGTAGTGGATTACATTGATGAACTTCCTTATATTGAACCATCCCTACATCCCTGGGATGAAGCCTACTTGATTGTGGTGAATGATCGTTTTGATGTGTTCTTGGATTTGGTTGGCAAGAATTTTGTTGAGTATTTTTGCATCGATATTCATAAGAGAGATTGGCCTGAGATTCTATTTCTTTGTCGGGTCTTTGTGTGATTTTGGTATTAGTGTAATTGTGGCTTCATAGAATGAGTTGGGTAGTGTTCCTTCTGTTTCTATTTTGTGGAATAGTTTGAAGAGTATTCTTGTTAGGTCTTCTTTGAAGGTCTGATAGAATTCTGCACTAAAACCATCTGGACCTGTGCTTTTTTGATTGGAAGACGTCCAATGACGGCTTCTATTTCTTCAGGGGTTATAGGACGGTTTAGATGATCTATTTGATCCTGATTTAATTTTGGTATTTGGTATCTGTCAAGGAAACTGTCCATTTCCTCCAGATTTTCTAGTTGTGTTGAATACAGGCTTTTGTAGTAGGATCTGATGATTTTTTGAATTTCCTCAGTTTCTGTTGTTATATCTCCCTTTTTGTTTCTGATTTTGTTAATTTGGATACTGTCTCTGTGCCCTCTGGCTAGTCTGGCTAAGGACTTTTCTATCTTGGTGATTTTCTCAAAGAACTAACTCCTAGTTTTGTTGATTCTTTGAATGGTTTTATTTGTTTCCACTTGATTGATTTCAGCCCTGAGTTTGATGATTTCCTGCCTTCTACTCCTCTAGGGTGTATTTGCTTCTTTTTGTTCCAGCACATTCAGGTGTGCCATTAAGCTGCTAGTGTATGCTGTCTCCCATTTCTTTTTGGCAGCACTCAGGGCTATGAATTTTCCTCTTAGCACCGCTTTCCTTGTGTCCCATAAATTAGGGTATGTTGTGCCTTCATTTTCATTAAATTTTAAAAAGTGTTTGATTTCTTTCTTTATTTCTTCCTTGACCAAGTTATCATTGAGTAGAGCATTGTTCAGCCTCCTTGTGTATGTGGGTTTTCTGTTGTTTTTGTTGCCATTGAAGAACACCCTCATTCCATAGTGATCTGATAGGAGGCATGACATTAATTCGATCTTCTTATATCTGTTGAGGTCTGATTTGTGACCAATTATATGGTCAATTTTGGAGAAGGTACCATGAGGTGCTGAGAAAAAGGTAAATTCATTTGCTCTAGGATGAAATGTTCTATATATATCTGTTATTTTCATTTGGTCCAAGTCTTTAATTAGATTCACTGTGTCATTGTTTATTTTCTGCTTTCCTGAACGTTCCATTTCAGAGAGAGGGGTGTTGAAGTCACCCACTATTATTGTGTGAGGTGGGATGTGTGCTTTGAGCTTTAGTAAAGTTTGTTTTACAAATGAGGGTATTCTTGCATTTGGAGCATAGATATTCAGAACTGAGAGTTCTTCTTGGTGGATTTTTCCTTTGATCAGTATGTAGTGTCCTTCTGTGTCTTTTTTGATGACTTTTGGTTGAAAGTCAATTTTATCTGATAATAGGATGGCCACTCTGGCTCGTTTCCTAGGACCATTTGCTTGTAAAATTGTTTTCCAGTCTTTTACTCTAAGGTAGTGTTTGTCTTTGACACTGAGGTACATTTCCTGCATGCAGCAAAATGCTGGGTCCTGTTTATGTATCCAGTCTCTTAGTCTATATCTTTTTATTGTGGAATTGAAACCATTGATATTAAGAGAGATTAAGGAATAGTGATTATTGCCACCTGCTATTCTTGACGCTATCTTTATGTTTGACTCGTTTTCTACTTTTGGGTTTGATGCA
This sequence comes from Tokudaia tokunoshimensis, assembly GCA_036184795.1. Taxonomy (NCBI): domain Eukaryota; kingdom Metazoa; phylum Chordata; class Mammalia; order Rodentia; family Muridae; genus Tokudaia; species Tokudaia tokunoshimensis. The sequence goes on from BTHU01000013.1 coordinate 46,628,534, forward strand.
AGATGGTTACTATCTCGTTTTTTCCAGGTGTTGTTTCTCTCCTTGTATTAGTGGTTTCCACCTATTATCCTTTGCAGTGCTGGGTTTGTGGGAAGATATTGTGAAAATTTGGTTTTATCATGGAATATCTTGGTCTCACCATCTATGGTGATTGAGAGTTTTGCTGGGTATAGTAGTCTAGGCTGGCCTTTGTGTTCTCTTAGTGTCTGCATGAGATCTGCCCAGCATCTTCTGACTTTCATAGTCTCTGGTGAGACGTCTGATGTGATTCGGATAGGTCTTCCTTTGTATGTTACTTGGCCTTTTTCTCTTACTGCTTTTAATATTCTTTCTTTGTTTAGTACATTTGGTGTTTTGATTATTATGTGATGGAAGGTATTTCTGTTCTGGTCCAGTCTTTTTGGAGTTCTGTGGGCTTCTTGAACATTCATCAGCATCTCTCCCTTTAAGTTAGGGAAGTTTTCCTCCATAATTTTGTTGAAGATGTTTACTGGCCCTTTAAGTTGCAAATCTTCACTCTCATCTATACCTATAATCCTTAGGTTTGGTCTTCTCATTGTGTCCTGGATTTCCTGGATGTTTTGGGTTACACATTTTTTGCATTTTGCGTTTTCTTTGACTGTTGAGTCAATGCTTTCTATGGTATCTTTAGCTCCTGAAATGAAAGAGATGGAAGAAAGCTTCCATCTCTTGTATTCTATTGTTGATGTTTGCATCTATGACTCCTGATTTCTTCCCAAGGTTTTCTATCTCCAAAGTTGTCTCCCTTTGTGATTTCGTTGTTGTTTCTACTTCCTTTTTTAGATCCTGAATGGATTTGCTGAGATCCTTCACTTGTTTGTTTGTATTTCCCTTATTTCTTTAAGGTATTTTTGCATTTCCTCTTTCAGGATTTCTGCCTGTTGACCCAAGTTCTCCAGTATTTCTCAAAGCGATTTTTGTGTTTCCTCCTCATGGGCTTCCATCTGTTGATCCACTGTCTCTTGCATTTCTTTATGCAATTCGCGTGTTTCCTTTGTAATGGCATCTATCCCTTGATTCATTTCTTTAAGCAATTTTTGTGTTGCCTTCCTATGGTCATCCATCTGTTGACCCATATTCTTCTCCATTTCTTTATTCGATTTTTGTGATTCCTTTGAAAGTGCATCTACCCATTGATTCATTTTTTTAAGCGATTTTTGTGTTGTCTCCTTGTGCGCCTCCATCATTTGACCCATGTTCTCTTGCATTTCTCTAAGCGACTTTTGTGTTTCCTTTGTAAGTGCTTCTAACCGTTGATTCATGATCTCCTGTAATTCTTTATGAGATTTAATTCTGTCCTTCTTGAAATCCTGTAATAGCATCATGAGAAGTCATTTTAAATCCAGATCTTGTCTTTTGCGTGTGGTGAGGTATCCAGGACTTGCTGCTGTTGGAGAGTTGGATTCGGATGGTGCCATATTACTTTGATTTCTGTTAGTAACGTTCCTACGTTTGCCTTTTGCCATCTGGTTACCTCTGGTGTTAGTTGGTTATGCTGTCACTGGCTGTTGGTAGGACCTCCTGTGAGCCTGCAAAGCTATTTCTGACCCCCCTGGATTACTGGGTTTCCCCTGGCACCGATTTCTGGGGCCTGCCTTGCTCTAGAGTGACTTTGGAGCCCTGATGTGCCTTGCCCCAAGTGATGTTATATTGGGGAATCCCTGCACATCCAAAGGCTCAGAGTAGTGGATTCCAGGAATAGAGGTCTCCAAAGGAAGGCTGGTAGGCTCCTGCCCTGTGCATGGGTATGTGATCTCTCCCAGAGGGGGTGAGAGGGGTGTCCCTCTGCAGGGCAGAAGTCCCACAGCAGAGCTGGCGCGTCGGTTACTGTAGACCTGCCCAGCACTTGGGAGCAGGGTGCACACAAGCTGCCTGACACCCAAGTGATATTATGCCTGATTGTCCATGCTTCTGGAGGTCCCAATTGCCCTGATTCTGGAGCAAAGATGACGGAGTTCACTCTGCACTCTCTCGTTGCAGATCACTCTGCAGGGGAGATGGCCCACAGCAGAGCTGGTGCCCAGAAGATAGCAGAGCTGTCCCGCTCTTGGGAGCAGATGGAAGTCCAACAGGCTGTGTCCCAAGCGATGTTATATTGGGGAGAACCTGGGTACCTGTTTCCTCAGTGCAGTAAATCCCGGAACAGAGGTTGCCAAAGGGAAGCTGGTAGGCTCCCGCCCAGTGCGGGGGGGGGGTGTCGACAGCTCAGATTTTAAAGCCTGGTGCTACCCTGCCTCAGTTGACATCCTGACACTTGCACAGGTGTTTGACTTATAGCACTTGAAACTCATTTGGCATTTCACTGTCTACAAAACCTTTTCTTTCAGGTTGAAAATCTTGTGCAGTACATAAAAATCTTCTAGTTTTTCACCTTTCACTCTTTGCCTACTTTAATTTTGCATGGGACTCAAGGCTAGAACTTGATGGGAGAATGAGTTGTCACATCACCACTATTATTATATCCTATTGACATAAGTTTTTTTTTTGTTTGTTTGTTTTGCTTTTTGGATTTTTTTTTTTTTTTTAGTTTTGTTTTTTTCAAGACAGGGTTTCTCTGTATAGCTCTGGCTGACCTGGAATTCACTCTGTAGACTAGATTGGCCTTGAACTCAGAAATCCGCCTGCCTCTGCCTCCCAAGTGCTGCGTTTAAAGGTGTGTGCCACCACTGCCTGGCAAGGTTGTTTAATACATATGATAACATGTGAACATAAGTCTCTATATTCATCAAAGTGGACACTCATGCATATTTGACACACAGATGCATGCACATTTCACACACACATGCACACATGAACATTTCACACACACACACACACACACACACAGAGAGAGAGAGAGAGAGAGAGAGAGAGAGATTGTTCCGTGGCTCACCTAGGTACTTGGGTGACAATTTTGAGGATTCTGATACCATAACTGGCAATGAGATATCTGGGTTGTAGGAACAATAGAAATGTAAGAGGGTTGGAAAATAGAAATGAATTCAGGACCAGAGAAATTGTGGGAGAAAGGAAGGAGAAGAGAAAGAAAGAGAAAAGAAGAGGGAAACAACATCAAAAAAAGAGGGAGAAACCCATAAAATGTGAAAAACCCTGCAAAATAATTTACGCTCAAGTTAATTCTCAATTTGTGGATGATTCCCACATTGTAAGCACTTTCACATAAATTATGTATTCTTAACCTATATAAAAACAAACAAACAAAAACAAACAAGCAAACCACATAAAACAGCTATAAATTAGAAAACATTAAGGAAGAACATGTAAGAAACTTTGAAAAAGCAAAGATAGGTGAATTTATACTGAAGTCTCAAAAAAATGAAAACATACTTGTGAGATACCCAAATACATATAGGTTTTGCTCATAGTTTACACTTTAGGATGTAAAGGAAAACAAAAACAAAAACTTAGTATATTCATTGGAGTTTTTAAAAATATACCATAAAGCGGGGAAACAGTAAATTAACCTCTTAGAAGATAAAAAGCAATCATTCTACCAACTATAGGTTGGAATAAGAAAGAGCCTATGTGAAATAAGTTATCTTCCTTTAATTAAGAGTATTTCTAACAAAACTGTTTACATCACCTGTAAAGGCCTGGCCTTTTTAATCAGTCTTGGTTTACATTGTAATTATCTTTAAATATCAATACTTATTTTCTAGGTTTTGGGTATTTTAAATATGCTGTAGTTATTTTCCATATAAAGAAAATTCTGACATAGGGTTGAGGTCTTTTGAATTTCTTCACTTGATGGAACCAGAGTGAAGAGAGTGGAAGTTGTGGCAGTGATTCAGGCACAGGCACTAATATGCCAGCTTTCCATCTGGCAGGTCCATGATGACAATGGGTCTGCTGAAGCAAATGCTCTCCTCACAAGCTATTAATTAGAATTACAATCCTCGTCTCTGAAATGGTCTTTAAAATAAATTGTCAACTGCAAATGGATGAAAATAAATTGTTTGTCTCTCTCTCCTCAAGCTTCTGAAATAAAAAGGCCAAACACAGGCTTGTAAATACCATAATTTTTAAAATGGGAATATGGAACTGCACCTCTCGTTAGATCACAATCTTTCTGTTATTGGAAGACTTTATACCCTCCTCCCTCTTATCAAATTGCTCCAAAAGATTTACATGCTAAAAGAATGTTTTAATATACTTTTACCATTATGCAGCAACTTTCTTCATATGCTTCTGCTGAACAAAGACACTTCCCCAAAGTTTCTTTGATTATATGTATTGCAACACAAAGATCATGTAAGTAATCCTAATGAGTTTATATCCATATAGCTGCATATACTATAAAGATCACCTCAAAAACTCTTGAAACTTTCAGCACATTAGCTAAATATATAAATTAGAAACATTTTTCATAAGATATTTGAGAAAATACTGAGATGTCACACAATTTAAATAAAAATTGTAACAGTCTTTAATGCAAAATAAAGGGATTCATCTATTAATACATTTTGCATCATATGTCTTTTCTATTTTTCTTTGTAAACATTGCCACCCAGCTACTTTAAAACATTTGTATTAATGGTAAATAAAGGAGCTAGGGATCTAAATCAATTATTAAAACTTTTAAAAAACAAACAACAAAAATTGAACCAATATGAAAATAAGGATTGCTTACATGTCCTTTTTAGACCAGTACTAGGGAGGCATAGACAGACTCAATGAGAAAATGATGGCTCTAACTTCAGTGAGAAATAATGCCTCAAAAAAGTAAGATAGAGAACTCCAGACAGAGTCCTATCACATCAACCTATGACCTTCTCACACACACCTGAACCTGCCAACACATACACACACACACATGCACACATATACATACACACACACAATATATATGCACAATATACATACACACAAAACATAACCTGTACCTGAAAACAAACATATACACGTATCACACACATGCCTGTATCAGCAAACACATTCTACTCACACACATGTAATATACAAACGGTGATTTGACAATACTTAGCAAATGATTTAGAAAGAAGATTCCAGGAGTTGAAATTTGGAACTATAAATGCTTTGTGTTATTCTTCCAGTATGCCTGCAATCACATTCATTTATGTATAACAGACATGAGAATACCAAACTAATTTTTCTTAACCTTTATGTATAACTATCATAATACTAAAATTGTGTTATTTTAAATATGATGGATCTGTATCCATATGCTTATGATATATTTAAAATTTTATTTGGGCTGTAATAAAGCAGTAATGAAAATATAAAAGCCTCTATGGTTATAAAGATAAATAAGCTTGCTAATATTTTTTCATGTTCTTTTGTCAATAAGCAGTATACATTTATATATATATATATATATATATATATATATATATATATATATTTGTTCTTAATAAGAAAGAACTAAGCTCAATTTAAAGTATATCTTTTTATTTTTATGTAATCCTCAGATGATGAATAGTTTGGAGATATGTGCTGACTAGGTTTGTGTCAATCAGACCAAGTTTTAGTTATCTGAAAGGAAGGAAACTCAATTGAGAAAATATCTTCACGAAATCACACTGTAAGCTGACAACAGTGATAGGCATTTCCTTAATTAGTGATTGATGAAACAGGGACTGTACTGATGGTCTTGGGATTGTAAAATAGGAGACTAAGTAAAACATAAAGACCAAGCCATGATAATCCACTTTGAGAGAAGTCATTACAAAAATTAAGGAACAGAAAAAAATCTGGGGGCAGAAGCTGATGCAGAGGTCATGGACTATGATACAGGATATGTAAGCCAAATACACCTTTTTATTCCAAATTTGCTTATGGTCATCTTTGTCATCAAAGAAAGAGCAATCATAACAAGGACAAATGCATTTCTCTGTTGGCTGTAGAGCTGAAATGCCTATGTTGATTTCATTATACTCTTTGGAAATCCTATATTTTTTCTTTATGTAAGGTGTAAAGTAAATTTTATAGAATCAATAAATATCAGAATTAAAATTTATATTTTATATGTCAGGTATATGTGACAAATTTTATTTAAAATATATTATCTTTTGCTGAGAAAAGTTATTAAAAAGACTATGTGTAGTATGCAGATTCATTTAGATAAGGCAAAAGATATGTGAACCAAGTCACATTAAGATAAAAATCTTACACACCGCAATGAAGTGAGAAGACAAACATTTTTACAAATTCTTCAAAAACTCTTATTTAAGGAAAAATGCATAGTAAAATATTAGTAAAATGCAAAGAAATTTCACCAAAGAGTTTTATTATATACTAATACTTAAATACCAGTTTCAATTTATACCAAGAATCTGTATCAAATTTAGATACATTCATTATATTAATTTTTATATATTAATTTGTAGCAAATTTAATTAATAGCAAATTTAAAGAAAGCTTAATCTCTGAGAATTTATTTTTTTTTTACTTTTTTATATGTTTTACTATAATAAAATATATTTTTCCCTTTTCACTGAACTTACGTTGGATTCCTCTGAGTATTACAAAAATGGAGCCAATAGTGTTATAGATTATTAAGATTATAATTTTGCCTCCTGTCATTATTTGTTCCATCAGTTACATAAAACAATTACTTAGAGACAATGTTTCAAAAGCCAAAATCTGATTTGATCTACAAAAAATAATGAAACTTTCATAATTAATAACACACTAATTCTCTATTATGAAAAGTTTCACTGAAAAAATTATCGTTCTCTTGCTACTGAAACCTTAAAACAGTTTATCTCCAAAATCCTTCTGAGAAACTTGGGATATAGTTCAGTGTCTTGAGTGTTAAGCAATCATAGTGAAGCCCTAGGCTCTACTTTAAGGAGATAGACTGAATCTTCTGGCACTAGAACAGCTCTGTGTGTTCTGCAAGCTTGGATCAGGATGATTTTCACACTTTGTGATCTGAAGTAAGAGCCACAACTCAAATGCCTGTCTTAGAGCACACAAACTGTCATACTCTTGCCTTTAACTTCAGTCTAAACTAGATAGCAGAGCGACTACAAGACTCTGCTTTCTAAAACATGGATTATTAAAAAACTGGACAGAGGCACAATACAATATTTCAATATAAAAAAATACCACTCCTGGGCATATACCCAGAGACTTTACCCGCATGCAATAAGGACACATGCTCCACTATATTCATAGCAGCCTTATTTATAATAGCCAGAAGCTGGAAAGAACCCAGATGTCCCTCAACGGAGGAATGGATTCAGAAGATGTGGTATATTTACACAATGGAATACTACTCTTCAATTAAAAACAATGAATTCACGAAATTCCTAGGCAAATGGTCAGAACTTGAAAATATCATCCTTAGTGAGGTAACCCAATCACAAAAGAACACACATGGTATGCAGTCACTGATAAGGGGATATTGACCCAGAATCTCGGAATACCCTAGACACAATCCGCATATCAATAGATTTCTAAAAAGATGGAAGGAGAGACCCCTGGTCCTGGAAAGACTGGATGTAGGGGAACACCAGGACAGAGTAACGAGAGGGGGTTGAATGGAGAAAAGAGGGAGGGAAGGGGGCTTATGGGACTTTCGGGGAGGGAGGAAACGGGAAAGGGGAAGTGATTTGGAATGTAAATTAAAAAAATAAAATAAAATAAAATAAAAATAAAAAAAAAGAAAGCATTTAAAAAAAAAAAACTTGGATGTGTATGCTTGCCATTATAAACACCAGTGCCTAGTCACTGGGCCAACATTACCTGATATGGCCAATGAGAAATGACTCTTGACCAGGTCAGGTTGGAGCTATCACAGCAAGACTGGGTCTTTGACAAGTTTATTTCAAGCAAATAGACTTTTGACACACTCATCAGAAATGGAATACAGTGATTGTTGCCAGAATCAATACAAGGGTAGTTGCTAGGATACAGTGACACAATGTTTGCAACCTATAAAGGGTGCACAAGATTAGTCAAGGTTCTATGTTTTACCTACTTCTAGATAATGCAGAGACACACAGGTAGTGTGTATAATTTGACTGCCTGAGGGAGTGCCTTGGTTTCTTGGGAACTGAAAGGCAGCTGTCAGTATCCTAGAAGCCATGGACTCCAACCTAAAAGCCTGTGATGTATAACTATTGAGACAACTAGTACAGGCCAATTCCAAGATTCCCTACATGTCACAATGATCCAAACCAAGATGAAAGTAATATCAAGGACAGTCCCTCTGAAGCAGTTATTCAGTAGATAACATATAAAAACATAGTTTCAGGAAAATTTTATCATCAAAGCAGTTTCCCTTCTAACATTCAGAGGAGGGCACATGGAAAAGAATTCAAAGACTTCTTTCATTGTGAGTGTTCAAAGGATAAGAAAAACACACAGGAAAATTCTCATAAAAATAGTAGAAAACTTTCTTCAAACTATCCTTGTGGATGATCTTCTGGAAATCATTCTTATAAACAAAGAAACAAAAGTGTCAAAATATTAAAACAGTTAGGAAAACAATGGTATTTAACAATGAAATACAATATTTACTCTTAAAGGATAACTTGATGTAAGCACTGAAGGCAGGAAAATAAAAAGTGACCATGAGATTGTGGGGAGGCAAAACAGAGAAGTAGATATCAGGGTAAAATAAACACAAAGTGAGAAATGGGAAAAATTGGAAGATAATTGGGAGGGGTGGAAGATGTGAACACAGATGAAGAGATGGAGTGTTAAATGACAAAAGTTGTTTTAAAAATACTCAAGAAAAATAAATACATATTATTTACCTAAAATTGCATGTAATGCATGTAAGACTTTATATTTATATATCATACATATTTAAATAAATATTTTCCACTCACTTTTTCCAAACTGAAGAGAAATACCCTATCTAATACAACCCATTGCTAGGCATGGGTTGGTCAGGATGCTGATCAGTATCAAAGACTGATAATATGCCTGTAGATGTTGCTCTTGATTGCCTCCTAGAGGTGGATGGTAAACCTCTATTGCTAAAGACACTATCTGAAGGGGTTTTCAGTGCCATAGGAGGAACAACAGTATGAGTCACCCAATACTCCCAGAGCTCCCAGGGACAAAACCATCAACCAGATGGTACACATGGTGTATGTACTCCATGACTCAATACTCCAGATGCATAGGCAGCAGAGGATGGCCTTGTTAGATAATCAAAGGCAGGAGAGGCCCTCGGTCTTGGAAAGGCTTGATGCTGCAGTGTAGGGGAATACCAAGACAGGGAAGTGGGAGAGTGTTGATTGAGGAACAGGCAGAGGGAAGATGACTTATGGGATTTTCTGGGGGGGGAGGGAACCAGGAAAGGGGAAATCATTTGAAATGTAAATAAAGAATATATCCAATAAAAAAAATAAAGACTATCTGCATTAGACCCAGGGACCCAGAGAATTAAAGATCCTTCCTGAGCACTAGCTTTATGGTCCTAGAAAATTCAATTGAGCTTTCTCCAAGAGTAGAAAATAACCAATAGCCCTGAAGAGCATTAATGCCTATAAACTACAATAACACTAATCTTATTTGTTCATTCAGTTATAGCATGAATACCTTGGCTATAATCCACAGATACTTAATTGGACTTAGACCCAAGACCATTCAACAGGAGAGAAACCATGCATGGTATTGGAAACCAAGCCAATTATCTAACCACTGTTTCTCATGTCATGTATCTTAGAGGAAAACTTGTCTGCTCCTTTTCAAAACCAACATAATATATCCTGAATTATTTATCCTTATATCTTCAGATAAGTATAGCTTTCATTTCTGAAACAGAAACTTCTCTTTGTAACAGAGGTAGACAATTACACAAAATTTCAATTAATCAAAAGTACAGATTAAAAGCAATTATGTAGTGCCAAGCCCCAAGTGATCAATTTACAACAAAAATCCTTAACCTAAGGCTCAGAAGATATTACAGAAGAGGGGCAGAAATATCACAAGTGTCAGACTGTTGGGAGAGTAGCACAAAAGTCTTTGTACCCACAGATGTCCATAGATACCAGGAATGTGAAACACACAGGATTGTCTTTCCAATGAGAAAGACAAAGGAAAAAATGTTTTTCCATCCAGAAAGCTGAAAATGGCTAATAATTAACTGGCCAGTGATCTGCTGGACCACACTGTATCATGGTCCTTCAAGCAGGACCAGAGCTGGCCAGTAATCTAAATGTGCCTTACATGCAGCTCCAAAGTCTCTCACAACCAGGATTGGAGGTAGTTACTGCTATGACAGGAAGTGTTTGTGAACCACAAAAGAAGATCAAGGAGTTCGTTCTGATGCAATTGCTCTAGGCAATCTGTACTCAAGCTCAAATTTGGCAACACCAACATCTCTCGTGTAGCAGAACAGGAGGTGGTACCCTGAGCCTAGTTTAAGGCTAGTATTTGTAGAAGCAAGAAGTTATCTAGCCCTGACACAATTATGATTGGGGGGGCATTATGACCTTTAACATAATTGGCTGGTTCTGGGAGTCAAACAATAAACTTAACTTCTGTTTTCCTTCTGATTGTTGGTTATTAGGAAGTGAAGTGCCAGTGGTGGGCTTGTAACATGGAGGTATACATTTGTTGTAGAATAACCTGGAAACTGGTGCTAGGTGCCAGTTTGTTAGTTAACTCAAGTTCAACCTTAGGTCATTTTCTCTATAACAGTGTCTGAACCCAAAAGATCTAGTCTTTCACTAATAGCACAAATGAATTTTGATATAATTATGTTTTCTTATGTGTCAAGGTTTGTATTACACCAAGAAACTTTTTTTACTTCCCCAAAATGTATTGGGTTTAATTATGTTAAGAATAGATCTCTTGGAATTAGACTCTTCAGAATTCTTTATTCAAGTTGATGGCGTCAGTCAGTTTTGTTACTCTATGCTTCTCTAAACATGCTGGATTATTTAGAATAAATGGAGAGTATTAGATTCCTAGTATGAGGTAATAGAATGCAGTAAAACAAAACAGGAAAATCTAAAATCACAGTGCTTTCCACAAGAAAATTTCTCACTAAAACTGAACTTTGGATAAAAGCAATAATGGAAAATCTTTTATAGTCCAGTTCCTTATTGTCCCTGTGTATAATAAGCAAAATCATATGAACAGAAATTACGAACTCTAAGTGATAAAAATCTTCTGAGTTAAAGATATTTTCTGGAATGTGAACCAATTGGGATTGTAGAAAAGATAAGATTAGTTGCATCAGAAGTGATCATAAAATTATCTAAGACCAAAACTATATACAGGATTTACAGGGCACTACCTGTCAATCGTGCTGACATAAAATAAAAGGGATTGTGGGGTGGATTACAAAAAATTACAGATCACCTGAATTTAGTATATATATACTACATATATATACTATATGTATATATATGTATATATACATCTGCATGCATACCAGTTTATCTAACCTAGGTAATCATAAAAAATATGTGTTCATGATGATATGTATTTATAACATCATTATTTATAAGAGCAAGTGGAAACAAATTTGCCATTACTTTACAAATGAATAATTAATGTGCAGGATATATTCAAACAACTTCTGTCAGTAACAAAGATTTTTAAAAAAGTTTAATATTTTATATTATGAAAAGCATTACAATAAGTAAAAGATAATGGTTTTGTATTATGATGGTTAGGCACAAAGAAATCTGTGAAAATAACAATTTACTAATTTCTTAGGAGTAAATATGGGAAACTTATGAACTCTAAAATGATGCCAGATATGGTTGGTTTTAAATACTACTCAAAAAGCAAACCATGGTGATAGTTAAAATCTATATATGTATCATATATATATATATATATATATATATATATATATATATATGTATAACTAAGTATGATTAAATTAAGTTTCTAATATAATAAAATGGTTTAGGTTTTCTATGTGGCTAAAACATACAAACAAAAACAATTCCACAATTAGAAGTCAGAAAAAAAGAAACACTGTAAAACAGAAGGAGGAAAGAAAAGATGTGGTAGGTATTAGTTAAATGATAGAGAGCTTTTCCTGAAAACATGGGATGCAAGACGTGATCCCCATATACAAAGAGACAAACAAACAACATCAAAAAGCTGTAGCATAGCATACTTTAACCATATATGACAATAATAATAAAAGAAAATGAGACTATCAACTTGAGGGGAGGATATGTAATATGTAAGAGGGAGGATAACTAGGAAGTAGTGGATGGAAAAACAGAAAAGGACTAGGTTGTAATTTTGTTCACATTAAAATAATAAAAAATTATACATGAAAATTATTTAAAATAAAAATCTAAGTAAAAAACACAAAAGTAACATATGTGCAAATTGTGGACTTTATTAAAATGTATTAAAATAATCATTTAATACTTATAAGATCCTTGAATCTATAAACTAAATCTTCAAAATATCACTTTATACCGTATGAGCAAAGAAAATAGATCTGGACTGATATTATGGCAAAAAATCTTTAATATATTGTATAGAGATATATAGAATGGCAATGGAGATTTTATACAAAAATTTAGAGAGCAAAATTAAAAGCAAAAGCCAAAACATAATGACTATATACCAGTTTATCTAACCGAGGTAATCATAAAAAATATGTGTACATGATGATATATCTTGTTTATAACATCATTATTTATAAGAGCAAGTGGAAACAAATTTGCCTTTACTTTACAAATGAATAATTAATGTGCAGGATATATTCAAACAACTTCTGTCAGTAACAAAGATTTTTAAAAAAGTTTAATATTATGAAAAGCATTACAATAAGTGAAAGATAATAGTTTTGTATTATGATGGTTAGGCACAAAGAAATCTGTGAAAATAACAATTTGCTAATTACTTAGGAGTAAATATGCAAAACTTATGAACTCTAAAATGATGTCAGATATGGTTGGCATTAAATACTACTCAAAAAGCAAAGCATGGTGATAGTTAAAATCTATATATGTATCTTATCTGAATTGTTTGTTAGCATTAGGTGAATTTTATATTATGCAAATTGTAACTGAATAATGCTGTTAAAATTATTTAACTTTCTGTGCTTTATGGTTATAGATTTACAAAGTGAATAACCTAAAATGGGGAAATGCTAACTGACAACATTATAAGTGTCTTTTAAAGAATATGATATTTTATTTTCTCAGGTTGTCAAGGGGGAGTTTACAAACATAATACAGAAAAGCTTGCTTCCCCAAAAGGAAATATTAATATCGCAAAAAACTCCACTATGTGGACTTCTTACTACTCTTTCATTCCCAGGCGTCAAATTTAATAAACCAAAATTTTCAAATAAAATAGAAAACTCCAAATCCCAATCCTCAAAAGTTTACTTTTCCTTACATTCATTTTCTACTTTCAAAATTCCCCAAGTGTCCTTCAAGTATAATAAGAATAAACACAACTGTCAGCAAAAGAATATTTTAAGGACTTAGGATGCTGAGTTTAAAATTTACAAGCATTCTTTATAAATTAGATTCATACAGGCATAGTGAGATATTCTACCCTGTATTTATCTTTATTTGATTTATTTGTATGTAGTTTGTAACTATTGTATTAGAGTAGAAAAAAAATTACTTTTTTTTTTAAATTTTGGAAGTTTACTGACTTAGATAATTGTATGCATAGCAGAATCTGAGTATCCTTTTTAACAGGTAATATCCCTAATCATGATTTGCAATATTTGTCTTAGTTCAACTGACCTAAATGTTTTTATTCTAAGTCAAAATAATTGGCCAATTGGGTAAGCAATTTTCTTAGAATTAAGCTTTATCTCAATAAACATAAGAATGCTTCTAAATGTAAACTAATATTAAAATTGGATTTTGCTTTTTAAAATTGCATTAAATCATGAAGTGATGATTAAACAAGACGAAGCTGAAATTTTTACCTTAATACATAGTATAATCACAGGTGTTCAAAAGTATTAAGCTTTATTTGCTTTTTTTTCCCCAAAAAAACTTAATTATAGCTTGAAAAAGAATACACACTGTAAATTGATTTTATAACTTCTTTTATTTTTGAGATTATAATTACATCATTTCCTCATCCCATTCCTCCATCTAGGCCCTTTTACATATTAGTCATTTTTCTCATTCAAAATCATGTTTTATTTTTTATTAGCTGCATATGTACATATGTAAAAGCCTATATATTCAGAAATATATCCTGGCCTGTACAAATAACTTTGATTTGCTAGACATAATTGTTGTCTTGGAAGTTTGCTGCCTTTATCTGCTAACCTAGACAGAGTCCTGTCCTCTTCTGGCCTCCATAGAATCTAATCTAAACCTAGAATATTTTCAGCCTCAGAGACTTGTGGCTGAATAAGTTCTTTCTAGCTCTTTCTTGACTCTGGCTGGCCTGTTCAACTCAGCTGTTCTAGCTCAAACTCCTCTCCAAGCTGATTCATATAATTAGGCTCCTCTCAACTTCTCACTGAATTGTTCTGCTTGGCCTCATATAAACTCTGGAAATTTGTTCAAATCTGGCTCCTGATACTCTGGCTTCTTTTGCCTCTGCTGACATATACTGAACTGTGTTGTGAACTCATAAGCAAACTCAATTTCAGTGCTCTTCACTCACTGCACTGACTCCCAACTGACTGCCCCCACGCAACTCCACTCAACTAAGCTAACTGAACTACCTCTCTCTCTCTCAAATAGATTTTCTAAGAATCTGGCATATCCTAAATATGCTTTATTCTATCGATTCTTTCTCTGATTCATCACTCTGTTTGCCCCCTAATTACAGATCATTGTCTAGACTTAAATGTGTGCCTGCATTCTATCTGATCACACATGTAGAATAGTTTTAGATGAAATAGACTATTTCTCCCACTCTCGGTCTCATTTAGTTGCCCAAAGGCTAGTGGATCCATGGACCATGGAGGAGATCCTCCAATCTCCATCTAATTAAACTAGAACAATCTCTGACTCTCTGACTACATTATAGATAATTGTCCTTAATATATATATTCCCTACCCTTTGTGAATAATACTTCTGTCTGCAACTGATGGAGATCTATACATAAAACTGCAACCAAGGAAAATGTAGCAGTGTGGAGCCCACTCTTATACCTACATCTAAAAATGACTCACTTTCCTTACAGAGACTTAGGGAGCATTGCAGACAAGTGGGCAGAAAGATTCTGAGAGTCAGAGGATCATGGAATTTGATGTGATATATTTTTTCTCCTACTAATGTCAGAAGTTACATCCAGAGAATCCCACCAACATGATTGACTGAAAATGAGCTAGCAAGACCAATCACAGGCATGTTAAAGTACATAGGGGAAAGCCTATGAGGTATCAGTTCTGAAGATGTGTTTGTGGTTCCTCGTGTTATAATATGAAAGAGAAGAAGACCTATTCATTATATCATGAATCCATCATCGGTGTTGAGGCAGCTTTAGTGCAAGGTCTTTTCAGATCCTATCTTTGAACATCATCTGTGTAGTGAGGAGGGCTCAGAAAGGAAAATGAAAGTTGAAAGTAATGAAAATCTGTGATTTCCTTAATGTAGTTTGACAACATGACCATTTAACAGAACATAGCCCAAGTCTGTTCTTTTTTTTTTTTTTTGTTATTGCTGGTTTAGTTATTGTTTGTTGTTTGCTCAGTTTTGTTGTTGTTGCTGTTTGTTTTGTGAAATAGAGTTTTTATGTGTAGCCCTGGCTGTCTCGAATCTCATTTTGTAGATCAGGTGTGTCTCAAACTTAAGAGATCTACTTGCTTAGACTTCCCGAAGCACTGGGATTAAAGGAGTGCACCATCATTCTCCAGTGTATGTTCACAGGTTTTGACAATATTTCCATTACCAGGTATAAATTCTGTTATGTTGTGTTACAGTCCTCAAATTCAATAATAAAGTTAGTTAATTGCCATAATAAACTGTCCTACCATTATTGCACCAATGTGCACATTGTGTACATCTTGCTTGGTAGGTTCGATTTATAGTAGAAGAAAGAAAAAAGAAAAACACACAAATATTATTATCCATTCTTCCTTGGACAAGGAACTTCCCTCTGTGCCCATCATATCTTGAAACAACTCTTCATGAAGCTACATGCAAAGGTTTCTTAAGAGATAATGAAGGTATAAGATATGGATTTCATCTTTCACACACATAGGCTTACTATTCAAAATAATTTTTCCTAACACTTAATATTTCCAGACTTTTGTACTTTCTGTATCCTAAGTCATGATGTAAATCAAGGATATCAGTAAATAGTCTAAGTTATATAGACCTGTTCTTCTTGGTAAATACAGATTCATGTTATCTTAATTTTGTCTCAAAATGTTAAATTACCTATATATGAACTATTTTTTATAGGATTAACTAGTGCAACTGAAGATATGCAGCTAATGCAAGTTAGTTTCCATACAAAATTCTAAACATGAATGATTGGAAAGAAAATCTTCAGATTCTAATTCTCTTTTGGCCATCTTCTTGGCCTTTGGGAGACTAATACCTGATCATTAAGCTAGCAAGTTTTCCTGATGTTGCACTTGTATTACAAGAAAATTCTTTATTGTTAGCAAAAAAAAAAAAAGAAATATAGTAACAATTTAAAATATACTGAGAAAAAATAGAAAGTTTTGCAAGCATTATATTTGCATTTGATTTTGAAAATTGATTTAATACTGTCCAGAATGTATTATAGATTGAAAGGCAATCCTTAATACCACAGTATTAAAATATGAGACATTCAAGATATGATTAGGCAACCGACTTCTCTTTTGAGTGGGATTCCCAATCTTACAAATGGCTAGATGTCCTTTTGCCACTCTAATTTTTGCCTGTGTAGGCTCAGTAACAAAGCATCCTCCAGAAGATAGTTTACTGACTACTGGATGGATCCCTGGCAGTACAGAGGCCTTGGAATTCCACGTGTCATGATGGTCGGAAATAAAATCCTATGTTTACAAAACACTCAATCTTAGGTAGTCTTGATTAATTTTCTCATTGTCCTGATAAAACATCTTTTTAAAGAGCAATTTAAGATAGAAAGGCAGATGGGTTAGGAGATTTTTGGGGAGGGGTGGACCAGGAAAGGGGACAACATTTGAAATGAAAAATAAAGAATATATCTAATTAAAAAATGATAGAAAGTATTTACCTTAGATTGTAGTGTAAGGCAATGGGGTCCACCAAGATGAGGGTACTGGAAGAGGAACAGAGGCAGTTGTCAACATTCCATCTACACTGAGAAAGCTGAGAGTGAACGGGAAGTGACACCAAGCTATGAAAACCCCAAGTCCTTTCTCTGTAACATGCTCCAACCCTTAAGCATTCGACAATCATGGGAATATTTGCCATAACTCTACTGTTTAGTTTGGGTTTTATTGCTTTGAAGAGACACCATGACCAAGAAAATTCTTATAAAGGTAAATATTTAATTGGGGCTGGCTTAGAGTTTCAAAGATTCAGTCCATTATTGTCATGACAGAAATTATGGCAATGTGAAGGCAGTGTGTATAAATATATAAATATTTATACACAAATATACAAGTATGTAAATGTAATTTGCTGAGTTTCCCCCCATTGGTCTATGCTTCTCAACTTGGTGTAGTCATTGTTCAGATCTAGTTCGGGCATACATATTATTGATATTTTATGGGCATAGATTCTCTGTTATATCTAAAAGAAAAACTTACAGGAAATTTCCAGATCATTTGGGAGTTTTTATTTTTCTCCTCAATCTATTATGTTATCCACAGAACCCTGGAGGTATGGGAGATAATTTTGTCACCACTGTAATAGTTATCATCTGAAAGTTGGTCAAGTTTTCTGTGTCTGTGAAAGTTCCAAACTGTTTTTATTATTACAATTCTGAATATATTTTAAAATGTAGAATATTACAAATCCCTCTGAAAATAAAATATCTAGGAATACCCATAGCAAAGGATGTGAAAGACCTCTACAATAAAAACAAATATTTCAGAAAACAAACTTAGGGAAGCTTTTAGAGATGAGAAGATCTCCCATTCTCAAGGATCAGAATTTAATACTGTGAAAATGATCATTATATGAAAGGCAATAACAAAATTAATACTGTGATAATAACAAAAGGAGATAAAAGGTATAAAAATTGGAAAGGAAGAAGACAAAATATCACTATTTGCAGATGATATGATTTTATACTTAAGGGACCCCAAAAATTCAGGGAAATCCTAAAGCTGATAAACAGCTGCAGCAAAGTTGATGGATATAGAATTAACTTGAACAAATCAGTAGCCTTCCTCTACTCAAAGAAAAGCAAGCTGAGAAAACAATTAGGGAAATGATACCCTTCACAATAGCAGCAAATAATATTGCATGCTTTGGTGTGACTGAATGTCACAAGTGAAAGATCTGTATGACAAGAACTTTAAGCCTCTGAAGAAAGAAATAGAAGATCTCAGAAGATGGAAAGAACTCCAATGCTCACGGATTGGCAGGATTAATACAGTAAAAATAGCCATCTTGCCAAAAGCAATCTATAGATTCAGTGCAATCCCCATCAAAATTCCAAATCAATTCTTCATAGAGCTAGAAAAAGCAATCTGCAAATTCATTTGGAATAACAAAAATCCCAGGATAGCGAAAAGTCTTCTCCACAATAAAAGATCTCCTGAGGAGTTACCATCCCTTACCTCAAGATCTACCACAGAGCAATAGTGATAAAAACTGTATGGTATTGGTACAAAGATAGGCAGGAAGGTCAATGGAATAGAATTAAAGACCCAGAAATGAACCCACACACCTATGGTCACTTCATATTGGACAAAGGAGCTAAAATCATCCAGTGGAAGAAAGGTAGCATTTTTTAACAAATGGTGCTGGATCAACTGGAAGTCAACATATAGAAAAATGCAAATTGACCCATTCTTATCACCTTGTACAAAGTTCAAGTCCAAGTGGATTAAACATTTTCACATACAACCAGATACACTGAAGCTTATCGAGGAGAAACTGGGGGAAGAGTCTTGAACACGTGGGCACAGTTGAAAATTTCCTGAATAGAACATCAATGACTTATTCTCTAAAAACAAGAATCGACAAATGGGATCTCATAAAACTGCAAAATTTCTGTAAGACCAAGGACACTGTCAATGGGAGAAAATGGCAACCAATCGATTGGGAAAAGATCTTTACCAATCCTACATCTAATAGAGGGCTAATATCCAATGTATACAAATAACTCAAGAAGTTAGACTCCAGAGAGTCAAATAACCCTATTAAAAATGGGGTATAGAGCTAAACAGAGAATTCTCAACTGAAGAAACTCGAATGGCTCTGAAACACCTAAAGAAATGTTCAAGATCCTTAGTTATCAGGGAAATGCAAATCAAAAATCCCTGAGATTCCACCTCACACCAGTCAGAATGTCTAAGATGAAAAACTCAGGGGTAGTGGATGCTTTAGAGGATGTAGAGAAAGAGGAACACTTCTCCATTGCTGGTGAGATAGCAAGCTGGTAAAACCACTCTGGAAATCAGTTTGGCAGTTCCTCAGAAAAATGGAGGACTTGGAGTGAAGACTGGAAGAGCTGAAGGGGTTTGAAGCCCCATGGGAAGAACGAAGATACTGGCCAATCAGATGCCCGAGGGCTCCCAGAGACTAAGCCATCAGCCAAGGGGTACACATGGTTCCAGTCAAGAGTAACAGAGGAATGCCTTGTCAGGCATCAGTGGAAGGAGAGATCCTTGGTCCTATGAAGGCTGGATAGATGCCCCAGCATGGAGAAATCGAGGCCGGGGGGTGGTAGGTGGGAGTGGACTGGGTGGAGGGACATATTCTTGGAGGCAGGGGGTGGGAGGATGGGTTGGGGGTTTTCTAGTAAGAGTTAAACCGGGAAAGGGTGTAACATTTGAAATGTAAATGAAGAATATATTCAATAAAAAATTTTAAAAACACAACAACAACAAAACAAGGTGAAAAACTTGCTACTTTTCCAACTGTTTTTAAGCATTATGTATTCTAGTTTTCGTTCACTATTATCTTGCATAAATGTTCTTGATAAAAGTAACAAATGTGATGATTACATCCACAATTATTAGTGATAATTATCTAGTTCTAGGAAATATTTAAGTTTATAAAGCAGTAAGTCATTTCACACCCTCATGTTTTCTGATTAGTTCCATTTCAATTAAGTTAATTATTTGAAGAACAACTGAGTTAATTACTTATCAAACATCACAAGTACTGAACATTCAGAATCAGTATCTTTGAGTTTACCTTCACTTGTATTAAGAATTAGAACTTTACAGTAAACTTTTATATCTCGATCCTATAAAATATATGAATCAGACATTCTTTCACTGAGATATGTCAACTTTCTTTGAATAGCCATATGATGTTTTATTTTATAAGCCAATTGAGGGAATAGATTTTATCATTCTCATTTTTAATGTAAACACAGTATTCAGACTCTGTAACACATGTGCATAAAATATATTTTAAATTAGTTTGGATAATTCACTATGAAATGAATAATAGTCTTGAGAGTTTGACCTTAAGTATAAACCTCTGAACCAGAAATGAACAGACCTGGTAATTAGAAATATTAGAATTCTCAAATAGGTTAGTCCTTTGGAGCATATCATGGATTCAAGAGACCCTGGTGACAGTGAAATTCACAGTGTCAATGGTGAATTTGGTCTACATGAACAGAATGTTCAAAATTTTGTAGGTTCAAAGTATAAAAAGGTGAGTGACGGGAGAAAAATGAGACTTAATGTTTGCCACTAAAATTTAGTGGAGGTAATACAGGATTAAACTTCATAATAGAGGTATCAGTCAGTAAGCAAAGAGATGTAAGGCAAACTGACATTTTCACAGTCCTTAAGCTTTCCTAGAGGAAGATGGGAGAATGGATCAATTGGGTGGGTTATGGCACTCTAAGAGTAAGAAATTTAATTTATATTCCCTCTTGCTTAATTAAAGTATTTTCAATAAATACGGCTTAGACTCAATCATAGTAGGAATGAGCAACCTGAATGTCTTTAGAGGTGACAGACAAGATTATTCACCCGAAACAGGAATCAACACTTGCCTTCTGGAGGAATCGAGATAGACTCCTGAAGCTGAGGGATGGCTAGACAGTGGATTGTACAGTAAAAGTCTCATCAGACACAGAGCTCGCAGAAAAATTGTTCATTTAATTCTTTCAAACACTCTTTTAAGAATACACCAGGCTTATCCTTGTAATTCTTTAAACTGCCAGCTGGGATATGGGAAGTGATTTCTAAAAGTTGATTTGTGTTAACTTGAATAGGAAGTAGACATTGTTGAAGATTAGCTTGTAAGAATATCTTCCTTTTTATTATTATTCCTTTTAATGCATGTTCTTTCACATTTTATTAAACATGAGCCTGCAGTAAAATACCTTTTGATCGTTACTTTTGATTTTGAACACATCAGCATTGTTCATCTTTCCCTTAAGATTCCAGTCAGAGTCTTTCTAACATGCAGACAAAGTGAAATTGACATTGAAGACAAAGAATATGTCTTATCTCATTTGCATGCAGTATTCCTGTACTTAACATCAAAAGGGAATGGATATGAATTCCATTCCTTACCCTTTCTATAGAACACAAATAACAACTTCTGGAGGCTCTTGTACTACAAACAGTAAAGAAGATTTTTCTGTATATTTTTACTAGTTTACTTAAATAAAATTAGAGGACATCTTATCAAATTACCATAATTTATTTGAATTATTTATACTGCTAGAATTGAACTTAGTACTTTGAATTTAAGAGACAATAGTCTCTCAGCTATAACTCCAGATTAAAACTGCTAATTATTATTATTTTTGACATGTTTTTACTACCTTTTCATGCTCTTTTAATTAACCAAAATATTTATTTACTTTTCATCCTATAAGGATTCCCTTCTTCTTCGCTCAGTCACTCGCTCTCAACTCTTCTCCCCTCTCCCAAACACCACTTCTGCCTTTTTTCTTAGAATAGGGAAGGTCTCCCATGAATATGAACCAGTCTTCTGTGATCAGGCTGCAGTAAGACTAGGCATGTCTTCTGTTGAGGCTAGACAAAGGGAAAAAGAATCCAAATGCAGGGAATGTAGCCATGGGCTCTGTTGATCCTGCTTTAGGAGTCCCACATGAAGCTGCACAACTGTTACATACATGCAGGAGCCATAGTTATGCTCTGTGTTTGACAGATCAGCCTCTATGAGCTCCTATGGTCCCAGGTTAAATTTTTCTATACAATTTCTTGTGGTACCCTTGACCTCTCTGACTCTTTAGATATTTCCTCTCCTTCTTTCCCAGGATTCCCCAAACTGTACTTAATATTTGGCTGTGTGTTTCTGCATGTTAGCCTCAGTTGCTGGGTGAAGCTTCTCTCATGACAGATATGCTAGGCCTCTGTCTGAAAGTATATCAGAATATTATTAATAGTATCAGGGGTGGACGCTCTCTCTCATGGATTTGAACTCAAACAAGTTCTGACACTGGTTGGCCCCTACCTTAAATTCTGTACCATTATTTATCCCTTTGTATCTTACAGGTAGGACAAATTGTGGGTCAATGTTTTCGGGGTCAGTTGGTGTCCCAATCCCTCCATTTGAAATCTTGTGTGGTTATAAGAAATAGCCAGTACAGTTTCCATAGCCCCCATTTCTAGGAGTCTTAACTAGGGTCATCATTATAGATTCCTGGGAGATTCCATTTTTCTGGGCTTCTAGCTTGTCCCAGAGATGCTCCTCCCCAATCTAGTTGTCTTTACATGTATTCTCTCCTTCTGTCCTCCCTCACCTCAAACTTCCTGTTCCCACCTCACTGCCCAATACTCTCCCTCCTTTCACCCTAATTTCTAATCTGTTTTCTCATCTCAATGAGATTGAAGCATTCCCCCCTGGTGTACTCTTTGTTACTTAATGTCTTTGGGCTTACAGTTTGCAGCATAGTTATCTTGTAAATTTTGAAAACTATCTACTTATAAGGGAGTACATACCATGTTTGTCTTTCCAGGACCAGGTTACAGCATTCAAGATGATCATTTCTAGTAACATACATTTGCCCGAAAGATTCCTGAGGTCATTGCTTTTAATGGCTAAGTGAGAATATACAATTAATAAAATCAGATCTTTGATTTCAAGCTGTAATATAGAACAGTAGTAATAAAGACTGTTTAGTATTGACATAAAAACAGACAGATTGACCAATGGAATGAAGTCAAAGACCCAAAAATAAATCCATATATTTATAAACACTCCATTTTTTCACAAAGAAGCCAAAATTGTATGACAGAAAGATGTAAGAAAGCATCTTCAACGAACGGTGCTTGTCTAACTGGATGTCTGTTTGTACAAGAATACAAATAGATACATATTTATTCCCCTGCCCAAAACTAACTTTCAAGTGGATCAGAGACCTCAACATTAAACTGGTTACATTAAAACTGACAGAAGAGACAGTGGGAGAGAGCCTTGAATACATTGGAGACAACAGAGGAGACAATATTCTGAACAGAATGCCAACAATTCAGGCAAAAGATCAACAATTAATAAATGGTATCTTATGAAATAGAAAAGCTTCTATAAGGCAAAAGACACCATTAATAGAACGAAACAGCAGCCTACAAAATGGGAAAATATATTCTCCAACCCTACCTCCCAATCCAACAGAGGGCTAATATCCAATTATGTAAATAACTCGAGAAACTAGACATCAACAGTCCAAATAATCCAATGAAAAATGGGCTATAGATCTAAACAAAGAATTCTTGACAGAGGAATCTCTAATGAGTGAAAAACCCTTAAAGGAATGTTCAGAAAATTTAGTCTTTTTCAGGGGAATACAAATCAAAAGAATTCTGAGATTCCATCTTACACCCAAGAGAGTGACTGAGATCAAAAACTCATAAAACTGCTGAAACTGGCAAGGATGTGTTACAAGGGAACACTCCTCCATTGCTGGTGGATGTATAAACTTGGAAGTCAATTTGGCAGTTTCTCAGAAAATTGGGAATAGTTAAATTTCAAGGCACAGCTATACTATTTCTGGGCATATCAAAAAGGAATCTCTACCATACCACAAAGATAAATAACAGCTTTATCTGTCATAGCTAGAAACTGGAAACAATATAGATGTCCTAAAACACATAATGTATAAAGAAAATGTGATACATTTACACAATGGAGTATTAATTTTAATTTTTAAATATATATATATATATGGTTACATGCTTGAAAGTTTTACAAATATGTATGTATGTGTTTTCTGTATGCCTGGGACATAAAGAGACCATAGGAAGTGGTTGAACCATTTGGACCTGAAATTACAGACAGTTGTGAACTGCCATATGGGTAGAAGGAACTGAACCCATATCTTCTGCAAGAGCAGCATGTACTCTACAATACAGCACATCTTCCCAGGCTCCTGGTTTTAAATAAATTATTTATATTATGAAAATTATAATGGCTGCATTGCTAGGAACAAGGATAACAGAGTAATGGCACAGATGAAGTTCATTTATAGTTTCATTTTAATACTAACTCAAATTAATTTGTAATCCAAGAGGTCAATGTGGATTTGTTTTCTGTATTAAACTAGGAAAAATAAAACCCACAGTATAAAGGTATTAGATATTCTTAAGCTTAGTGCATTGATTTAGCATGTCAAAACTTAAATATATGAAATCTTGGCAACATAAAGAAAGGTTACCCAAGTCAGCCAGAGGTCAGAAAGGGAGTGAAGGAGAAACAGAGGGGGTATGGAGAGAGAGAGAGAGGAGAGAAGAGAGGGGGCAGAAAGAGATAAATTGTTTCCTAAGACATAACGTACAGAATTAATAAGGAATCTGTCATTTAAACTGGGCTCTAAAAATATGTTAGCTATGTGATAAATATGTGGGAAGGTGTTAAATATGCCTATAACTGCTGGCAAGAAGTGCCTTTCTTAAGACAGCCTCCATGCCAAAAGTCTATTTAAAATTATCTAGTGGTTAATTTGCTTTGTTATGGTTTGGAAAATTTATAGGTTTTTAATGTGAATTTTTGTTTTTATTATTATTATTATTATTAAAATTTTTTTTTTACAGTCCAGTCATTATCCACCTCCTGGTCCATCCTTCAACAGTTCTTCATCCCATTTCTTCTCCCCTGTCTCCAAGAGGATGTCCCCAGGCCCCTCCCACACCACACTAGACCTCCCACTTCCTGGGGCCTCAAGTCTCTCCAGTATTAGGTACATCTTTTCCCACTGAGGCTAGACCCAACAGTTCTCTATTGTATGTGTGTTGGGGGCCTCGTATCAACTGGTGTATGCTGCCTGGTTGATGGTTCAGTGTCTTAGAGATCTTGGGAAATTATTTTTTAATATTGATAATATAATTGACTTTAAGTTTTTGGGTTCTTCCCACATAATAATCACATAGCTCATATATTTTTAGAGCCCAGTTTAAATGACAGATTTCCTATTAATTTTGCACATTATGTCTTAGGAAACAATTTATCTCTCTCTGGCCCCTCTCCTCTCTCCTCTCTCCCCCCCCCAACCTCTGTTTATCCTTCACTCCCTTTCTCACCTCTGGTTGACTTGGGTAACCTTTCTTTATGTTGCCAAGATTTCACATATTCAAGTTTCAAAGAAATTGAAACAAAAACATAGAAGACATGAGAAAAAAGTTACTTAATGTAAAATTGACATTCATTTTTTTAAAGATCCTGACAAAGTTCTGTGTCAATAGTTGAGGGATTATTTTATTTTAAAGTATGAATATTGAAACAATTCTAAAATGCTTTTCTGTAAATATCTTCTGTTCATATACAATAAGTGAATTATACTTTTAGTATGGACATTATATGTAGTAGTTTCCATTTTTTGGTTTTATAATCATTGGAAGCAGGGCAGCCAAGAGATCTCACTACAGAATATAAATTTATGATCATGGGCATCTGAATTCAATCCTTTTCCCAGTGACAGATCTTGACAATTTTCTAAACTTTAATCATCCCATTTTTCTCATATATAAAGAATAAATACAACAATTCCAGTAAAGTGGTGTATTAGTCAGGGTTCTCTAGAGTCCCAGAATGTATGTGTAATCTCTATATAGTTAGGGAATTAGTCGATGACTTACAGTTTGTAGTCCAACTCCCCAACAATGATTAGCAGTAGCTGTGGATGGAAGTCCAACGATCTAGCAATTTTTCAGTCCCATGAGGTAAGCAGGCCAGGAAGAGTCAGAGAATCTTCTTCCAATGTCCTTATATAGGTCTCTAGCAGAGGGTGTGGCCCAGATTAAAGGCGTGTGCCACCGTGCCTTTAATCCCAGATGACCTTGAACTTGGAGATCTCCTTGTCTTAATCTTCTAGAATTCATAGCCACTATGCTTCAAGATCTCCATGCCAAGATCTAGGTCAGAAACTTGTATCTCTGAACCTCCAGATTAGGATCATAGGTGAGCCTTACAATTCTTGATTAGTTCATTCCAGATTTAGTTAAGTTGACAAACAGGAATAGCCACTACAAGTGGTTAATCATTTCCCATGACATATTTAGCACTGATAAAGAGTCATTTCACATTTAACATCTTAGTTTTCATGATGGTTTGGTGTACACTGATATGTGACTGTGGTGTGTAGCAAAAGAATAAGATGAGTCAACAGCTCCCAGGGACACATCTTTTATTTTTTACTTCCTTTACTTTTATTTCAGGCTCTTTAAGATGGAGTTTTATGTAGCATTGCCTCAACCAACATTCAGATAATTATGGAACTTAGGACAATTTGAACTTCTAATCTCCTGACACCTATTTTATATTCTGAGATCACAGGTGTATTTCATTTGGCCCAGATTAAAGAAATTCAATAAAGAAATTAGGTTCAAGGAATTAAATAGTTTCTTAAAAGGTTATTAGGCATATATTAATGTTTTATCTAGTCAAAGGACAACAGAAAAGTGTCCTTCAAACCTTTGTCAGTTTTTATTATGAAAAAATATATAATGCTGTTTATTAAAATATGGGGTGAACTATGAGGTAAACATTTGACACAAAATAGGACTTTTGTTTCGATTTAAAATAACGTCAGCATAGTTAATTTTAAATGTGTTTCTATTAATAATATTGAGGCCAAAATAAGTTTTAATAGTCACCTTTTCTTGATTCTACTTTAATTAAAACATATTAAGAGATAAAGGTGGTCAAGCAATATTTTCAAATTAAGAGTTAATACAAACAATGATTTTATAGTTTTGGTATTACTGCAAATCAACTGAAAAGTAATGACATCACATTAATACTTGTATCAACTGTTCTGTGTCATTGAATTCCCATTCCATTGAATAGTTGTCCTATGGGTCTGTTTATAAATATGCCTTTAAATTCACAGATTTCTTTTGATAACAGAGATTTTTTTTGGCAATAATTTACACCTCTTTAGAGATTCAGCTGCCTAATTGACTCATGAGGAAGATGTAAGGTCTCAAGACCTAGTTGTCATGAAGAACATTTTTGAAGGCCCATTTTGAACACCACATTTGGGAAGCGGCCATGACAGCCCCCCTCCATGAATTCACTCCATTGATTTTTCCTTCACTTCTACTGTGTTAATTCTGAGTGTTCTTCAGTATTGACATTCAGCATTCTAAATTACTTGCTTTGCTTCCTGAAAAATACAAGTTAGGAAAATAGAAACAATGAAGATAATAATAACACTATTCTACATATTGTACTCAACTTACAGTATCACCATACTGTATACTGATGATTGATCTATTGCAAGATTCATATATCTTAATTAAAAGTGCATTTTACCTACTTCACCTGCCAGCAATTATGACTGAGCAATAGCACTGTAAAATGTTATCCATTTATTATGGTAGATGGTGTTTTTCTATGTCTCCTCCAAACACTGTATGATAGGACACTCTCTACAGCACTATACCATCCTACGTATCATTAGTAAGGAAAAAAATTCAAACTGTGATGCTTGAATCTCATCAGAGGCTCATCATGGTTGTTTCAAGGTAAAGTTAAATGACTGGATGTATGAAACCATTATGCATTTATTGTATAATTATCATGTACTACCAAAATAACACTTCAAAATTTATAACAAATGAAATAATAAAAACTATGTATATTTATACATTTAGAAGGAAAATGATGATAACATAAAATATATAATGTATCTAAACTCTACGAAATATCCTGAAAACAGCTGACATATTCTAAAGGAATAAATTACTTACTAGAAGTTATTAAGTTTATACGCAAACGTCCTAAATTTGTGAACAAAATAACACTAAAATAAACCTAGCAAAATATTATGAATGTAATTTCAAATAAAGTTGGACCCAAATGTTTTCCAGCATATATAATTGAATTCTGAAAATATGACCCACATTGTTTTACGCCCAGTAAATATATAATTGTAAGATCATGAATGAAGAAATAAGTCTAGAAAACTTACAAACAAATTCTGTTACTCTGTACTAATATGTAATTATTATCTGAATCAACAATTTTATAAAATTTTTAAATATGAAAAAAGTTGAACTCTTTTATGCTTGATAATATTGTTGGATGCCGTTCTAAATTTTATGTGAATATTTAAATCTCACAAAAGTTTCTAGGTTAAAAATCTTAAAATCATTTAATATAAAGAAACAAAATAAGGAAAGAGAAAGAAATTGAAAGGAGAGGAAGAGAAGGAAGCACAGAAGAGGAGTGAGGGCAGGAAGAAGAGGAGAAGGGTTTGAAAAGGAAAGGGATATTTGGCTCAGTATTAAAAGAAAAAGTGAGATTCTAATGAAGAATCAGAAGCTTTAAGATTGTGCACTCAAAACAAAACAAAAAAAATGCAACAAACAAACCACAGAGTTTGCAAGTAAACCTGCTTCCTTACAGAATTGTTCAATAGTAAATGGTCACAGAATTTCATAAATATTTTAAAATTCAAGACTGCAGTTGTACAACTGAAAATCATCTAAAGAAAGGGAAGAATAATGTTTTTTGTGTCTACCATTTTATCTGCATTATTTTTCATGATAATCTTCAATTTTAACAAGTTTTTCTATATATTTTTTGTATTTTATCAGAAATGTTTTCCATGCAAATCTCTGATTTTATCACAAAATGTTTTTAATTCCACTTTTAATTAATTTAGAAAGCTTTTTTATATCTACCATTTTATCTGTATAATTTTCCATGAAATAAAATTTTAACATGTTTGTCTATATATTTCTTGAATTTTATCAGAAATATTTTCCTTTTAAATCATCAATTTTACCTGAAAATATTTATAATTCCACTTTCAATCAACTTAGATTTATTTTTATGCCTACCATTTTATCTGTATAATTTTCCATGATAATCTTCAATTTAACATGTTTTTCTGTATATTTCTTCAATTTTATCAGAAATATTTTCCATATAAATTGTAAATTCTTTCATAAAATGTTTCTATTTCATTTTTCAATGAATTTAGCAATGTTTTTATGTCTACCACTTTACTCTTTAATTTGCCATGAAAATTGTCAACTTTAATGTGTTTTCTATATTTGTCTTCTATTTTATCAGAAATATTTTCCATGAAAATCTTCAATTTTATCATAAAATATTTTTACTTCCTTTTTCAATAAAAGCACATGCTTTTCAAAACAAAAAATGCAAAACAAAACAATAAAACAAAAAAGCCAAAAAAAAAAAATAGAAAGGGAAGAATGGTTAAATTCTGACTTGTCAAGAAGGCTTTTAATACACTTATTTTAAAAGGCTTGATATACATAGGGGTTTGGGAGAGAGTGAAGGTGAAAAAGTGAAAAAGAAAGGTAAGGAAGAGAGGATGCCAGGATAACAACAATTGTTACTTACTGCAATCCTGTGATTTGCACTCCATGAATTTTATGCAGTAATACTATATAATTCACGTAGTATTTGCTTGCATTTTATGCAACTCGTCTTTTTTTATAATTATCTTGCCATTAGCAGATGACAAAGTTATACTAAGATTGTTTAAATTACACTTGCTATTTATGGCACAGTTTTGACATGTCACAATTACTCATGTAAGAGAATAAGAGTACATGATTTCCTAAGAATGATACCCCAGTCTTAAAGAGTATGCAAAAGCAAAGATTGTTTATTCTACGAAGAACATGCATACAGGGGTCTACCATATATTGGGATAGATGACAGAGGTACGGACTTTGCGGAATGAATTTAAAGCCTGTTAGTGTATGAGTAGGTGACTTGTTTTTCTTTTCCTTAATTGGTTGTCTCTATCTCTGGGGTATGGTGGCCTTTCTGATTGGTTAAAGGCTCTGGAGGATTTGATGGACTTTTGATGATTAACTTAATATACTTGACTCGGACTAGGTGGTGGGACAACTTCTACACCTCCTGAATTGCTGCTTGTAAAGGATATCTTTCACTGGAATTGACTTGTTTTAGACATTTTCAGTTCTTGGAAATAGAAACTTAGGCCTAGTCTCCCAAACTGCCAGTAGCAATCTGTAAACCTCTCACAAGCAGTGCTAGAAAATCAAAAAGTACCAACCACCAGTTTATTTGATTTGAATGCTTTGTCAAAATGAAATAATGTAACAAAATTTTCTTTGTCAAATATTTTTGAATGAAAATAAACTTAATTCTGTTTGCGATCTTGTGAAACTAAAATGCCTTACATTTTTCTCAATCACAAATGTATACACGATAATATTTATATATACATATTCATATATACACAAAACATACATCCACATATACAAAGGCATATGTATATACACATGAACACATACAAACACAAATTGATTCACACATAAATACTCATATATACGTATTCATATACCTCCTGATATACATATCTTATGCATACAAACATATTCAGACATATATACAAATATATGTATATACACAAACAGATATACATAGAGATATATATGCAAACACATTCATACTCTTATACACATACACACAGACCTATTCATGCACATACAATAACACAAGACACACATGCATACACATTAGTAAGCAAACATATGTAAGTAAAAACATACAAACACATACTAGTATACACACATCTGTACATGTGTCCATACACATAATAACACACACAACATAAGCACTTTCATGCATATATCCATATACACAAATATGTGTGGAAACATACAGCACATACATATACACATATACATATAAACACATAAACATACATATTCCAACAAAGACATGCAAAACCATGCTCACAAACACATATCTACGCATATATAGATAATCATACAGACAGAAGCACATATGAAACATAACTTCTCCATGTCAATTATAGACTATTTCATTAAAATTAAAAATATAATTTTAATATTTCTTTATTTTTATTTTTTCAGAATAATGCCCAAAACAAATCTTCCTAAATCAGCAAATTGCACTGGGATTACAGGTGTGTGTCACTATATCATGCAAATATGATATTTCTTCTTAGTTATTAGTTATATTGAAATTTCTATTTGATTACATTTTTCCTTTCTTTTAATCCTAACAATTCTATAGAAATATAATTCTATATGCCCTCCCCACTCTCCTTCAAATCTATGGCCTCTTTTATCATTAATTGTTGAGTGTATATAATGGTACTTGTATGTGTGTTTTCGGAACTAACCATTTGTCTTCTGGAAACATTGGAAGATAAGCCAATAAAGTCTAATATTTATTAAGTTTATTTTAATTATGAAATCAGTAAAAAAATTCTTCTTAATATATCTTATAACAGAAATTAACAATTATTTTAAACCATCTAGAAGGGAATTGAACCAAATAATTAAAATATTTTTCTAAAGTAGCAAATAAACTCTAGGACTGAACCCATTGCTTGTGTGACCAAGAACCATACTAGATGATTTCCCCAGAAACTAGAGCAAATCCAAAACATACTGGTCTAAAAAAGAAGGAAAATTACTTATAAAAGAACTAATGAACTTTGACTATATTCAGAGATTAAAGACTTGATCAGCTATCAATGGAGGAGTATTCTCTTGCTGCAAGTGTAAACAAATACAGCAACTAACAGCTTGACATTACACATAAAGCTAGATACTTTGGATTACTCAGCCTTAATTAAAACATTTTCTACAAGTTCCTCTCTTCAGAGCTCAGGGAACGACTTGGAAGAAGTGGAAAGTGTGTAACACACAGAAGTTAAAGGACACCAAGAAAACAAAGCCCTCTAAATCATCCTGAGCAAAGATCATATGAACTCACAAAGAGGAAGGAAGCATGCATTGGGCATGCACAGGTTTGTACCAGGTCCTCTGTGTTTCTATCATGGTGTTGCATATAGTCTCAATAAACAATCCAGTTTAGCATTTTTTATGTGATTTCACAGTGTGCAAATGAGTAGTTTCTAATAGTTGTGCTTCTTTTCCTTCTGTTTATCTTGTCCAACTTTGGTATGATAGATTTTGTTTTAGCTTACTATATTTTATTGTTTTATTTCAAAAATAAATTAATGAAGAAACAAATAAATGAATGAACAAATGAAAAACTAGGCACTAGATAAAGATACAATGGAACTGTCAGTTATACCCACTGGGAGAAAAGAAGATCAGTTTTAATCAGTGGAATGCCACTGGGTATATTAACCACCCCAGGACCGGAATAATGCTCAGGAGTATTTGACCAATAAATTAAGTACTGGGACTCTGTAGGGACCTATGGAGTTGGCCTGGCCTAGCTACCTTAAGAGGCATATATAATGGATTTATCAGGTTAGAGTACATGCCTCCTGGGTCACATTGTGTCTTCTACTTCTCAAGAGACACACTCTATCAGGCAATGAAGAAAAAGGTGTCTTTGTGTTTCTCTGTAGGTTCTCTGAGAAGCCAAGGAAGCTTGGAAGTTTGACAGGACAATTGATCTTTGACATTAATCTGTGTATCCTGTATACCTCATAAATTATTGCATCCTGGCAACTACTATATTGATCCTGAAAATTGCCATTATATTGTTTCTGGAAAAGATATAAAATGTCTGATTGCTCTCATTAAAATGTCATAACTCACACATTTTTTGGTCCCTCAAAGCAGCCTGGACTAATTTTTTTGAGCGATATCATGTAACCTTGCCCATGTAGGTGGAGCACCCATCAGTGGCACCAGGAACAGGGATCTGATATTCGGGGATTTATAAAAAAAAGCCAGGGAACTACTGGGAATTGTGTACACACAAGTATAACAAGGCAGTAACATTATTCAAGATAAAAAGATGGGACAGACAGATCAGAGGAGTGACATTTGTTTGCAGTTTTGCAGACTTTGATGCTGGAAGAAGGAATTAAAGCAGGACACCATCAGTTGATGAAATCCCTAGAGTTTGTTAAGGAGCTACAGCCTTCTTTTCCCAGAAGATGGGTGTCTAAGTCTCAGAACTTGGTCCTGGTTAGAAACATCAATTTAGGGAGAATTAGGTGAAAGGGACCAGAAAAATTTCTAGTAATGGTTTTCAACTTTGGAAAAAGATAAAAACAGAGATAGATAAAAATGACAGTTAAAATTAAAATTGAAAATGATCAGGGAAGTCCAGGAGTGGTGGCGTAGGCCTTTAATCCCAGCATTCGAAAGGCAGAGGCAGGTGGATTTCTGAATTCGAGGTCAGCCTGATCTAGAGAGTGAGTTCCAAGACAGCCAGTGCTACACAGAGAAAACCTGTCTCAAAAAAACAAAACAAAACAAAACAAAAACAACAACAGCAGCAACAACAACTAATAAAAACGAAAATGATCACGAAAAAGCAGAACTAACACTGGGAAAAGAAAAAAAAATCTTAGAACCAAAAGATAAGATATATTGTCTAGTCTCTCTCTCCCTCTCCCTCTCCCTCTCTCCCTCTCTCTCTCTCTCTCTCTCTCTCTCTCTCTCTCTCTCTCTCTCTCTCTCTCTCTCTCTCTCTCTCTCTCTCTCTCTCTCTGTGTGTGTGTGTGTTTGTGTGCTGATTTTCCTGTCTGCTACCTCCTGCTTCAGTTTTCCCTACTCCTAAAGCCTATCCATCAAGTATAGTTCCTGATACTATGGAAACTTTTCTTTGCTACATTACTTCATTGTTTCTCAGGTTGCCAATAAGTTTTCTCACCCTCCATGAGAAAATTAACTCTTTTTAAATCAAGGCACAGAATCTCTGATACAAGAGACTTTGTATCATGCTCTGGAACTAGAAAAGACATGAGATTTTTCTCTTTTCCACATGAGTGAAAGGCTGGATCCTAATATGTCTAGTGTAAAGAGTCAGAAATTTTATACATGGCTCATTCAAGATTCCAAAGATCTTATGCAGACTTGTGCTCTCTATGGACTAATAGTTCCATTTACATTGTCTCTTCATGATTGTATTTCTGGCCATATTTTTCTACCCTCTGCCTGGAGGGACTAGCAAAGGTTTTATTACTGGGGGTAAATATTGACTGTGGAAGACTGATTATTCAGAAAGATTTCAAAGCCAAGCTGTTAGATATCAATAAATAATGTGCTGATAACTTTTGAAATGTTAACAGGAGAAGCCATGTAAAGGAATGCTCAAGGAGAGATTATATATCTGCCTGAGACTTATTGTTAAACTCTTTTGAAATGTAAGCTTGACATAAATTACCAGATTATGGGGAAAAGACAGAGGATATGTCTACAATAAACCGGATAAACCATAACAAAATTACTTTTCTTTTGTAGGCATTTAATTGCTTAATGGTTGGTTGATGGAGAGGCAGGAATAATTATTGTTAAACAACTGGTATGTGGGAAGGCTAATGCTGAATGCCAGACTGCTATTTGTACTTTATAAATAAACAAAATATTAATGATTACATCTACCTCCAGGTAACTCTAGCTACAGCCCTCCAATGGCAGACAATTTCTAAACTATTGGTAGTCATTCAACAACAAAAACAACAACAAAGAATAATGACAAATAGCTCACCCTTATGTCCAAAGTTTATTTTAAAAAGAACTAAAGAGTTCTTTTTTTAACCTTGATTATATATTACACTGATTCTATTATGCTCATGCTAAAATAATAAAAGTTTAATTTTACTTATAAAAATAAAAGTTAGATTAAACCTTTAAATTCTTATTCATAATTAGAAAGAGATATTCAACACTTTGAATGATTTATTACTGCCCTTTACTATTTTATGGCTCTGTAAAATATTAAAAACTAACAATGCACTTATATATACTGCTAAATAATATCAGAAATTTGCCAATAGTCTGATATAATAAATATAACATATATCCCATGTAACCTCCAGGATTAAAATTTTGTGGAAAGAACTAATGGACAACTTAAGCATTATTTAGAAATTAAAGGAAGGTGAGAAGGCTTATATAGCTAATTCTCAGGATATTTTATCTTTTCCTATATAGTCTTTAAACACTTAAATGTGAACAAAGATAATCTCACTGATGCAGAATATTTGAGGCACCACCAAAAATATTTAGTGTCACAATCCATTGGAAATTCCTTATGTCCAATAATTCTTTGGAGCTGGTACTATATTTGTTGAACACATGAAACTCTGATTTGACCTGTGGGAGATGGACAAAGAGTTTCTGTGGCATCTGCCGAAGCTATAGTTGAAGATAAAGAAGAGAATTGGGTAATGGAGTTGAGGTGCCATGAAGAACGGGATCTGTTTATAGGATGAATCCCCAGGTAGGACAGTATCTAGGTGGCCTTGCCTTCAGTCTCTGCCCCACACTTTGTCTCCATAATTGCTTCTGTGAGTATTTTGTTCTTTTTCTCAGAAAAACTGAAGCACCCACACTTGGGTCTTCCTTCTTCTGATGTTGGCCAACCAAACCCCCCAGGGTTTCTAGGGACTAAGCCATCAACCAAGGGGTACACATAGTTCCAGCCTTGTCGGCTTTCTTTGGAAGGAGAGGTGCTTGGTCGTATGAAGGCTCAATAGATGCCCCAATGTGGGGAAGTCGGGGGGCTGGGAAATGTGGGAGTTCATTGGGAAGAGGGACATCTTCTTGGAGGATGGGTTGGGTATTTTCTGGGAGGGGAGGAAACCTGGAAAGGGTATAACATTTGAAATGTAAATGGAGAATGTACTCAATTAAAAAAACAGAACCGAGTCTGCTACAAATGATGACTCAGATGAAGAAACTTGTGACTGATGGAAAAGAGTTGATGAAACCTCAGGAGAAGAGGGTGATAGCAGAATTGCTGCTGGTTTTGCTCTGTTGTCTCTTTTGAATGAATCTGGTATTGCTGAGACATATTGACTTATATATCAGATCCTCCTATGTTTTCCTTTGTAACTGGAAAGGGACTAGCACTCCTGTTTATGATAATGACTCTTACAATTTGAGTCCTCCTACTGCTCATATGTTTCTGAGGCAAAGAGAGTTCCATGACAATTTGAGTTTTAATTTTAGTTTTCACATGATGGAATATTAACCATTCCACATTCAGTATTTGATAAATCATCTTCCTTCAATGCTGCACAAAACCTGGCAAAGTATTTTCATCATTACTTTTCTGTTTCTAATTGGACTTCTAAACTATGGTCCATAAGAATAGCTCTGCGAATTTTGTTATTGGGTATACAATGAAGCAGTATAGCCTTGATGTTGATTTATTAATTCATGTCTGCTTTAAAGATTGACTTGTGTACACTAAAACTAAAAACAAAAAACAGAGGAATTGCAGGACACCATGGACTTGGTCTTGCTAAGTTCCCTAGATAGGAATGTATTATCATTTTTGCAGGTTAGAGTCCATGGCTCCCGAGGTATAATGTACCTTCACATTCCTAAGAGACAGACAAACTGTCAATGAAGCATTTATATCTCTTCATATTTCTCTCATTTTCCCAAAGAAGTAAAAGAAGCATGAAACTTTGAAAAGACAATAATTGGTCTTAGACATTATTCTTAGATACCACATAAAGCTTGCAAACATCATTGTATCCTTGCAACTACAAATGTATTGATCCTGATAATTGCCAGAGTATTCTATTTCTGATAAAGATATAAAAAGTCTGATTGCTCTCAATAAAGTTATCACAGCCTGGTTTAATTCCTTGCAGCAATATCATGAAACCTTGGCATCATAAGTAAGCAGAGGCATGTAGGATTCCACCAATTTATTTCTGTATTTTAATTTGGTTACAGTTTGGAGGGGGTTTTGTTTTGTTTTTTTCTTTTTGTATATATTGTTTTAGTTTGTTTTTTTTTTTTTTGGTAGGTGTTGTTGGTTTTTTTTTTTTCTCTTGTATGCTATTTGAGAAAGAAATAAACATTGATCGGGTAGGAAAGGTGAAAAGTTCTTGGGCAAGGAGAAGAATTTGACAAAAATAAACTTAAGGTTAAAAATTGCTTTAACCCTAGACACAATTCACATATCAATAGATTTCCAAGAAGGTGGAAGGAGAGACCCCTGGTCCTGGAAAGACTGGATGTAGGGGAATGCCAGGACAGAGAAGCAAGAGGGGATTGAATGGGGAAAAGAGGGAGGGAAGGGCGCTTATGGGACTTTTGGGGAGGGAGAAAATGGGAAAGGAAAAATGATTTTGAATGTAAATAAAAAAACTTAGAAAATAAAAAAAATTAAAAAAATTGCTTTAAATAATAAAATGAAAAGAAACAGAAAACAAAAGAGTATAAAATTGTAAGGTTGTTTTTGTCTGATGCTTCAAGAATTACTCAATAGTATATTTTACTATTTAACATCAGCTATAAACATGATAATAAGAAGGAAATATACAGTAAATTGAAATTATTTTTTAATTTATTTCAATATCTGTTAATTTTTGGCAATTTTTTAAAAAAAATATTCTTTTCTCATATATGATATCATTACTTTTCCCCACCCTCCTCTCCCAACACCTCTCCCCTTCCCTAAATGTTCTTTTGCTGGTACCTCTCCCTCTTTCTGTAAGAGAAAAGCAAGCCTCTCAGGGACACCAAACAAATTAGCATAAGAAGCTACAGTAAGATCAGGCCCAGACCATCACATCAAAGCTGGACAAGGTAACACAGGAGGAGGAAAATGGTACCAAAGATATGCAAAATTGTCAAAGACAGTCCCTGCTCTCCTGTTAGGATTTTAACAAGAACACCAAGGTACTCAGTCATAATATCTATGCAGTAGATCTAGGTCAGACTGCTACAGGCTCCATAACCTCTGCATCTTCCCATGGGTTCCAGTGAGTTGATAATCTCCATTGAACTTTGAGCATGTTCACCACAACTCTGACAGAGCTACCCTACTTTCATTCTTCTTATCACTTTGCATCTTATCTTTTTTCAAAGATAATATCCAATTTGTGCTGTTCATATTCTCTTGGGTATGAGGCCATGCACAAGAATGTAGTCAACCTATGAGCAGTGATGTCATAAAAGAAAGCTGACTCTTTCTCTCCAAGAAGTTGTTAGTTTTGAAGAATTCATGAGACTGGCATGAGTTTTGTGACAACTTTCTTCTGCTATACTAAATAATAAACAAAAATAGGAAAACATGCGAAAGAATAAAGAATGTGGGCAAGGAAGAGAACATGTATCCTGAGGTCAAGATCCCACATATTCTCAGGCAATAGTTAGAGGGGAGCAATAAAGCAGCCCTCTCCC
This sequence comes from Tokudaia tokunoshimensis, assembly GCA_036184795.1. NCBI lineage: Eukaryota > Metazoa > Chordata > Mammalia > Rodentia > Muridae > Tokudaia > Tokudaia tokunoshimensis. The sequence goes on from BTHU01000013.1 coordinate 46,667,092, forward strand.
CAAATTGTTCCAGGTCATAGGTCTTAATGTGGTGTCCATGAGTAACCAGAAGGATTTTCAGAGCCATAATCTTGGATACCATGATGGTGAAGGAGAGGGAACCCATGACTTTGAGCACAAAGGAAACAATGAACTGATATGACAAATCTGACAGAAGAGGTGATAAAAGTCACGGTGTACTAAGCAGGGAACTCCCTCAGGTATAGCTCAAAAGCCCTATGCCTGGACAGTGTATCCAGCATGGGAAATGTGTCCTGGAGCTGATCCCAGGTACCAGGATGAATCCATACCAAAAGTGAAAATGAATGGACAAAGAAGACAGAAATAATGGCTGCCACATGCTCACCTACACAAAAATAAAAAAGGAAAGAAAAGATGGCCACTGAATGTTTACCCTCCATCAGAATCAAGACCAAAAGCAAGGGATAAATAGTCAGAAAAGACAAAGAAGACAGAAATGAGGTCCATGTGCTCACCTTAGAAGGATACATAACATAAAACACTAAGGGACCAACTCACCAAAAAATCAACTGAAGAAGGCACAACAGCAGTACTTTGAGGAGGACAAGAAATGCAGATCAGGTTGAACCACAACACAGTCCTTGCAGCAACAGGAAAAAAAAAAAGCCCCCAGAAAAGGAGGTTTACAAGCAGCCACCAAAACAAGGACAATGAAGAAGTCCATCAACCGCCAACCACATTGGGCACCAGATGCTGCCTGGGCCTTGGACTACTCTCAGTAGCCTGGCCCTCCCTGCCCTTGGTGGTTGGAGGTGAGATGACTCAAAGTCAACAACACAGACTCAGGGAGTCGATGAGAAAAGTCTCAGCAAACTCCTCTGAATAATGCTGCTAGCTCCTTTAATACCCTTCAACTGCACCCTATTGGTCCTGAGAAAGCATGTCTTCTAAACAGCAGTTCCCAATTGACTGGGGTTGTCTGTCCAGTAATCATTGGTCTGTCAGACTGTCTTCAGTTAGGTCCTCCTACAGGAGTTGCTTTTGTGGCTGGGCTTGATGCTCCCCCTCCTGGAGTTTACTAGAGGAGGCCTGCTCATTCTGCGACAGAAAAAAAGGTGGGAGAGGAAGAAATCTCTTATGGAAGAGGAAATAAAGTGTTATAAAGGAATGAATAGAACAGAAAGATTAAATCAGGAGGAGGATGGGAGTACAGAGTAAAGGGAAAATATGAAGAGGGGCAAGTAATACTAAGGACATTTGAAAAGCCATATGAAAACTTACTAATGTAGAATCTTCAGTATATGCATATATACATATATATACATATATATGTGTGTGTATATTTATATATGTGTATTCTCTCTACACACACACACACACACACACACACACACACATACACATACACACTTACATATTTGGAAAGTAGTAAGTACAATACTAGAACAGAAAAGTAATCATCAATATCAAAAAGGTGCAAAACCTATATCTACAATTATGACTTTCTTGCAAGATATATTGGTGCAACAAAGCTTAGGAGAGTAAAATGCATTTTCTTAATTGGATTTAGGAGCTACGCTATGGAACAAATGTTGGTAAATTGACCAAGAACCTAAGATTAGATTAATCATAGAAACCAAGTGAAAATCTCTTATAATTCTGCTAAATGAACATAGCAATAAGATGACTTCTATTGATGTAGATTAGTTTTTCCATGTTTTATGATTTTTATATAAATGTAATCATATAGTATGTTGATTTTAATTTGTTTTTGTTGTTGTTTTGTGGAGTTCTTTGGGGATTTTTTTGTTTATTTGTTTTTGTCACACCTCATGACATGGTGATGGTTTTGTATTGATTAGAACTTTGCAGGCTTATCTTCCTGTAAAAGTTTTTTTTTTTGTTATTTGTGTCTATCTATTTCCATGACTGATACTAGTATTTCTTAACAATATTTGAACACTATGGAAACTGTATTAATGTACATATTAATAAGAAATGTGTTCATCTAAATTTCTACTAGAAATATGTGGAAGATTCCTACCTACTACACACTCTTGTCACTAGTATGGATAATAAATATTTTCTTTATAGATTTTAAATATTTATATTTTGCATTAAATAGCATTTGATTGTATGTTTCAATTGCTTTTCCTTGTTATCAATAACTTTAAAAATATATAAAATATGTATTATTCAGTGTTGTTAATTTTCTGCTTTCTTTTCTTAACTAATTTTCTTCAGAATATATGCTTATTGAAGTATAATAGTGGTTTCTTTAACTCCCTACAATATAAATTAAAATATGTAACCACATACAACTGCATACAAACAACAAACAGGCACACAGGAGAAGTTATATACGTGTGTGTGTATATGCATGTGTATGTTTATGTGTACATGTATGTGTATGTATACATGTATATGTTTATGCATATATGTGAATATATGTATAATTGTATATTTAAATACTTATATATATAAATATAATGCATTTATAATTATAATAATTGCAAATTTATAATTATACATATAATAATTATTTTAAAATATGTTTAATATTATATATGTATAATTAAATATTTATAATTATATATGATTATAAATATTATACACAGAGGCTTAAATACACGCATTACTTTCAATAGATATACCCCCTTAATTACTTGGGTGCTTTGGTTGTTAGAGTCTAGCTCCATCAGGGTTCTTGGATGCAAGACAAATGTGTAGAGCTGGCAAAAATTCGAAGTTTGACCATTGTTTGCCTCTCAAACAAATGGCTCTCAATAGCTAAAGTCATCTGTATTCATATACGTTTCAAAATATTCAAGCATAACATTTTAGTTCATTTTTCTTTAGAAATTTTCTAAGAATCCTTAACATTTATTCATTTGGGTTACTTTTCCTTTTCCCCATTCCATTGTCATTATTAATTGACCTTTACCCCATTAATTAGCCTTTACTTCATAACTAAGCATTTATTTTTATATTGCAAGCCAAATGCTTATATCTAGTCAGGCATCTCCTATTGTACTCTTTTACCTCCAAGGGAACTGGAAGATTTAGATTCTTTTGTTGGTTCTCTTGCATTGGAGGAGTGTCTGATCTTTTATATTCTTCCTTATATCTTCTATAAGTTCTTTTTCTTTCAATGTTTTGTTTCTACATATTGCCTTTTCTTTATTAATTAATTTATTTTTTCACTTTACATCATGATCTCTGTGACCCACTCCTCCTGCCCAAATACACACAGTCCATCTACTCATCCTCCCATCCCTTTAATGTCATCGTTTAAAAAATCATCTACATTTTCTTGGAATACAGTTATCTCTTCTAGAACAGTTAAGTAAGCAAGAGTCATTCACCTTAGTGAGTTCTTCCTGCTCACTCTGGATAACTGCTGAAGCAGCCAGTGCAAATTTAGGAAGCAGTTTCTATGATAGACTACAAAGAGGCTCATTTTCCATGGAGAAACTTAGACAAATTATTAGACTCTTCTGAGGGGTTTTGTTCCCTGTAAACTAAACAGCAATCACAACTGTCAAATCAAAACTAAGAATTAACATGATAATTAGGATAGCAAAAGCTAGAAGGGATTGAAACTCATGCAATCCCTAGGATATGAATAGGGGTCAACAGCACTGCCTTCACAGAGCACTGCCAGGTAGGCAGGAACATGCAAAGTGCTTCACCATAAGCAAAATCCATCAACCAAAGAGTACACATGGAGTTACCCATGGCTCCAGACATAATAGGCAGCAGAGGATAGTCTTATTACACACCAGAAGGTGGAGAGGCCCTTGGTCCTGGAAAGACTTGATGCCATAGTGTAGAGGAATACCAGGAGACAGAAGCAGGGGAGGGTTGACTGGGGAAGGGGAGATGGCTTATGGGATTTTTGGGGGAGTGGGGGAACCAGGAAAGGGGACAACATTTGAAATGTAAATAGAGAATATACCTATAAAAAACAAAAAGAAAAAAAAAAGAAGAAGATCCATTCACAACCCCCTGCAGCTGTTCCTAGAGGTTGCAGTATGGCTTCTGTTTGGGGATTTTGCTGCTGTTGTTTATTCATTGTGTTCTTGCTTTTGTGACAACATCTGTGTAACTTAAGTTGGACTTGATTTCAAAACACATTGACACCAGTCCGCAAATCTGACATCCCTCCTAATCACTACATTTCAATGAACAATAATTGGAAGCAGTCAGATAAAATATTATTACTTTTGAATTTCACTGAAATTTATTATATTTTATGTCAGAGCAGTAGTTATGTTGAAATCAAATGATTTTATTGACTCATTCAAATGTACTTAATGGAACAAGCAGATGCTTCATCCAAATTGTATAGAATAATTAAATGTTTTGTCTTTAGCACTCATATAAATGGAATTCAATTGTCTTTAGGAACTCTTGCAATAGAAAAACATTGATTATTTACATTTTTATTTTGTTCAACAAAGCCCAAAATATGAACCATGTTTGAGTATGAGGAGGTATTAAATCTATAGAGCTTGATAGCAGGTCTCCTGTGCCTCTGTTTTTACAGCTTTTACCCTGCTACTCTTCCCCAAATATTTGAGGAGGAATGGTTGAAGAACCAGTTTTTAGTTTTTGTTATGAAGGAACACCTGTTTTTCTTCTTCATAATTCATAACCAGCTGCATCACACAATCAATTTTTGCAGAGGCTCACTGCTGAGTAAGCCCACTATGATAAAATGGAATGGTGTGAAAGCTGTTTTCCAGCTATACACAATTTACAATACATAGTTACTGATGCTTGGGAATGTTTAGTGTTTTTTATTCAATTATTCCCAGTTAGAAAAGAGTCACAGTATTTTTGAAATATTTTAGGTAAAAGTTTAAATGATTGTCAATTAAACAAGTTGAAGAAATTACAAACATAAGGAAATTGGTTCAAAATGTTTTTAACATTATTTAAATACTAAATCAATGACAAACAACTCATATATTTTTCTTAAAACAAGAAATGACAATGAATAAGCAAAGTACACAATAAAATTCAACAAATTTATGATTCACAGTTAAATGTACACAAAGCAACTATATAACAAGAGTTCTTATTTATTAATTATGAAGAAAACTTAAACTTTATTTTAGTTTTTTTCTATCAATTTTTGGTACATATTGTTTTCTATTCAATTAAAGGTAAAGAATTTACAAATAAAAATAAAAAGCTGATAGAACTTCCCATTAACCTTGGTTTATTTTCCTCCATGGTAACATAAATGTTTTCTTTTTCTTTTTTTTTTTTTTTTACATAAGTGTTTTCCAACTTGCAACTTACCATTCATGTGGGCAAACCCATATATTTGTGAAGGTGCATATGTTGTGCATGTTAGTTTGTATAAGTCAAATATCAATGTTCACTGGCCCTCCAAATTATACTTTTTAATTTTAAATTATCTACTGTTTTAAGAAATTATGACATAGCAAAATTACTTATCATTGTTCATTCTCCTCTAAAACCTCCCTATATACTTTATTGCTGTCTTTTAAATCCTCTCTCTCTCTGTATGTATGTATATATATATGTGTGTGTATATATGTATATATATATATAATATGAGTGTATGTATATGTATATATGTATATGTATATAGAGATATTTCATTTATATGTGTATATATACATACAATATATATGAATGTATGTATGCATGTACATTATTATGTTCCTACATATTTTTGTATATATTTAAAGACAGCCTGTTCAAATTATATAATATTACTTGCATGTTATGCTATTCTTAGTATGTCTCATTAAATCAATGAAGAATAAAATATTCTAATGTTTTAAATTGTTTACTTAATATGCATGTGTGCCTGTGGACATGTGTATCAACGTTCTCATGTAGACTTTAGAGGACAATGTGCAGAAGTTAATTTCCCCTTCTGTCATGTAGGTTCAGGAGATTGATCTTCTGGCTTGGTTGCAAATGCCTCTCCTCCTGAGCTATCTCATCAGCCCTGATATCTTATTTATGAAGATATTGTAGGCAATATATTTTGCTAATTTAATTTATGATTTAGCAATTATTATTTAGATTCCTAATGATTATTATGGAATGTAGTCTTATGAATATTATTTCTAAGATTTATCTGTTCTGCCATAAAATGTTGAGTCTGAGGAGAAAGTTATATAAAATTTGTATTCACACAATATTTCAAGAACAAAAGTGGACATCTACATGGATGTCAGGGAGAAGAAATGAAGCCATGTGTAACTAATAATTTGGCCTGTATGATAAAAAGTGTTGATCATGTACTCACTGAGAAGATAAGCTTGAGTATATTCTGACTTTTCTCCCTGTGAAAAAAATTATATGCATAATAAATATAAACTATCATTTCTCCAAATTCAATAATATGTTTCTTAAAAATAAAGTATTACAGTGGCGTAAATGTGTCAGAGTACCCAAATGTGTCTTATATCATACCATATGCTAGTCACATGCAGGATTTGTAAAAGAGAAAGTAGCAAGTATCTGAGATGACATGTTCTCAGAAAACACCTGATTACCGCACTGAAGAGGGAGTAAATGGCTTACCTCAATAGAGGAATAAATCCAAATATAAAAGGTGTAGATTATTATACTAACTACAATAAATTATCTAAGAAAATTCAGGTTGATGCAGTTTTGACAAGTTCTTGTGAAGGATGTGCTTGATAAATTTGGTAATGGATTTCTCTGAAAACATTAGTAATTAATGTAATTAATACGATTGAATCAGTATATTTAATGATTTCTATTTTTTTTATTATTTAGGACAAAATCTGATTTCAGAGTTCATAGTAAATATTACAGAAACAATGACTCTTAAGTTTACTATGTAACAGCTAAGTATTTGCAGTTAGGGTCATAATATATTATTTAGTTTCTAAATATGTAAGACTAATATTTGAGGAGTAATACAAAATATCTGAACAAATAAGTATTTACTAAAATTGTAATATAATTTTCTCAATTTCAAATGAGCCATTGTACACACAATTTCAGAAACAGTGAGAAAATATACTCTAAACAAAGAAATGTATGTTATTTAATAGATCTTAAAATATCTACCTCATAATTAGTAGAAAGAGTGGAATTTTATACTTTATAGAAAAGCCTATTTCTTGTGTTCTGAATGGTGTCTAGTTAATATTAGAGGTCATTTTACTTTAGTAACACTGGGTATTCAAATGTGGAAAATAATATTTGCTAAAAGCAGAAAAAGTAAATTTTAGAGATATTAAATTTATATATGCTATCATAAAAGAATTCTATATCATAAAATACATAGAACTAGTGAAGTTTGTAAAAATAACATAGTAGCATTTTATTGTTTATAAGTATTTCATGACACTACCTAGTTATTGTTTTTTGGCCCCTTTATGGATGCTTCATCACACAGAATTTACTATGTCTAAATTGACTTTTTCTCATATTCATGGCATTCCTGAAGTTATTTTATAAATCGAAAGCTTATTAGATTTTGTTAAAAGTGCCAATTCTTCAAATTTAGTTGGCCTGTGTTACCTCAGTGTGGACCAAGTTCTTATGTCATGATTTTTCTTAATGGCCTTGTCAATATATCACAAAGCAAGGTGATAACTTGGCAACTAAACATTGTTTTTAGTTTAAATTGGTCTCTAGATGGTATTTTCGGAGTCTAATCTATCTGAAGCAACCAAAGTTACATATTAAAAAGAGATTCCTTTCTGCTGGGCAGACTGCTAGCTAGTCTGCTACCCTTGAGACAGCATATCCTAAACCAGCCCAGAAGATCTGCTGCACTTAGAGCAGTTGGTAAGAACCCTCCAGAAGTACCACAGCTGCCATTGGGAGCCCAGTGGACTCTGGACCCATCACCCCCCAACCCCGACCTTTCCCCTCCCTGCCAAATACTCCTCCCCTTCTGCCCAGTCCTTTTGCTGGAGCAGACTTCTAGTTAGACTGCTTCCTGGAGACACCATATCCTGAGCTAGTCCAGAAAATTCTCTGCACTTGCAGCATTTGAGCAACTTACACCACAGTCTGAGGTATCCCAGGAGAACTGCTGCACTCAACGCAAATGAGCAACTGGTCTCCAGCTTGTTTGCTCCCCTGAAGACATCACAGCTTGAAGACATCACAGCTTGAAGCCATCCGAGGAGCTCCTCTGTACAAAGGACAAGTGGGAAACAGATATACCTGTAGGATCTGTGGCATGCAGGGCAACTGACCTAAAAGCCTCCCTGGAATTCTGCTACATGCAGGAAACAGAAACCCCCTCACCTGGAGAACATCTTCACACAGGATAAAGACCTGACTACTCCTCTGAAGAACCAACAGTCTGACGGCCTCTCAGAAGATATACTGAAGCCAGGACAACAGATCAGCAGCTTCTCTGTCCCACTGAAGAGTCCTTAATTGGAAAGTACCACAGGTGGTCTGGTACAGTCAGGACCACAGGCCTATCAGGAGTCCAGAAGCAACACAGGGACAAAAGAAGCAGACTCCAGACAGAGTCACTCAGACCAGCAAAGACCAGGAACAACCAGGTGGTGAGAGGCAAGTGAAAGACCATAAGCAACAGAAGCCAATATACTTAAGCATCATCAGAACCCATTTCTCCCAACTGCAAGCCCTGAACATACCAACACATCTGAAAATCAGGAAGGTGACCTAAAATCCTATCTCATGAAGATAATAGAGTCCTTTAAGGAGGATATAAATAACTCTCTGAAATAAATACATGAAAACACAGGTAAACAGGTAGAAGCCCTTAAAGAGGAAATAAATAAATCCCTTAAAGAAATATAGGAAACCACAATCAAACAGGTGAAGGAATTGAATGAAGAGGTCTAAGATCTAAAAGTGGGAAGTAGAAACAATAAAGAAAACAGAAATTGAGGCAAGCTTGTAACTGGAAAGCCTAGGAAAGAGATCAGGAATTACAGATGTAATTATCACCAAGAATACAAGAGATAAAAGAGAGAATCTCAGGTGTAGAAGACACCATAGAAGAGATTGACACCACTCTCAAAAAAAATTCAAAACATAAAGAACTACTTACCCAAACATCTAGGAAATTCAGGACACACTGAAAAGACCAAATCTAAGAATAATCATAATAGAAGAGAATGAAGATTCCCAGCTCAAAGAACCTGAAAATACCTTCAACAAAATCATAAAAGAAAACTTTCCCAACTAAAAAATAGAGATGACTATGAAGGTACAAGAAGCCTATAGAATACCAAATAAATGGTAACAAAAAAGTAAATCCTCTCATTACATAATAATTAAAGCACAAAACCCACAGAACGAAGAAAGAATATTAAAAACTGCAAGGAAAAAGGGTCAAGTAACATACAAAGGTAGACCTATCAGAATTATACCGACTTCTAAACAGAGATTGTGAAAGTCAGAAGAGACTGATCAGAGGTCATACCTCTAAGAGAACAAAAATGCCCACTCAGGCTACTATACCCAACAAAACTCTCAATCAGCATAGATGGAGAAACCAAAATATTCCAGGTCAAAGCCAAATTCAAACAGTATTTATCTACCCATGAAGTTCTACAGAGGATCCTTGAAGGAAAATTCCATCACAGAGAAGGTAACCACATGAAAGAAAAAACAAGATATTAAGCATCCCACAACAAAGCCAAAAGGAGAGAACCATAAGCACATAAAGCCACCTACGAAAACAAACATATCAGGAACCAACACTCATCTGTCTTTAATATCTCTCAATATTAATGGACTCAGCTCACTCATAAAAAGACAAGCTAACAGACTGGATATGCAAACAAAATCCAGTATTTTGCTGCATACAAGAAACACACTTCAATAATAAAGACAGATGCTATCTCAGAGTAAAAAGATGGAAAAAGGTCTTCCAAGCAAATGGTCCCAGGCAATAAGCTGGAGTTACCATCCTAAATCCAATAAAATAGAATTTCAAGCAAACGTTATCAAGTGTGATGAGAAAGGACACTTCATTTTCATCAAAGGGAAGATCCACCAAGAGAAAGTGTCATAAAAGAAACTTTACTAAAGCTCAATCCACACATTGAACCCCAGAAAATGAGAGTGGAAACATTCAGCACCCCACTTTCACAAATGGAAACAGAAATATAAACAGAGATGGAGTTAAACTAATAGAGTTTATGAACCAAATGCATTTAACAGATGCCTACAGAACATTTCACCTTAAAACAAAAGAATACACCTTCTTTTCAGCACCTCATGGTACCTTCTCCAAAATCGACCATATAATTGGTCAAAAAACAACCCTCAACCAATGCAAGAAGATTGAGATAATCCCATGCCTCATATCAGATCACCATGACCTAAGACTAGTCTTTAATAACAGCAAAAACAACAGAAAGCCTACATATATATGGAAACTGAACAACTGTCTACTTAATGATAACCTGGTCAGGGAAGAAATAAGGAAATAAATTAAAAACCTCCTGGAATTTAATGAAAATATTGATATACCATACCCAAACTTATGGGACACAATGAAAGCAATACTTAGAGGAAAATTCATAGCACGAAGTGCTCTGTTAAAGAAAATGAAGAGATCTTTCACTAGCAACTTAACAGCACACCTGAGAGTTCTAGAACCAAAAGAAGCAAACACATCCAAGAGAAGTAGAAGGCAGGAAATAGGCAAACTCAGGGCAGAAATCAACCAAATAGAAACATAGAGAACAATACAAAGAATCAACAAAACCAAAAGCTGGTTCTTTGAGAGAATCAACAAGATAGATAAACTAAAGGGCACAGAGGCAGTATCCAAATTAACAAAATCAGAAATGAATAGGAAGATATAACAACGGAAATGGAGGAAATTCAAAGAATCATCAGATCCTACTACAAAAGCGTATACTCAACAAAACCATAACACCTAGAAGAAATGGATGATTTACCAGACAGAATCCACATACCAAAGTTAAATCAAAGCAGCTAAACTATCAAAACAGGCTCATATCCCATAAGGAAATAGAAGATATTAAAAATCTCCCAACCTAAAAAGCCCAGGCACAAATGGATATAGTGCAGAATTCTACCAGACTTTAAAAAGATCTGATATCAATATTACTCAAACTATTCCATAAAATAGAAAGAAAATGAATACTACCTAATTCATTGTATGAAGCCACAATTACTCTGATATCTAAATCACCCAAGAAACCAACCAAAAATGAGAACTTCAGACCAATCTTGCTTATGAGTATTGATGCAAAATTACTCTATAAAATTATTTCAAACCGAATCCAAGAACACTTCAAAACCATCATTCACCACAACCAAGTAGGCTTCATTCCAGGGACGCAAAGTTGGTTTAATATGTGAAAATCCATTAATATAATCCACTATATAAACAAACTCAAAGACAAAATAAAAATCACATGATCATCTCCTTAGATGCAAAAAAAGAATTTGACAAAATACAACACCTTTTTTTGTATTGAAGAGATCAAGAATTCAAGGCACATACTTAATCATAATAAAAGCAGTATACAGCAAACCAACAGCCAATATCAAATTAAATGGAGAGTTACTTGAAGCAATCCCATTAAAATTGGGGATGAGACAAGGATGCCTACTCTCTTTATATCTATTCAATATAGTACTCGAAGTGCTAGCTTAACAATTGACCACAAAAAGAGATCAAGGGGATACAAACTGGCAAAGAATAAATAAAAGTTTTACAGTTTGCAGATGATATGATAGTATACATAAGTGACCTCAAAAACTCTACCAGAGAACTTCCCCAGCTAATAAACAGTTTCCTCAAAACTGCTGGATACAAAATTAACTCAAATCAGTAGCTTTCCTTAACACAAATGATAAACAGGTTGAGAAACAAATTAGGGAAAAAACTCCCTTCATAATACCCACAAATAATATAAAATATCTTGGGGTAGCTCTGACCAAACAAGTTAAAGATCTGTATGACAATAACTTCAAGTCTCTCAAAGAAATCAGAGAAGATCTCAGAAAATGAGGAGGTGTCAGTCCCACTTGAGAGAGAGAAGAAATCAACCACAGCAGGGGAGGGAGGAACCTAGGAGGGAAAGGGGATAGGGAGAATAGAGAGAGGAACATGGTCAGGTATTGGGTGGGAGAAAAGGACTGAAGCCCTGAGTGCCAGTAGAAAGAATGGAAAAAGGCAACCTTGGGAAGTAGAAGACTGGGGGAACCCTCCAGAATGTACCAGAGACCTGGGAGTAGGAGGCTCTCAGGACTCAAAAGGAGGGACCTTAGATGAAATGCCCTGCATTAGGGGCCCCCAACATATATAGAGCAGAGGGCTGCCGGATCTAGGTTTAGTTGGAGAAGAAACACCTAACTCTGGAGGGACTGGAGACCCCAGGATGTTTAGAGGTATGATGGGGTGGGGTGGGTCCAGAGACTACTTATTAGTGAGTACGTACCATGCGTATCCTTTTGGGATTGATTTACCCTACTCAGGATATTTTCTATTTCCATCCATTTGACTGCAAAATTCAAGATGTCATTCTTAATAGCTGAATAGTATTGCACTGTGTAAACTAATTGCATTTTCTGTATCCATTTTTCTGTCGTGGAACATCTGGGTTGTTTCTAGCTTCTGGCTATCACAAACAAGGCCTCTATGAACTTAATGGCACACATGCCCCTGTGGCATGGTAGGACATCTTTGGGATATATTCCCAAGAGTGGTATTGCTGGATTTTCAGGTAGATCTATTTCCAATTTTCTGAGGTACCTCCAGATAGATTTCCAGAGTTATAATACAGGGGGAAATTTCCTAAACAGAACTGCAATGGCTCCTGCTCTAAGATCAAGAATTGATAAATGGAATCTCACAGTTTTTTTCTTTTGAGTTATATTTACCAAAGAACAGGAACAAAAATTTAGGTAGTTAGGTGGTTGTAAAGGATCTGAGATGGGTTGGGGGATAGGAATGCCTATGATTAATATATATTTTATAGAAAAAATAGTAAATATATAATATTATGGAAAAAATTCTTAGCTTTTCCAGAAAGTAAAATGGTAACAGGTACTTCAAATTTTATTACATATAATAAGTTATATAGCATTATTTTTTAAATGAAATATTTTAGTGGGTAAAATTTATTGCACATTCTAATGGTAAATTTAAAATTGTTGTCTATTATGAAATTATTATTTGAAATTTTGCTTTTACTTAGTGTGGGTCCATGGGAGCTTTGGAACCATGGGGAACAAGCCTGGAGCAAAAGTAAAAATCTCATAGTGAGACCAACAGTAGTAGAATGTATAATACCTTTACATTCATTGGTCATTTGTGTGAAGAGTTAAAATTTCCTATTCACAATTAATTCAATTACAGTATTACTTCCTAAATTTTGAGCCTAAATGCCACTAAAAGAAGATAAAGCATGACCACAAATTATTAATATTTGTTTTCCACTTTTCTGATAAGATATTCTAAGACCTTCAATTTTATGTTTCAAATACAACAAACCAAGTCTCAGTGCAAATAAATTTCATAAACTATAAACCTGGTATTCAAGATATAAATCAAAGTTTCACTTATTCTGATATAACAGATTATTACCCAGTAAAAATTACATTAATAATATAAATTCAAATATCTATCTTCATGTTTTTCCCCAAAATATGTTTGTTGTTTGATATAATATAAAGTGAAAGGTAAGCATCAAGAAATATTTTCTCTTACTGAATCATAACTATGTGATTTTGTTCAAATATCTTCAGCCCTTCAGGCTAATGTTTCTCATTTCAGAAATAACAGTTATATTAGACAAAACTCTTGAGAGTTTTGAAAATTAAGTGATATTTTATGTAAAATAACAAGCAAATAAAATGATACTTTGTGAGATGCTTATTGCTGTATGTAATTAAATGAAATACATTGAAAATAATTTCCTCAAGACATGGTGAAAAGAACTTGTATTTTATTTGATGTTAAGGGGATTAAATTTGGAGTGTAACAGATGCTAGACAATCTCTCTAATATTGAATTGCACTCTCAGTTCTTCTATTCAAAATATATCCACTAATTTAAAAATCAGAGGAAAGACAACAAACCTCTCAGTTGTCTACAAGTAAAGGTCATATGTCACTCAAAGTGGAGGAAGCCCATCTGCAGACACCAAACCCAGACACTATTACTGGTTCCAAGAAGTGCTTACTGACAGGAGCATGGTATAGCTGTCCCCTAAGAGGCTCTGCCAGAGCCTGATAAATACAGATGCAGTTGTACAGAGTCAAACAGTGGACTGAGCTGGGGGACCCCAATGGAGAAGTTATGTCAAGGACTGTAGGAGGTGAAGGGGTTAAGGAAGAACAATAATATCAACCAACCAGACTCCCCAAAACTGTCAGGGTTTAAACCACCAATCAAGAAGTACATAATAGGGAGTGGGAGACACAAAGCTCCTGTTATATATGTAGCATAGGATTGCCTTATCTGGCATCACTGGGAGATGAGTTCTTTGGCCCTATGGAAACTTGATGACCCAGAATAGGGAATGCTAGGGTGCTGAGGCAGAGGTAGGTGACATGCGGGAGAGAACCCTCATAGAGTGTGGAGAAGGGAGGAGGGGATAGGGGGCTTGTAGAGGGAAAATTGGGAAGAGGAGAAACATTTGAAATGTAAATAAAAAATGACCAATAAAGATGAATAAAAATTTCAGGACGAAAACAATAACATAATTTGAAAATAGTATCAAATAAATAAATGAATAAATAAATAAATAAATAAGCAAACAAACCTCACTAACATTAATATTGAGTCTTTTGCCAAAGTAGGTAGCACTACCAAATACAGTTGAAAGGGGGAACTTATTTACAAAGTATTCATTCAGAGTTCAGTACAAATAAAATATTTTATCATGGTCCTGCTATGGGAAGTTTGAATCATCAATGATTTCAAAGAATTCACAATAGGATAATGAAGCATAGAAAGGTAAGTGAGCATTAGAAAACTGTTACAAACACTGAGCTATTCTTACAGAGCAATAAGTCTTCTACAGAGTGATTTCTAAGATTAGACTGACAAGTGCTATCTGAATGGACTGGGGGAGAGGACAATGGAACAGCTGACTTTAGGCACTGAGAGAACATGGGCAAAATAGCAAGGCCATGTACACATGTGAATCTTGAAAGTTGATGCCTCTGTTAGGTTTTGGAAAGGAATTACCTGGAGAAGGGGACACTCAACTGGATGGATCTACTCAGAGTTAAGGATTGTATAATATTATTAAGGTCTCATTAATATTTGGAATTTATTTATATATCCACTTTTTGTTTTGGAAACTTTCTATGTCACTGAAAGTTTGACTTCAATTGGTTATATTTAAGGATGTGTGTGTGTGTGTGTGTGTGTGTGTGTGTGTGTGTGTGTGTGTTTGAGTGTCTGTTTATAAAACAGTGAAATTATATAATTTAAATATAACAAAATACATATATAGAGAAATGTAGGAATATATGTATACATATACATGTATATGTATATGTATATGCATATGTACATGTACATGTATATGTATATGTTACACATATAAAACAATGAAAGCAGAAGCCATAGCTTTGAATGATAACTAGGAGGAATAAAAGGGAGGTTTGGGTACATGAAAGAAATTGGGTAAAAAAATAAATCATTTTATGTTATGTTAGTGGTATAAAACAGCACTTGAGTAGGTTAATGATATTTACCACGCGGTAGACTAGGTAACTTAGAAAAGTGTACTTTGTCTTATAGATTAATAAGTCTTAGTCCATGGCTGGACAATCCATTGCTTTTGGACCTTTGAGGAGACAGTACATCACAGTAGAAGTACGGGATTTAAGTATTTCATGTTGTGGAATCCCAAAAGTGCTGTCTCATTTACAGCTACAGTTGATAATATTAAAAGATTTCTATGTTCCCCATACTTAATGAAGTTCCATCACTTCCCAATGGCAACACTAGGAAGCAACACTGTCACTGATGATAGATTAATTCCTGATCTCTCCAATACTTTTAACATGAAAAGGTGTTGTATTTTTTCAAAAGCTTTTTCAGTATCTAATGAGACGATCAAGTGATTTTTTTCTTTGAGTTTGTATATATAGTGGATTATCTTAATAGATTTTCATATATTGAGCCAACCTTGTGTCACTGGAATGAAGCCTACTTGATTATGGTGTATGACGTGTATGATGTGTTCGTGGATTCAGTTTGCTAGAATTAATAAATATTTTTGCATTGATATTCATTAGGAAAATTGATCTGAAGTTCTCTTTCTTTGTTGGGTCTTTATGTGGTTTATGTATCAGAGTAATTGTGACTTCATAGACTGAATTAGGTAGTGTTCCTTCTTTTTCTATTTTATGGAATAGTTTGAGGAGTGTTAGTATTGCTCTTCTGAAGACCCAGAAATAAAACCACACAGTTATGGACATTGGATCTTTGACAAAGAAGTCAAAAGTATGCAATAGAAAACAGAAAGCATCTATAATAAATGATGCTGGTCTAACTGACAGTTGATATGTAGAAAAATGAAAATAGATCCAAATTTTTCACCTTGCACAAAGCTCAAGTCCAAGTGGATAAAGGACCTCAGCATAAAACCAGATACACTGAATCTAATAGAAGAGAAAGTGGGAAAGAGCCTTGAACTCTTTGGCATAAACTCAAATTCATTCACACTGGGATTGGGGAGATGGATTTCCTAAACAGAACTCAAATGACTCAGGATCTAAAATCAAGAATTGGTAAATGAGATTTCATGAATTTTCAAAGCTTCTGTAAGGCAAAGGACATAGTGAATAAGTCAAATCAGCAACTTAACAGATTGGGAAATATCTTCATTAACCACACATCCAGTAGAGGGCTATTATCTAAAAAGAAGATAACCTCCAAATAAAAAAAAAAAAACCCAAACAACTCAATCAAAAAATGGGGTATAGAACTAAACAAAGAATACAAAACATAGGAATTTTGAATTGCTGAGAAGCACTTAAAGAAATGTTCAAAGTCCTTAGTGATCAGGGAAATGTAAATCAAAACAACCCTGAAATTCAACTTTACACAAATCAGAATGGTTAAGATTAAAAACTCAGGTGACACCACATGTTGCCTAGGATGTTGAGAATGAGGAACACTCTGCATTGCTCATGAGATTGCAAACTGGTACATCCTCTCTGGAAATCAATCTGAAGGTTCCTCAGAAAATTAGAAATATACCTATCTGAAGATTCAGCTATACCTGTCTTGGAAATATACCCAAAAGATTCCCCACCATACCACAGAGGTGCATACTCTACTAAGTTCACTGTAGACATATCCTTATCAGTGATAACCAGAGACTATAAACAACCCAGAAGTTGTACAATGGTAGAATGAATACAAAAAACAAATGTTGTTCATTTACACAATGGAATTCTATTTAGCTATTAAGAATGAGGATATTGTGATTTTTGCATGGATAGAACTAGATAATATCATCCTGAATGAGGTAACTCAGACACAAAAGGACATGCATGGCATGGTATATACTCACTAATAAGTGGATATTAGCCAAAAATGTACAAAATAACCAGGTTACATTCCGCAGACCTTAAGTTTAACAAGCTGGAAGGCTCAAGTGAGGATACTTCAATACCCCTTGGGAAAGAGAGAAAAGCAGTCATGGGGAATCAGATATAGGGAAAAAACTCAGTGTGAGAGGGGAGGGGGTAAAGGGTAACATTATCAGGTATTGGGGGAGGGAACAGGAAAGAACCCATGAGGATCAGCAGAATGAATGAAAATATGTAAACTCTGGGGGTAGGGTGTGAGGGAATCCTCTAGAATGTACCAGAGATCTGGGAGTTAGGAGTCTATTAGGACAGAGGGACATTAGATGACATGCTGAACAGTGGGGAGAGAGAACTTGCAGAGTCCACCTCCATATAACTACAGGGCATCAAGTAGAAGGATGCGGTTAACCATCTTACAGTCAAAAACTCTGATCCTGTCTAAAAGTAGATCAGCGACAAAAATGGAGAAGACACTGAAGGAAAGAAGGTCCAGTGATTGTCCAAAAATGGGATCCTTCTCAAGGGGAAGCTCCAAGACCTGACACTATTACTGTTGCTATGTGTGTGCTTACTGACAAGAGCCTAGCATGGCTGTTGTCTGATAGGCCTAACAAGTAACTGACTGAGACAGATGCTGATACTTGCACCCAGTCAATGAACTGAAGTTAGAGAACTGCTATGGTTGAATTAGGGAAAGTCTGGAAGAAGCTGGGGAAGAAAGCAGCACCATAGGAAAACCAGCAGTCTCAATTAAACTGGACCCCTGAGATCCCTGAGACATTGAATCACCAACCAGGAAGTGCACAAGAGCTAATCTGAGGCCCTAGTCACATATATAGCTAAGGACCACCTGGTCTGGTCCCAGTAATAGAAGACAAGCCTAACACTCTAGAGACCTGAGACTCCAGGGATTGGGGATGCTTGGTGGGGTGGTGGGGGTGGAGACATCCTCTAGGAAACATGGAGAAGGAGAAATGGAATGAGTAATTATGGGAAGGCAGACCAGGATGGGGGTAATGACTGGACTATAGAAAAAGAAACACACACACACACAAGTTAAGGGGGAAAAAGAACCATTTGGTACTTGTATTTTTGTTGCACTAAGTTTTTTTCTTTTCTCTACCTTTTACAATTCTTTTTCTGAAAATAATAAAATAAAATAAAGGAACTTGTAATTCATAAAGTATGGTGAAGAAAACAGACCACATGAAACTCAAGAAGAAGGAAGACCGCATATCATGTTTGTTCCTTTGTGATTGGGTTACCTCACTAAGGATGATATTTTCAAGTTCTGACTATTTGCCTAGGAATTTCGTGAATTTATTGTTTTTAATTGCAGAGTAGTATTCCATTGTGTAAATATACCACATCTTCTGAATCTATTCCTCCGTTGAGGGACATCTGGGTTCTTTCCAGCTTCTGGCTATTATAAATAAGGCTGCTTTGAACTGATAAGGGGATAATAACCCAGAATCTCGGAATACCCTAGACATAATTCGCATATCAATAGATTTCCAAGAAGATGGAAGGAGAGACCCCTGATCCTGGAAAGACTGGATGCAGGGGAATGCCAAGACAGAAGCAAGAGGGGTTTGAATGGGGAAAAGAGGGAGGGAAGGGGGCAAATGGGACTTTCGGGGAGGGAGGAAACGGGAAAGGGGAAATGATTTTGAATGTAAATAAAAAAACCTTAGAAAATAAAAAAAAAAAGAGAAGAGTTCCTAAATCAGTGATGAAAAAAAAAAAAAAAGAAGAAGAAGAAGAAGAAGGAAGACCAAAGTGTGAATATGTAGGTCCTTCTTAGAAGGGGGGACAAAATATCCATGGGAGGAGATACAATACAAAACGTGGAGCAGAGACTGAAGGAAAAGGCCTTCCAGAGACTGCTCCACCTGGGGATCTGTCCCATTTACAGTTCCCGAACCCAGACACTATTGTGGATGCCAACAAGTGCTTGCTGACAGATGCCTGATATGGCTGTCTGCTGACAGGCTCTGCCAGTGCGTGACAAATACAGAGGTGGATGCTCTCAGCCAACCATTGGAGTGACCACAGGGTCCACAATGGAGGAGCTAGAGAAAGGACCCAAGGAACCAAAGGGTTTTGCTACCCCATAGGAGGAACAACAATATGAACCAACCAGTACCCCCAGAGCTCACAGGGATTAAATCACTAACCAAAACGTACACCTGGAGGGACCAATGTCTCCAGCCTCATATGTTGCAGAGGATGACCTTGTTGGACATCAATAAAGGAGAGGCCTCTTGGTCCTGTGAAGGCTCATTGCCCCAGTGTAAGGGAATGCCAGGACAGGGAAGCAGGAGTGGGTGGGTTAGTAAGAAGGGAGAGTGGTGATAGGATAGGAGGTCTTCGGAGGGGAAATGAGGAAATGGGATAACATTTGAAATGTAAATAAAGAAAATACCTAATTAAAAAAATAAGATAGTCATTTGGGAAAAGATAGGGAAGTGAATGAGGCAGAGAAAAGGTGAATAAGAATCTTCCTATTCACACCTGAGAAGAATGAATAGGAATCCTTCTGAGCATCTGTGCTGATATGGTGTCAGTTACTAAACAGTAAAGAAAAGCAGTGGAAGGTTCAGTGCAGGAGAGAGAAGTGAGAATGACCCAACATAGGAATCCAGACTCTAGTCTAGTGAAGAGCAGAATTATGAGAGTTTGCAAATATTTGTCCATATATGTGTGAAAGATACTTCAATATATGAAATGTCCTCCAAGAGACTAAACTGCGAGTCACTCATAAACATAAGTTATGCTCACTATTGATCCCAATATAACAAAATGCAGCATCCAAACATTTTAACTTCCAGTGGATCTACCTGACAAATTGTCTTTACAGTATAATGATTGTATGTTTTAATGTATACACACATTTCCATTGTTTATTCTATATTTTTAAGCTCTGGAAAAGAATCTTGATTTCTTCCAAATTTGCGGAAGTTTAAATAAGTCCACAAATACTGATGCTTTGCTTTTGTGCAGAAATAACATTGTGCAGTATTCAACTACTGAACAGTGTGTATTTTAAGTGTATCCAGGCTATGGAACATTATGTAAAGGCAGAGAGCTTTCATGTCATGAATGATAGAAATATCTTAAATGCTTATTATTGATAGAAGAAATTCTTGGATAGAGACATAGTTCATTATTTCAACTTATATGAGGTTCCAGAAAAGAGGAGAGGTAAAAGAAAGTTTTCTTGAGTGAAGGAAGCATTGACCAAGAATAAAGTATTTCCAAAGATGTACAAAAAGCTATTATGCATGGAAAATTATCTGAACTCATGTAATGGATGTGGAAGATTTTGATCCATCATGTAGTTTATCAATCATAACACTCTGAGACAGAAAATGGTTTATGCTTATTAATCCTAAGACCATTTCTTAATATTTCTTCCTTCTCTTCATTTTTATAAAACAAATGTGAACCTTCTTCATTTCCCATTGAGTCATTTTCCTTTTATCTTTTTTTAGAACCATGGCTGTTTATGTATATTTGAGATCCAAATAAGATATTTTCTTAAAAGTCACATGCATAATATGAGACATAAAATCATGGAAGAAAATGAATACTGCCTTTTACCTTACCTGATGAGAAAGTGCAAGCATAAAAAATTCATGATTGAAAATGAGAAGTTAATGACTAAATTGCCTGAGGAAAAAGAAGTAATTTGACAGATAAGAAATTTATTGTGTTTTCAAAAAGGAAGCCCTTACTACAATCAATTATGCTTTTACAAGTACCTTGAATTTTGTGAATTGAAAAACAACATTGCATAACTGTCATAAAATATTAAATAGTGTATAAAGGACACAAAATTAACTTCATAGTCAGTATGAAGAGACTTTAACTCCCTCAAGACATGCTCACTGCCTATACTAAAGTGCATAGAACTCTGGCATAGAAGAAAGAAATTATTTCATATATTAAAGTTCACTGAAATTTGTCTTAGATATTTGTGATTCCTTGTACTAAAACAGAATGTCCAATTGTTATATAAACTATTCTTTGGACTCTAAATTGTGTTTCATCCTGCTGTTTAGATTCACACACATAGACGCATACACGTGTGTGTGTGTGTGTGTGTGTGTGTGTGTTGTGATAGTTATTCCAGGTCTTCAACCTGATTCATTCTGAAATAAACTACAATCAAGAAATGGAGGGCACATCAATGAACTAGATCTTGAGGCATAGTGGCCATGAAAATATTACACCCAGGCAAGGTGTTATACACCTTTAATCCTAGGAGACAGAGTAAATCTCTCACTGAAATGTAAATAAATAAGATAACCAAAAAAAGGAATAAAAATAAATACAAAGTGGAAAATATGTCAAACCTTTGTGAGCATTTTGAAAAAAATTGAAGGAGTACAACTATTATTAAGAGCATTTTGCTGTATTCTAAAGGTGCAGCATTACTTACAAATAGCCATGTTATGAAATCCATCTAATTTTTTAATCATATAGAATCATATAGGCAGTTAACATATATATTTATATTCAAATTACTGGTTTTCTCCCTGAAAAATAATTAAAGAATAATCTCACTTTTCTACAGTATTGAAGAAGCTGAACTAAGTGAAAAAAATCATTCAAGCATCAAAAGAAAAATTCTGAGTGATTGCATTGTCTGTCAGCAATATTGTCAATCTTCTAAAATAGGAGTAATTAGTAGCTATACGTGTTTAAGGAATGAAAAGTTTACAGAAAGATTTGTGTCAAGCAACACAAAATTGTTTTTAGAAACAGTTGATAAAAGACATCTAGTACACAGTATGAGTCCAAACCGCATACGGGTGCACACCAAAAAGTAGCTAAATCAGTATAACATCTTTAGTTATACAGACTACAAAATGTTAATTGATGCCATATATGTATTAGTTTGTCCATGCTAAAAAATATGTTTCTATCAAAACATATTGCTTCAGCACACTGCAAGTATGCAGTTTTTTCTGTAAATTATACCAAGTTTTAAAATAAGTGTATATGACTGTGTTGGATAGTTTGAACTGTCAACATATCACAAACTTGACTTAACTGGGAAGAGTCTCTTAAGGAATAATGTGGATCAAGTTAAGCAGCTGACTTGTCTATAAGCAACTGGCTTTATTACTAATTGTGTTGGAAGAAAGATCCTGAGGGTAGTCTACATCCTTTCATGGTCTAGGTCCAATACTGCACAAGAGTACAGACAGCTAGGTTAGCATAAGCAAGAAGCAAACAGAAATACATTAATTTCTCTTTTCTATGGACTATGGATGTGATATGATTAACTAATTGATTTTCTGTCTTTTTTTTTTTTTTTTTTTAGTATAGAATAGAGTTTATTCAGGGCATGGGAATGGTTGTTAAGAGGGTAGTAGAGGTAGAGAAAGGAAGAGAGGCAGAGAGGTTAGAGAAGTAGAGGTTGGCCATGACCACATGGAGAGAGTGGGGGTGGGGGAAGGGAAGGAGAAGAGAGAAAAGCCTAAGAGAACAAGAGAGAAGCAAGCAGGAAACAGGAGTGAGAGCACTATTTGATTTTCTGTTCTGACTACCCTCAAAAGACAGGCTGTGTCCCTGTAATTATAAGATAAAATAAAGTCTTTAATGTCATAATTTGATTTTGGTCATAGTATTTTATCTCAGCAACAGAAATGAAACTGGAACAGACATTGGTACCAAGGAAGTTGGGTTATTGATATTATTAATTTGTCTGTTTATTATAGGAAGAATGTAGAGACTTGGGAAACTGGACCTGGGGAATTCATTGACTTCTATTGCCAAAGAGGACAGTTCTTAAGGAAGCTTGGGGAGCAATAATACTGAGAAAAATATATAGACTGTGGAGGCTCAGCTCATAAGGTTTCAGAAGGAACAAATTATCTTAACACTAATTGCTACAAGTAACATTTTTGTTTTTGTCATATGTAGGCTAAAATCTGTGTGTGCTGATTGTGTTGGATTTAAGGAAGTAGAAACAGGTAGCAAAGATAACAGCACCACTGAAGAATGTTTTTCTCAGGGTCTGTACAAAGATCTTAATTCAAGAGAGATGTAGCTGCTGTATCTTAACAGAATGTGGCAATGTAAGTGTGGAGGTTTGAGTAGTTATGACTCCCATAGATTCATGAGCTTGAATGTTTGGCCATAAAGTGTAGTACTATTGGAAGATGTGGCCTTATTGGAGGAGGTGTGGCCTTGTTAGAGGAAGTATGTCACTGTGGAGGCTGGGCTTTGAGGTTGTATGTGCTCAAGGTACTCCAGTGACATGATCTTATTATGCTGTCTTTGGATCAAGTTGGAGAACTCTATTTCTCCAACACCCTATATGTCTCTCTGTATGCAGCCATGCTTCCAGCCATGATGACAATGAACTAAGCCTCTGAAACTATAACCCAGTTACAATTAAATGTTTTCTTTTTTAAAAGTTGCCTTGGTCATGGTATCTCTTCAAAGTAATGGAAACACTAAGACGGTAAGTTTTATACATGTTGCCTACATGGAAAGGAGCTTAACTGGATGAAAGGACCCTGTAGAAAAGCACATGATTGGTATTTTCTGGCATGATCAGACTATTTTCAGAGAGGCTAACAAAGTTCTTTAGTGAGGATGAAATGTCAGTTCCAATGGAGGCACAAAGGTATTGGAAATGTGAGAGCTTAGAGATTTACACTAAGAACTGCAGGTTTGTGATGAGTCTAGTCTAAAGGAAAGACTGCATAGAATAGCAGTACATGAACTGGAGAGATGGGGCTGCTTATGCCTCTTGTAGGACAGATATGATGTAGATGTCTGAGTCTCAGCTATAGAATTTAGATTTGTACCTCAGGATTTTGGCTTTGTGTTACATATAAATTTAATTTCTGAGTGTGTTTCTGTGTGTGTTTGTGTGTGTGTATGTGTGTGTGTGTTTGTGTGCACATGCTTGTACACATGTAAGGGCCCAGAGAACTCAGAAAAAAACATGAAGCACACTTAATTAAGAGATAAGGAATTGTGAGTATTCTGCCATTGACCCTGGGAACTAAAGCCCAGTACCCTGAAAGAGTAACTTGTGATTTTAACCTCTGGGCCATCTCTTTCATCCTTTCCATGATTTTGCTTTTATACCTCAGAATTTTGTCTTTGAAGCATGAGTGCTTATGCCTGTAACTTGTTACAGTTTTATAGGAACCTACTGCTAAGACACTTTGGAATTTTAGGGGTTTTTAGATTTTCAAATATAAGAGCAAAGGACACTAATGTGAAAGGAAGTTTATGTAGGGCAGAAACATGGTGGAAAGTGTAGAGGAGGAATTGGGTGGTAATTAACACTAAGGATGTTTAAAAAGCAAATTGGAATCTTCCTATTTTATAACACCCTCCTCTCAATAAAGTTACCATTCAAGAGGATAATTCTCCTTCCATAATTCAGAGAGTACCAAATATATAAAGTTCCATGGTATTTGTCAGATACCTTCCCTTGAAGTGTTGGTAAGGGATAGCTTGGAGAACCACAGAATAATACAGGCTCTTGCATGGTTGTAAACTAGAATTTGATGGTCACAATTTATTGCTGGAGAGAACATGTAATTTCTTTACAGGACATAGAGGGATCAAACTGGTACTAAACTGGAAGCTTACTGCATTCTGGCTAGCTTTCATAATATCAGAATGTGCTATGCTGGTGGTTAAGAAAAGAAATCATCAACAATAATATCTAGTTGTAAACCATGTGAAGTATAACTGCAAGAAGAGTGACATCCTGATTATATTTTAGGCCCAATTTACAAACTGAAACATGTGGCTGTTGCTCTAAATGGGTTAAAAATCCATGGTTCAGTCATGACAGGTCCAGCAACAAACCTACTTCTATTATGTTGCCAAGCAAAACCTTCACTGAAGCTCTCTGGTTTTATCAGAGAAGTTCTGTGTCCAATTACAATTAGAAATCTATATTACACACTTTGCCAAAAGGGGCCAAAACTGTATTTCAAGGGAAGAATGGGGTTAATTATGATCAAAATGTATGCATGGATAAAATTCTCAACAATTCATAAAATTCTTACACAGACAGAAATGTCAAAATAAAAAAAAAAGAGAGATGTATGAGTTTTAAAGTGTGGTGAAGACTATAGGATTTATCAAAATCTGTCTCTATTTTACATTATATTAATTAACCTAAAAACCCTGGGGCCATAAATTGGAAAATGAAGGTTTAAAGCTATCTTTATGTCAAGGTTACCAGGGGTAGATTGTGATGGCTAGAGTTCTCTGTCAACTTGAGATAACCTAGAATCACCTGAAAAGACAGTCTTAGTGAGAACATATCTAGATAAGGTGTGTCAACAGTCATATCCATGGGGGGACTTGGACTGCTGTTAATTGAGTTTGGAAGACTTACCCTGATGTAAGCTGCAGAATTACATGAGTTGTTCTCTAAACTTCATGTATGAAGTTAGCCAAACAAAAGCATCTAGCAAGCAAATAAGGTTGAGTTTAATCTCTTTCCTCTTGACTCCTGGTAATATAGGTCCAGGTGCTTGAATTTTTGTTGTGATTTTCTACAATGATGTATACTTGTTTGTCTCTAGGAGCTAAAACTAAGTCATTTCCACTCCTACATTTCTTTTAGTAAGAGTATTTTATCACAAAAGAAAAGAAACTGGAATGTTGCTGAAACTTTAAGAAAAAAAATTGCTCTTTAGAGAAACATACTGATCAACAATTATAATTTAGAATATTTTAAATATATTTTTAACTGAAATATGTCACTGCTATCTCCTGAAATATACCACTTCTTTCCTTTTACTTCTGGTGATCTCCTTTCTACTCAAGAATGTAGAGAGGAAGTAATGGAGGAGAAAAAAGGCAAAGTGACTACAAGAGTGATTTCAGCAAAGCCTAAACAATGCATTGTTTGATTTTATTGCAACTAACTCTTCAGGTCTATACAAACAGCTTGTGTTATTATAAGAATAAGTTCTTGTGTTACTTTGAAATTCTTAATTACAAAATTATTCATTTAATTTATTGATTTTGAATGAGATGTGAGACTGAGAATTGTTTTACTCTTTAAATATTATTTTCTTATTTGAATCAACATAAGTGGTCATTACTGGGGCATAAATCTAGGTTAAAGGCTACTGAAGGTAATGAATATAAGATGTCGAAGCAGAGTGGAAGCAGTAAAACAAAATAGGAAGTGCCATTTGCTAGAAGTCATTATGCAATGTTCACATGCACGCAGAGAAATCAAGCAACTACTAGGGTTTGCAGTGTAGCATAGAATAAACCTTTTTCTAGATGTTTCATGTTCAAATACACTTCACATAAATGAAGAATGAATGTAATGTTGTTCTAGTAAAATTCACTCAAACACTTATGGTTGTTATTGAAAGCAATTGAGCAATAAATTTTGTATGATGAACTTGGTGACATGAATAATTTTCAACATAAAAGGAAAAACTTGAGCATTTGACTTAGGATTTCTCTGGAACACAAATTTATTACAATGAGAAGGCTGATGGAGGAACATTCTAGAATATTTCAAGAACATTGTCTATTCCATGGAGCTTCTCAGCCACCATCAATATTATTTACTAGTTGATTGCTATTTTGGACACTGCTCCTTCTAATAATTTTACATAGATTATGTGAAAGTTCTATGATGTTACCGAGGTGGCACAGATTATTGCTCTAGTTAGTGAGAGTAAGCATTTTTTTTTCAAAACAAACTGTGATTCAGTAACATTCAACTGTCCACATAATATTTTGCTTTAGACCCTGAAACACACTCCCACATATTTTGGGCATATTCATTTTCAAACTGTTTTTTCTTGATAAATGTCCAAAGGTGACTTTATATTAAGTAAGTTATTGCTAAAAGTACTGTGAAAAATATGATTACAAACTGAATTATTGTTACTGTTTTGTATCCAGTTTCCAAATGATGTGACTCAGTAAATTTATTTAGGATCCCTTCTTCCAGGAGCAACTCTAAAACAAATTTGTAGTCAAATTGTTATAGTATCATTTGTAATAACTAGTTTTTCATCAAACATTTTAAAATATTAGTAAAAATAAGCATTTAAGATTAAATTCAACCATATTTTTAAAATTAGATGCTGTTAATTTGGTGTGCCTCAATATATTGTTCCATTGACATTTTCCCTCAAGTAAAATATACTTCATTTTCAAAAAATTCAAGATTGTCTGCATTATGACAATCACTTATATGTGTTCCACATTGAAATACTATTTCAATATGATATTTATAAATAATCCATAGTCTGTTGAAACATGACATTTGATAGTTTTGTTTTGCAGAAAATTCATTAAAGAGTGTCCTTGAAAGGAAGTCAATTTCTGTGATGTTTTTCAAACAAACAATTTCTTTTGATCACTTATTATTTAAAATATTAAAAACTATTTAAATATAGTTGAGTGTTTTGGAAAAAGAGACTGTATGATAATAGTATTATTTTTCAACCTTACTGCACCCTTCTAAACTCCAACGTCTTAGCATTCAGATACCAACTACATAAACGTCTGACAATAAGCTGAGTGTCAGTTAAGGTCCTCCTGAAAATGTTCTAGAAACTTTGAAGGGAGAAGGCTTGCCCTTCCTTGGTTAATATAATTTTGTCATTAAGAGTTAAATGGCTCTGTTTCTTGGCAGAAACACTTAGGTCCTAGATTAAGTCCTCTTTTTTAATATACAGTTCTAAGGGTCTTCCCTAAGTGTGGAGTACCCAAATAAATTGTGATTTTTCTCAAGAATGTTTCTTCAGTCTCTTCCAGTCTTGAATCATCAGCATCAATGACTATCAGTTCTGTTTCCTAAGTCTAGTCTTGGCTTCCCAGAGTCTCTTTTTCAAAATCTTATTGTCATTGTTATTCTTCTTTTAGTTGATCCACATAGTCTGTCATGTTAACACATGGGTTGTAGTAGAATTCAATCTTTGTTCTTGTGTTGCTAAGAACTGGTTAGTACATTCTTAGTGCTTATTATTTTCTGTAAAATTAAGCATTGTAGCTTCTGTTTAGTTACTAATCTTAGACTCATAGCATCTTCTTTATTTGTATTTTTCTTTTATGTGTATACTTATGAGTGTGTGCATGTGTGTATGTGCCCAGATGTACATGTATAAGTGTGCCTGTTTGTGAAGGCCAGAAGTTAATTAAATCTGAGTATTATTTTTCAGATATTGTCCTCATTTCTAAATATATTCATTCGAATTTAAAAATTTAAATTTAAAATTTGTGCAATTATTTTAATTATTTTGGGTGTCTGTATGTGTGGAAGTGTATGTATGTGCCATGTGAGTGTGCATGTGTGCTGTAGTACATAGTGCATACAGAAGTCAATTATCTCCCTCAATAAATAGTTCCAGAAAATCAACTTAGATCATCTTCAGCACAATACATAAGTTTCTTTACAGATGGATCCTTAAGAATGCCTCATATTGATTTTTCAGGAGTATCTGTCACTACCATATACCTTACCACACTAAGTAGACTATGACATCTGGCCATTGAGCTTCAGGAATCCTTTTGGCTCTGTTTTTTTGTTTTGTTTTGCTTTGCTTTTTTGTTTTTGTTTTTTTATGCTGGGATCCCCATATTACACTGCAGGGTTGTCCCAGAGTTGAGAAGGGGTTGAAGTGTGCCTAATACCCAAGATGTGCTCATCCTGAGAGTAGTAGGAATTTTGCTTGCTCTTCTGCCTGGGGAGGACACTGATAAGCTCCATGGTTATTATGGTTTGTTGCTGTTTATATCACTGATAGGCCTGAAATATTCTGGGGTGTACTCCCTTCTATATGACCTTATAAGGTTCATTCTCCTGGATCCTGTTGCACCCCACACCCTCTGTCAATGTTCATAGAAGCACCTTCGATGTTCATGCTCCAGAGGATAACATACCATCACATGGACCTAACCTATCATTCTCCCTAGGTTATAAATATCTCTTGCCCCTCCTAATACACATGCGGTCCTCTGACACATTCTCTCAAATATTTTTTCCTGTTGTACTCACCACAGCTATGGAATTCCCTCTGCACCTGCAATGCTTGGCTCCACTTTTTCCCAGGGATCATGCTAGTGCACGGTAGTCCAATTTTACAAGGACAAAACATGAGTTGATCCAAACGACACAGCAGACACTTGTCTATTTTTCTGTGGAGATTAAACTTAGAACTTCAGCTTGAGAGACAAGAACATTATATATTAATCTATGGTTTGAAGCTACATGATGTTTTAAATACTTGACTTCTTACTGTCTGAATGTCTTTTTTTTTTGCCAAAATTGAAATAAAAATAAAAACTGTATCCTATAATGTATTTTTATAAACATTGAAAAACAAAGCTTACAAATCAAGAAAATCAAACATCCAAAGTAATCAGACCTATATCTTCATAACTTAATAAACTTATACCCATTAAAATTTCCATTTAAACATCCTAAGTGAGGTAACCCAATCACAAAAGAACACACATGGTATGCACTCACTGATAAGTGGATATTAGCCCAGAAGCTCAGAATACCCAAAACACAATTCACATATCAAATGATGCCCAAGAAGAAGGAAGGAGAGGCCCCTGGTCCTGGAAAAACTCGATAAGGCAGTGTAGGGGAATGCTAGGACAGGGAAGCAGGAGGGGGTTGATTGGGGAACAGGGGGAGGGAAGAAGGCTTATGGGACTTTTAGTGAGGAGGGAACAGGGAAAGGGGAAATCATTTGAAATGTAAATAAAGAATATACCTAATAAAAAAGTTACATGAAGAATGAAATATAGATGCAATTCTATCTAACATAATTCTTCAATTCTAAGGACACAGAAAATATTATACATAATATGCCTGTGCTGATCCTAAAGAAATCAAATTTTGTAAAACTGCTTGCATGTACAGGCACATGATACCAAAAAAATGGCTCTGAGAGAACCAAAATGAGCAAATATATTCATTAATATATTTTACCATCTCTTCTAATCATTAGTAAACACTTACATGAGTAAAGGAGGGATTAGGAAATAGGATGTGGAACTTAAAGTAGTTAAGAGAATGAATAGAGAATGAATAGAAAATATTGTACATATGTAAGAAACTCTCTACAATTAATAAAATATTATGTTAAAACTAAAAAAAAATTCATGTAGAATAAAAGATGCACCCTCCATATAATATATTTGATTTACTTATCCACTACCACAAAACAAAAGAAAACAAAGAATCAGTATGTCTGGTTTTATGTGGAGGTCCTTGATCCATTTGGAATTGAGCTTAGTGCAAGGAGATAAGAATGGATCAATTTGCATTCTTCTGCATGTTGACCTCCAGTTGAACCAGCACCATTTGTTGAAAAGGCTATCTTTTTTCCACTGGATGATTTTAGCTCCTCTGTCAAAGATCAAGTGACCATAGGTGTGTGGATTCATTTCT
Organism: Tokudaia tokunoshimensis; assembly: GCA_036184795.1. Lineage (NCBI taxonomy): Eukaryota > Metazoa > Chordata > Mammalia > Rodentia > Muridae > Tokudaia > Tokudaia tokunoshimensis. The sequence continues at coordinate 46,698,044 of BTHU01000013.1, forward strand.
GGATCTTCAATTCTGTTGCATTGATCTACATGCCTGTCACTATGCTCTACATAAACAAGACACACTGAAACTAATAGAAAGGAAACTAGGGAGGAACCTTGAACATATGGGCACAGGGGAGAATTTCCTGAACAGAACTCCAATAGCTTATGCTCTAAGATCAAGGATTGACAAATGGGACCTCATTAAATTACAAAGTTTCTGTAAGACAAAGGACACTGTCAAAAGGACAAAGCAGCAACCAACAAACTGGGAAACGATCTTTACTAACCCTACATCCTACAGAGGGCTAATATACAATATATACAAAGAACTCAAGAAGTTAAACTCCAGAGAGCCAAATAACCCTATTAAAATAAAATAAAATAAAATAAATTTGTAAGTGGTAAAAAAAAAAATGGGGTACAGAGGTAAACAAAGAGTTCTCACCTGAAGAATATCTAATGGCTGAGAAGCACTTAAAGAAATGTTTGACATCCTTAGTCATTAGGGAAATGCAAATCAAAATAACCCTGAGATTCCACTTCACACCAGTCAGAATGGCTAAGATCAAAAACACAGGAGATAGCAGTTGTTGTCTAGGATGTGGAGAAAGAGGAACACTCCTCCACTGCTGCTGGGATTGCAAGCTGATACAACCACACTGGAAATCAGTCTGGCGGTTCCTCAGACAACTGGGCATGACACTCCTGGAGGATCCTGCTATACCACTCCTGGGCATATACCCAGAGGCTTCCCCTACATGCAATAATGACACATGCTCCACTATGTTCATAGCAGCCTTATTTATAACAGCCAGAAGCTGGAAAGAACCCAGATGTCCCTCAACGGAGGAATGGATACAGAAGATGTGGTATATTTACACAATGGAATATTACTCTGCAATTAAAAACAATGAATAAAAGAAATTCCTAGGCCAATGGTCAGAACTGGAAAATATCATCCTTAGTGAGGTAACCCAATCACAAAAGAACACACATGGTATGCAGTCACTGATAAGGGGATATTAACCCAGAATCTCAGAATACCCAAGACACAATTCACATATCAATAGATTTCCAAGAAGATGGAAGGAGAGACCCCTGGTCCTGGAAAGACTGGATGTAGGGGAATACCAAGACAGAGAAAGAAGAGGGGGTTGAATGGGGAAAAGAGGGAGGGAAGGGGGTTTATGGGACTTTCGGGGAGTGAGGAAATGGGAAAGGGGAAATCATTTGGAATGTAATTAAAAAACAGAAAATAATTAAAAAAAGAAAAGAAAACAAAGAATTAAATTCAAAATGATCAACAGTTAAGAAAAAGTCAAAATACTTGATATTTTCACTCAGGGATCCTTCCTTTATGTAATAAGTTACTAAAAATTATTAATCTGACATATGACTTAATATTAAGCATGCATATTCCATGAAGTATTAGACATAGGATAACAAGTAATTGTGTAATAATACCTGGGAACAAGCTTTTGTTCATAAGAAGTCATAGAAAATAAAGTAACTTTCTTGTGATCAAAATGAAGATTATATTGTTCTATGAGGGGCAACAGATACTTGTTGAAGAAACATTAGACTAAAGACACTATCAAGGAGTTTCTATAAACCACAGTTTATAAACTTAATAACAATCAATCAAGAAAGCAAAAGATTGTCACTTTCTCTATTTGTCATAAAACAAAAGAAAATAAAACAAACCCAGAAAAGTTTTTGATATTTCCATGTTCAAATAATAACTGCTGCAACTATAAGGCTCATACACCAGCAAATACTGGCTATTTCATGCTGTTAATAAGGCTGCTTCATGGTTCATATTACACTGTTATACATTTCCTCATGGGCAAAATTTTAATATCATCACCCTCTTTCTACCTGGGAAGAAAACTGAGTGTTTCAGCAGATTCTTGTATTCTAAGAATCAATTTTTCAATTTAGACTCTAAGGATCCTATATAGCATTTGCAAATTTGTCACTCAATATCCTAAAAATCCTAAAAAATTATTTTAAAAATGGTGAAATATGTGTTTTTTGCTCAAAACAATTAGTCTTCTCTTGCACAGTTTAAAAAAAATTCTCAAAAGTGCTTATAGTATGGACATTCAGTCATGTACCTGGAACCTCAACATTTGAGAGACTGAAAAGAAAGGCAACTTCATGACCAATCTGAGCTCATAATGATACACTGTCACAAGAAGAATATAAAAGGAGCAGGGATTCAATAAAAAAAAAATAAGTTCGCTTATTATCTATGAAAAAAAATTAACTTTTAAGAGAATATAATGCTTGCAGCCCCTCTCAGAAACTTTAAATTCTATTTTTTTAACCTGATCTTGAACTTTAATGCATAATCCCGAAGTTCATGAAGCTCAAGCTTATGAGTTTAGCTGTTGTGATTTGGAAAACTTTCCAAATAAAGTGCTTTCCTATTTGGTCTTTGCAAATGAGAAAGGATCGTTTACTAGTTAAATCAGTCTGTGATGTTGCTCATGAAAAAAAACATCTATAAACATTGTCTTTGACTAGAATACCACAAATTCTAATATTAGTGAATTTTTGTTTGGATAAAATCTACTAAATATTTTTGATTATGGAGACTATTCATTTTCGAAGAAAATATTCCCAAGTGTTAAACAGCTTCCTCTCATTTTGCCTTCTATGAGTTCAATTAAAATTAAAACTCATTTTGATCACATCCTTTTTGATGTTGGCAGCTGAAATGTATTTCAATCACAAACTAGAAATGTGGTCATCTAGACCTGACAGTCTTGATCCCAGCTTCTCATCCCTTTAGTTTACCCATCATCTGCACATGTTGACTTGCTATCACATGAGCCATCCTCAGTTAGAGCTTCAGATTCCTTTCATCTCCATGCTATTTTCATTTTCTTGCTCCGTGGACTTCCTTGCATAAGACAAAGGGAAATTTGAATGATGGCAGTTCAGGGAGGAGAAGCACTTTGACGCTGTCTTTTTATTTCCTTCAAATTGAGCATTATCAGTAGAACCAACAGAAACTTTTGTAGCTATGAGGTCAATTGAGCTCTGAAACACTGAGCTTCTTGAACTGTGAGTAACTGAATGTAACAAAATCTGAGGACTGAGTAGCACCAGGAAAAATGTTTCTGGGCACACAATTAATTCATAGCCAAATGCATAATGAATCTTACTTGCTGCAGTGTTTGCGGTGGGTGCAGCCTTCAAGTGTACAGCAACAGTGGTTCTGAATGCACAAAATCAGTTTGCACTGTGTATCCCTTCATACCACAAAATACAAACTCTGTCTGGCGTGCCTCAGCTCTGAGATGAGGTTATTTTATGATATGTGTTTAAATATTTGCATTTTAACATACAATTTGCTATATATATAAACACAAAAGTGTAATTATGGAAATGAACATTTAAGATTTCCTATCACCATTCTTCATCTTCTAAGTATCAGATTACTATGCCTTGGATTGTATTGTGTTAGAATATTCGATTTTAAAAAACTGCTGTTTGAGTTTCAGTCTTGTTTCTTATAAAGGATTTGTTTTACAGTGAATAGTCATACTTGAATAGAAGAGTATTTTAATATGAAGTTAACCCTTTTTACCACATGAAAAAATGCCACTTAAATGATATGGAAGATACTTGAAAAAATTATAATCCATATCCCATTTGTAGTAATGAAAAAAGGGAATAGGTAGGGCTAAGTTTCTAAAGTTAAATTTGAGTCATGATTAGGACAGAATTCCCAAGTTTTCCTTAAATGCCCTAAAGATACTCACGCAGCAACATTCTCATGCTGCTTTTGTTTAAACTTTCCATTTTCATTAAAGACTGAAATACACTTTTAGAAGAGCAGTTTGTCAGTGGAATTGTACTTTGGTAGTTAGCATGTTTGCTTTATAGTGTGAAGTTGGTGATAGGTTCCCATGTAATAGTTTGAATTTAAGACCTTGGAGAGCAGTGATGGGTTTCTGTTGGAAGTAAGTATGCTCTTTAATTGGCTTCAAGAATGAACAGGAAATGGAATGCCTGGAGGCAATCTGAGATTGGAGGAAAAAATCCTGAGGTATAGGCTGAGACTCTGGACTGAGATAGGAGATGAAATTTACGGTAGGATTATGTAAATCAAAAACTGGAATGAAGTAGAGAAAAGCAATGTAAATTCTAATAGGATTTTCAAATGAAGTAGCAAACATTAGAGGTACAGAATTGGTAAGGGAAACTGTTTTTTTTGTTTTGTTTTGTTTTGTTTTGTTTTTTTAGGAGAAAACTACAATAAAGTCACTGGCATATACTAGGATGAGATGGAAAATCTCCATTATATGACTGCGTTTAAAACACTTGTGTAGACCTGGATCAGGAAAAGTGCAGGAGGCTGCCGTTTGTTAATATCTTACTAGATATGACTATATATTCAGTATTTACTATGACTCTTATCTATCACAGTCTTTATCAATTCAAAATGGTCTTGAAATAATGGGGAAAGTGATTGTGCTTCAAATTATCCAATTATTTTGAAATATCTAGATCTTATTAGACTGTTAATTCATAAAACATTTTCTTTTTAAGGAAGTAGATAATTGCTTTAATCATACAACTAATATTTGGAGAAAGTCATTGCAAAATATTCCTAAGTGATGCAAATTATGTTTTATTTCATTTTTATCTACATTATGTAAAAAATGGTAAGTTCTATGCAGTATACCATTTACAACCATATCCTGTTTACAGTTTTATGCTTCACTTAAAAACAACTGTGTGCTACATAATTTTGAATGGCCTTTCCCATTACAGTGTGGTTATTTTTGAAATCCAATTTGAGTTAACATAATTCTAACTGACATTTAGAATGACAGAGCTTTACAGAAGGCACATTTCTCAGTGTTAATTTTACCTGAAAATTGTAAGAATAGATTACCCTTAAGTCAATGATTAGATATGAAAATACACTCAATTAAATTTCATCCCAAAATATCAAATAGATTTCAAGATAATTTAGTTTAAATGAGATGGATTTACATTAGAATAAACAGTTAACATTTGAAAAGTCAGCTATATTTGCATATAAATGTGTATCCAGTAAGACTGGGTATGTTTTCAGGAAAAGTTCAGTTTTTCAAAGGTGTCATATACACAGCTGTATCAAATAAGATTAGTTACATGTATTCAAAATTATTTTATATTTCCTTATCAAATGTAGTCTAAATAAGACAAATGTAGCTATGCTTGCTGAATGACAGGAATACATTCTAAAAATGGAGTTATAAGTAGACTTCATTTTAGTCAAATATCAACATATATTTGCAGGCATCCAAATTATGTGGCCAGTACATTGTAAAGTCACACAACTCATAGTAAGGATTCACATAACAGAATTTTTTGAAAATAAACTCAGCAAATAATGTTGTTCTCTTAAAGTTATCATCATCAGGTTGTAAGAAGTTAACATCAATTGATCCTCTTTCTGAAGCTCCAAGTTCAAGTCCTAAAGGCCCAAAGTTAACTAATAACCATCCATAAATCCAGTTTGAGGAGATCTGACTTCCTCTGAACTTTCTTGTCACCAGACATGCACATTATAAACATTCATAAATGCATATATAATATGTAGATACATAAATTAATTAATTAATTAGTCTTTAAAAAGTCTCAACGTAGTAATGGCAGGATTTAGACAACTATATTTTATAATAGTCATACAATGATAAAATTATGTAGTAACTTATTCCTCACAATTTTTTAATCATGCAAATATATATATATATATTTATATATATACATATATATGTATATATATATAAATATATATACATATATATATATATGACAGAATCCATTCCTCCAAATGTAATTATGAATAAAAATGAATGTGTTTAAATAAGAATAGATTTAAACTATGTCGAAGTTCACTGAGAGGTTTGGTGTCTAACTTAAATGAAGTTTATGGTGAGTTTGACACAATAAAATAACTATTTTGTTTTGAAAATATAAATATCTTGAACTGCTTTTCTCATATCTACAAAGAATTGTGTTGGGATTTTGATGGGGATTTCACTGAATCTTTAGATTGCTTTTGGTAAGATTGCCATTTTCACTATGTTAAGCATATTGATTCATGAGCATGGGATATCTTTCTATCTTCTTGAGGTCTTCATTGATTTCTTTCTTCAGGGACTTACAGTTCTTGTCATACAGATGGTTCAGTTGGTTAGTTAGTATTTTTTCTATTACTTGTGGCTATTGTGAAAGGTATAGTTTCACTAATTACTTCCTCATTCTGTTTATCATTTCTATAAAGGAAGGCTACCAATTTCTTTGAGTTAATTTTATATTCAGCTACTTTGATGAAGTTGTTTATCAGTGATAGAAGTTCTCTGGTAGAATTTTCAGGGTCAATTATGTATATTATTGTTGTTATTCAGTTTATGTGTATACCAATGAATTCCTGATCTCTCCAATACTTATAACATGAAGGGGTGTTGGATTTTGTCAAAGGTGTTTCCAGCATCTAATGTGATGATCATATGACCTTTTTCTTTGAGTTTGTTTAAGTAGTAGATTACATTGAAAGATTTTCATATATTGACCCATCAGTTCTCAACTTCATATGAAAACAAAACAAAACAAAGCAAAACAGGATAGCCCAAACAATTTTCAGCAATAAAAGAACTTCCAGGGAATCACCATCCCTGACCTCAAGCTGCACTATATAGAGTAATAGTGATGAAAAACGCATGGAATTAGTGCAAATACAGACAAATTAGTCAATGGAATAGAACTGAAGCTCCTGAAATATACCAACACACCTATGACACTTGATCTTTGACAAAGAAACCAAAATCATACAGTGGAAAAAATAAAGTGTCTTCAACAAATGGTGCTGGTCTGTGAGGTGAACTGCAAGGTAGGAGAATGCAAATTGATCCTTCCACAAAAGCTCAAATCCAGGAGGATCAAGGATATCAACATCAAACCAGATATACTGAATCTAATAGAAGAAAAAGTGGGAAATAGCCTCAAATGCATTGGCACAGGGGAATGTTTCTTGCACATAACACCAGTATCTCAAGATCCAAAATCAACAATTGGTAAATAGGACCTCATGAAACTGCAAAGCTTTTGTAGGGCAAAGGACACTGTCAATAGGACAAAACAGCAACCTATGGATTGGGAAAAGATCTTCACTAACCTTACATCTGATAGAGGACTAATATACAAACAATATAAATAACTCAAGAAGTAGGGGAATAACAGGACAGAGAAGCAAGAGGGAGTTGAATGGGGAACAGGGGGAGGGAAGAGGGCTTATGTGACTTTCAGGGAGGGAGGAAACGGGAAAGGGGAAATCATTTGGAATGTAAATTATATATATATATATATGGAAAAAATTTTAAAAAAAAGGAAAAAGAAACAAAAAGAAGTTAGACTCCAGAAAACCAAATAACCCAACTCAATCATGGGTTATAGAGCTAAGAGAGAATTCTCAACAGAGAAATCTTGAATGGCTGAGAAGCACTTAAATAACTGCTTACCTCTGCATCAGAAGTGAAATCGCTGCTGGGAGATCACTCTCTCCTGGTGGGCTAAGCACAGAAGGTTTTGGAGCTGCCTGGTTCACTGATGCAGATGGCTCCTGGAAGGGAAGACTCCTGTCCCAGCTGCTCAACTGATCATATGCCCTTATAGAGGAAACACAAAAATCCCTGAAAGAATTACAGGAGAACACAAAAAAAAAAAGTGAAGGAACTGAACAAAACCATCCAGGATCTAAAAATGGAAGTAGAAGCAATAAAGAAATCACAAAGTGAGACATCTCTGGAGATAGAAAATCTTGGAAAGAATTCAGGAGTCATAGATGCAAACATCAACAACAGAATACAAGAGATAGAAGAAAGAATCTCAGGGGCTGAAGATTCCATAGAAAACTGACTCAACAGTTAAAGAAAATGCAAACTGCAAAAAGTTCTTGAGTCAAAACATCCAGGAAATCCAGAACACATGAGAAGACCAAACGTAAGGATTATAGGTATAGAAGAGAGTGAAAATTTCCAACTTAAAGGGCCAGTAAATATCTTCAACAAAATTATAGAAGAAAACTTCCCTAACCTAAAGAAAGAGATGCCCATGAACATACAAGAAGCCTATAGAACTCCAAACAGACTGGACCAGACCAGAAAGTCCTCTAGGCACATAATAATGAAAACACCAAATGCACTAAACAAAGAAAGAATATTAAAAGCAGTAAGAGAAAAAGGTCAAGTAACCTATAAAGGCAGGCCTATCAGAATTACACCAGTCTTCTCACCTGAGATGATGAAAGCCAGAAGATCCTGGGCAGATCTCATACAGACCCTAAGAGAAGACAAATGCCAGCCCAAACTATTAGACCCAGCAAAACTCTCAATTATCTTAGATGGAGAAACCAAGATATTCCATGATAAAACCAAATATACACAATATCTTTCCACAAATCCAGCCCTACAAAGGATAATAGATGGAAAACGCCAACACGAGGAGAGAAACTACACCTTAGAAAAAGCAAGAAAGTAATCTTTTTCCAACAAACCCAAAAGAAAGTAACCACACAAACATAAAAAAGAACGTCAAAAATAACAGGAAGCAACAATCACTATTCCTTAATATTTTATAAAGTCAATAGACTCAATTCCCCAACAAAAAATATAGCCTAACAAGATGTTTTTCATGTGGATCTTAGATTTTATCAGAAACTGTTTGTGACTCCTCTTTCAATTTAGTAATGCTTTTTGTGTGTACCATTTTGACTGTATTATTTTCCATGATAGTCTTTAATTTTAACATTTTTTTCTGTGTATTTCTTCCATTTTGTCGGAGATGTTTTTCATGTAGATCTTCAGTTTTGTCGGGGGTGGGGGGTGTTTGTAGTTCCTCTTTCAATCAATTTAGGAATGTTTTTGTGCCTACCATTTTGTCGGTATAATTGTCCATGATAATCTTCAATTTTAACATTTTTCTGTGTTTTTCTTCAATTTTGTCAGAAGCATTTTTCATGTGAATCTTCAGTTTTATCAGACAATGTCTATAATTTTGCTTACAATCAACTTAGGAACATTTTTATACCTTCCATTTTATCTGTATAATTTTCCATGTAATAGTCAGTTTTAACATGTTTTTCTATATATTTCTGGAATCTTTTCTGGAATATTTTCCTTGTAAATCGTCAAATTTACGAGAAAGTGCTTATAATTTCACTTTCAAAAAACTTAGGAATATTTTTATGCCTACCATTTAATCTGTATAATTTTCCATGATAATCTTCAATTTTAATGTTTTCCATATATTTTTTCGATTTTCTCAGAAATATTTTCCATGTATCTTCAATTTTATCAGAAAATATTTATGATTCTACTTTCAATCAACTTAGGAATATTTTAATTCCTACCAATTTATCTTTATAAATTTCTTCAATTTTATTAGATATATTTTCCATGTAAATCTTCATTTTTATAAGAAAATGTTTTTAATTCTACTTTCAATCAATTTAGGAATATTTTTATGCCTACCATCTTATCTGTAAAATTTTTCATGAAATAGTCAGTTTTAACATGTTTTTCTATATATTTCTTGAGTTTTATCAGAAATATTTTCCTTGTAGTTTTTCGATTTTATCAGAAGATGTTTATAATTACACTTTCAATCAACTTAGGAATATTTTTATGCCTACTATTTTATCTGTATAATTAATTTTTCCATGAAATAGTCAATCTTAACGTGTTTTTCTATATATTTCTTCCATTTTATCAGAGATATTTTCCATGTATATTTACACAATGGAATACTATGCAGCAATTAAAAACAATGAATTCACAAAATTCTTAGGTAAATGGGGAACAGGGGGAGGGAAGAAGGCTTATGGGACTTTCGGGGAGGGGGAAACTGGGAAAGGGGAAATCATTGGGAATGTAACTAAAGAATATAGAAAATAAAAAGAAGAAAAAAACGAAAAAAAATAACTTTACCTTAGTCATCAGAGACATGCACATCAAAAATGACTCTGACATTCTATCTTATACCAATCAGAATGTGTAAGTGGAGAAAGAGGAACATTTCTCCATTGCTGGTGTGATTTCAAACTGGTATGACAACTCTGGAAATCAATCTGGTGGTTCCTCAGAAAAGTGGAAATAGTTTTACCTGAAGATGCGGTTATACCACTCCTGGGCATATACTGAAAGATGTTCTACCAAACCACAAGGACACGTGTTCCACAAGGTTCATAGCAGTATAATTTGTAACAGCCAGAAACTGGAAGAAAGTCAGTTGTCTTTCAACTAATGAATGGATACAGAAAATGTGGTTCATTTACATAATGGAATACTGTTATTAAGGATGAGGACGTCATGAATTTCACAGGCAACTAGAAAAATTCACCCTGAGTGAGGTAAACCAGTCCAAAGAGGCCATGCATATTATGTATTCATGGCTAAGTGGATATTAACCAAATAATAAAGACTAAACATGATATAGCCCACAGACCATAAGAAGTTTAACAAGTGGGAAGGTCCAAGTAAAGATGTTTTAATCCTACTTAGAAGGGAGACAAAAATAAACATGAAACAGAGGGAGGGATGGGATGGGAGTCAGCCAAAATTCAGGTATGTTGGGAGCCTGGAGAGTAGTTCAGAGTGCCAGTAGTGGTGGCACACGCCGATAGGATTTGCTGAAGGAGGCAGAGGCAGGAGGATAACGAGTTTGAGGCCAGCCTGTTCTAAACTATACACCTTTTAAAGAAGCTGTGAGCAAAAAATTTTCAGTCCCACATTTTTCTTTGTCTTCCAATTCATGTTTTATAATTTTGTTCATTTTTGTAACTTTATCTAATTTCTGAACTCTACTTATCTACAATTACCTCATGTCATAAAAGTGATATGGTAAGCAGAAAATAGTATTGCAGTAAATGAATTTCAGTAAACATGCATGTATACCTAAAAGAAAAGAAACAGAAAATCCATCTTAGTCATCAGGATATAGATGTGGATGAAGAAGAGTCTCCTTCTGAACATTCTGTCTAGGATCATTCTTCATTTTTCTCCTTTATTCTTCTGAGTCAAATTCTAGAGCGCTTCTTATAGTGGACAGTTCTGCTGCCAGTTAGTTTTCAGTTAACTCTGAGGAATTTTAAGTAATAAATCAGACACTAAGGACAGTGCTCCTGAAACAAAGGCTTTCTCATCTTCTTAAGCACATTTCTCAGAGTTTTGTTATCGAGATAAAGTGCTGTCAATACTGCCACCCATTTTGCCTCTTTCTAATTAGAGATAACTTGTGTTATGTGAGGTAGAGGTCTTCAGTGAAACAGTGACAAGATACCAGCTTATGAATAGAAGCTATTGTCCTAATTATCTTCCTTCCATCTTCTCTCCCTTCTTTGCTTTTCTTTCTCCTTTCTTCCCTACTCCCTTAGTTCCTTTCTTTCTCCCTCATCTCCTTCCTCCTACATTTCCTCTTTTCCCTCTTCCTTTCTTTAATTTTTTTCTGCTTCCTCTATCTCTTTATTATTATCCCTAGCCCTCTCTTTCCTCTTTCTAAGTTTGAGATATGAATAACTGGAATGACAACAAACAGGTTTATCTGAATCAAGAAAATAGAAAAGATTTGTACTTGGAAGCAGAAATGACAAGAGTCAGGAGGGATGAGTCAGACACAGGAACTATAAAGGGATAACAGGAAGAAATGAAATAGAGAGAGAAAGAAGGATAGAAAGAAACATATAGACAGAGACACAGAGAGAGAAGATATTAAAACAAGAGAACTAGTGTCTAGTATCTTTTAAAAAGCCATAGGGAAGTATATTATATGATATACATATACACTATATATATATATATATATATATATATATATATATATATATATATATATATATATATATATATATTCATACGAAATAGTGGTACCTCTAATAAGAACCGTGCACAAATATCTGAATCCTAAGTGTGGGAATTCCCTCGGAATTGTTTGAGAGAGTAATAAAACAGCATCCCAAGACAATATGGACCATTTCTATTGCCTTAGTTACATCACAGAATTTGAAGGTAAATTCTATTGTTACAGAGAACTCTCTCTCTCTCTCCCACCTTCTTTCCCTCTGTTCTCTCTCAGACACATACAGATAGCCATAAACTTTGGGTGCTGAACTTGAAGGAGTTGAGCTAGAATTGACTTGGAAATGTTTTCCTGAAGACTGTCTCTCATAATACCAAAAGCTGCTATGCAAGCTTCCAGGGGACAGGGAGCTACTTGATAGTCCTACTTATTTATAAAGCCTTTACACTACACCAATAGTCATTATTATAGGATGCCCCAATCATACAACAGTGGCATGTTTACTTTGGGGAAAACTAGTAGCTGTCTAAGGTTAATTCAGTTTGGCAGTTCATGAATGGCACTATAAACCTAGCCAAATGACCATGACTGGGTTGTCATATACCTTAGATAAGAATCTGCAACTTCCATGTTCCTAAACTACTATCATTTCAAATTGTATCATAAGTGTTTATACTTATACTCACAGTTAACTACAAACTCTCACTCTCATCAATAAAATTTCTTTGTGTAGCAGATGAATACCATTATAGAGATCTGGAACTGGTTAGAATGTGCATACTGGATGACTGCGGGTACTCAAAGCAAACTGATAAATCTGCAAGGGAATTCTTATACCTAAGACTGAGGGATAATTAGTGAAAATAGGATTTATAAAATTGTTATTTCTCTTTATCTTTAGATACCTTCTTGAGACCAAATTGTTGTGAACTGACTCAGAAATGTCACCCAGAGGAGTAAAATAGTGTTAAGCAGAACATTCTAAACTTAAGATACAGTAAGAATTGTTAAATTTTGGATGCATTTTGAGAAGAATGTGTGAAGCCACATGGTAACTGGCAGCCACCTGTAACTCTTGTAGAGAATCCAGTGACCTCTTCAGGCCCCCTCTGACACTACACACATGAGATGCAAAGATATTTACATTAAACAAATAAATTAATTAAATAAATAACTGATTCCATGAGTCACATGCTCCAGTTTCTTAATTCTTTTCTTTATTTGAAAAGATGTATTTATTTAATGTATATTGGTGTATAGCTTGCATGTATGTTAATAAAGAGTCCTTAATTAGAAAGGAGGAACAAAGAAAATGGCTATTTAAAAGAGAAAATATATTAAACCAAAATTACTTACATAATGATAATCAAAATATTTCCCTTATCAAATGTTAGAGAAAATATAGTTCATTTATTCCTAATACTTCAACAGGGTTAATTAGATAGAACAATAACTTCATGGACTTTTAGATCATTTTATAAGCTCAGATATTCTAATAAATTCTAGTGTGAATACATCTTGTCATATTCCATTTCTTAAAAAGTAGATCAAAGTAATAACTATACAGAATTTTAAGAAACAATATATAAAAAAATTTTATCACAGTTCATTGTTAGTATGAGCTGTGAAAATTTGAATGTAGAACACTAATGGCATATTCATATATTTTATTCAAGATATTGATGATAGAAAATATCATGGACCATTTCTATGACCCAGCATTTTTGGCACAAAGTTATTGTTTTATATATTTTATTGGTAACTATATTTAGTATGTAATGCTAAAATTTATATTTTGAGAAAAAGATGATGTAACTATAAATAATGCATGTAGAGTCACACTATAAGTAGAAACAATTGGTAACAATTGTTTCTGAAGTTTATAGCTTTATGTATCATATATTATTAAAGTATAATTGGAAAGTTTTAGACATTTGAAAATTGAAATTTTACTGCTCAAAAAAAGAGGGGATGTACAAAGAGAGATTTGATAAAATATTGAAATTCTCTCAAATGTGTGGAGGTCTGAAGCTACAAGAAAAGATTAACATCAGCCCTGCCATACACATTCTGTGTTTCTAATGTTAATTGTAGAAAAGCTGAATACTGAAGTAACTCAGCAGAGAACCCATAAACTGAAAATGGAATATAAAATTATCCTGGCTACGTTTACCTTATTTTAATCCTTCTGAGGCAACTTCAGGAGATTTAATCCCCAATTCCAAGCTCAAATTCTTCCAACCTCATTATATTTTCTCAGATTTAATTTAATTTTATTTTTTATTGAAAAAGGAAGTAAAAACATTTTATGATAAAATTAAAGACTTACATGGAAAATGTTTCTGACAAAATTGAAGAAGCATATAGAAAAACACATTAAGACTGACAATTTCAGGAAAATTAAAGAGTAAAATGGTAGACATAAAAAACATTGCTAAATTAATTGAAAAAGGAAGTAGAAACATTTTATGAGAGAATTGAAGATTTACATGGAAAATATTTCTAATAAAATTTTAGAAAATCTAATGGATTTAGATCTAAGAAAAATCATAGTCAATAGAGACTGAATTTGAAATTATTATATTTGTCCAACATGAAGAAAAGTTTTAATTCTATTTATCTAGCTCTTGATTGTTTGATATGCCCAAATAACTTCAGTAAACACAATGTTCTAAGTTTACAGTCAGTTGGCATAAGTAATATTTGATAAAATTTTATGATTTGTGCTATATGTAATTATTCCTGCTATAATTAGATACTGAACATATTTGGCCTCTTTACAGATTTCATAACTTGTATAGGTATGTATATATGTGTATGCATATATGTGTGTTTATATACATGTGTGTGTAAATACAATTAAAGACACATTTCAATTAAAACTCACTTAGCCTATCATTATTATGAAGAAATGTTTGAATCATAAAATACAATTATGTTTCTTCAGTTTGGTCTTTATAAGCTGAATTTTTAGGCCTTTTTACAATTATAATTGGAACAAGAGTTATGCAATAATGGCATTCCACTAGTTCATAAGTTAAATACAGCCAAGGTTGGGTATAAATCTTTGCATTCTAATTTTTACATGAACTTAAGGATTGAACATGCTGTGGTTCTTCGGCTTGAGGTTTTTGTTAGACTCCATAGGATGGGATTGAGGGGTATTGCTGACTCTTTTGTCTCCTTTTGGGTTGTCTTCTAAAAGGACAATTTCCTCCTATTCGGTTGCCTTTTACAGTCTTGAGTGCATATAAGCCCTGCTTAGTTTACTTGGTGACCCATAGTCCTCTGGGGTTTTTCATCTCTGACTTCTCCAGTCTTCCACCTGCTCTTCTGTAGGGTTCTCCCAAGCCCCTAGAGGAGGAACCCAATGGATACCTTCAATTTAGACTCTCTGCATAATGTCTGGTTGTGGGTTTGTGCACCCATTCTCATCTGCTGCTGAAGGAAGACTATGACTACTGGACAAGATACTGATCTATGACTATAGCACAATATTATTAGGAATTATTTCAATGAGATTTTTATCTATCCATCTATCTCTCTATCTCTCCATTTCTCTAGCTCTCTATCTATCTATCTATCTGTCTATCTATCTATCTATCTATCTATCTATCTATCTATCTATCTATCTATCTATCTATCTATCTATCTATCTATCTATCTAGGCCAGTCATGTTTACTTCTGCCCTAGATCTGAGTCTCTGGCTCCTGTTTCCAACTATCTGGGCTGTCCAGGCAGTGCTGGACATAGGCTCTATGTCATGGTAGGCCTCAAAATTTTCATATACTCTTCATTTCATTTGATTCTGTGCTGTGATTTTTTTTTCAAATAATGTACTCCTCCCAGTATTATATATTTTGATCTCAGCCACTTCCAGTTCTCTTTTTCTGTCTCCATTTAGCCCATTGTTTTCCACTTCCTTCCTCTTCTCCATAAAGGAGACTTTTTTTTTTACATTTAAATCACTTTAATTTTTGTGGTTTTTTTTGCTTTGCTTTGTTTTGTTTTGTTTTATTGTTATTTTATTTTATTTTATTTAGATTTCAAGTGTTATTCCCTTATCCGGTTCTCCTGCTCTTCCAGAAACTCTGTCTCCTATTCCCCCTACCTCTGCTTCTATGAAGGTGTTCTTCCAACCACCCACCCACTCTCATCTTCCTGCTCTCGATTCCCCTATACTGGGGCATCTATCAAACCTTCATAGGACCAAGGACCTCTCCTCCCATTGATATCTGACACGGCTGTCCACTACAACATATGCAGTGAGAGCCATGTGTACTCCTTAGTTCTAGGGGGTCTGGTTGGTTGATATTGTTTATGGCCCCTATGTGGTTTCATTTTCTAGAGATATGCTCACATTTTCATGATTGTTTTTTCCCCAAAATGAATGTATTCCAATATGAAAATAACATTTTTGTTTTGTGCTCTATGAGAGATAAAAAGCATGATTGGGATGAAAATATAAATTAATTGAATGCATAAATGTCATAAATGATACTTAAGTACGACATTAATACCTATTCTCACCCATACATATATCTTATAGTCCCTTTCCCCTCCTTACTTTTGGTTACATGTATGTAGGAAGTTGTTTTGAAACTTTTTATTTTTAGGATTAAGTTTATTTTTATTTATGGGTGGTTAAATGTACATTGTCTTACTCCATCAAAAATAAAAGTAGAACTTCCCAGGTCATAATTAAGCTTTAGTTAGTTTGTTAGTTTGTTTGTTTTGTTTGTTTGTTTTGGTTTTGGTTTTTCTAGAGTTTCACTATGGAGTCCTAGCTGTCCTGGAATTTACTCTGTATAGCAATCTGGCATCAAACTCACAAAGATATGTTTGTCTCTGCCTCATGAGAGATGGGAATACAAACATATGCCATTATCTCTAGGCTTATAATTGTACCTTTTTAAGGAAGTAAAAATTATAAACTTCTTTGAGACTAAGTTGTGTTTTATCACCATATATATTATTGTTATTTTATACTCACATTTGTAGAAATATTCCAAGGTACATTTATATGAACATTTTTTTCTAATTTTATTTTCAATATTTGTACAAGGGATTTAAGTCATTTTACAAGAAAACTTTGCAAATGTACATTTACCTAAATGTATGATCCTTTCCATCTCTGATATACTTGCTGAATTATAATTAAACCCCTACTTAGAGAACTAAATTATATAAATAGAAATAAAATTCTATCTGTAAAATGAAATTCATACCTAAATGGTATAACATTATCTACTTTGATGTACAATGTATGGAATGTAAAACTCCAGCTCTCATGCTCCTCATCTAGTTACACACTAGAGATTATATATTATAGCATAATTATCATCTAGATTTGATTCTGTGATACCACCAGCCAACATAAAATTAATGGGTATCTATTTTACTTGCAAACCACCCTTCTGAGGACATTGCCTTGGATCTGCTATCCCTCTCCTAATCTCAAGGCTCTCCAAAAACTTGTATTAGACAAATATGAGGAAAGATGAGGCCAGTAGAAAGCTGATTTCTGATGAGTAAAATTATGTAGGCTATTAAATGGGCAATTATGCTTTTATTTTATGTTTATTATAGCAATTAGCAGAACTAATAATGAGATTAATTTAACGAGAGTTTATCATTACATTTTTTAATGATTAGCTCTTTATTTTAATACAGTGTGCTGAATTATTCATTCACCTACATACTTAGCAGTGAGATTATCCGTTGTCCAAACAATTAAGCACTTGTCACATTGCAATTACTTGGTGATCCATCCATCTCTTGACATATTACCATTCCAAAATAAATTATCTTTCTTAACCGAATCTATTTCTTTGAATTTTATATGTTCTATTTATCCTTTTGTTTTCATGTCAAGTGTGCACAATTTAGCATTATTTTAACATAATATCCATCAAATTTTAGAATGGAAAGTTTGCTATATTACTTAATCCTTTTCCTACATATTCATATTGTTATTGTTCCAAATGAATTATGCTTTCATTTTGGATAGTAAAAAAATCAGTATTTCTGATTGATATAATACAGTTTCTTTTAAATAAATATTATTTGCCAATTTATTCAACTCTCTTTTTAATTTTTTTACATATATGGATTTTTTTAATAAATTTATATGGAAAATAATTTTAGACATTAGTACTGAGGTTCAAAAAATAAATAATAAAGCCTTTTTAAAATTACTATGTTAATATCAATACAACTAAGCAAAGTTTATCTAGTTCCCACGTGTCAGTTGGAGAAATAATAAAACATATATACATTCATGTGTGATGTAACTCTCAAAAACTGACTTCTTCTCTCATGAGCAAAGTCTGCCTGAGTGTCTGTCCAGTAAGCATAGAAATAAATTTATAAAAGTCTTACTTATTTCAGCTAATATAGAGCGTGTGTCATAATTGTAGGTAGTATGCAAAATATAAAAAATTCTAGTTCTTAGCACAAAACTCAAACTGAAATGATATATTTTCCAATTAATTCTTTTCCCTTGTCCTCCATGTATGACTGGTGTTGTACAGAAGATTTACCTCTTGGTTTCATGCATGTTTATCAAATTTTCATAAAGGCCTTCATAGATTAAAAAGAAAAAGACAGAATGACTTAGTAAGCTTCAGTGTGTACATGATCAGCCTCAAAGGACGTTTCTGCACTCAGCATCATGGCAAACGTGTTTGTCCTGCATCCTTAATGATTAAGTGTCATGGTAGCTCTATCACATTCAAATGACCTGAGTGTCAAAGCCTTATACTTATTAAATATACATTAGTATATTAGAAGGGAAATTTTTGAAAATTTGTATAAGGCAAAGCCATACTTAACTCAAAGTTTAGCAGTGGTGATTAAGCTGTTGAACCTGTGGTAGTATAAATAAAACTACTTTATAGCAAAATGCCTTATTCCTGTTTCCATTGCAGAATTACTGGACTTTACTTTTTTCCATACACATTCAATATAAACATGTCTATCTATTAACTTCAGTGTTTATGTGCAGAATCTCTAAACTGTCTTAACTCTGTAAAACTCATATGCTTTGAAAGAGCATGAAGGAAAAAGCATCATATTAACAAGAGAACTAGATTTCCTTCTGCATGTTGTCCCTTGCTTCCTTTTTAACAGAATTAACATCATTTTACTTTACTTCATTTCATCCAAAAATACATCTAATCATTACTGACACCCCTGCTTGCTTTTACATGTTACCCTTCATGGCTGATCTTTCAATTCAATTATACTTTTTTTTTTAACAAAATTATCAGAGTTCCATTACATTCAAGATCCCAATTCTGATGTGTTACAATCTTTGACCACACCTAAAAAGCTCACTAAGGCTCCACAATTCTAAACCTTCCCTTATAAGACCTTTCCCCTTTGAAATATTAGCATAAGAATAATCATTAAATTGATTTTAAATCTAATATTTATTTTAATACCAATATACCACAGCTATCCACATACAAATGTACATCATTCTATAACACTGCCTAATTTTTATGGCCATAGACAATTTGAGGTTTCTGTTAGATTTCAAATACTTGAAATAACTTATTATCTCCTATATTCTTATGTTGTTTTCTTAAAGTAGTTCACTTATTGTTCATTTAATATAAGACTAACCAGTCGTCAAAAGGCAGTAAGAAATTTGTTTTTGGAAAGTAAAAAACGAATGTAATGATGACTTCTTAATTTTCTTACAAAGGAAGATGCAAGAATAATTTTCCCAGTCTTCCCCACACTACAATTTGTTGGTTTCAACCACTATAGAATAACCACTGATAGAGAAAAACATTATGTGAAAATTGACCAGATTTGTTTGATCTAAATACTCTGTTTAAAATACTTTTCCTGGGAGAAAGAGAGAGAGAGAGAGAGAGAGAGAGAGAGAGAGAGAGAGAGAGAGAGAGAGAGAGAGAGAGAGAGAGAGAGAGAGAGAATTTACTTACATTCAAGAAGTTATTGAAACATTGAACTCAGAAAGTTCCAAATGTTACAAAATTCAGGTAAAAATACATTACCAGATTCAGGTGATGCTTTCCTTAAGCCCATACAAATATAAAAATTTTTGAGAAAGGGAACTAGTAGAGTAGACTCCTGGAGATAGGGACAAGGAATGGGATAAGGAACTGTGAGAGGGAAGACCTGTAGAGGGATAGCTCCTGGACCGTAAAAAAAGATTAAGGAATACTAATACAACCAATAATAGTTTTAAATGTCAAATTCCCTGACCTTTTTCTCATTGATTCATAAGATAGCATCTGCTTTCTTTTTGTTTGGCAAATACCACTAATATCTGATGAGTCTGATTTATTCAATAACATTAATTAATGGGAAATAAAAGTCAAATTTGTGGTCTGGTATTTTTGTTTAAAATGTTCCAAATTCTTGAAACCAAATTTGTCAGACTGAAGTTGACTGGCATTTTTATTTTTATGAGAGTCCTAAGACAGGCACAGACTTGTTTGCTTAAAACATCATTTTCTAGACTTTTACTCTGAGAAAATGGCTCTTTAATGTTTAGATATGTTTCTTATATGCAACAGAATGAAGAATGCTATTTTCTTTTTTTTTTGTCATTTCATATATTTATTAAAAAATCTTGGGTGGAGGAAATAACCCAGTGGTAGAGTTCTTGCGTAACATTTGCCCAAGGATTCAGTCCCTAATACTGTTTCCAAACAAGTATGGAAATAAACTGAGACACATTCACACAATAGAATACTAAAACAGACATAAAAGAGAATAATGAATAAAAAACAACACAAACACCTTATGTCCATAGAACAAAACTGGAGAGCACTAAAGAATGCAAGTCTACTAACATGAAGTTCAAAATGCACTAAAACCAGTTATTACTTTTTTTTTATTTATTTTATTTTTTTAATTTACATTCCAAATCACTTTCCCTTTCACGTTTCCTCCCTCCCCGAAAGTCCCATAAGCCCACTTCCCTCCCTCTTTTCTCCATTCAACCCCCTCTCGTTACTCTGTCCTGGCGTTCCCCTACATCCAGTCTTTCCAGGACCAGGGGTCTCTCCTTCCATCCTTTTAGAAATCTATTGATATGCGGATTGTGTCTAGGGTATTCCGAGATTCTGGGTCAATATCCCCTTATCAGTGACTGCATACCATATGTGTTCTTTTGTGATTGGGTTACCTCACTAAGGATGATATTTTCAAGATCTGACCATTTGCCTAGGAATTTCGTGAATTCATTGTTTTTAATTGCAGAGTAGTATTCCATTGTGTAGATATACCACATCTTCTGAATCCATTCCTCCGTTGAGGGACATCTGGGTTCTTTCCAGCTTCTGGCTATTATAAATAAGGCTGCTATGAACATAGTGGAGCATGTGTCCTTACTGCATGCAGGTAAAGTCTCTGGGTATATGCCCAGGAGTGGTATAGCCGGATCCTCCGGGAGTGTCATGCCCAGTTTTCTGAGGATCCGCCAGACTGCTTTCCAGAGTGGTTGTACCAGCCTGCAATTCCACCAGCAGTGGAGGAGTGTTCCTCTTTCTCCACATCCTCGCCAACAACTGCTGTCTCCTGTGTTTTTGATCTTAGCCATCCTGACTGGTGTGAGATGGAATCTCAGGGTTGTTTTGATTTGCATTTCCCTAATGACTAAGGATGATGAACATCTCTTTAGGTGCTTCTCAGCCATTAGATATTCTTCAGGTGAGAACTCTTTGTGTAGCTCTGTACCCCATTTTTTAATAGGGTTACTTGCCTCTCTGGAGTTTAACTTCTTGAGTTCTTTGTATATCTTGGATATTAGCCCTCTGTCGGATGAAAGGTTGTTAAAGATCATTTCCCAGTTAGTTGGTTGCCACTTTGTCTTTTTGACAGTGTCTTTTGCCTAGCAAAAACTTTGTAATTTAATGAGGTCCCATTTGTCTATTCTTGATCTTAGAGCATAAGCTATTGGAGTTCTGTTCAGGAAATTCTCCCCTGTGCCCATATGTTCAAGGTTCTTCCCTAGTTTCCCTTCTATTAATTTCAGTGTGTCTGGTTTTATGTGGAGATCTTTGATCCACTTAGAATTGAGCTTAGTGCAAGGAGATAAGGATGGGTCAATTTGCATTCTTCTGCATTTTGACCTCCAGCTGAGCCAGCACCATTTGTTGAAAAGGCTATCTTTTTTCCACTGGATGGTTTTAGCTCCTTTGTCAAAGATCAAGTGACCATAGGAGTGTGGATTCATTTCTGGGACTTCAATTCTGTTCCATTGATCTACATGTCTGTTACTGTACCAATACCATGCAGTTTTTAACACTATTGCTCTGTAGTACAGCTTGAGGTCCTGGATACTGATTCCCCCAGAGGTTCTTTTACTCTTGAGAATAGTTTTAGCTATTCTGGGTTTTCTGTTATTCCAGATGAATTTTTGAATTGCTCTTTCTAACTCTATGAAGAATTGAGTTGGGATTTTGATGGGGATTGCATTGAATCTGTGTATTACTTTTGGTAAGATGCTCATTTTTACTATATTAATCCTGCCAATCCATGAGCATGGCAGATTTTTCCATCTTCTGAGGTCTTCTTCAATTTTTTCTTCAGAGACTTGAAGTTCTTGTCATACAGATCTTTCACTTGTTTGGTTAGAGTCACGCCAAGATACTTAATATGGTTTGTGGCTATCGTGAAGGGTATTATTTCTCTTACTTCTTTCTCAGACTGCTTATCCTTTGAGTATAGGAAGGCTTCTGACTTGCTTGAGTTGATTTTATATCCGGCCACTTTGCTGAAGTCATTTATCAGCTGTAGGAGTTCTCTGGTGGAGTTCTTTGGGTGGCTTATGTATACTATCATATCGTCTGCAAATAGTGATAGTTTGACTTCTTCCTTTCCAATTTGTATCCCTTTGACCACTTTTTGTTGTCTAATTGCTCTAGCTAGAACTTCAAGTACTATATTGAAAAGATATGGAGAGAGAGGGCAGCCTTGTCTAGTCCCTGATTTTAGTGGGATTGCTTCAAGTTTCTGCCATTTAGATTGATGCTGGCTACCGGTTTGCTGTAAATTGCTTTTACTATGTTTAGATATGGGCCTTGAATTCCTGATCTTTCCAAGACCTTTAGCATGAAAGGATGCTGAATTTTGTCAAATGCTTTCTCAGCTTCTAATGAGATGACCATGTGGTTTTCTTCTTTGAGATTGTTTATGTAGTGGATTACATTGATGGATTTCCTTATATTGAACCATCCCTGCATCCCTGGGATGAAGCCTACTTGATCGTGGTGGATGATCATTTTGATGTGTTCTTGGATTCGGTTGGCAAGAATTTTATTGAGTATTTTTGCATCGATATTCATAAGAGAGATTGGCCTGAGATTCTCTTTTTTTGTCGGATCTTTGTGTGCTTTTGGTATTAGTGTAATTGTGGCTTCATAGAACGAGTTGGGTAGTGTTCCTTCTGTTTCTAATTTGTGGAACAGTTTAAATAGTATTGGTGTTAGGTCTTCTTTGAAGGTCTGATAGAATTCTGCACTAAAACCATCTGGACCTGTGCTTCTTTTGGTTGGAAGGCTTCCAATGACAACTTCTATTCCTTCAGGGGTTATAGGACGGTTTAGATGGTCTATTTGATCCTGATTTAATTTTGGTACTTGGTATCTGTCAAGGAAAATGTCCATTTCCTCAAGATTTTCTAGTTGTGTTGAATACAGGTTTTTGTAGTAGGATCTGATGATTTTTTGAATTTCCTCAGTTTTGTTGTTATCTCTCCCTTTTCGTTTCTGATTTTATTAATTTGGATACTATCTCTGTGCTCTCTGGTTAGTCTGGCTAAGGGCTTATCTATCTTGTTGATTTTCTCAAAGAACCAACTCCTCGTTTTGTTGATTCTTTGTATGGTTTTATTTGTTTCTACTTGATTGATTTCAGCCCTGAGTTTGATGATTTCCTGCCTTCTACTCCTCTTTGGTGTTTTTGCTTCTTTTTGTTCCAGGGCTTTCAGGTGTGCCATTAAGCTGTTAGTGTATGCTGTCTCCCGTTTCTTTTTGGCAGCACTCAGGGCTATGAATTTTCCTCTTAGCACTGCTTTCATTGTGTCCCATAAATTAGGGTATGTTGTGCCTTCATTTTCATTAACTTTCAAAAAGTCTTTGATTTCTTTCTTTATTTCCACCTTGACCAAGTTATCATTGATTAGAGCATTGTTCAGCCTCCATGTGTACGTGGGTTTTCTTTTGTTTTTGTTGCCATTGAAGACCACCCTTATTCCATAGTGATCTGATAGGAGGCATAGGATTATTTCTATCTTCTTGTATCTGTTGAGGTCTGATTTGTGACCAATTATATGGTCAATTTCGGAGACGGTACCATTAGGAGCTGTGAAGAAGGTGTATTCTTTAGCTCTAGGATGAAATGCTCTATATATATCAGTTAGTTCCATTTGGTCCAAGGCTTCAATTAGATTCACTGTGTCCCTGTTTAGTTTCTGCTTTCCTGAACGACCCATTTCAGAGAGTGGGGTGTTGAAGTCACCCACTATTGTTGTGTGCGGTGCGATGTGTGCTTTGAGTTTTAGTAAAGTTTCTTTTACGAATGAGGGTGCCCTTGCATTTGGTGCATAGATATTCAGAATTGAGAGTTCTTGATGGTGGATTTTTCCCTTGATCAGTATGTAGTGTCCTTCTGTGTCTTTTTTGATGACTTTAGGTTGAAAATCAATTTTATCCGATATTAGGATGGCTACACCACCTCGTTTCTTGGGGCCATTTGCTTGTAAAATTGTTTTCCAGCCTTTTACTCAGAGGTAGTGTTTGTCTTTGACACTGAGGTGCGTTTCCTGCATGCAGCAAAATGCTGGGTCCTGTTTACGTATCCAGTCTGCTAGTCTATGTCTTTTAATTGGGGACTTGAGACCATTGATATTAAGAGAGATTAAGGCATAGTGATTATTGCCATCTGCCATTCTTGACGCTACCTTTATGTTTGAGTGGTTATCTACTTTTGGGTTTGATTCAAGAAGGTTATTATCTCATTTTTTCCAGGGTGTTGTTTCTCTCCCTGTATTGGAGGTTTCCACCCATTATCCGTTGCAGGGCTGGAGTTGTGGAAAGATATTGTGAAAATTTGGTTTTATCATGGAATATCTTGGTCTCTCCATCTATGGTGATTGAGAGTTTTGCTGGGTATAGTAGTCTAGGCTGGCATTTGTGCTGTCTTAGTGTCTGCATGAGATCTGCCCAGGATCTTCTGGCTTTCATAGTCTCTGGTGAAAAGTCTGATGTGATTCGGATAGGTCTGCCTTTGTATGTTACTTGGCCTTTTTCTCTTACTGCTTTTAGTATTCTTTCTTTGTTTAGAACATTCGGTGTTTTGATTATTATGTGACGGGAGGTATTTCTGTTCTGGTCCAGTCTGTTTGGAGTTCTGTAGGCTTCTTGTACGTTCATCGGCATCTCTCTCTTTAAGTTAGGGAAGTTTTCCTCCATAATTTTGTTGAAGATGTTTAATGGCCCTTTAAGTTGCAAATCTTCACTCTCGTCTATACCTATAATCCTTAGGTTTGGTCTTCTCATTGTGTCCTGGATTTCCTGGATGTTTTGGGTTACATGTTTTTTGCATTTTGCATTTTCTTTGACTGTTGAGTCGATGCTTTCTATGGAGTCTTCAGCACCTGAGATTCTTTCTTCCATCTCTTGTATTCTATTGTTTATGTTTGCATCTATGACTCCTGATTTCTTCCCAAGGTTTTCTATCTCCAACTTTGTCTCCCTTTGTGATTTCTTAGTTGTTTCTACTTCCTTTTTTAGATCCTGGATGGATTTGCTGAGATCCTTCACTTGTTTGTTTGTATTTTCCTGTATTTCTTTAAGGTATTTTTGCATTGCCTCTTTCAGGATTTCTTCCTGATGACCCACGTTCTCCTGCATTTCTCTGAGTGATTTTTGTGTTTCCTCCTCATGGGAATCCATCTGTTGATCCATTGTCTCCTGCATTTCTTTAAGCAGTTCTCGTGTTTCCTTTGTAAGGGTATCTAACCGTTGATTCATTTCTTTAAGCAATTTTTGTGTTGCCTCCTTATGGGCATCCGTCTGTTTACCCATATTCTTCTGCATTTCTTTATGCCAATTTTGTGATTCCTTTGTGAGTGCATCTACCCGTTGATTCATCTCGTTAAGCGATGTTTGTGTTGTCTCCTTGTGCGCCTCCATCTTTTGATCCATGTTCTCCCGCATTTCTCTAAGCAATTTTTGTGTTTCCTTTGTAAGGGCTTCTAACCGTTGATTCATGGTCTCCTGTAACTCTTTATGAGATTTATTTGTGTCCTTCTTGTGATCCTCTAATAGCATCATGAGAAGTGATTTTAAATCCAGATCTTGTCTTTCGGGTGTGGTGGGGTATCCAGGACTTGCTGCTGTTGGAGAGTTGGGTTCGGATGGTCCCACATTACTTTGATTTCTGTTAGTAACATTCCTACGTTTGCCTTTTGCCATCTGGATACCTCTGATGTTAGTTGGTCCTGCTGCCACTGGCTGTTGGTTGGACCTCCTGTGAGCCTGCAAAGCTATTTCTGCCCCCCCCCCCCAGATTGCCAGGATTCTCCTGGCACCGATTTCTGGGGCCTGCCTGCTCCTGAGTGACTTTGGAGCCCTAATGTGCCTTGCCCCAAGTGATCTTATATTGGGGAGTCCTTGCACATCCAAAGGCTCAGCCTAGAGGATTCCTGGAGCAGAGGTCACCAAAGGGAGGCTGGTAGGCTCCTGCCCTGTGCAGGGGTGAGTGATCTCTCCTAGGGGGGGAGGGGTCGTCCCTCTGCCAGGCAGAAGTCCCACAGCAGAGCTGGCGTGCTGGTTACTGCAGATCAGCCCTGCACTTGAGAGCCACATACACACAAGCCGCCCAAGACCCAAGCGATATTATGCCTGTTTGTCTTGGAACCTGGCTGTCCCAACTTCCCAGTCACTGGAGCAAAGATGGCGGAGTGCAATCTGCACTCTCTCCGTGGCGCCGCTCACCTGCAGAAGCGCTGGCCTGCAGATCTGGCACCCAGACGACCACAGCGCTGACCCGTTCTTGGGCACAGACGGAAGCCCCAACAGGCCGGGTCCCAAGTGATGTTATATTGGGGATAGGGAACTTGGGGTACCTGTCTCTTCAGCACAGTCTGCGGGAACAGAGGTCGCGGAAGGAAAGCTGGTAGGCTCCCGCCCAGTGCGGGGTCCCTCTGCCAGGCAGAAGTCTCACAGCAGAGCTGGCGTGCTGGTTACTGCAGATCAGCCCCGCACTTGGGAGCTGCATACACACAAGCCGCCCGAGACCCAAGCGATATTATGCCTGTCTGTCTCAGAACCTGGCTGTCCCAACTTCCCAGTCACTGGAGCAAAGATGGCCGAATGCTATTTTCTTATCCATTCTGTCAGCCTGTTGTTTTAATTGGGGAATTGAGTCCACTAATGTTGAGAGATATTAATGTTGAATGATTTATTCCTGTTATTTCCATGTTGGTGATTGTGTGTGTGTGTGTGTGTGTGTGTGTGTGTGTGTGTGTGTGTGAGTGTGTGTGTGTGTGTGTGTTCCTCCTATTGTTTTTGCTGGTATAGAATTACTTATTTCCTGTATTTACTTGTATATAGATATCATCCATGGGTTGAAATGTTTTTTATAGCATTTACTTATGGGCTGGATTTTTGGAAAGATATTATTTAAATTTAGTTTTATCTTGGAGTATCTTTTTTTCTTGAAAACAGAGTACTTTATTTTCTTTTTTTTTTTTACTTTCTAAGTTTTTTTATTTACATTCCAAATGATTTCCCCTTTCCTGTTTCATCCCTCCCCGAAAGTCCCATAAGCCCCCTTCCCTCCCACTGTTCCCCATTCAACCCCCTCACGCTTCTCTGTCCTGGCATCCCCCTACATCCAGTCTTTCCAGGACCAGGGGTCTCTCCTTCCATCTTCTTGGAAATCTCTTGATATGCAAATTGTGTCTAAGGTATTCCGAGATTCTGGGTTAATATCCCCTTATCAGTGGCTGCATATCTTGTGTGTTCTTTATCTTGGAGTATCTTGTTTTCTGCATCTATTGTGATTGATTATTTTCCTGGGTATAGTAGTCTGGGATAGCATCTGTGGTTTCTTAGATTCTGCAGCATATTGGTCCACGCCCTTCTAATATCAAGAGTCTCTGTTAGAAGTTTGGTGTAATTCTGATAGGTCTGTCTCTCTTTATATTACCTGTCCTTCTCTTCTTGTAGTTTTTATTAATCTTTTTTTTTCTGTATGTTTAGTCTGTTGTTTATTATGAGCTGGGAGGATTTTCTTTTCTCCATCCAATGAGTTGATGTTCTTAATTCTCTTGTATCCTTATAGGCATCTCATTCTTTTGGCTGCAAAAGTTTTCTTCTATGATATTTTTAAAATATTTTCTAGATTTCCTCTTGGAGCTGGGACTCTTGACATTCTTATTGTTTTTATTATTCTTTGGTTAGATCTTTTCATAGTATTTCAGATTTTATGGATGTTTTTGTCAGGGATATTTTTAGGTTTAATGTTTTCTCATGTATCAGTTTCTTCTATTTGATCTTTTATGCCTGAGATTCCTTCTTCTATCTCTTGTATTATGTTAGTGATGCTTATATCTGCTGTTCCTGTTCTCTTCCCCAGGTTTTCTATCTTTAAGAATCACTCACTTTCTGTTTTGTTTATTGATTCTATTTACATTTTCAGGCCTTTAGCAGTTTTATTCATTTCCTTTACTTGTTTAATTGTATTTTCTTGTATTACTTTAATGAAATTTTTTCTCTTTAAAAACATACCATTTGACTGTATTTTACTGTATTTCTTTAAGGGATTTATTAATTTCCTCATTAAAAACCTTGATGATTTTTCATGTTTCTGTTGTGTTCGGATATCTAGGGCTTGCTGTAGTGAGTTATCTGTGCACTTTAGCTTTTTTTGATTTTGTTCTTATGCTGGCCTTTAGCCATCTTGTTGTTCCAGTATGTTTTAATGTAGCAAATATTGGGGGGGGTATCTAATTTCGATTTTCCTGGTGCAGAGGCCTCTAGTGGGTATCCTTGTACTGCAAAATGGAAATCAGGAGTCAGTGCAAGGCTCCCTTATGGGGACAAACTGGGTAAGGGATTTTGGGGGTGGTGAAGTGGGAAGAGAGATGGTACAATTTACTCCAGGGAACAGTATGTAGCCTCTTTATGCACCTGGGCATTTTCCAGAAGTCTTGTCAGGCAGAGTATTAATGGTATTCTTTATTTCTTTTCTTTCTACCAAGCATCCCCATCTTTATTTTATGTTCCTTGTTATAGAAATTACAGAAAACATTGCAACATACAATGTTTTGGTTGCTGTCTTGCACTTTTTTGTGGAAAGATTCCTGTGTTTCTTCTGACCATAGATGGATAATTTATATTGTCTTTATTTTAATAATGGCTTATCAGAAATTGTATCACCATCTACATGCGGCTTTCATCTACCTTGTGATATGAGGAGTAGGAAGGATTCAAGAATTAGAAAATGGATATTATGTGGTAAGGAAAAATATTATTCTATCTATTATGGACGTGGAATAGGAAGTATATAAGTATAAAACCTCATTTACTGAGGCTCAGGGATTGATAAGCAGTTAAAAGAACTTTGTGTTCTGGCAAACCCAGTTTGGTTCCTAGAAACCATGTAGCACAGTTCCACAACTGATTATAGTTATAGCTTAAGGGGTTCAGATATCCTCATGTGGCCTCTGTCTGAGTTGAACATGAACATATTTAAACACACACATATACACATTAATAACAATTTAAAAGTCAAATACTTTAAAGGTTTTATATGAAATTTTTGACTTAGAGATTTGACATAAGATGGAAATCAACACTGAGACTTACAAATGGACCATGTTCAGGGAGTGAGAGACATTATCATGCACAGTCGTACATGAGATATCTTCCATCGACACCCTCCACTCAAGGATCAGGGACGTGTATAGAAGAGGTGTTGGTGATGGATTGCTCCAAGTAACAGTGTATGATAGATACACTACAGAACAGGTTCTTGCAAGAATGCAATGAGATCATGGCAGCATACATAAAAGATGCACAGGACCAAGCAAAACTCTTCCCATCCTTGAGAGGGAGTTTGGACATGGGCTTACAAGCCTAAACTAGAATCTGTCTGGAATTTGTACCATCTGGAAAAGTGAAAATAATTTCCTCCACAAAGGAGTGTCATTGAGTGTATCCACAATGCTCCAGGGCAGCCTATATGCCCAAGAATAGTTGGCTGACACAAAATAAACCACATGGTCTGTTTGTTTGTTCGTTGCTCTAATTTGTTTTATATTATTACCATACTTTTTGATTCATTATTTTTTTTTAGTTTTGGTATTTTTAGATAATTGGTAATTTGCTTGTTTATTTGATATTAGTTTTTCTGAATTTTATGTATTTGGTTTCTTTTTAAGAGAGGGAAAGGAAAGAGAACAATGGAGGGATTGATTAATGGAGGGAAAGAGAGAGAATTAGCAAAATCTTGGGAATATTTTAGAGGAGGTAGGGGAGGGGAAAGTATGTGATCAAAACACATTGTATAGAAAAGATATTTTTTTAAGATTTATTTGTTTATTATATGTAAGTACACTGTAGCTGTCTTCAGACAGCAGAAGAGGGCGTCAGATCTCTTTACGGATAGTTGTGAGCCACCATGTGGGTACTGGGATTTGAACTGATGACCTTCGGAAGAGCAGTCGGTTTTCTTACCAGCTGAGACATCTCTCCAGCCCTGTAGAAAAGATATTTATGGAAAATATTTTTATTATAGAAAGCTTTATCAGAATGAATGTAAAATTAGTGCTCTATATGCTTTGTGTATCACCTCTGTTCATCTGATGTGAAAACTGCAAGTTACAATTAGACATTAGAACAATTCTGCTTTCCTTTTGTGCAATCCCTATGATTGTTTTATTTCATTTAGAAAAGTTTTCCTTGGTAACATAGGCTGACATGGAAACAAATATGTAGCCTAGATTAATTCTGAACTCATAGAAATTCTCTTGTTTCAGCTTCCCACATACTGAGATTAGAGTAAACCCCTCTGTCCCTTCTTTTTCTAAAGAAAGAATTATGTAATGTTCTTAATTGTGTGAGAGATATCCACTATTTATTAAGAGCTATTTCTATTATATAAAGCAATAAAGATACTATTATCATTACTCATAAGATAGCATATATCCTGTGGATTTCTTATAAGTTCCACATATCTTGTTATTTTCTTCTTCAAAGTTCCCTAAAAATTTATCTTCTCTAAATTTTCAAATGAGTACATTTCCATTGTAAATCCTAAACATATATTTTAAGGGTATATTCCCAGTTTAGCGTCAATGCTATATATTTGACAAATATATATTAATATTATTTATATTTGTTTTAAGAACAAATCACAAAAATATACTTCTAAAGATGGAGGCTCCATAACTTCCATAAAAATATGATGTTGCATCAATTTTCTGTGAGCACAACATCATAGCTCCCTTTGGACAGTTTCTATTACCATCACCTAATTTATAATGCAAAAGTTATAAACTTTCCCTCCTAGCCCTCCTATCTTGGAGAGGAATGAGTGAAAATTTCATAACCCCAATTCTTATAGAGCTTGTTGGTCCTTAGAAAGCAATCTTAAGGCTTCAGTAGTGGAAGTGTTTATCACCAAGTAAACCACCTCTTCATCCAGCCTGTTAGAGAGATTTGCTGCAACTTTTATTGAATTCTTGAGGGTTTTATTCCTCAAGCTATTACTCTGAAATGTATAAGCAAGGAAAGGCCAGAACCCATAAGACTTAATGTGCCTGTGCATGTAAATGTTTACTAAAGCTAAGAATGATGGGCTAAGGCAGCACGATGCTCTCTGGGAGCTTATGGTACTTTTCTCCTCAGTGTCCTCTAGTACTTCAAATAAACTTGAGTGACAGTTTTAGGTCTTATACAAGTAAGCTAATACTTCTGAGGAATTTTATTTGAGTCAAATAATATAATATCATTAATATAATCGCCACTGAAGGCTAAATAAACTCATCCATTCAGTTTTATTTTTGACTTCCCAATTCAATGAGTATAATTGTTTCTATATTTTAGGCAACCTAACTGTCATCAAGATAACTTATATGCTATTAATTGTTTGCTGTTCCTTTGGATTTTACTAGATATATCTCAATATTATCCACATATCTCAGAAACTGAGAAACTCAAGTGTGAATTTTACCATCCTTTTCTACACCAATCTTAAATTCAAAAACTGTTGTGATTCCTATTTGGGCCCACTAAAACAAGATTGTGTCATTTTTTAAACCTACAATTTATTGCACCTAAATGTTGCAAGAAATTAAATAGTCTATTGAAGACAATGTTTTGGCATTAATTTTACTAAAAGCAAGTGAACAGACCCTATTTCACCTAGTTCATCTTCACACTACCACTAAGCTTTCCACCAAAACACTTCTGTAGCCAAAGAGGGAAAGCAAAGTCAGACTTCAGATAATGTGTGTGCTGTTATCCATGTATAACAATTGAAGAGGTGAAGAGAGCATTTGACTCAGTGAGTAGATTTTAATTTAAAATTTGATGTTAAACCTGGACCATGAGAGCAACACTTACCTTACATGAAAACTCATGTAATTATTTTTTATATATTTCATATATTTTGATATCTTTGTTTCTTTATATATAATATATTTTATATGATATATATATATAGTATACATATATATATATATATATATATATATATATATATATATATATATATATATATATGCATAGTATACATAATAGCAAAATGCTCAGGAACTCATTTTTATGTCTCAATGAAAAAGTGCAGAGAAACTATACATCGTCCCTAATTACAATAAGAAATGATTATAGGTTTAGGTTTTTAGCACACATAGTATGAGAAAGCTTTTTCTTTGCTAGGATAGAATGGATGAATAGGTCTCTCCAAAATGCCTCATTTTATTCTTTGCTTCAAATTTCATTTCCCAATGATGAGTTTGAAAGAAATTTTTAGCACATACCACAGGTTTCCAACAAGTTTAGTATTAGCAACATAGTGTTATGGAGTATTATACCACTGATGCTAATAATATGAGAAATTTACATGTGTCTATAGAAGCATTGGTTTGATAATGATTTCTCTATGAGGTTTCTGTAATGTATTTAGGACTACAAATTTCATCAAGTATTGCATGCAGTTAAAGTAATATACAGTTTGAATAATGCATGTAACATTATCACTAAAGTATCATGCCACTTTGTTCCTTTATTAAATTATTTTTGTCATAAATATAAACAGAATTATACTTATAAAATTAAGTGTAATAAAATTGTGTTTAATTGAAAAAAATCTTATTTAACAGCTTTCCCCCTGTTGATTAGTGTAAAATAAGTTAGAAAACATAACAGACTATAAACCAAATATACCAAAATATTATTTGCCTGATGCACAAATCACTTAACTAACACAAGATTAATTTTGTATACATATTAAATATTCAATTACAATCAAAACGTTAGATATCATGACAAGAAAGACTGTGGACTGACAAGAAGCGCATTTGATCTTGTTTCTTCACTACTTATTTATGTATTTATTTAGTAAATTCTCTGGAGATTATATGAAGAAATGGCCTAGATTACATGTCTGCATTTCCAGTTGGTAGGATCCCTGCTAGTAACATTTGCTGTTAGAGATTAGCCATTCCCAATGCAATAAACCCAAACTCATCATGACTTCAGTCACTTAAAACTTTATATAGTGTTCTGAGAAAGCAGCCTGTTAGTAACTAGACCCGTTATTAGTGACCTTCTACATGATTTATAGCAGAAAATCTTCTGTTCTCATATACTATGACACATGCCTATAATCACACTGTTTGGGAGGGTCAAATAAAGTTTGAAAGTTTGAAGCCAGACTGAGTCATTTAGTTAAAAGCAATATCATTTACTTATTTTATTAATTATTATATATTATATATTTTACTATATTCTTTCTTATTTCCCAATACCTTCTAGATCCTCCCTACACACAGAAATTCATGCCCTTCCTCTTTTCTCAAATAAAAAAAAAACATAAAACAAAAACCAAAAGATAAAGGTCAAAACAAATAAATGAACAACATTAAGACAAAACAAAATACACACATACACACACACACACACACACACAGGAAAACAAAATATAGAGTCCATTTTCATTGATAAATTAATTGTAGGAACAGGTCCTGCTTTAGATTGTCATGGATATACCTAGTGAGCTGTCTTTGAGAAATATGATTTTTCCTTTCCCAGAGTTCTGAATTGGCTAGGGTTGGGGGTTGGAGCTTTGTATCTCTATCTCATTCTTCATAAAGGAATTTTTGTTTGGTTTGAACATGTTTAGGTCTTGTGTCTAGCTGTCACAGTCTCGGTGAGTTGATAGATATATTACTCAAAAAGAAATGAATAAAAATAATAACTTTCATAAAATAATTCCTTTGTGTTTTCAAATACAGTGAATACTTTGTTCTGTTTTTTGAATTCTAAGGATGAAATTGAGCCTTTACCAGAACCTCTGTCATTTCTATAAAACTATCTGCTTCTGGGTGATGGAGTTTTTATTAAACCAGGGGATTTCACTTTCCTAGTTCATTTTGTCTTAAAATAATATAGATGAAAATGTAAATTAGCACAATAATAAATAAGATTCTGTCTAAGTTTACAATAATTACCATTTTTAATGAGCAGACCAAAACCTTTTGGGATAATGTGACTCTCTTCTTAAGTAAAGGATGGAATTTATAGTTTTCAAATTTTTGTATTATATATTCAAGTGTATATGTGTGTGAATGTTATTGTTTATTTGTGAGTGGTACATGTTTATGTCAATGTGTGTGTATAGGTATGCCAGAAAAAAACCTACAAGGTTCAGCACTTTCCATTTGTCGTGGTGTCTCCAGGATTGAACTTAAAACATGAGACTTGTTGACAGGAATTTTTACCTGCTGAGTTATTTTAACAGCTCACGAACTTATTTTTCCATAAAGGAATCAAACAAACCTGCAAACTTTTAATTTGTGGCCTGGAATATAAAACTCTGTGAAATGAAAACTAACTTTGATTTGTAGTTTTTAATGATTCCCGTGCCATACATATTGCCATCATGTTAGAAACATAATGTTACTAAAATTAAACTTGAGAAGACATGAGTAGAAAGGCTCCAGAGATCTCTTATTATCTGACTGCACACAGCAGAGCTCTGGCAGTTAATTAACCTCAGGCAGTAGCTATACCAACCACAGTGCAATGATCCTTTTTCCATTTTAGTAGAGTTTGTAGCTCTCTTTCAAGCCATCCAGAGACTGCCTTACATGGGGATCCACCCCATATATAGTTACCAAACCCAGACACTATTACAGATGCAAAGAAGTGCTTGCTGACAGAATCCTGATATAGCTGTCTCCTGAGAGGATCTACAAGAGCCTTACAAATACAGAGGCAGATGCTCACAGCGAACCATTGGACTGAACACATGGTCCCCAATGGAGAAGCTAGAGAAAGGACTGAAAGAGCTGAAGGGGTTTGCAATTCCATAGGAGGAGCAACAATACCAACCAACCAGACCCCACAAAACTCCCAGGGTCTAAAGGATCAACCAAAGAGTACACATGAAGTGACCCATGGCTCTAGCCATATTTGTAGCAGAGGATGGCCTTGTCAGACATCAATGGGAGAAGTCCTTGGTTTTATAGAGGCTCGATGCCCCAGTGTAGGTGAATGCCAGGACAGGGAAGCTGGAATGAGTGGGCGGGTGGGAGACACCCTCATAGAGGCAAGGAGATAGGGGATGGGATAAGGGGTTTTTGGAGGGGGAAACTAGGAAAGGGGATAATATTTGAAATGTAAATAAAGAAAATACTTAATTAAAAAAAGAAAAAGAAGAATTTCTTTATTAATGATTTGAAGAATATAAAACAAAATGTACTATAATGATGGGATCACAGAGGAAACGCCAGTGAAATTTACAATTCTAAATGCAAATGATGGTCGATTCAGTTACAATCTGAAAAGTATGATACAAAAGCCATCATTAAATGACAGCTAACTCCTAAATTTTCATCAAAGCATTATAAAATAATTATTAAAAATTAAATAATTCTTCATATGAATATAGTAATAGTTTTAAAAGGTGTATATATAAAAGTAAGATTAGTTATTTGTAGGAGTATAAAATATACATTTTCATGTGCTAGCTCACAGTGACTTCCTTATTTTATTTCCTGAAATAGGTATCCTGAATGCCACATAACAAGTAGGATAAAACTGTACAGGTTCTAATAATGTCTAACTTCTTATAGGTATGGAAAACAATATAGTATGAAGTAGTTAAAACTTAGAAGTTGGATAAGAAAAAAGACACAAAAGTACAACGAGCTTGATAACTTTTAATTACAAAAAAATGAAGCATTAAATTCTGATTGTGCATGTTGAAAGTTCCACAGTTGTTCTATGTATTTATAAATGCTAAGGATGATTCATTTCAAAGTATTTAGGTTTTTGTTAATTATTGGAATGAATTTATTCTAAGTATTAACAGTTCACTTCAGGGTATATGCAAAATTGTGGAATGCCCTTTTAGAAGTCCATGTCTCACATTTGTGGAGGCTAAAAATCAGAGGGGAGGGGAGATAGGTGAAGAACTCTGCAAGAGGGAATTGTGTTGGGGAAATATTTTGGATATAAATAAATAAAATAATCATTAGTATATTAAAACAAACATGTGATCACATGTTTATATTTCATAGCAAGTACAACACAAACACATACACACACTCAGTCATAGAGAAAGAGATTCATATATCTGATATGAAATTATGATACTTTGATTGGCAATGCTCATCAAAAGAGCCATAGAGTAAAAAGAAAAAAAAAACATTAGCATGAAGGAAAAGCCTTTGTCAATTTGTTAGTCAGGGAAGGACATGAGGGTGTTTGGAGGGAAAGAACACAGTAGAGTTTTGAGGGAGGTTACATAGGAAAGGATGGAGGGAGGTTACACAGGAAAGGGAAGAGTGATTTAAGTATACTTTTAAAAATACGGAAGAAAAATAAGAACAATTCACCTTACCTTTTTCATTATTTCCATCTTGGGAAAATTTCATTGTGATACACATATTGCAAGTTATGATTGAGTGATTATCACAGAAAAAATTTACAGAGACAGAGTACATACAGTCAATACTAGAATGTCTCAGAAACAAAATGATAATTGTATGGGTATAGTTGTTAAGTCCTCATGGGCTATGGGCAAAGGGCAAAGCTTGTAGTTCATGACAACCTCCAGATTTCAAAGACTTTAATCCCTTTATATAAGATGTTGGCAAGGTAAATAGTATTAGATCAAAGAGGAAACAGTCATCTCCTAAATATCGCAGAAGCAATAGTGTAACAAGGAAGGCCTGAACTTTATCAAAGCAATGGCTCAATATTTATGTTATATTAATTGTGAAACTGACTTATTTCATGTTCAAAAGCATCATTTTCAAAATACATGGAAGTTGAGAGTGATAACTCATGTCTATAATCCCCAAACCTGGGAAGACAAGAAGTCAGGAAGGACCTTGGGATTGAGCATAGCCTGGGATACATTCCAGACCTTGTCTCAAACAGAAGAAAACTAAAATATTATTTACTACATTCCAAATGTATTTTTTCTTAATTTTATATAATATATGTCATGATATTCTGTGTGAAAATTTTCAAATACTAGTCATTTTAAAGCATATGTAATGTAACCTTGATCATTACTAGTTTTGCTGGAAAAATATAATTGCTTATTGTGCAGACATTAGAATTGAGCCTTCAGCTCAAATAATTCTGTAGCAAAGCCATTGCAGAAAACAACTAAAGCTGCTGTTGAAGAGAAGTCTTCAGGATCACCAAAAATAGATAAGAAAAAAAGTCCTTACGGACTGTGGATACCTGTCTAAAGGAAAACTAAGGTCTGGGGTTGCTTAAAACTGCACTTTACTGAGGGCCTTGTGTCTAGCATTAGCTCATCTGCCTGAGTAATCACAGTAAATGTGATTAAAATCCATTACAGAAAGAGACTTTCTTTTATGGTTGAGGTTTCTCTTGAAGATATGAGGATACACACAGATGATCCGGAGAATTGCATACAGGTGGGAATCTTGTATATATCTCTAAGTATTTTATAGAATCGCTTACATACAAAGGTGAATTTTTTTTAAAGACACAGTTATATACTGTATTTTGTATATTTGTTAATAAACTTTTTATTATTTGTCTTGAAAAAAATGTCAACAATTAATGTAGTATTTAAAAAATGCTGCAATGCATACTTCAGACAAGGAAAAAATACTATTTTTAGGTTCAAGTCAAAAGGAAGTAGTGTGCATTTCATTTGAAATAGATTTTAATGATGGAAAATCCTTTCAGGTTTCTCATGCTATGCTTTATAATTAAAGGAAATGCAATTGTAGTATGAAATACAAAGCTGAGAAAGGAATGTAAATGAAAATACACATATATATGTGTTGTGTGTGCTTATGTTATTTGTGACAACTTATATTATTATTTTGATATAAAGTCACAATACGTGACTGCCTAAGGCAGGGTACGAACATTACAATTCGATTTCCAGTAGTAAATAGTCTGTTGTTTAAAAAATATATGATGTTATTTCTAAAACTGTAGGCTATTTAGGAAATAAGAAGCAAATGAAAGAAACAAACCATTATAAATATGGGCTTTCATAACTCTCAAAATAAATCACTGCTTCATTTGTATTATGTGTTGCAATTTCCTTTTATTTTCATGTTACTTTCATTCATCTGAATTCATCTGCATTAAGGATGAAATTGAATGGAAATTCTGAGTGCGGATGCATTGAAGTTGTTTCTAGAAATCTACCAGTCTTTACACTTTTCTAATCCTTATGCTCAAGTATCTACTTGAAATTTTCAATGTACAATCATATTTAATTTTATCTCCCTAATAGTTATGACTCAATATTTCTTTTGTACAATGTCCAGTGAGATTTTCAAGTTATTACCATGAATGCTACTCACCCTTTATGAACATAAAGTCCCTACCAAAAAATTTATTCAGCCATCTGTTTGAGTTAGGTAAGCATGTTTGTTGTTTTAAGTGATCGAGTTATATTCTTTATTTCTTTTTAATATTTTGCCAATGATTTTATATTTACCTCCTTCATTTGCATTTGTATACATATCAAGCCATGCAGTCTCTGTGAAGTGCTAATTCAATCTAAAAATATTTGCTTTCATCGTACATCAATAATCTATGCCATACAGTGAGACTTTGTTTTTTTTAATATTTAATTTATTTTTTCAGATCAAAGTAATATTTATGAAGTTTTGCTTCATCTAAAATCTGAGTTTAGAAATTAAAAGAGGGTCCTTTCTACCCCTACATCCTCCTCTACCACTACCTGCCCCATTCTTTCTGACATTGTAGACCCCTGCCAATTCTGTCATGCAGAAAAGCCCAGTTCCTGATACTTTATAGAGAACCAGTAGAATGTAGGACATTTAATAAGAACCACCACACTCCTCTGGAGGCCCAGAGCTGCATGCTCAGACTCACTACCCAGCAACCACCGAAACCCACCATCCCTCAAGATTGCCACTCCTCTGCCGTCCTTCCTACCCCTCCCTCCTCCTCCATCACTGCCTGCCCCTTTCATTCCAACGTGGTAGATCCCTGCCAGTTCTGTAACACGGAAGACCCCAGTTCCTGATACTTTATAGAGAACCAGTAGAACACAGGACATTTGAGAACGAGCAGAACACAGGACATTCCAGAGCCAACAGCATGCAGGGCAATCATGAGCCAGCAGCACACCGGGCATTCGAGAACCAGGAGCCTGCAGGGAATTTGACCCTTGCCAAATCTGCCACAGGAAAGACTCCATCTCCTGATACTTCTGGAGAATCAGCTGCAGGGCATTTGAGAGAAAGAGAATCCCAGGAGTACAGATACACAGGCCTGCAGGACAGAGAAGTCACAGTCAGAGACAGCAAGACCAGCTAACACCAGGGATAACTAGATGGCAAAAGGCAAATGCAAGATCATTACCAACAGAAACCAAGGCAACATGCCACCATCAGAACCCAGTTCTACTACAACAACAAATCATGGATAATCCATTACATCGGAAAAGCAAGAGCTGGATTTAAAATCACATCTCATGATGCTGATGGAAGACTTCAAGGAGGACATAAATAACTCCCTTAAAGAAATACAGGAGAATATGGGTCACGGGTAGATGCCCTTAAAGAGGAAGCACAAATCCTTTAAAGAAATAGAGAAGAATATGGGTCAACAGATAGAAGTCCTTAAAGAGGTAACACAAAAATCTCATAGGGAATTATGGGAAAACATGGGCAACAGGGAGAAGCCCTTAAAGAGGAATCACAGAAATCCCTAAAAGAAACACAGGAGAACATGGGTCAACAGGTAGAAGCCCTTAAACAGGAAACGCAGAAATCCCTTAAAGATTTTCAGGAAAAAAAGAAACAAACAAGTGAAGGAACTGAACAAAACTATCCAGGATCTAAAAGTGGAAGTAGAAATAATAAAGAAATTGGAAAGTGAGACATCTCTGGAGCTAGAAAACCTTGGAAAGAATTCAGGAGTCATAGAAGCAAGCATCAACAACAGAATAAAAGAAATAGAAGAAAGATTCTCGGATGCTGAAGATTCCATAGAAAACATTGACTCAACAGTCAAAGAAAATGCAAAATGCAAAAAGCTTCTAACCCAAAAAGTCAAGTAAATCTAGGACAAAATGAGAAGTCCAAACCTAATGATTATAGGTATAGAAAAGAGTGAGGATTTACATTTTAAGGACCAATAAATATCTTCAACAAAATTATAGAAGAAAAAGTCCCTAACCTAAAAAAGAGATGCTTGTGATAATACAAGAAGCATATAGAACTCCAAGCAGGCTGGACCAGAGCAGAAATTCCTCCCATCATTTAATAATCAAAACACCAAATGCACTAAACAAAGAAAGACTATTAAAAGCAGTAAGGGAAAAAGGTCAAGTAACATATAAAGGCATACCTTTAAGAATTACACCAAATTTCTCACCAGAAATTATGAAAGCGAGAAGATCCTGAGCAGATGTCATACAGACCCTAAGAGAACACAAATGCCAGCCGAAACTACTATACCCAGCAAAACTCTCAATTACCATAGATGGAGAAACCAAGATATTCCATGATATAACCAAATTTACACAATCTTTCCACAAATTCAGCCCTACAAAGGATAATAGATGGAAAATGCCAACATGAGGAGGGAAACTACACTGTAGAAAAAGCAAGAAAGTAATCTTTCAACAAACACAATTGGAGGAAACTATACAAACAGAATTTCACATTTAACAAAGAAGGTAACAGTAAGCAACAATCACTTTTCCTTAATATTTCTTAACATGAAAGGTCTCAATTACTCAATAAAAAGACATAGATTAACAGACTGGACATGTAAACAGGACCCAACATTTTGCTGCATGCATGAAACCCACCTCAGTGACAAAGACAGTCACTACTTCAGAGTCAAAGGTTAGAAAACAATTTTCCAAGCAAATGATCCCAAGAAACAAGCCTGAGTGGCCATTTTAATATCGGATAAAATTGACTTTTAACCAAAAGTTTTCAAAAAAGGTAAGGAGGAACACTTCATACTAGTAAAAGGAAAAGTCTACCATGATGAACTCTCAATTCTGAACATATATACTCCAAATGCAATGGCACCCACATTTGTAAAAGAAACTTTATTAAAGCTCAAAGCACATATTGCACCCCACACAATAATAGTCAGAGACTTCAACACCCCACTCTCAACAATGGACAAATCATGGAAACAAATGAAACCATACAAAGAATCAACAAAACTAGGAGCTGGTTCTTTGAGAAAATCAACAAGATAGATAAGTCCTTAGTCAGACTAGCCAGATGGCACACAGACAGTATCCAAATTAAAAAAATCAGAAAAAAAGGGAGAGATAACAACAGAAACTGAGGAAATTCAAAAAATCATCAGATCCTGCTACAAAAGCCTGTATTCAATACAACTAGAAAATCTCGAGGAAATAGACAATTTCCTTGACAGATACCAAATACCAAAATTACATCAGGATCAAATAGACCATCTAAACCATCCTATAACCCCTGAAGAAATAGAAGTCGTCATTGGAAGTCTTCCAACCAAAAAAGCACAGGTCCAGATGGTTTTAGTGCAGAATTCTATCAGACCTTCAAAGAAGACCTAACACCAACACTCTTCAAACTATTCCACAAAATGGAAACAGAAGGAACACTACCCAACTCCTTCTATGAAGCCGCAATTACATGGATACCAAAATCACACTAAGATCCAACGAAGAAAGAGAATTTCAGACCAATTTCTCTTATGAATATTGGTGCAAAAATACTCAATAAAATTCTTGCCAACCAATTCCAAGAACACACCAAAACGATCATTAACCACGATCAAGTAGGCTTCATCCCAGGAATGCAGGCATGGTTCAATATAAGAAAATTCATCAATGCAATCCACTATATAAACAATCTCAAAGAAAAAAACCACATGGTTATTTCATTAGATGCGGAGAAAGCATTTGACAAAATTCAGCATCCTTTCATGCTAAAGGTCTTGGAAAGATCAGGAATTCAAGGCCCGTATCTAAACATAGTAAAAGCAATTTACAGCAAACCGGTAGCCAACATCAATCTAAATGGAAAGAAACTTGAAGCAATCCCACTAAAATCAGGGACTAGACAAGGCTGCCCTCTCTCTCCATATCATTTCAATATAGTACTTGAAGTTCTAGCTAGAGCAATTAGACAACAAAAGAAGATCAAAGGGATACAAATTGGAAAGGAAGAAGTTAAACTATCACTATTTGCAGAAGATATGATAGTATACTTAAGCGACCAAAAGAACTCCACCAGAGAACTCCTACAGCTGATAAACAACTTAAGCAAAGTGGCCAGATATAAAATCAACTCAAGCAAGTCAGTAGCCTTCCTATACTCAAAGGATAAGCAGGCTGAGAAAGAAATAAGAGAAATGATACCCTTCACGATAGCCACAAAACATATAAAGTATCTTGGTGTGACTCTAACCAAACAAGTGAAAGATCTGTATGACAAGAACTTCAAGTCTCTGAAGAAAGAAATTGAAGAAGACCTCAGAAAATTGAAAAATCTGCCACGCTCAAGGATTGGCAGGATTAATATAGTCAAAATGACCATCTTGCCAAAAGCAATATACAGATTCAATGCAATACCCATCAAAATCCCAACTCAATTCTTCATAGAGTTAGAAAGAGCAATTCAAAAATTCATTTGGAATAACAGAAAACCCAGGATAGCTAAAACTATTCTCAAGAGTAAAAGAACCTCTGGGGGAAACAGTATCCCGGACCCCAAGCTGTACTACAGAGCAATAGTGTTAAAAACTGCATGGTATTGGTACAGTGACAGGCATGTAGATCAATGGAACAGAATTGAAGACCCAGAAATGAATCCACACTCCTATGGTCACTTGATCTTTGACAAAGGAGCTAAAACCATCCAATGGAAAAAAGATAGCCTTTTCAACAAATGGTGCTGGCTCAGCTGGAGGTCAACATGCAGAAGAATGCAAATTGACCCATTCTTATCTCCTTGCACTAACCTCAATTCCAAGTGGATCAAGGACCTTCACATAAAACCATACACACTGAAACTAATAGAAAGGAAACTAGGGAAGAACCTTGAACATATGGGCACAGGGGAGAATTTCCTGAATAGAACTCCAATAGCTTATGCTCTAAGATCAAGAATTGACAAATGGGACCTCATTAAATTACAAAGTTTTTGCAAGGTAAAAGGACACTGTCAAAAAGACAAAGTGGCAACCAACTAACTGTGAAATGATCTTTACCAATCCTACATCTGACAGAGGGCTAATATCCAATATATACAAAGAACTCAAGAAGTTAAACTTCAGAGAGGCAAGTAACCCTATTAAAAATAGGATACAGAGCTAAACAAAGAGTTTTTACCTGAAGAATATCGAATGTCTGAGAAGCCCCTAAAGAAATGTTCAAAATTCTTAGTCATTAGGGAAATGCAAATCAAAACAACCCTGAGATTCCACCTCACACCAGTGAGAATGACTAAGATCAAAAACACAGGAGACAGCAATTGTTGGCAAGGATGTGTAGAAAGAGGAACACTCCTCCACTGCTGGTGGGATTGCAAGCTGGTACAACCACTCTGGAATGCAGTCTGGTGGATCCTCTGAATACTGGGCATGACAATCCCGGAGGATCTAGCTATACCACTCCTGGGTATATACCCAGATGCTTTACCTGCATGCAATAAGGACACATACTCCACTATGTTCATAGCAGCCTTATTTATTATAGCCAGAAGCTGGAAAGAACCCAGATGTCCCTCAACGGAGGAATGGATTCAGAAGATGTTGTATATTTATGCAATTGAATGCTACTCTACAACTAACAACAACGAATTCACGAAATTCCTAGGCCAATGGTCAGAACTTGAAAATATCATCCTTAGTGAGGTAACCCAATCACAAAAGAACACACATGGTATTCATTCACTGATAAGGGGATATTAACCCAGAATCTCGAATACCCTAGACACAATTCGCATATCAATAGATTTCCAAGAAGATGGAAGGAGAGACCCCTAGTCCTGGAAAGACTGGATGTAGGGAAATGCCAAGACAGAGCAGTGAGAGGTGCTTGAATGGGGAAAAGAGAGAGGGAAGGGGGCTTATGGGACTTTCCGGGAGGGAGGAAACGGGAAAGGGGAAATGATTTTGAATGTAAATAAAAAAAAACTTAGAAAATAAAAATAA
Organism: Tokudaia tokunoshimensis; assembly: GCA_036184795.1. NCBI lineage: Eukaryota > Metazoa > Chordata > Mammalia > Rodentia > Muridae > Tokudaia > Tokudaia tokunoshimensis. Next base: position 46,742,809 of record BTHU01000013.1, read on the forward strand.
AAAAAAATCTGAATGAACTGTTCAACTTTCTAGATATATACCCAGTGCCATCATTAAAACAGAATCAGATAAACCACCTAAATATTCCCATAAGTCCTTATAGAAATTGAAGCAGTTAACAGTCTCCTAACAAAAAATGCCCATGACCATATGGATTTAGTGGGGAAATCTATCAGATCTTCAAAGAAGAGCTAATACCGATACTCTTCAAACTATTCCATGAAATAGATACTCAAGGAACATTACTCAACTCATTCTATGAAGCCACAATAATGCATATACCTGAACCAAACATAGACCAAACAAGGAAGGAGAATTTCCAGCCATTCTCCCTCACGAACACCTATGCAAAAATACTCAACAAAATTCTGGCGAAATGAATCCAAGGATGCATCAAAACTGTAATTCTCCATATCAGGTAGTATTCATTCCAGTGATGCAGGGATGATTCAATATATAGAAATCTATCAATATAAGCCATTACATAAACTCAAGGAAAACAGCCACTTGGTCATTTCATTAGATGCTGAAATGGTTTTTGACAAAATCCAGCATCCCTTCATGATAAAAGTCTTGGAAAAGACTGGAGAGATGGCTCAGAGGATAAGAGCACTGACTGCTCTTCCAGAGGTCCTGAGTTCAGTTCCCAGCAACCACATGGTGGCTTACAACCATCTGTAATGGGATCCAATGCTGTCTTCTGGTGTGTCTGAAGACTGCTACAGTGTACTCATATACATAAATAAATCTTTTAAAAAAAGTCTTGGAGAGATCAGGAATTCAAGACCAATAACATAGTGAAGGCAATATTCAGCAAACCAGTAGCCAATATCAAATTAAATGGAGTGAAACTTGAAGCAATCCCACTAAAATCGGGGACCAGACAAGGCTACCCACTCTCTCCCAATCTATTCAATATAGTATTTGAAGTCCTTGCCAAAGCAATCAGACAGCAAAAGGAAGGCAAAGGTGTACAAATTGGAAAGGAAGAAGTCAAAGATCACTATTTACATAAGATATGATCCTTTACTTAAGTGACCCCAAAAATCATACCAGAGAACTCCTAAAGCTGATAAACAACTTCACCAAAGTGGCTGGGTATAAAATTAACTCAAACAAGTCAGTAGCCTTCCTCTACTCAAAGAATAAACAAGCTGAGAAAGAAATTAAAGAGATGACACCCTTCACAATAGTAAAAAGTAACATTACATATCTTCGTGTGACTCTAACCAAGCAAGTGAAAGATATGTGTGGCAAGAACTTCAAGCCTCTGAAGAAAGAAATCGAAGAAGATCTCAGAAGGCAGAAATATCTCCCACGCTCTTGAATTGGCAGGATTAATAAAGTAAAAATGGCCATCTTGCCAAAAGCAATCTACAGATTCAATGCAATCCCCATCAAAATCCCAAATTATTTCTTCATAGATCTAGAAAGAGCAATTCCCAAATTCATCTGAAATAACAAAAAACACAGGATAGCAAAAACTATTTTCCACAACAAAAGATCTTCTGGGGGAATCACCATCCCTGACCTCAAGCTCTACTACAGAACAATAGTGATAAAAAGTGTTTGGTATTGGTATGTAGATAGGCAGGAAGATCAGTGGAATAGAATTGAAGACCCAGAAGTGAAGGCACACACCTACAGTCACTTAATATTTGACAAAGGTGCTAAAAACATCCAGTGGAAAAAAGACAGCATTTTTAACAAATGGTGTTGGATCAACTGGAGGTCAGCATGCAGAAAAATGCAAATTGACCCATTTATATCTTCTTGCACAAAGCTAAATTCCAAGTGGATCAAGGACCTACACATAAAACCAGACATGCTGAAGCTTATAAATGAGAAATTGGGGAAGAATGTTGAACACATAGGCACAGGGGAAAATTTCCTGAATAGAACACCAATGGCTCATGCTCTAAAAACAAGAATTGACAAATGGGACCTCATAAAACTGCATAGCTTCTATAAGGCAAAAAACATGGTCAATAAGACAAAATGGAAACCAACAAATTGGGAAAAGATCTTTACCAATCCTGCATCCAATAGTGGGCTAATATCCAATGTATACAAAGAACTCAAGAAGTTAGATTCCAGTGAGTCAAATAACCCTATTAGAAAATGGGGTACAGAGCTAAACAGAGAAGTCTCAACTGAGGAAATTCAAATGGCCCTAAAGCACCTAAAGAAATGTTCATCATCCTTAGTTATCAGGGAAATGCAAATCAGAACAACATTGAGATTCCACTTCACACCAGTCAGAATGGTTAAGATGAAACACTCAGGGGACAACAGATGCTGGAGAGGATGTGGGAAAAGAGGAATGCTTCTCCATTGTTGGTGGGATTGCAAACTGTTAAAACCACTCTGGAAGTCAGTTTAGCGATTGCTCAGAAAACTAGACATAGTACTAGCTGAGGACCCAGCTATACCACTCCTGGGCATATGCCCAGAAGATGCTCTTACATGTAATAAAGACACATGCTCAATTATGTTCATAGCAGCCTTATTTATAACAGCCAGAAGCTGGAAAGAACCCAGAGATCCTTCAACAGAGGAATGGACGCAGAAAATGTGGTATATATACACAAAGGAGTACTATTCAGCTATTAAAAAGAATGAAGTCATGAAATTCTTAGGCAAAGGGGCAGAACTAGAAAGTGTCATCCTGAGTGAGGTAACCCAATCATAAAAGAATGAACATGGTATACACTCACTAACTGATATGTGGATGTTAGTCCAAAAGCACAAAATAAACATGTTATAATTCACAGATCAGAAGAAGCTCAAGAAGAAGGAGAACTGAAGTGAGGATGCTTTGGTTCCTCCGAGAAAGGGAACAAAATACCCACAGGAGCAATAGAGGAGGCAAAGTGTGGAGCAGAGAATGAAGTAAAGGCCACCCAGAGACTGCCCTGCCTGGGGATTCATCCTATAAGCAGTCACCAAACACTGACACTATTATGGACTACAACAAGTGCATACCAAAAGGAACATGTCATGGTTGTCCCTGGGGGAGGAGGTTTACACATACAGAGGCAGATGCTAGCAGCCAACGATTGGACTGGGCGTGGGGTTCCCAATGGAGAAGTTGGAGGGCAGTCCGTAGGAGCCGAAGTGGTTTACAGCCCCATGGCAGGAACAACGATGTTGGCCGCCCAGATGCCCTAGGACTCCAAAGGACTAAACCATCAACCAAGGGGTACACATGGTTCCAGACAAAAATGTGGCAAAGGAGTGCCTTGTTGGGCATCAGTGGGAGGAGTGGTCCTTGGTCTGGTGAAGGCTCAATAGATGCCCCAACAAAGGGAAATCGAGGCAGGAGGGAGGGAGGAGTGGGTTGGGTGGAGGGTCATATACTTGGAAGCAGGTGGTGGGAGAAGGGGTTGAGAGTTTTCAGGGAGGGGGGAAAACTGGGAAAGGTTTTATCATTTGAAATGTAAATAGAAAAAAAATTAAAGATAAAGAAAAGAAAGAAATTAAAAGAGAAGAAATCCTATACAAAAAGATTAAAATATTCTTTTTAATAATAATGTAATATATATGATAATATAAAATAAGGTACTTATATAATAAACAATCATGTAGTATTTAAGATTAAACAGAAGTAATATAATATAAGATAAACCTAGCATCAAAGTTGGACAAGACAGCAGAAGGAAAAAAAATCCTAAAGAATGCACAATAATCAAAGAGCTGATTTGTTTACATGCTTAGGAATATTACAAAAATGATAAACTGGAACCCATACTATAGACACAGAGGATGCAGAACAGACCTATGAAGGTATTCTAAATGCTGCCTCAGTCTCTGTTCTTATAAGCTTTGCTTATTTTGATTTAGATGAATTTTTTTTTTGGTATTCTCCATCTCCTCTGACTCTTTCACTGTTTCGGATTTCTCTATTGTAGGGTTTCCTGACCCCATATGAGATGATTTTGAGGGAGGATTGCTATTTAGGATGGAATATTCCTAGTTATCTTAGTCTCTGCTTAATTTCTGGCTGTTGGTATCTTTAAACAGCAGTTCCCATCTGCTACCACAGGATGCTTCTCTAATGATTGAACATGACACAAATCTATGAAAATATCAGAATATTATAGGAGTCATTGTATTGTTAAGTATTTTGTTTGCTATATATTAGGTTTTGACTAGAATCATTTGGTTTACCCTAGGTCACGGGTTAGAGTCTCTGGTTCTTGATCCCCTAAGCCACATCAGGAATGAGCTCTATCTCATGGAATGAACTTTTAATGAAATCTAATATTGGTTGGCTATTCCCACAATCTTTGTGCAACCATTGCCACAGCATATCTTGTAGGCAAGACTCCATTGTAAAACAAAAGGTCTGTGGCTGACCTGGTCTTTACATTTCTCTTTTGGTACCTTGCTGTGTACCTTCCTGTACAAATCATGCTACAACACATGGGTGAATACTCTATGTAGTCCAGTTTGACTTTTCCATATCTAGTGAGTCTTCTAATAGCAATGCAGCCTTGCTGTCAGTTTGTGGGGAACTGCCTATAATCTTTTTAATACCTTGGTTTGTTTGGTGAGTCCCATAGGACACATTTAGTCAACAGGTAAATAAGATGTAACCGAATCCTAGTAGTGGATGCTTAGATGTTCAGTTAGGCCTTCATTTTCCCAATGTTTTTGTGCAGTTTTTCATGTGTTTTCCTTTTGCTGCTTGAAGACATGAGCCAGATCTTGTTTTTCAAAATATAGCTTCAGTATTAACTTAGAATTTATTCTATAGTGGGAAGAATTCTACAGGCTGGCAGGATAACTTAGCAGATGTAAGTATTTGTTGGTATGTCTGAGTAGATGATTTTGATTGTCAGAACCCACAGGGTGGAAAAAGAGAACTGACAGTTACAAACTGTCCACTGAATTCCAAATGTGAGCCATGCCCTGAAGGAACCATGAATTCACACGTACAAACCAAATTCAATGAATACACATTTTATTTTATTTTGAAAACTAGATTTATATATTAATTTATTTTTTCTTTTTCTTTATTCTTCTCTTATACAATATATCTGTGCCACAGCTTCTGCTCCCTCTACTCTTCCTAGCTTCCTCTATTTCCCCTTTCCTTCAACAAAGAGCAGGCCTCCAAGAGATATCAGGAATACACTGCAGAAAGAGATACAATATGGCTAAAAGTCAGTAGTGGAGAGGGTGTTGAATCTCAATGGTTCTGGTATGGCAGGCTTTTGATGGGTATCCTTGGGTTGTATGGTTTCACATTTGTAGGTCTATATGGTTTAGGAGCCTCAAGTCCAGTAAAGGTAAGAGGAGAGGTGAGAAGAGAATGGAAGTCTCCCAGTAAAGCAGGCTGCTCACAGCAGCTTGACTTGTACCAGAGCGTTCCCAGATAACATTGGAGGGAAGATTATTTCTATGGTTAAGGGGTCTCAGGTTGGAGGAGAGGCAGCCAGAAAATAGAGGTCTCTGTGTATGGCTCAGTAGACCTCCTCTATACAAATGATAAGTAAGGAAACAATATCCTTCACAATATCCATGAATAATATAAAATGTCATGGTAAATCTATCCAAGCAAGTAAAGCACCTATTTGACAAGAACTTCAAGTCCCTAAAAAATGAAATTGAAGAAGATATTAGAAGATGAAGAAATCTCCCATCCTCATGGCTAGGTAGAATTAACACAGTGAAAATGGCCATCTTACCAAAAGCAATCTACAGATTCAATGCAATTCCAGTTAAAATTCCAACAGAAATTTTTATAGGCCTTGAAAGAGCAATTCTCAACTTCATATGGAAAAACAGAAGCACAGGAGAGCCAAAACAATATTAACCAATAAAGAACTTCTGGGGGCATTACCATCCCTGATCTCAAGCTCTACTATAGGGCAATAGTGATAAAACTTGCATGATATTGGTACAGAAAACAATACATTGATCAATGGAATTGAATCAAAGATGCAGAAATACACCCACAAATATATGAGCACTTGATTATTGATAAAGAAGCAAAAACCATACAAGGAAAAATTAAAGCATCTTCAACGAATGGTATCAGATTAACTGGATGTCTACATGCAGAACAATGATAAACATCACTCTGCACAATACTCAAGACCCAGTGGATCAAGGATCTCAACATAAAACCAGATGCACTAAATCTAATAGAAGAGAAAGTGGGTAATACCCCCGAATGCATTGATACAGGAGACAATTAACTGAACAAAACACAAATGGCTCAGGCTCTAAGATCAAAGATTGATAAATAGTACCTCATGAATCTGCAAAACTTCTGTAAGGAAAATGACACTTTTTTCCTATCCCCATCCCAGTCTGCCCTTCAACATTTCCACATCCCATTCCTCCTCCCCTGTCTCCAAGAGGATTTCCACTGACCAATCCCCAACCCACTTACCTCAACCTGGCCAAGCCACATTCAATAGGAGAAATTGACAGTTTACAGATTGGGAAAAAATCTTCACCAACTCTATATCAGACAGGACGCTAATATCCAAACATTACAAACAAGTCAAGAAGTTAGAAAGAAACAACCCATATTATCCAATTAAAAAAAAATCTGGTGCAAACTAAAAAGAGAAATCTCAGCAGAAGAATCTCAAATGGCTGAGAAGCACTTAAAAAAATGTTGAAAGCCCTTAGTCATCAGGGAATTGCAAATCAAAACAACTCTAATGTTCAGTCTTATACCCATCAGAATGGCTAAGATAAATAACTAAATAGATATAGCATGCTGGAGAGGATGTGGAGCAGAGGGAACATGCCTTCATTTCTGGTGGGATTGGAAATTTGTAGCACTACTATGGAAATCAAATTGGTGATTTTTCAGAAAATTTGGAATAGTTCTACCTCAAATCCCAGCTATACAACTTCTGAGGTTATACTCAAAAGATGCTCCAACATCTTACAAGGATACATTGTCAAATATATTCATATTGGCTTTATTCATAATGGTCAGAAACTGAAAACAACCTAGATGTCCCTCAACTAAAGAATAGATAAAGAAAATGTGGTATATCTACACTATTCAACTTTTGGAAACCAAGATATCGTGAATATTGCAGGCAAATGGATGGAATTTGGGAATATCATACTGAGTGAGGTAACCTAGTCCCAAAAAGACTTGCATGAGACAAAGTGTTGAGCAGAGACTGAAGGAAAGGCCATCCAGAGACTGCCCTACCAGGGGAGTCATCACCAAACCCAGACACTATTGTGAATGCCAACAAGCGCTTGCTGACAGGAGCCTAATATAGCTGCCTTCTGAGAGGCTCTGCCAGTACCTGACAAATACAGAGGTGGAGGCTCTTAGCCAACCATCAGACTGAGCACAAGGTCCCCAGTGGAGGAGGTAGAGAAAGGACCTCCTAAGCAGCCCCATAGGAGGAAAAATCATATGAGCCAACCAGTACCTCCAAAGCTCCCAGGGAATAAACCACCAACCAAAGAGTACATGTTGAGGGACACATGACTCCAGCTGAATATGGAGCAGAGGGTGTCCTTGTTGCACATCAAAGGCAGGAGAGGTTCTTGATCCTGAGAAGGATCAATGGAAGAATACCAAGACTGGGAAGCAGGAGTGGGTGGGACAGTGAACAGGAGGAGGAGGGGGGAGATGGGATAGGGTGTTTTCAGAGGGGAAATCAGGAATGGGAATAACATTTGAAATGTAAATAAAAAATATCTAATAAAAATTATTTGCATACTTGCATGGTATATACTCACATATAAGTGGATATTAGCCATAAATATAAATATCGTTACATTCCACAGACCCAAAGAAACTAAATAAGAAGCAAAGAAGTTTGAGTCTTAAGTAGACGTGGAAATAAATTAGCCATAAGAGGAGGCAGATGGAGGGAGGGAACTGGGAGAAATGGGTATTGGGGAAGAGAATGGGGTTTCAGGATCCAAGTAAGGGGAAGGATGGGAGAGGTGGCTAAATGGTCATGAAAATGAATAGAAATCTGCCACTACTGAGAATGAGGAGATGGTGGGTATTTCCAGGAAGAAACAGAGTCTTGATATAAGGGATGTGTGCACATGAATCAATGGAGGTGATCTTAGCTATGAATTACAACATTGGAGATATCGAACTTGAACAGGCCACCTCCTGTAGCCAGTCAGAAATCCCAATAGAGCAATAGAGACACCAACTCACCCACAAAACTTTCAACCCAAAATTTATTCTGTCTACAAAAATGAAGACATAGGGATGGAATATTGACAAAGGAAATGCCTAACCAATAATCAACCCAACTTGAGACCCATCCCTTGGGCAAGCACCAATCACTAACACTATTAATAATACTCTATTATGTTTGCAGAGAGTAGCATGTGGTCCATTGAGAGGCTCCACACAGTAACTGCCTCAGACAGATACATAGACACACCCATAGCCAAGCAGTGGATGGAGCTTGGTGAATACAATCAAAGAATAGGAGGGAAGATTGCAGGCTGGAAGGGCATAGGAACTCCACAGGAAGACCAACAGACTCAACTAACCTGGACTCTTGGGGCTCTCAGTATCTTACCCACCAACCAAAGAATGAAGACAGTCTGGATCTAAGCTTTTCTGCACATATGTAGCAGATGTGCAACTTGGTCTTCATGTGGGTCTCTAACAACTGGAATGAGGCCTATCCTAAAAAATGCTGCTTTTATGTGGGATATGTTCTTCTTTCAGAACTTCCTTTTCTGGTCTCAATGGGAGAGGAAATGCCTAGCCTAGAGTAGCAGAGACTTGAAGTGCCAGGATAGAGGGAAACCCTCCTGCTCAGAGGAAAATGAGGGGAGGGGCAAAGGACTGCAAGAGTGGGTTGATGAGTGGGATGTATAGTGAATTAGTGGAAAGAAAGAAATAATTTCTGAACTCAAAGAATTGAAACTTACTAAAGGGAAGAATGACTTGGTCATTCCTTCATATTACAATGAAATGATAATTAACTAATCTAAATAATTACATCAGTTATGACATGTGAGTGATTGCAGAAAGAGATGAGTAATAGATTATATGTGCATATAAGTGAATATTACATAAAATTTACTTATATGTTGCAAATTACTGATTTTGGCATAGAAAATAATTTAGTCAAAAATGATGTTGTATGGCTTCTTTATTTTGACAAAACTGTGTACATAACCCATGAATCCAGTTTTGTTTAATTTTTTAATAATTGATCAGTTTCTTAATATAGTATATTCAAAAGAACTTCAGATGGAATTTGAGGTAAACCAAAGCAAAAGTAATTGATATAGTTGAGTAAGTCACTCATAAACTTGTTCCTGAGTAAATTTGTTTGCTATCTTGTCATAGAAATGTTTACATTTAAAATCATTTTTAAAGGCACAATCACAGTGTTCTTATTTTATCTTGATCAACTTTAGTCACAGAATGGACTTCTCAAATATGGTGTTTGAAACTTTCATCAGGAGGAATATTTTTAAGTCTAGCTTAAAACCTAAGTCAGTTCTTAAATTTCAGAAGGTGCATCTCTTCTTAGTTACTCTGTTAAATGAATAAAGATTACTATAATTTTATTGATACAAACTGATATTGATTCATGTTATATGTGAAACAATATCATGTTTGGAATCAAATTAATCTTAGAAAGTGGGCAGATTATAATTTTATATATGGCAAGATAAAAATGTATTTTACATTAAAGTAAAATGCTAATAATCATTGCAGAGATTATAATTTAATGTAATATTTATAGCTATTGCAGTGGTTTAATTTAATTTAATTTTGTTTAGTACTGGAAAGCATAAGGATTTACATCTATTTCAAAGACCTTAAGGGAAAGTTAATATTCACAGAGATTTACACCTTTAACATTACAAATGAAGTTGTTCAAGACTAGAAACTACTGATTGATTCAGGAGCTCAATATGTAACACATATTCTTTTTTTGCTATATGATAATATAGATTTAGCCATAGAAAATAAATTACCTCCTAAAGGAATGATGTTGCTTAGATGCTCAAAATTAAATCTGGTATTGCATTTATGTTCCATGGGTTATGATTCCAACATTTGGAAGGTGAGAATGAGGCAAAAACTTCTGATACGTTTTGCTGGAAGGTTCAATGAAAATCAGCAAGCCATTCCTGCATGCTTTATATACTAAGATCATTAGGTAGTTTTACTTAGTAAAATAAAAATAATTAATATCATCAACTTTCAAAAGATAACCTGTAAAATTAAAAAGTGAAAAAACCCCACAATCTTTCAGTGTGCAAAATCTGAAAAGATTATACTCTATTTTTGTTTAGCAGCAAAAGAGCAATATAATGAGAAAACATATCCAAATTAAATTCTTAAACAATGTATCCATTTTAATAACATCTAATTTTACAACATGATGTTGATCTTTATTCATTAAGAGCCTTATATCTAAAATTTTAAACCAATGATCTTGTGTTAATTTGTATCATAATTTGAACTTGAGTGTTTTTACGTTTTGGAGTTTCAAGCACACATAACATAGATTTTACTAGTGTCCCTGTATAGCATACTTTGTTTCAAACAGCTTTGAAAACAGAAATAACACTGTTTCATATTTGACATATAAATAAAGAAAATAGTCAATAAAAGAAAAACAAATAGAAGCATCTTGAAAATTTAAAGTTTCTGTAAAATGTAATTTATTAGCATATGTGGCATTTTTACACAAAATCACAGTAACACAATAACTATGCTTTCAGATTTGCCAGTGTCTCTAGAACTTGTAATTACTGTTTGGCCTAGAAACTAAAAATATTTTAGTTTTTTTTTTTTTTTTTGTAAGCTCTTAAAAGTTTCCTTGTGTGAACACTATAGGTCATCATTCTTATGTATTTTTCATCGTTGACTCTTCATGTTTGCTAGTTTTGTCTCAAGATTATAATAAGATTATATTTTCTTATTCCCTTTCTATTTTGAATCTTGATTTTGGCCTACAGACAGATTGAAGTTCCAGGAGAGGTATAAATGCAATTTGTTTTCTGTTTTATTTGCTTGAGGTTAGGATACTCCTCTTTCAAAGACATTTCCGAAATTACATGTTTGGAAACTCTGAGGTTTTTGAGAACAGAAATATCTTAATTCCAGCCATTCAAAATAAAATTTCCCTTTTAGAAGTCATTTTCCATATAATTATTAAAAATGCTGATATAATTCTTGTGTTTGATTATATATACTTTATATAATTCCGTCTCAATATATTGGAAACTTTTATTTAATATGAAAAGTTAAATGAATTTTGCTTAATTTAATTTGATTAAGTCTCCTGCAAATTGTAATGTTGCAATGTCCACTATTTATGCCTCTTTGCATCACTTAAGTGGCATCTTAAATGATATTGTTTATATTTTAATACTTTTTTAATTAATTATTTTATTTATCTATTCATTCTACATCCAGCACACTGCCCACCCTCCCTGCTCCCTGCTCACCACAACCTCTTTTCCCCTCCTCTTCTCTTCTGAGAGGAGGAGGATACCCTTGGGTATCCTCCCAGCCTAGTACATCAAGTCTCTGCAGGGATAGGCACATCCTTTCTCACTGAGGCCAGATAAGGAAACTAGTTAAAGAAACTTATTCCACAGAAAGGCAAAAACTTTAGGGAAAGCCCCTGCTCCAGTTCTGGGAGGATCCACTTGAAGCCTGAGCTGCTCATCTACTACTGTGTCCCAGGGGTCTCAGTTCAGCCCATGTAAGCTCTTAATTTGGTGGTTCGGTCTCTGAGAGACCATCTCAAGATTCTAGGTTAGTTGACTCTGTTGGTCTTCCAGTCGAGTTCCTACCTCTTTTTGGGGACTCAACCCTTCTCCAAACTCTTCCATAAGAGCCCCCTGAATCCACCCAAAATTTGGTTGTGGTTCTCAACATCTCTTTCAGTGTGCTGCTGGATGGGGCCTCTTGGGACAATTATGATGTACTCCTGTTACAAGCATAGCAGAGTATCATTAACAGTGTCAGGTATTGGTGCTTGCCTATAGGAGGAGTATCAAGCTGGGTCAGTTATTGGTGGGCCAATTCCTCAGTAAAAATTATAAAAAAACATTTGAACTGAGATGAGATGAAAATAAATTGTCATTACCTGTTGTTGACATACGTCTAAAGTGCATAATTCAACCAGAAGTAATTAGAAAACACCAATTGCCTGATGTCCAACATGTAGACAACAATAATAAATCATTAAAAAGGTAGATAGAATGTACTGTCACTTACTGAAAAGAAATTTATAGCTAGTAATCTAAATAGAGATGGGATCAATCGAGAACAGGAGTGAGGGCGCATCAGTTAACAGCACTTGTTACTATTCTTGAAAATTCAATAGGTTCCAAATTATAGTTTCTTACATAATGGTTATGTGTTTGATATTTTTTCTATTTCAGCACTTTAAAATTATTCAGTTTCCTCATGACCTAAAAATCTTCTTCTGCTCTATACTTTGTTTTGTTCAACATTTGACTAAAATTTTCTGTCTGAATTTTTCCATTTTTAAAAGATTTAAAAAGATTTATTGAAGTAGAAATTCAAGACTAAACAACTTGCTCTGTCTTTTGGTTTTTAATCTTAAGGAAGGGCATTTTCAGTATTCAGGAATATAAACATCTTTTATATCCATATATATATATATATATATATATATATATATATATATATATATATATATATATATATTTGCATATACACATCTAAAAACCAAAATTAATTCCTGAAATGCATACTCAGGTATAGCTTTTCAGCATTTATATTCTAATTGTCACCACAAAGTTATCATATTCTAAATTAGCCAATTTTCATAAAATCTCTGAAATTTTATTTTTAAATCTTTGTGACATTAAATGTAGAGCTTTTCTTCTACTTGTCATTCTTTAAATGTATTGTTGATCTTGTACTCACTCATTCATTCAATACACAGATTGCCTATGTTAGGTAATAATGACATATGCAACAATAATCTCATCATAAACTGAAAGTATTGTAATTAAGACATATTGTGGACCATGATAAGAAACAGAACAGCATGTCATAGAGGGTCAGTAATGAGTTGTTGTAATTGTGTGTCTCACAGGATGGTACTATTCACTCCTGTTTACAGACAGAATACTGTAGCACATACTGATAGCTCAGGGTAAAATCAAGACTGCAATTGCAATGATGTCTATAGCTTTGATATAATTGTGTTTCTGTATTGTCTAATGATTTGTCCTAGATGTAGTTTCATGTGTCCTTTACCAAGGAACAGATAAACCACACCCAACAGCTGATAATCAGATATTTTATTTAGTTTTAAAGATGCATTTTACTTGCATAGGTGTTTTCCATGCATGTATTTCTGTGCATCATTTGTTTGAAATATTCTTTGAGTACACAAAAAGGAATCTAATCCTCAAATCAAGAGTTACAGATGGCTGTAAGTACTGTGTCTATGCTGTGAAGTGGATCTTGGCCCTCTAGAAGAGTAATGAATGCTATTAACAGCTGAACCACCTCTCCAGTCATAAAGTTTTTATTTTGAAGAGAAAAAGAAATAGCAGATATACTTCAATGAAGTGCTAGGCTCAAGAACAGTAACTCTAGGTACCCTGATTATTTTTTGCAGGTTTTATTGTAAGAGTTTGGGCAATCATAGGAACTTATATCCAGGAGCCAGAAACAGATGGCTTCCTAATCCGATTACTGAGTATATTGTAATATAATAGAACTTTTGATTTTTCCATGAAATACTGTTTCACAGGTAGACTTATCTTCATTGTATTTCCACTAACTTAAACTGACCTCCCTATCTCTGACTTTGTAAAGAACTAGACCAAAAAGTATTTATAGTTAGGAGCTGGCTATTCCCCACTAGAAAGGGACAGACACAGTATTCTAAGAATTTCTTGGGATCCTTGAGGCTATCCCCACATTAATACCCTTCAACCTCCTCAGAAAGACCTTTCTATCTAAATCTTTAAGGAGAAAAGTGGTGAAGGCCAATATTCTGTAATAATTATCAGTTTAATTTAAGATGTTGTATAAATAGAATATATGGCCTGAATCTTTTATATAATACCATTTGAATTGTACTTTCTGAATATTGTAAAAAAATTAACCTCATGTAGACATTGAGAAGACTGGTTGACAGTCAAAGGTGAACAAAATTAGCCCCAGGACAGGTACTTAGATATTCGCAAGGGAAAGAGTAACAAGAATACCCAGGTCTTCTACCTTATAGTCTAAAGGTTGTTACTTGAGCTTTCAATATTATCAGATTCCTAGACAATACTTTTAAACATATATATTTACTTTGTTTCTCTAAATCCTTTCTAGTTTGAGTGACTGCCTTTGGAATGGAAGCTAGTTGACTTGAAATGTCAGTAATTCCTTGTGTGGCTTCCATAACTAGTTTGCTGCTTCTTATAGCTCTTGTGGGATATTCACTATATTTCCTTCATAAGTAGCTCACCAGTTCAAGTAATCCACTCAAGTGTATACAAGAGATATCAGCTGAGGGCTGCAGAGATGGCTCAGAAGTTAAGAGCACTGACTGCTCTTCCAGAGGTCCTGAATTAAATTCCTAGCAACCAATTGGTGACTCACAACAGTTTACAATGAGATCTGATGCCCTCTTCTGGTGTGCAAGCATACTAGCATGGAGAACATTATATACTTAATAAACAAATACATCTTTTAAAAAGGGGAGGGTGGCCTGTTTGTTTGTTTATTGAGTATGTATGCTTTTATAATGAAAACTTAAAGAGATATGTTTCCAGTCAACAGAGAGGTTTAAAGGAACACATTAAGAAAAAAAGTTCCTGCCCAGAAAAAGGTATAGTTAGACAAGCATTTCTCCACAATTGTGATGCTATCTCAGTGGTTTTAAAGACATATCCATCTGATATCCATGTTACCCTAAAAACTATCCAAAAACAGTAAGATGCTACTCATTACTTTATAACATATTGATGTCTTTTGTTTTGAATATGGTAGTTTTCGTCAAACAATATATTTGTATGTATGCAGTTGCACTAAAACTAAAAAATGGAAACATTATATTTTTTGTATTGTTAAACACCTATTACTTACACGTTTAACAAAATTGTCACCAAAAAGCATGTGTAGAAAAATTAATGTTAGCTATCATTAACTGAGTTTGTTGCAGCATAGCATAATAGATCAAATAACTTACAAAACACAAATTTATTTCTTGTGGCTATTGAGCATAGAAAGATATTGAGTAATTTGGTGGTTTCAATTATGGTGTATATACAGACACCACCTCATTATGCTAATAGAATAAAAGCAGAGGAAGAGAGTTTTCCACTTAATGCTTGTACTTCATTTACAAATTTCAAAGAATTATGTGAGCTATTCACTCATCTCATATATATTTTATTATATTATGTTTCATGGTTCTCCAGAGAGACAGATGCACAAGAGGAAGTTAACAGGTAAAAGACAGGAAAATGATAGATATGTAGTTAACTGATAGATGATAGAAAGATGATAAAATTAAATTGATGATACACAAACACACTCACTCACACACATATATCTATTTCTCTATATCTGTATATCTGTATATCTCTATATCTCTATCTATCTAATAGATAAATAGGTCAATGATAGATAGACCAAGGATGTTATTAGGGGAATTAGGATTTCTTAGCTAACATTTATGGGAGCAATTAATTCCATAGCCATGGATTTGCAAAACAGAGAATGAGATAATCTGGAAATGTACTAAACACAATCTAGGAATTCTTAAAGTTAAAAAGGCTCTTGGACAAAACTTAGGAGTACTGCTTTGGCCTCTCTCTGGCCTCTTGTTCATTTTAGATTGCCAGCTCATTGGATGGTTCCACTCACATTGGGAATGAATCATCTCTATGTAGGTAGTTTACAACCTTACACATTGGACTTCTAGGAAACACATTGATAAAAGAAGATACAATATTTTCCCGTAATCTATACCAGAATATTTCCAGAATACTATAACTCAGGTAAATAATTATCCCAAAGTATTCATAATTCCCCCATATCCATATTGTTCGATGGCCTCAGATCAAGTTTAGGAGTTTCAGCATTTGAGTCTGAGCAAAATATTCTGTTCAATTTAAGAAATAGAATAAATATCTAATGTGTGTAAGACAAATTGATATTTTATTTATCCTGAGTGAAAATTATGTCTGTGTCCTGTTTTTAGTAGTGTTACACATTAATTCAGATTTTATTAATTTCATAAAGGTACATATAATCAGAAATATTAAGTTGAAAGTTGTCTATATTTCAGTTTTAAACAATAAATCTAACATAGTTTGTATAAAAAGGTCTAACTTTATTATCTTTTTTGAAGTTCAGAGTTGGCCTATGCTGTTGGTACAATCCTATAATTACAAAATTCTATAGGCTTCAGATTAGAAGTTTAGCATCAGCTACATAACAGTGTGCTGTCTTTAACTACCACACAAAACAACCTTCAAAGTTTGATTTTTTTCCTTTGATTATTCTATATTCTAGATGTTATATTAATGATAGTGATTATTTCAGATAATCTTTACTACATAGGATTTACAAATCCAAAAGTAATTTTATTTCGTTTGTAAAAAAATATAGCTAATATTTAGATTGACATACCTGATTGATAGTTCTCAGAGAGGAAGAACCCATGAAGTATAGATTTGAGCAAGAAGAGCCAATTTTCGTTAACTATTACTCCTTTTAAATGTTAACTAAAATAATCAGCAGAAACAATTAGACTTTGATATTATCAGATAATGAGATCATTTATTTTAAGGTACTATATTATTTCTCTAAGTAGAATAATGTGCATTTTGCAAGTTATATCTTCAGATTTTTTTGCAATAAGTTCTAAAACAACTATTGTTAATTTTCTTTCTCTAAGATGAAAGAAAACATTGAAATGAAAAAAAGATGCTATGAATTTGAAGTCAATTATGGGAAGTTGTGGAGGGAGGAAAGGAAAAAGAAATATTGCAACATACAATCTCAAAAAACAAAAGAAAACATATATCATAAAAATGTCCATTTATTACAATTTATATGTTCTATACTTGCTCAGAAATAATTTCCAAAACTAGTTACTATTCCTAACTGGTTTTATTACTAGAACCAACCAAAGTTCTACCTATATTGCCAATCATTTCTTATATTTCACTAAAATTAAACAGTCACATGAATATTTAACTCGGTGTAACTTTTTCTCATGCATAAAGTTAAATATTTAACATTTGCATGGCTGAGTATTAATGGAGTATTCATTAGGAAACTTAATTAGGAATCTGTTAAATAAGAGGTATACTGAAGATAATTATGTGAAATAAAGTAGTTAAAGCATTCCCTTTATATGACATATTTATTAATTCATGTTAAATGTAGCTTTGAAAAGCTAAAATATTTATTGTCTCATGAATAAACACCATTTGTATTAAAACCAGAATCTAAGTCAATATGTTCAATTAAAGTTTAGTGAACATTACCTA
Source organism: Tokudaia tokunoshimensis (assembly GCA_036184795.1). Lineage (NCBI taxonomy): Eukaryota > Metazoa > Chordata > Mammalia > Rodentia > Muridae > Tokudaia > Tokudaia tokunoshimensis. The sequence continues at coordinate 46,760,293 of BTHU01000013.1, forward strand.
TGATAACTATCATAAAGAAATCAAATTGTGAATCAACCTATTCATATACAGTGATAATTTGTTGTAAAAATGTAAATAATAATAAAATAAGGACATCTTAATGCAAAATATATTTGTTTTCAGTTCTGAAAGCAGGGTTAAAAGCCCATGTTCAAGAATATAAAGCAAGAAGTATTCTAAAGTTCCATTGGCAGGTGTCTTTCAGAAATATACCATTTCAATTCAGCAAAGATTTCAGCCCAAACTCCATACACCTTAATTTGTATAGAAGTTACTGAGCTTCTGAAATACTGGGTAAAAGACCAGGCATGTCTTAGGCAGAGAGTGGGTGAAAAGCTTTGGTGTTATAAAACTCATCTGGATACCATGAGTAGAGCATATTTAAAACTGTGCCTCTAATTTTTTTCAACAATGTGAAAAGCAGGACATGCCTTTATATGGTGACTAGGAAAACAAATTATTTGTGACAACCTTAAGTTTTCTCAGATAGGCACATTATGAATGTTGAGATCATCTCTTGAAACCATATTAATGCTTTCAGATATAGCTATCACTTGGGAGGCTCTCTTAGTGCATGACAAATACAGAGGGGGACACTCTCAGCCAGGCATTGAAGTGAGCACAGGATCCCCAATAGGGGAGCTAGAGAAAGGACCCAAGGAGCTGAAGGGGTTTGCAGCACCACAGAAAGAACAACAATATGAGTCACCCAGTACTCCCAGAGCTCCCAGGGACAAAACCATCAACAAAAGAGTACATATGGAGTTACCATGGCTCCAGACACAGGCAACAGTGAATGGTCTTGTTAGACACAAAAGGGAGGAGACCCTTGGACCTGGAAAGACTTGATGCTAGTAGTGTAAAGGAATACCAAGGCAGGGAAGTGGGGGAGGGTTGATTGGGGAAGGGCAGACAACTTATGGGATTTTCGGAGGAGGGAAGAGTCAGGAAAGGGGACAACATTTGAAATGTAAATAAAGAATATATCCAAAAAAGGAAAAGAAAAAAAAATGCTTTCTCAAGCCAATATCCATCAAGTTAAAGCACAAGAACGAAGCTTAGATGACATTCACAGAATCTAGTCAAAAGTTAATTGTCATATTTGACATGTTTAGCATATCCATCTTTTCTCAGTTTAATGTCTGTGAAAACATGATATAGGCAGCTCCCAAGAACTGGAAAGCACTGTGGTCATCTGGGCGCCAGCTCTGCTGTGGGCCATCCCCCCTGCAGGGTGACCTGCACCAACAAGAGAGTGCAGAGTGCACTCTGCCATCTTTGCTCCAGTGTCCAGGTAGTTGGGACCCCCTGGCTCAGACACAGACAGGCATAATATCGCTTGGGTCTCAGGCGGCTTGTGTGCCCAAGAGCTGGGCAGATCTGCAGTAACCAACCCGCCAGCTCTGCTGTGGGATTTCTGCCTTGCAGAGGGACACCCCCCCCCCCCCGCACTGGGCGGGAGCCTACCAGCTTCCGTTTGGCGACCTCTGTTCCCGGATCGACTGCACTGAGGAGACAGGTATCCAGGTTCTCTCCAATATAACATCACTTGGGACACGGCCTGTTGGGGATTCCATTTGCTCCCAAGAACAGGACAGCGCTGTGGTCATCTGGGTGCCAGCTCTGCTGTGGGCCATTTCCCCTGCAGGATGACCTGCACCATCAAGAGGGTGCAGAGTGCACTCCACCAACTTTGCTACAGTGTCCCAGTAGTTGGGACCGCCAGGCTCAGAGACAGACAGGCATAATATCACTTCGGTCTCAGGTAGCTTGTGTGTAACCTGCTCAAGAGCTAGGCAGGTCTGCAGTAATCTATGCTTCAGCCCTGCTGGGGACTTCTGCCCTGCAGAGGAAAGCCCCTTCGCCCCCCCCACCAAGAGATCACACACCCCAGCACAGGACGGGAGCCTACCAGCCTCCCTTTGGCGACCGCTGCCCTGGGAATACACTACGCTGAGCCTTTGGATGTGCAGGGGCTCCCCAATATAACATCACTTGGGGCAAGGCACATCAGGGCTCCAAAGTCACTCAGGAGCAGGGCAGGCCCCAGAAATCGGTGCTAGGGGAATCCTGGTAATCCAGGGGGGCCAGAAATAGCTTTGTAATCTCACAGGAGGTCCAACCAACAGCCAGTGACAGCAGGACCAACTAACACCAGAGGTAACCAGATGGCAAAAGGCAAATGTAGGAACGTTATTAACAGAAATCAAAGTAATATGGCACCATCCAAACCCAACTCTCCAACAGCAGCAAGTCCTGGATAGACCACCACACCCGAAAGACAAGATCTGGATTTAAAATCACTTCTCATGATGCCATTAGAGGATCACAAGAAGAACACAAATAAATCTATAAAGAATTACAGGAGACCATGAATCAACGGTTAGAAGCCCTTACAAAGGAAACACAAAAATCGCTTAGAAAAATGCAGGAGAACATGGATCAACAGATGGAGGCCCACAAGGAGACAACACAAAAATCACTTAAAGAAATGAATCAACGGTCAGATGCACTTTCAAAGGAATCACAAAAATTGCATAAAGAAATGCAGAAGAATATGAGTCAACAGACGGATGCCCATAGGGAGGCAACACAAAAGTTGCTTAAAGAAATGAATCAATGGATAGATGCCCTTACAAAGGAAACACGAGAACTGCTTAAAGAAATGCAGGGGGTGATGGATCAACAGATGGAAGCCCATGAGGAGGAAACACAAAAATCGCTTAGAGAAATACAGGAGAACTTGGGTCAACAGGCAGAAATCCTGAGAGAGGAAATGCAAAAATACCTTAAAGAAATACAGGAAAATACAAACAAACAAGTGAAAGATCTCAGCAAATCCATCCAGGATCTAAAAAAGGAAGTAGAAACAACTAAGAAATCACAAAGGGAGACAAGTTTGGAGATAGAAAACCTTGGGAAGAAATCAGGAGTCATAGATGCAAACATGAACAGTAGAATACAAGAGATGGAAGAAAGAATCTCAGGTGCTGAAGATACCATAGAAAGCATCGACTCAACAGTCAAAGAAAATGCAAAATGCAAAAATCGTGTAACCCAAAACATCAAAGAAATCCAGGACACAATGAGAAGACCAAACCTAAGGATTATAGGTATAGATGAAAGTGAAGATTTGCAACTTAAAGGGCCAGTAAACATCTTCAACAAAATTATGGAGGAAAACTTCCCTAACGTAAAGAGAGAGATGCCGATGAACATACAATAAGCCTACAGAACTACAAACAGACTGGACCAGAAAAGAAATACTTCCCGTCACATAATAATCAAAACATCAAATGTATTAAACAAAGAATGAATATTAAAAGCAGTAAGAGAAAAGGGCCAAGTAAAATACAAAGGAAGACCCATCTGAATCACATCAGACTTCTCTCCAGAGACTATGAAAGCCAGAAGATCCTGGGCAGATCTCATGCAGACACTAAGAGAGCACAAATGCCAGCCTAGACTACTCTACCCAGCAAAACTTTCAATCACCATAGATGGAGAGACCAAGATATTCCATGATAAAACCAAAATTTTACAACATCTTTCCACAAACCCAGCCCTGCAAAGGATAGTAGGTGGAAACTGCCAACACAAGGAGAGAAACAACACCCTGGAAAAAATGAGATAGTAACCTTCTTGCATCAAACCCGAAAGTAGATAACCACTGAAGCATAAAGATAGCATCAAGAATGGCAGGTGGCATTAATCACTATTCCTTAAAATCTCTTAATATCAATGGTCTCAAATCCCCAATAAAAAGACATAGACTAACAGACTGGATACGTAAACAGGACCCAGCATTTTGCTGCATGCAGGAAACGCACCTCAGTGTCAAAGACAAACACTACTTCAGAGTAAAAGGCTGGAAAACAATTTTACAAGCAAATGGTCCCTAGAAACGAGCTGGAGTAACCATCCTAATATCAGATAAAATTGACTTCCAACCTAAAGTCATCAAAAAGGACACGGAAGGTCACTACATACTGATCAAGGCAAAAATCCACCAAGAAGAATTCTCAATTCTGAATACCTATGCTCCAAATGCAAGGGCACCCTCAGTCATAAAAGAAACTTTTCTAAAGCTCAAATCACACATTGCACCTCACACAATAATAGTGGGTGACTTCAACACCCCACTCTCTGAAATGGATCGTTCAGGAAAGCAGAAACTAAACAGGGACACAGTGAATCTAATTGAAACCTTGGACCAAATGGAACTAACATATATATATATATATATATATATATATATATATATATATATATAAAAAAAACATTAAATCCTAGAGAAAAAGAATACACCTTCTTCTCAGCACCTCATGGTACCTTCTCCAAAATCGACCACATCATTGGTCATAAATCAGACCTCAACAGATCAGACCTCAACAGATATAAGAAGATAGAACTAATCCCATGCCTCCTATCAGATCACTAAGGAATAAGGGTGGTCTTCAATGGCAACAAAAACAACAGAAAACCCACATAAAGATGGAGGCTGAACAATGCTCTACTCAATGATAACTTGATGAAGGTGGAAATAAAGAAAGAAATCAAAGACTTCTTGAAATTTAACAAAAATGAAGGCACAACATAACCTAATTTATGGGACACAGTGAAAGCCATGCTAAGAGGAAAATTCATAGCCCTGAGTGCCCTCAAAAAGAAACAGGAGACAGCATACACTAACAGCTTAATGGCACACCTTAAAGCCCTGGAACAAAAAGAAGCAAATACACCAAAGAGGACTAGAAGGCAGGAAATCATCAAACTCAGGGCTGAAATCAATCAAGTAGAACAAATAATACCATACAAAGAATCAACAAAATAAGGAGTGGGTTCTTTGAGAAAATCAACAAGATAGATAAGCCCCTACCCAGACTAACCAGAGGGCAAAGAGACAGTATCCAAATTAATAAAATCAGAAACGAAAAGGGAGAGATAACAACAAAAACTGAGGAAATTCAAAAAATCATCAGATCCTACTACAAAAGACTGTATTCAACACAATTAGAAAATCTCGAGGAAATGGACGATTTCCTTAACAGATACCAAACACCAAAATTAAATCAGGATCAAATAGACCATCTTAACTGTCCTATAACCCCTGAAGAAATAGAAGTCATCATTGGAAGACTTCCAACCAAAGAAAGCACAGGTCCAGATGGTTTCAGTGCAGAATTCTATCAGATCTTCAAAGAAGACCTAACACCAACACTCTTCAAACTATTCCACAAAATAGAAACAGAATGAACATTAGCCAACTCTTTTTACGAATCAAACAATTATGCTGATACCAAAATCACAGAAAGATCAGACAAAGAAAGAGAATCTCAGGCCAATTTCTCTTACGAATATTGATGCAAAAATACTCAATAAAATTCTTGCCAACTGAATCCAAGAACACATCAAAATGATCATTCACCATGATCAAGTAGGCTTCATCTGAGGGATACAGGGATGGTTCAAAATAAGGAAGTCCATCAATGTAATCCACTATATAAACAATCTCAAAGAAAAAAACCACATGGTCATCTCATTAGATGCTGAGAAAGCATTTGACAAAATTCAGCATCCTTTCATGCTAAAGGTCTTGGAAAGATCAGGAATTCTAGGCCCATATCTAAACATAGTAAAAGCAATTTACAGCTACCAGTAGCCAGCACAAATCTAAATGGAGAGAAAATTGAAGCAATCCGACTAAAATCAGGGACTAGACAAGGCTGCCTCTCTCTCCATATCTTTTCAATATAGTACTTGAAGTTCTAGCTAGAGCAATTAGACAACAAAAAGAGGTCAAAGGGATACAAATTGGAAAGGAAGAATTCAAACAACCACTATTTGCAGAAGATATGATAGTATACTTAAGCGACCCAAAGAACTCCACCAGAGAACTTCTACAGCTGATAAAAAACTTAAGCAAAGTGGCCGGATATAAAATCAACTCAAGCAAGTCAGTAGCCTTCCTATACTCAAAGGATAAGCAGGCTGAGAAAGAAGTAAGAGAAATGATACCCTTCACGATAGCCACAATCCATGTAAAGTATCTTGGTGTGACTCTAACCAAACAAGTGAAAGATCTGTATGACAAGAACAAGTCTCTGAAGAAAGAAATTGAAGAAGACCTCAGAAGATGGAAAAATCTGCGATGCTCATGGATTGGCGGGATTAATATAGTAAAAATGACCATCTTGTCAAAAGCAATATACAAATTCAATGCAATCCCCATCAAAATCCAAACTCAATTCTTCATAGAGTTAGAAAGAGCAATTCAAAAAGTCATCTGGAATAACAGAAAACCCAGGATAGCTAAAACTAATCTCAAGAGTAAAAGAACCTCTGGGGGAATCAGTATCCCGGACCTCAAGCTGTACTACAGAGCAATAGTGTTAAAAACCGCATGGTACTGGTACAGTGACAGGCATGTAGATCAATGGAACAGAATTGAAGACCCAGAAATGAATCCACACTCCTATGGTCACTTGATCTTTGACAAAGGAGCTAAAACCATCCACTGGAAAAAAAGATAGCCTTTTCAACAAACGGTGCTGGCTCAACTGGAAGTTAACATGCAGAAGAATGCAAATTGACCCATTCTTATCTCCTTGCACTAAGCTCAATTCCCAGTGTATCAAGGACCTCCACATAAATCCAGACACCCTGAAACTAAGAGAAAGGAAACTAGGGAAGAACCTTGATCATATGGGCACAGGGAAGAATTTCCTGATCAGAACTCTTATAGCTTATGCTCTAAGATCAAGAATAGACAAATGGGACCTCATTAAATTACAAAGTTTTTGCAAGGCAAAAGACACTGTCAAAAAGAAAAAGTGGCAACCAACTAACTGGGAAATGATCTTTACCAACCCTACATCGGACAGAGGGCTTATATCCAATATATACAAAGAACTCAAGAAGTTAAACTCCAGAGAGCCAAGTAACCCTATTAAAATATGGGGTCAGATCTAAATAAAGAGTTCTCACCTGAAGAATATCTAATGGCTGAGAAGCACCTAAAGAGATGTTCATCATCCTTAGTCATTAGGGAAATGCAAATCAAAAAACCCTGAGATTCCATCTCACACCAGTCAGAATGGCTAAGATCAAAAACACAGCAGACATCACTTGTTGGCGAGGATGTGGAGAAAGAGGAACACTCCTCCACTGCTGGTGGAATTACAAGCTGGTACAACCACTCTGGAAAGCAGTCTGGCAGATCCTCAGAAAACTGGGCATGACACTCCTGGAGGATCCGGCTATACCACTCCTGGGCTTATACCCAGAAGCTTTACCTGCATGCAATAAGGACACATGTTCCACTATGTTCATAGCAGCCTTATTTATAATAACCGGAAGCTGGAAAGAACCCAGATGTCCCTCAACGGAGGAATGGATCCAGAAGATGTGGTATATTTACACTATGGAATACTACTCTGCAATTAGAAACAATGAATTCACGAAATTCCTAGGCCAATGGTCAGAACTTGAAAATATCATCCTTAGTGAGGTAACCCAATCACAAAAGAACACACATGGTATGCAGTCACTGATAAGGGGATATTAACCCAGAATCTCAGAATACCCTAAATACAATTCGCATATTAATAGATTTCCAAGAAGATGGATGGAGAGACCCCTGGTCCTGGAAAGACTGGATGTAGGGGAATGCCAGGACAGAGAAGCGAGAGGGGGCTGAATGGGGAAAAGAGGTAGGGAAGGGTGCTTATGGGACTTTCGGGAAGGGAGGAAACGTGAAAGGGGAAATGATTTTGAATGTAAATAAAAAAAGTTAGAAAAACAAAATAAAAAAAAATTTAACATAAAAAAAAAGAAACTCCACATGAAACCGGATACACTGAAACTTATAGAGGAGAAAGTGGGGAAAGCTTTGAAAATAAGTGGGCACAGGGAAAATTTCTCGAACACAACATCAATGGCTAATGCTCTAAGATCAAGAACTGACAAATAGAACGTCATAAAATTAGAAAGCTTCTGTAAGGCAAAGGACACTATTAGTAGGACAAACAGATTTGGAAAATATCTTTACCAATTCTACATCCAATATAGTACTAATATCCAATAAATACAGAGAACTCAAAAGTTAGACTCCAGAGAAACAAATAATCCTATTAAAAATGGGGTACGGAGCTAAACAAAGAATTTTCAAATGGGGCATTTCGAATGGCTGAGAAGCACCTAAAGAAAAATTCAACATCCTTAGTCATCAGGGAAATGCAAATCAAAACAACCCTGAGATTCTACCCCACACCAGTTAGAATGGCTAAAATCCAAAACTCAGGTAACAGCAGATGCTGGTAAGGATGCAGAGAAAGAGGAACGCTCCTCCATTGCTGTTGAGATTGTAAGCTGGTACAACTACTCTTGATATCAGCTTGGCAGCTTCTCAGAAAATTGAACATAGTGCTAACTGAGGACCCAGTTATATCACTCCTGGGAATATACTCAGAAGATGCCCCAACATGTAATAAGGACATAACACATGCTCTACTATGTTCATAGCAGCCTTATTTATAATAGCCAGAAGCTGATAATAACCAAGATGTCCTTCAACAGAGGAATGGATACAGAAAAAATGGTGTGTTTACACAATGGAGTACGACTCAGCTATTAAAAATGATGAATTCATGAAATTCTTAGGCAAATGGGTAAAACTAGAAAATATCATCCTGAGAGTGGTAACCCAATCACAAAAGAACACACATGGTATGCACTCACTGATAAGTGGATATTAGCCCAGATTTCGAAATACCCAAGATACAATTCAAAGACCACATGAAGCTCAAGAAGAAGGAAGACCAAAGTATGGGTGCTTCAGTTCTTCTGAGAAGGGAATCAAAATACTCACAGGAGCAAACAAGGAGATAAAGTGTAGAGCAGAGACTGAATAAAGGAATGGCTATCCAGTAACAGTCCTACCTGAGGATTCATCCCATATACCCCAAACCCTGAAAGAATTATGCATGCTAAGAAATGTTTGCTGAAAAGAATCTAATATGACCATCTCCTGAGAGGCCCTGCCAGAGCCTTTCAAATACATAGGCACATGTTTGGAGCCAACAATTAGACTGAGTGTAAGGTCCCTAATGGAGGAGTTAGAGAAGGACTGAAGGAGCTGACGGGATTTACAACCTCATAGAAAGAACAATAATATCAACCAACCAGACCTCCCAAGAGCTTTCATGGCCTAAGCCAAGGAGTACACATGGCTCCAGCTGCAGAGGATTGCCTTGTCAGGCATCAATGGGAGGAGAAGTCCTTGGTCCTATGAAGGTTTGAAAGATGCCCCAGTGTAGGGGAATCGAGGGTGAAGAGGTGGGAGTGGGGTAGGTAGAGGAACACACTCATAGAAACAGGTGTGTGTATGGGGGGGGGGGATGAGATAGGCGGTTTCTGGGAGGTGGGGGAACCAGGAAAGGGGATAATATTTGAAATGTAAATAAAGAAAATATCCAATAAAAAACAACATAAAAAAAAGAAAACATGATATACCTAGTGATTGCTGAAGTTTACATTGTTTAGAAGTAGTGAATTTAACTACATGAAATTTGGTCCTGATTCATGAAGCTTGCATATAGGTTTGGCATTCTTTTATTTCTATCTTATTTATTGCAGTTGACACATCAATCGAGAGATAGCTACTAGTATCAAAATTGTTTAAGATTATTTTGCCCGGGCATGGTGGCACACACCTATAATCCAAAATACTCAACAAAGAAACAGAGGTAGAAAAATCTCTGTGAAATCTAGTTCAACCTGCTCTGCATTGTGACTTCTGGGACAGCCATGACTGTATAATGAGGGGGAAAAGATCAATACTAACATAGAAGTTTTATAATAGCATAATGAGCATGAAAAAATGGAGAATTAGAATTTTTCCTTGTCTGTGGAAAATTAAAATAATGTATTTCTCCATCTCTTCCTTTCTCTTCCATTTATAAATGAATGCACGTATGGTTTTGATTTTATATTTAATGCATAAAATACATGCACAAGTGTTTGTGAAATATGTAGATATAGTTATCCAAAATGTATGAGTATTCATTTGCTATAATAATTTCATACAAATATAACAGTTCCATGTTATTGTATAATAAGTCATATCACAATATAAATAGCACATATTCATTGTTTATTTTGTTTGTTCTGAGTTTTCAGATGAGCTCAGAAAATTTACTACTATGATCTACACTTTGCTAATACTATATGGCATTGCTTCTTAAGTCTTTACAGGATTAGGCTTGTCTTCTTTCACAGAGGCCAGACCAGGCAGTCCTCTGCTGGGTATGTGGTCAGAGCCTCTGAGGAGCTAGTGTAAGCTGCCTGGTTGGAAGCTCATTGTCTGAGAGATCTCAGGGGGTCAAGTTTGTTGAGACTGCTAGTCTTCCTATGGGGCAGCATTCCTCCTCAACTTCTTCCTGCCTTTCCCTAATTCAACCACAGGGATCCTCCTTGACTTCAGTTCTTTGGTTGGGTGTAAGTATCTGCATCTATCTCAGTAAAGTGCTTGTTGTGCCTCTTGGAGGGCAGTCATGCTAGCCTGTCTGTAAGCACACCATAGCATCAGTAATAGTTCAGGCCTTGGAGCCTCCCCTTGAGACAGGTCCCAAATTGGGCAGATAACTGTACCTCCTTTCCCTCAGTCTCTTCTCCATTTTTGTCCCTATAGTTCTTTCAGATAGGAACAATTTTGAGTCAGAATTTTTCACTGTGGGATGGCAACCCCATCCCTATACTTGATGACCCGTTTTTCTACTGTATGTAAGGCATCAGTAATAGTGTCAGACCTTGGAACCTCCCCTTGAGAGAGATCCCAATTTGGGCCAGTCATTTCATACTTATAAAGCTGAGTGATATTCTGTTCTGTAAATATTCCACATTATCCATATAGGTTGTTTCCTGCCAAGAACTATCCTCAGCTTGGAGAGGGCCTCTAAGAGAAGGAATATCTGGGAGTCGAGTAAAGAATGACTCTGACGTCAAACTATAGATACAAGTTGACAAGTTATGCTCTGCTCTATACAGCTTTTACAGTGTGATTATACCTATGATCTGCTTTCTCTCTGGATATTTCTGTCTATATTCTGTTTGCTTGCTATTCTGAGAGATCTCTGTATTCATGTCCTGCTTGCATGCACACGTGTGTGTGTGTGTGTGTGTGTGTGTGTGTGTGTGTGTGTGTGTGTGTGTGTGTGACTGTCAGTCCTCCAAATAGTTCTATCTTTTATCCTAAAAAAGATTCCAGATATCTTATCTCTTGCAGGTCCAGTCTTTAATTTTACATATCAATCCAGTCATTTCAGGTTTTCCTTTTGATTATCTCATGAATCAGTATTCCTAGACCACAGAACTTGGGAAAGATCAAACATACATTTCTTCATAACATTACAAAATAACTCATAGATCTGTCTGCCTTTGTTAAACACAGATGATAAGGTAGATGGGTGGGACCTTATCCTGAAATTACCATTTCCACCACACCTGAGTTTAACCTTGCTCTATCCTGGACTGTTCCTGAACTCAGGAATCTGCCTTTGTAAGCATAAAAAAGATTTCTTGCAATTACCACTCCCTAAACCTCTCTATCACCTTAATTAGTACTTTACTAACGAGTTGAGTCACAGCACAGCTGCTTTTGTTCCTCATATAATTCATATTTTACCCTTAATTTTTGCACAGTTGAAAATTTGTATTTTCAGACTCAAGTATTTAGAGCTCTCTCCCATACATAGCCTTAATGCTGTCCTGAAGGTCCCAGTTTTAACATTTTCCAGAGCCATAGCCTCACCATTGACCCTTAGACTCTTGCTGGTTCTAATTATCATGGATTCATTAATATTAACAGGGAGGACATTCCTCAGAGCACTGTGAAATGTCCACAGGATTCATCAACATTCCTGGAAGTTTACACCAGGTCCTTGTCCAAGAAGCAAGAACCGTGTTACCTTCTCCCTGCCAGGGACTATACTCAAAGGATAAGCAGGCTGCGAAAGAAATAAGAGAAATGATACCATTCACAATAGCCACAAACAATATAAAGTATCTTGGTGTGGCTCTAACCAAACAAGTGAAAGATCTGTATGACAAGAACTACAAGTCTCCGAAGAAAGAAATTGAAGAAGACCTCAGATGATGGAAAAATCTGCCATGCTCATGGATTGGCAGGATTAATATAGTAAAAATGACCATCTTGCCAAAAGCAATATACAGATTCAATGCAATCCCCATCAAAATCCCAACTCAATTCTTCATAGAGTTAGAAAGAGAAATTCAAAAAGTCATCTGGAATAACAGAAAACACTGGATAGCTAAAAGTTTTCTCAAGAGTAAAAGAACTTCTGGGGGAATTAGTATCCCGGACCTCAAGCTGTACTACAGAGCAATAGTGTTAAAAACTGCATGGTATTGGAACAGTGACAGGCATGTAGATTAATGGAACAGAATTGAAGACCCAGAAATGAATCCACACTCCTATGGTCACTTGATCTTTGACGAAGGAGCTAAAACCATCCAGTGGGAAAAAATAATAGCCTTTTCAACAAATGGTGGTGGTTCAACTGGAGGTCAACATGCAGAACAATTCAAATTGACCCATTCTTATCTCCTTGCGCTAAGCTCAATTCCAAGTTGATCAAGGACCTCCACATAAAACCAGACACACTGAAACTAAGAGAAAGGAAACTAGGGAAGAACCTTGAACTATGGGCACAGGGGAGAATTTCCTGATCAGAACTCCAATAGCTTATGCTCTAAGATCAAGAAATGACAAATGGGACCTCATTAAATTACAAAGTTTCTATAAGGCAAAAGACACTGTCAAAAGGACAAAGTGGCAACCAACTAACTGGGAAATGATCTTTACCAACCCTACATCCGACAGAGGACTAATACCCAATATATACAAAGAACACAAAAATTTATCCTCCATAGAGCCAAGTAACCGTATTAAAAAATGGAGTACAGAGCTAAACAAAGAGTTCTCACCTGAAGAATATCTAATGGCTAAGAAGCACCTAAAGAGCTGTTCATCATCCTTAGCCATTAGGAAAATGCAAGTCAAAACAACCCTGAGATTCCATCTCACACCAGTCAGAATGGCTAAGATCAAAAACACAGGAGATAGCAGTTGTGGCGAGGATATGGAGAAAGAAGAACACTCCTCCACTGCTGGTGGGATTGCAAGCTGGTACAACCACTCTGGAAAGCAGTCTGGCAGATCCTCAGAAAACTGGGCATGACACTCCCAGAGGATCCTGCTATACCACTCCTAAGCATATACCCAGAGGCTTCCCCTGCATGCAATAAGGACACATGTTCCACTATGTTCATAGCAGCCTTATTTATAATAGCCAGAAGCTGGAAAGAACCCAGATGTCCCTCAACGGAGGAATGGATTCAGAAGATGTGGTATATTTACACAATGGCATACTACTCTGCAATTAAAAACAATGAATACGAAATTCCTAGGCAAATGATCAGAACTGGAAAATATTATCCTTAGTGAGGTAACCCAATGGAAATCAAAGAACACACATTGTATGCAGTCACTGATAAGGGAATATTAACCCTGAATCTTGGAATATTCTAGATACAATTCGCATATCAATAGATTTCCAAGAAGATGGAAGGAGAGACCCCTGGTCCTGGAAAGACTGGATGTAGGGACATGCCAGGACAGAGAAGTGAGAGGGGGTTGAATGGGAAACAGAGGGAGGGAAGGGGGCTTATGGGGCTTTTGGGGAGGGAGAAAATGGGAAAGGGGAAATGATTTGCAATGTAAATAAAAAAAAACTTAGAAAATAAAAAAAAAAGAGTAACAATGAGAATGGCTGAACTGTGGTAGCATGAAGAATACTTTGGGTATATACTCAAGAATGGTCTAGCTGAATCTTGAGACAGATTGAAACCCATTTTTCTAAGGAACTCCCAAACTGATTTTCATAGTGGCTGTATGAGTTTGTACTCCCACCATCAACAAAGGAATATTTCCCTTGCTCCAAATCCTTGCTAGCATTAGCTATCATTTGTGTTGTTGATCTTAGCATTTATGACAGGTGTAAGATAACATCTCAAAGCAATTTTGATTCAGATTTCCCTGATGACTAAGGATATGGGACATTTCTTTTTAAATATTTTGCAATTATTTAAATTTTCTCTTTTTGAGAATCTTTGTCTAGTTTTATACTCCATTTTTAAATTAGCTATTTCTTTAGATATCCTATCTTTTGAGTTCCTTACATATTTTAGATATTTTCACTATATTGTTTATGTAATTGGTAAAAAAATTTCCCATTATGAAGCCTGCCACTTTGAATGATGGAGTACTTTGTCTTCCATCAGTTTTCTTTTTCATTGATATTTAACTATCGTTCATATTGCTTATATAGTTTTCAATTAACATAAAATGCTACATTTAATGTTAAAGGAAGTGGCAGATGACAACAGGGTGGTCATTTGCTGTTGAGATTAAAGCAGGATTATCTCAAGTTAAACCTACACCATAATAACATTTCTCAATAAATAAGTAAAACATAATTAAATGCTCAAATAAAGATAAGATGTATATTCAGATTAGTATGTATACATAAACAAGAAGTGTATAGTATGCCTGATAGTATACATTTCTTCAGTATTAAGGCCATTACACTAAATTAAAAATTTATCTTATATGAAACTTATTACACTTGGGATGGTTAGAACTATGTTAAAAATAATGTGTTGAAAGTTAGTTTTATTTTCTCATATATATTTTAAGATAAACACATTTTTTATTCAAAAGAATACAAACAGGACACACCACATATTAATTGCAGTATATATGGATTCAAAATTATCTATTACATGACACAAAGAATTTATTTTTATACTTTGAAAACTACTTAGTGTTGCAAAAATGTTACTTGTAAAAAAATCTATTAAAAAGTAAAATCAATAACATATACTTCCAACAAGATTTCTCTTTGCTGTATATTTTATACGCTCTTTTGAAAAATATGCATTACCATAGGGAATGTACATATTAATTTATTATGAAAATGTACTATTGTGACATTTTTATGACAAAACATATTGGGATAACTGTACTGAAAGAAACAGTTTAATATGTAAGCAAATTTAATGACTTAAAATATACTGTAGTGTTATATTTGAATGTAATTTAATTTAAATTAATAAATTTTTCTTCAGTTTATTTATATTAAATTTAACAGCTGATTTTGATTAAATATCAGAGTATATTCATCATACTGACAACACTATATTACCACGTGGCTTGCTCCAGGCCATCCAAAGAACAAGAATCAGAGCCAGGATTTGAACCCAGATAGTCTTTCTCCAGGATCCATTTCATTCTTGTATTGCTATAATCGTTTTTAAAAAGCACAGTTGATTGAATACACTGCTACCTTCTTGGGTAGTAACTAGAGTGCTGCCTGGAATTCACAATGCTATTATGAAGTTCTCTTTCTATTTTGAACATGGTCATCTTATCATGCCCTTATATGCCTATAGAATGGGAAAAGGTCTTTACCACCTTTACACTCAACAAAAGGCTGATGTCCAAAATGTATAAAGAACCCAAGATATTAGATATCTATCAACCAAACAAACCAATTAAAAAATTGGGTATCGATTTTAACAGAGAATTCTTAACAGAAGAATATATAATGGCCACAAAAGCACTTAAAGAAATGTTCAAGATCCTAAGTCATCAGGGAAAAGCAAATCAAAACAACTCTGAGATTACATCTTACACCAATTGGAATGGTAGAAATCAAAAACCCAAGTAACAGCACATGCAAGGATCCTGTAATAGTTTCTATATGGTTGGTCAAGGGAGTGTCAGTATTAGGAGGTATGGCCTTGTTGGAGTAGGTATGTCACCGTGGGTGGGTGTGAGATTTAAGTCTGAGCACAGGGTCCCTAATGAAAGAGCTAGAGAAAGGACCCAAGGAGCTGATTGGGTTTGCAGACCCATAATATGAACCAACCAGTACCCACCAGAACTCCCAGGGGCTGATCCACCAACCAAACTGTACACCTGGAGGAACCCATGACTCCAGTTACATGTGTAGCAGAGGATGGCCTTGTCAGACATCAATGAGGGAGAGGCACTTATTCCCATGAAGGCTTGTTGCCCCAAGTGTAGCAGAATGCCAGGACAGGAAAGTGGGAGTGGGTGGGTTAGGGAGGATGGAATAGGGTATTTTGGAGGGGAAAGAAGGAAAGGGGATAACATTTGAAATGTAAAATATCTAATAAAAAAAAATAAGACTCTCAGCCTAGCTCCCAGAAGGGAGTCTTGCACTAGCCACCTTGAGATGAAGATGTGGAACTCTTAGCTCCATTTACACCATGCCTGCCTGAATGCTGCCATGCTCCTGGCTTGAGGATAATGAACTTGTAATTCTTCCCCAATTAAATGTTGTCCTTACAAGAATTGCCATGGTCATGGTGTCTGTTTGCCATAGTAAAACCCTAACTAAAACAGATATGAAGCAAGGGGAACACTCCTCCATTGATGGTAGAGTGCACACTTGTACAACCACTTTGCAAATCAGTTTGACAATTCTCAGAAAATTGGAAATAATTCTACCTCAAAACCCAGCTATATCACTCCTGGGTGGATACCCAAAAGCAGTTCTAGTATAACACAAAGATACTTGAACATCTGTGTTCATAGAAGCTTTATTTGTGATAGCAGAAACTAGAAATATCCTAGATGTCCCTCAACCAAAGTATAGATAGAGAAAACATAATTCATATACACAATGGATTAGCCAGCTATTAAAAACAATGACAACATGAAATTTTCATACAAATTTCAAATATATACAAATTTCATATGAATAGAGGAGATGATCCTGAGTGAAGTAATCAACCAGAAAGACCAACATGGTATGACGGTATGTATTCATTTAGAAGTGGAGATCAACAATAAAGTACAGGATAACTGCGCTATGATCTATAGAAACAAAGAAGGTAAGTACAAGAAGAGAGCAAAGGATGATGAGTTAATTGCACTGAGACGGTAAAGTAGAATGAACATGCATCTATGTCAGGGATTGATGAGGAAGAGGACTAGGAGGGGAGGGTAGTAGAAGGGATCAAGTTGGGGTAAGATGAAGAAAGACAATACTGGGAGAGAGAGAACTGGAATTGGTGGGGGAAGGGGCTTCTCTGGGATGAGGTACAAATCTAGAACAATGGAAACTCCAAGGAATCTATGAAAGCAACTGTAGCTAAGACTCCTGGCAATGGGGGATATGGAGCCTGAAATCAGCAATCTTTTGTAACCAGGCAAGACTTCCAGAGGAGGGATTGAGATTCCAACCTAGCCACAAAACCTTAGACCCACAAATTATCCTGCCTACAATATGAGCAGTGGTAAAGATGGAATGGAAATTGAAGGAATGTCTAACCAATGATTGGCCCAGTTTTAGACCAATTTGGTCTTTATGTAGGACTCCTAATAGTAGAAACAGAGGCTGTCTCTGACTCCCTTTACTGCCTTTAGATCCCATTCCCCTAAGTGGTCTGCCTTGTCTAGCCTCAATAGGAGAAGATGCATCTAGTCCTACTTCAGCTTGATATACCAATGCTGGTTGATATGAAGGAGAGGCCACAATTTTTTGGAGGTGAAAGGGAGGGCACTCATGGGGGGAGGAGAAGAAAAGAAGAAACTTGGAGAGAGAAGTTGTGATACGGATATAATGTAAATAAAAATAAATAATAAAAAATACTTCATATTTCCAAATTATCTTAATGCAATGATATAAAAATATAGGTATCACTTTCTGTTTTCTGCAATTCTTTGTGGAAAAGTCAAGCTACAAATGTAAAGCAAATGCAAATTTATGGGTATGCATGCCATATCAGGTACAAATTATAAAATATTCTCTTAAAGTTATAATTTTGTGCTAGCAGAAACACTAATCTAGACATTTCTGTTATTAGAAAATATCCATGCATTTAAGAAGAGCCAGCTCTTATTCATCTCAAATATAATGTGAAGTCGGCATCAGAATCATTGAAATTAAAATAATATATATTAAACAATATTTACCACTTGCTGTGAACATATTGGGTTGTACATGAGTACCAAATTTCATGAGGAATAATATATATAGCCACAATAATGAATATGTGTAGTATCCATTACAGGATTGTACTGTGGAGTCATAAAGGACTTAGAAGTTTAAAGGGATATACCATTGTTATTTTTCAATTTTTCAGTAGCTTATAGCATATATTAAATTATAACTAATTCTACATAATATAAAGAGATGGAAAGCTGAAATATATTGAAAGATTTTGTGGTGACTTGGTTACACTGAATACATTTGAAATCTCCAGACATTATACCTAAATCATTGGGAAAAGTATTTAAAATTTCTAAATTCTTTGTCAGCTCATAAGAAAAACTGAGATTCAATTACATATCTCAGAGTACAAGGGTTAAATTTTCATTTTTAGAAATGTGTAATATTTACCAAATATAAATTTGGAAATAGTGAAGATTTCTGTACTTTGGAGGATGCTGCAAATGCAAAACTGCTGTAGTTTATTAAGTGTGATATTAAAACAGTATTCAATGATTATTGTATTAATAATAAATCATTTTATTATTTTCTGCATAAAACAGTTCTTTCTTGAACTCACACATTTTCTCTGTTATATCTTGTTCTTCATATATCTGATATTCTTGTTTTGGACAAGTAATTACTTTTAGTTATTTATATGATTAGATTTGTTGGCAAATCTGCTGTTATGTAGCAATCATATTTTATTAGCTTGGCTTGTTAATTTTTTCTCTGAAAAAATTTAATAAAATCCTCTTAATGTACCACCATAATTACAATGTTTATTTCCCTGCTATATTTTGGAGTAATTTTCTTACTATTATTCTTTGTCCTAAATATAAATTTGAACAAATGGTAAACAACATTCAAGCAAAAAGGCATAATTCTAGAAAGGTAACACATTGTTGCAATATACTTACAGTTTTCAACCAAATTTCTGGTTATTGTCACATATTTTATATCTATATCTCCTATGGTGCACAGTTACTATTTTATACCTATGCTTTATGACAACATCATTATTGTTAATAGAAATGAGTTATAGTAGGATCTGTTTAGTCAATCCATCTTAAAATAATGATTAGATGGGAATATATCATATATGTACTTACTTTTGGAAGTTCTTTTTTCCTAAATATTTCAATTGAAACCTAGACTTATCTTCTCAACATGAATTTCTTTATTATGGAACTAATACCTAGATAATATAAGACATTTGTGTTCTCTCTCCTCTTAACACTTCTATAAATACTGGTGTTAGAAACACTATCCTACAAAGGCTAGGTCTTAGAGTGCCATAAGGTGATACAAAGGCTACCAGGGAGAGAAATGTATCAAGATTTTGACCAAGCAGTGAATGCTATAAACTAAAACAGAAATTTTCCAATTAGATATGCTTTTATGTACAATAGCCAAATGAGTCTTAGGAGGGTAAATGACTCTCTAATTGGATGTGATCTCATTCTAAGTGTGGTATGTCTGATCAAAACTGATAATTTCTGAGGACAAAAGACCTTTCAGAGAAATTACTACTGATGAACATATATATGTGTGTATATGAGTCTGTGTATTTGTATCAAATCCCCCTTTAATTAATTACATTTATATTTTTAGATAAATGCTAATCTCAAGTCTTGAATAAAGAAGTATCTATTTGCTGTGAGTAATGGGTACTTCAGCTTCATGGCTGTCCAAGATGATGACAATTAATGACAAATGAAGGCTCAGTTATACATGCCAAGATATCATACCTTGCCATGTTCATGGAACATTTCAGAAGACTGGATATAAGTATTGGAATCTAGGGAGAAGGGCTGAGAAATTCCACACTATAGACATGATACAGTCAGTGTAAACAAAATCTCATAATTTTGAATGGGGAACAATCTTCTTGGTTTTTCTCCATATGGCTGACATAACAACTAATGTACTCTGGAAATCCACTGTGCTTGCTTGTGTACTAGATAGACACAACTGAGTATTTCTATTACTAAGGTCAAACTGAAACACAAATAATAATAATGAATATGTCAAAGGAATTAGTGAAGAAGGAGGCATACATTATAAAGTTTTTGCAAGGCAAAAGACACTGTCAAAAAGTCAAAGCGGCAACCAACTAACTGGGAAATGATCTTTACCAACCCTACATCCGACAGAGGGCTAATATCCAAGATATACAAAGAACTCAAGAAGTTAAACTCCAGAGAGGCAAGTAACCCTATTAAAAAATGGGGTACAGAGCTAAAAAATAGTTCTCACCTGAAGAATATCTAATGGGTGAGAAGCACCTAAAGAGATGTTCATCATCCTTAGTCATTAGGGAAATTCACATCAAAACAACCCTGAGATTCCATCTCACACCAGTCAGGATGGCTAAGATCAAAAACACAGGAGACAGCAGATGTTGGCAAGGATGTGGAGAAAGAGGAACACTCCTCCATTGCTGGTGGAATTGCAAACTGGTACAACCACTCTGGAAAGCAGTCTGGCTGTTCCTCAGAAAGCTGGGCATGACACTCCCGGAGGATCCGGCTATACCACTCCTGGGCATATACCCAGAGGCTTTATCTGCATGCAATAAGGACACATGTTCCACTATGTTCATAGCAGCTTTATTTATAATAGCCAGAAGATGGAAAGAACCCAGATGTCCCTCAACGAAGGAATGGATTCAGAAGATGTGGTATATCTACACAATGGAATACTACTCTGCAATTAAAAACAATGAATTCACGAAAATCCTAGGCAAATGGTCAGATCTTGAAAATATCATCCTTAGTGAGGTAACCCAATCACAAAAGAACACACATGGTATGCAGTCACTGATAAGGGGATATTAACCCAGAATCTTGGAATACCCTAGACACAATTCACATATCAATAGATTTCCAAGAAGATGGAAGGAGAGACCCCTGGTCCTGGAAAGACTGGATGTAGGGGAATGCCAGGACAGAGAATCGAGAGGGGGTTGAATGGGAAAAGAGGGAGGGAAGGGGGCTTATGGGACTTTCGGGGAGGGAGGAAACAGGAAAGGGGAAATGAATTTGAATGTAAATAAAAAAAACTTAGAAAATTAAAAAAAAGGATTACAGTTAAATCACAAAGATTAAAAAAAAGAAATTAAAGGAACGAGAGAGGTTAGGAGAGATGGATTTCAGTTGCTGTGATAAAATATCATGACTCAAAAAAAAAAACTTGAGATTTTTTTGTTTAGCTCTGCACCCCATTTTTAATAGGGTTATTTGGTTCTCTGTATTCTAACTTCTTGAGTTGTTTCTGTATTCTGGATTTCAGCCCTCTAATGTATTTGGGTTGGTAAAGATCATTTCCCAATCTGTGGGTTGCTGTTTTGTCCTCCTGACAGTGACCTTTGCCTTACCACTTAAATGTTCAATATCCTTCGTCAGTCATCAGGGAATTGCAAATCAAAATGACCTTGAGATTCCACCTTACACCAGTCAGCATAGCTAAAATAAAAAATGCATGTGTCAGCAGATGCTTACCAGAATGTGGAGAAAGAGGAACACTCCTCCAGTGGTGGTGGGACTGCAAGCTGGTAAAACCACTTTGGAAATCATTCTGGCAGTTCCTCAGAAAATTGGATGTAGTACTACCTGAGGATCCAGCTATACCACTCCTGGATATAAAACGAAAAATGCTCCAACACATAACAAGGACACAGACTCTACTATGTTTATAGCATCCTTACATATAATAGCCAGAAGCTGGAAACAACCCAGATGTCCCTCAACAGAAGAATGGATACAGAAAATGTGGCACATTTACATAATGGAATAATCTCAGCTATTAAAAACAGTGACATTTTGAAATTCACAGGCAAATGGATGGAACTAGAAAATCTCATCTTGAGTGAGGTAACCCAGACACAAAAGAACACACATGGAATGTACTCATTGATAAGTGAATATTAGTACAAAACCTTAGAATACCCATAGTACAACCCACAATTCATATGGAACTTAAGAAAAGGAAGACCAAAGTGTAGATGCTTCAATCCTACATAAAATGGAAAAGAACACAATCACAGAGGGAGGAAAGGATCTGGGAGGGGGAAAGAAGGGAGAGGTGAAAATGTTGGCAGGATCAGGTATTAGAAGGGAGAGGGGAGAAGTGGAGAGTGTCAGGAAATTGAATAGAAACATGCAGCAGCAGGAGATGGGGAACTGGATGTAGCCACTAGAAAGTTCCATACTTCAGGAAAGCAAGAGGGTCCCAGGAGCTTTCGGTGATGACTTTAGCTGAAATACCCAACAAAGGGGAGATAGAACCTGTAGAGACCACCTACAGTATATAGGCATGGACCCCTGTTGAGGGATAGGGCCACCCATGCAGCACAAAAATTTTAACCCAGAAATGTTCTTTTACAAAGGAAAGACAAGGAAAAAAATGGAACAGAGAGTGAAGAAAAGGCCATCCAGAGATGCCCTAACTATGGATCTATCCCATATACAGACACCAAAACCCAACACTATTGCTATTTCCAAGAATGCTTGCTGACAAGAGCCTGGTACGGCTGCTCCCCTGAGAGGTTCTACTAGCACTTAACCAATACAGATTCAGGTACTCACAGCCAACCATGGGACTGAGCCCTGGGACACAAATGGAAGAGCTAGGGGAAGGACTAAAGGAGCTCAAAGGGATGGCAACCCCATATGAAAAACAATATCAACTAACTAGACCACCTACATCTCCTACGAACTAAACTATCAATCAAAGAGTATACATGGAGGGGGCCATGGCTCTAGAAATATATGTAGCAGAGGATGGCCTTATTTGACATCAATCGCAGGGGAGACCCTTGGCACTCTGGTGATTTGATGCCCAAGCTTAGGGTTATGCCAGAGCAGTGAGGCAAAAGTGAGTGAGTAGGTAGAAGAGCACTCTCATAGAGGCAAAGAGGAAGGACAGAGGGAGGATGGGATGGGGAGTTTGTGGAGGAGTAATCAGGAAGGGGAATATCATTTGAAATGTAAATGAATAAAATAATCAATAATAATAAATAAATAAAATAAACTTAGGATGTAAAGGTTTGTTCTTGTTGTTTTGTCTTTTCTATTACTTTGTTTTTGTTTTGTCTTTTAACTTGTAGTCTGTAATGTTTTGTATATGCTTGGGCCAGAGAGTGCACTATTAGGAATTATCTCTTTGTTGGAGCAGGTGTGTCACTGTGGGCATGTGTTTTAATACCCTAGTCCTAGCTGGCTGGTAGTCAACCTTCTCTTAGAGGCCTATAGATGAAGATTCAGAATTCTCATCTCCTGCACCATGCCTGCCTGGATGCTGCCATGTTCCCATCTTGATGATACAGGACTGAACTTCTGAATCTGTAAGCCAGGCCCAATTAAATGTTGTACTTATAAGAGTTGCCTTGTTCATGGTGTCTATTTACAGCAGTAAAACCTAAACTAAGACGTAGTTCATTATCCTGTAGAGTAACAGGAAGAATTCAAGACAGAAATTTTGAAGCAGGAACTGATTCAGAGGTAAAGAGAAGTGCAGTTTATTGGCTTGTTCCCTACTCATGGACTGCTTAGCCTGCTTTCTTATACACCTTAGGACTACCTGTTTATCTGTGGCTCTAAATGCTGTGGGGTTGGTTGCTCTGTATTAACTATTATCAAAACAACACCCCACCACCTTGGCAATGAGGAAAATCTTATAGAAACTTTTTCTCAATTGTACTCTCTCCTCCATAGCTCTGTCTTATGTCAGGTTAATAAAAAACTAACAATCACAGGACACAAACAAATCAAGATTCATTATATACATATTTAAAATTGCCAAAACCAAATTATATTAATTAATAAAAGAAAGTGATGACTTCCTCTCCCCAGACATTCTTTTTTTTCTTCATTAGAGAACATGATTGTTGACTAAAGTGATGGTTATTTTGTTTGTAAAATTGACTACATCTGAAATTAACTAAAACTCATTTGTCTAAGTTCACCTAAGGATGATTGTTTTCTTAATTAAATCATTTACAGTAGGGAGACCCACTTTTAATCAAGTTGTTTTCAGATTAGAATATATACCTTTAATCTGGTCAAAAACTTCTGCTGGCAGCCTATATGAAGGACTCATTTAGAAAGAAGCTGGCTCCCTTTTTTGCTTGATTTCACCTTGACATCACATCCATTACTTCATTGGCATTAGAGTCTACTTCCTTGAGATTGTGGTGTATGCTGCAGACCATATAATACATGCATATTGTGACTGAACAACTATTAGATTTTTAGACTGTCTGTTGATTAACAGCAATTGTTGGAATAGTTGGACCACAAATGTCAAACCAGTCTAATAAATCCTATATAGTGTGCCCTCCCCCCAACCCTTGAGCTGGAGTTTCAGAATTCAGCTGCTGGTCACTGTTTCCTACCTGTGGCAGAGAGCTCACACCAAAGTGAAGTCCTTTGTTCTCCAACAGACCTGCAATTTCCTGAGAGGCATTAGCCAGCTGACTACCGTGCCCCATGGAGCAACCACTTCTGCAGACCAGGGAGGGAGGGTTCTACCCCTTCCTATATATTTGGAAAACCCCATTAAACTTTGAGCCTTGAGCAGGAAATATAGTCTTGGCTTCATGTTTCTCTTGTCACCCCATCATTTCTCTCCCCAGATCTTGTTCCAGGGAACCCAGTAAATCCTTTGAATGTAACTGCTGGCAGTTACAATATAGAATATATATTCTATATTGTTTTGCTCTTCCATAATATATATTCTATTTTGTTTTGTTCTTCCATAGAAACACGATTGATAAAGATTTTGTTTCTAGAAGTAGTTCTACAACAACAGAACTAAAGGATATTTATTTAAAGTATATGGGATAGATTTTACAATTTGCCAACCTGTGATATTGAAAACTCTACAATTACTGACACATCTAAACTAGCTTGGAGAATAATGAAAACTCATGATGTGAACTGTTTTACAAACTCAAGGGGACAAATGTATTTTATTATTTGATTCACTAGTTATGAGAGATAATGGATAATTTGTAGAAAAAAAGACAACAAGGACATTAATAATTGTTCCTAACATCTCTGGGGGGAAAACAACAAAGGAAATGGATGTAGTCTGTGAAAAAAACTGAAAAAATTCTATAATCTGAGAAGACAGTGAAGAACAACAATGATCTTTGTGAAAAATTGACTGGCTCCAGATGCATTGAAGGAGTCTTAAGTGTTCTCTCTGTGCCATAGAATAGAATCTTCCCTTTAGCAGCCACAAGGCTTATGTTGGAGAAAACCATACCAAAGACCTTATTATAAGATCAACGGAATTACAACAAAAAGTAGTTCCAGCCATGTATGGTGCTGCTGCTTATAGAAGGGGAATTAATTAGTAAAGAATCTGATCTTGCAATTGGGATGGAGATACGTAGGAAAACTGTCTCTTGTGGCTGACATTTTCAAAATCTCAATTTGTTTATCTCAACTGAGGAAGTAGTCTGGTAGAAAATGTACCTGCTTCCCAACTACTGAAATATTGCCTTTTTCACCTTCTTTTTATTTTTTTTGTTTAATCATTACAAAAAGCAAGAGGAATTTTATGTACTCCAGCATGTTAGGGTCACCCTGCACATGGGGAGAGAATGACCATGTGAAGTGGGATGTGCGGACCTTTATACAGTCCTCAGGGTGGCTGCCATAAGGCACAATGTGATTGGCAGAACAGTGTTACATTTAAACTAATTGATTGTTAGGGAATGAGTTAGTCCGCCAACAGTATCTGGGCCTTCCCTAGCTGCAGGAATCTCCCTGTAGTCTGAGAAGCTTAATTTAGCTCTCCCTTCTGGGAGGAGCAAGTGTTACATGACCTTTCCAAAGTTTCTGAGCTAACCTTTTCATTTCACAATTTTCTTTGTGCATTCTTCAATCCTGAAGCAATTGCTGCTATTCTGATAGCTCATACTCCTAATATTCTGTATCTAGTTCTTTGAATCTCTGCTTTAAGATCATTAGCTGAACTGTACCTAAGTGTTCCATAACAATAGTGACCAAACAGTCCAAAATATAGGGGCCAAAAGTTAACTATAGCTGAAAAACAATTAGCAGTCCTAACAGGGTTAACAACTCCAAATGGTCTATAAAAGAGCAACAATCATCAGCTAAGGCAACACATAGCCCTCCTATTCTTCAGTATTACTTCTGATAATGAAGTCAGTGATTTTTTTTCTATATTTTTTGTTTATATTCCCAAGGATTTCCCCATTCCTGGTTCCCCCCTCCCCGAAAATCCCATGAGCCCTCTTCTCTCTCCATGTTCCCCATTCAACACCTTCCTGCTTCTCTGTAATCCTGGTATTCCCCTACACTGCTACATCCAGTCTTTCCAGGACCAGGGGTATCTCCTTCCTTCTTCTTGGAAATAAATTAATATGTGAATTGCGTCTTGGTTATTCTGAGCTTCTGGGTTAATATCCCCTTAACAGTGAGTGCATACCATGTGTGTTCTTTTGTGATTGGGTTACCTTATTAAGGATGATATTTTCCAGTTCTGACCATTTGCCTAAGAATTTCGTACATTCATTGTTTTTAAATGCAGAGTAGTATTCCATTGTGTAAATATACCACATCTTCTGTATCCATTCCTCCATTGAAGGACATCTGGGTACTTTCCAGTTTCTGGCCACTATATATAAGGTGCTATGAACATAGTGGAGCATGTGTCCGTATTGCATGCTGGGGACGCCTCTGGGTATATTCCTGAGAGTGATATAACAGGATCCTCAAGGAGTGTCATGCCCAGTTTTCTGAGGAACCGTCAGATGGCTTTCCAGGGTGATTGTACCAGCTTGCAATCCTACCAGCAGTGGAGCAGGATTCCTCTTGCTCCACATCCTCACCCAAAACTGCTGTCTCCTGTGTTTTTGATCTTAGCCATTCTGAATAGGGTGAGGTGGAATCTCAGGGTTGCATACATTAGTATTTCCCTAATGACTAAGGATGTTGAACATTTCTTTAGGTGCTTCTCAGCCATTAGATATTCTTCAGGTGAGAACTCTTTGTCTGTACCCCATCTTTTAATAGGGTTATTTGGCTCTTGGAGTCTAACTTCCTGAGTTCTTTGTATATATTGGATATTAGCCCTCTGTCAGATGTAGGGTTGGTAAAGATCATTTCCAAGTTAGTTGGTTGCTGCTTTGTCTTTTTCACAGTATCTTTTGTCTTACAGAAACTTTGTAATTTTATGAGGTCCCATTTGTCAATTCTTGATCTTAGAGCAGAAACTATTGGTGTTCTGTTCAGGAAATTTTCCCCTGTGCCCACCCTTCCCTAATATTTTTTCTATTAGTTTCAGTGTGACTGGTTTTATGCAGAGATCTTTGATCCACTTGGACTCGAGCTTACTACAAGGAGATAAGAATGGGTCTATTTGCATTCTTCTGTATGCTGATATCCAGTTGAACCAGCAACATTTGTTGAAAAGGCTATCTTTTTTCCACTGAATGGTTTTACCTCCTTTGTCAAAGATCAAGTGACCATAGGAGTGTGGATTCATTTCTGGGTCTTCAATTATGTCCCATTGATCTACATGCATGTCATTGTACCAGTACCATGAAGTTTTTAACACTATTGCTCTGTAGTACAGCTTGAAGTCTGGGATACTGATTCCCCCAGAAGTTCGCTTAGTGTTGAGAATACTTTAAGCTATCCTAGGTTTTCTGTTATTCTAGATGAATTTTTGAATTACTCTTTCCAACTCTATGAAGAATTGAGTTGGGATTTTGATGGGAATTGCATTGAATCTGTATATTGCTTTTGGCAAGGTGGTCATTTTTACTATATTAATCCTGCCAATCCGTGAGCATGGCAGATTTTTCCATTTTCTGAGGTCTTCTTCAATTTCTTTCTTCAGAGACTTGAAGTTCTTGTCATACAGATCTTTCACTTGTTTGGTTAGAGTCACACCAAGACACTTTATATGGTTTGTGGCTATCGTGAAGGGTATCATTTCTCTTACTTCTTTCTCAGCCTGCTTATCATTTGAGTATAGGAAGGCTACTGACTTGCTTGAGTTGATTTTATATCCGGCCACTTTGCTGAAGTTATTTATCAGCTGTAGGAGTTCTCTGGTGGAGTTCTTTGGTTCGCTTAAGTATACTATCATATCTTCTGCAAATAGTGATAGTTTGACTTCTTCCTTTCGAATTTGTATCCCTTTGACCTCCTTTTGTTGTCTAATTGCTCTAGCTAGAACTTCAAGTACTGTATTGAAAAGATATGGAGAGAGAGGGCAGCCTCGTCTAGTCCCTGATTTTAGTGGGATTGCTTCTAGTTCCTCTCCATTTAGTTTGATGTTGACTACTGGTGTGCTGTAAATTAGTTTTACTATGTATAGTTATGGGCCTGGAATTCCTGATCTTTCCAAGGCTTTTGGCATGAAAGGATACTGAATTTTGTCAAATGCTTTTTCAGCATCTAATGAAATGACCATGTGTTTTTTTTTCTTTGAAATTGTTTATGTAGTGGAGTACATTGATGGACTTCCTTATTTTGAACCATCCCTGTATCCCTCAGATGAAGCCTACTTGATCATGGTGAATGATCATTTTGATGTGTTCTTGGATTCAGTTGGCAAGAATTTTATTGAGTATTTTTGCATCAATATTCGTAAGAGAAATTGGCCTGAGATTCTCTTTCTTTGTCTGATCTTTCTGTGATTTTGGTATCAGCATAATTGTTTGATTCGTAAAAAGAGTTGGCTAGTGTTCATTCTGTTTCTATTTTGTGGAATAGCTTGAAGAGTATAGGTGTTAGAACTTCTTTGAAGTTCTGATAGAATTCTGCACTAAAACCATCTGGTCCTGTGCTGATTTTGGTTGGAAGACTTCCAATGATCACTTCGATTTCTTCGGGGTTATGGGATTATTTACATGTTCTATTTGATCCTGATTTAATTTTGATATTTGGTATCTTTCTAGGAAATTGTCCATTCCCTTCAGATTTTCTAGTTATGTTGAATACAGGCTTTTGTAGTAGCATCTGATGATTTTTTGAATTTTCACAGTTTCTGTTGTTATATCTCCCTTTTCACTTCTGAATTTGTTAATTTGGATACTGTCTCGTTGCCCTCTGGCTAGTCTGGCTAAAGGCTTATCTTTTTTGATTTTCTCAAAGAACCAATTCCTAGTTTTGTTGATTCTTTGTGTGGTTCTATTTGTTTCTACTTGATTGATTTCAGCCCTGAGTTTGATGATTTCCTGACTTCTGCTCCTCTTGGGTGTATTTGATTCTTTTTGTTTTAGGGCTTTCAGGTGTGCCATTAAGCTGCTAGTGTAGTCTCTCTCCCGTTTCCTTTTGGAGGCACTCAGTGCAATGAAATTTCCTCTGAGTACTGCTTTCATTGAGTCCCATAAATTAGGGTATGTTTTGTCTTCATTTTCATTAAATTTTAAAAAGTCTTTAATTTCTTACTTTATTTCTTCCTTGACCAAGGTATCATTGAGTCACTGTTCAGCTTCCACATGTATGTGGGCTTCCTGTTGTTTTTGTTGCTATTGAAGACTACCCTTATTCTATAGTGATCTGATAGGAGGCATGGGATTAGTTCTATCTTCTTATATCTGTTTAGGTCTGTTTTGTGACCAAATATATGGTCGATTTTGGAGAAGGTACCATGAAGTGCTGAGAAGAAGGTATATTCTTTTGCTTTAGGATGAAATGTTCTATATATATATATATCTTTTAGATCCATTTGTTCCAAAGCTTCAATTAGTTCACTGTGTCCCTGTTTATTTTCTGCTTTCTTGATTGGTCCATTGCAAAGAGTGGGGTGTTGAAGTCACCCACAATTATTGTGTGAGGTGCAATATGTGCTTTGATCTTTAGGAAAGTTTCTTTTTATGAATGAGGATGCCCTTGCATTTGGAGCATAGATGTTCAGAATTAAAAGTTCTCTTTGGTGAGTTTTTCCTTTGATCATTATGTAATGTCTTTTGGTGTCTTTTTTAATGACTTTAGGTTGAAAGTCAATTTTATCTGATATTAGGATGGCTACTCCAGCTCGTTTCCTGGGACCATTTGCTTGTAAGTTTGTTTTCCAGCCTTTTACTCTGAGGTAGTGTTTGTCTTTGACAATGAGGTGTGTTTCCTGCATGCTTCAAAATGCTGTGTCCTGTTTATGTATCCAGTCTGTTAGTCTATGTCTTTTTATTGGGGAATTGTGACCATTGATGTTAAGAGATATTAAGGAATAGTGATAATTGCTTCCTTCTATTTTTGACGCTATCTTTATGTTTGAGTGGTTTTCTACTTTTGGGTTTGATGAAAGAAGGTTACTATCTTGTTTTTTTCAGGGTGTAATTTCTCTCCTTGTTTTGGCAATTTCTACCTATTATCCTTTGTAGGGCTGGGTTTGTGGAAAGGTATTGTGTAAATTTGGTTTTATCATGGAATATCTTGGTCCCTCCATCTATGGCAATCCAGAGTTTCACTGGGTATAGTAGTCTGGGCTGGCATTTGTGTTCTCTTAGAATCTGTATGAGATCTTCCCAGGATCTTCTAGCTTTCATAGTCTCTGGTGAGAAGTCTGATGTAATTCAGATAGGTCTTCCTTTATATGTTACTTGGCCTTTTTCTCTTACTGCTTTTAATATTCTTTCTTTGTTTGGTACATTTGGTGTTTTGATTATTATGTGACAGGAGGTATTTCTGTTCTGGTCCAGTCTGTTTGGAGTTCTGTAGGCTTCTTGTACGTTCATCAGCATCTCTCTCTTTAGGTTAGGGAAGTTTTCTTCAATCATTTTGTTGAAGATATTTATTGGTCCTTTAAGTTACAAATCTTCACTCTCATCTATGCCTATAATCCTTAGGTTTGGTCTTCTCATTGTGTCCTGTATTTCCTGGATGTTTTGGGTTACAAGCTTTTTGCATTTTGCATTTTCTTAGACTGTTGTGTTGATGCTTTCTATGGTATCTTCAGCATCTGAGATTCTTTCTTCCATCTCTTTTATTCTCTTGTTGATATTTGCATCTATGACCCCTGAATTCTTCCCAAGTTTTTCTGTCTCCAATGTTGTCTCCCTTTGTGATTTCTTAGTTGTTTCTACTTCCTTTTTTAGATCCTGGATGGAATTGCTCTGTTCCTTCACTTGTTTGTTTGTGTTATCCTGTATTTCTTTAAAATATTTTTGTGTTTCCTCTTTCAGGACTTCTGCCTGTTGGCCTCAGTTCTCCTGTTTTTCTTTAAGCAATTTTTGTGTTTCTGATTATGGGTTTTCATCTGATGGCCCATATTCTCCTGCATTTCTTTAAGTGATTTTTGTGTTTCCTTTGTAACGGCCTCTACCCGTTGATTCATTTATTTATGTCCTCTTGAAATCTTCTAATAGCATCATGAGAAGTGATTTTAAATCCAGATCTTGCCATTTGGGTGTGATGGGATATCCAGGACTTGCTGCTGTTGGAGAGTTGGGTTCGCATGAGATGCCATATTGCCTTGATTTCTGTTAGTAAAGTTCCTATTTTGCCTTTTGCCCTCTGGTTATTTCTGGTGTTAGTTGGTCCTGCTGTCATTGGCTGTTGCTTGAACCTCCTGTGAGCCTGCAAGGCTATTCCGCACCCCTGGATGACCGGGTTTTCCCTGGCACAGATTGTTGAGGGTCTGCCCTGCTCCTGAGTGTCTTTGGAGCCCTGGTGTGCCATGCCCCAAGTGATGTTATACTTGGGATGTCTCTGTGTATCTAGAGTCTCTGTCTGGTCTATCACCTGAGCAAAGGGTGCTGAGGAGAGACTGCTGCACTCCCTCCAGGTGCTGGTCACTCAGCAGGGCAGATGTCCCACAGCAGAGCTGGTGCACAGATTACCACAGAGCTGCCCAGCTCTTTGGCGCAGTCGGCACAGTAGCTTGCTGTGTCCCAAGTGATATTATGCTCAGTTATCTCTGGACCTGGAGGCCCCGACTTCTCTGTTGGCAGATCAAAAATGGCGGAGGATACTGCGCTCCCTCCAGGCATGGGTCACTCTGCAGGACAGATGACCCACAGCAGAGCTGGTGTTCAGATGACCACAGAGCTGCCCTGCTCTTGGGCGCAGATGGAACCCTAGCAGGCTGTGTCCCAAGCGATGTTATACTTGGGAAATCCCTGTGTACCTGCAGTCTCAGTGTAGTCTGTCACCAGAGCAAATGTGGATGAGGGGAGTCTGCTGTGCTCCCTCCAGGCACGGGTCACTCTGCAGGGCAGATGTCCCATAGCAGAGCCGGTGCGCAGATGACCACAGAGCTGCCCAGCTCTTAGACACAGGCAACACCCTAGCTGACTGTGTCCCAAGCGATGTTAATGTTCGGTTATCTCTGGACCTGGAGGCCCCGACTGCTCTATCGCCAGATCAAAGATGAAGTCAGTGATTCTTGAATGCAACTGATGGAAGTTTCTATATTCTCTATTGTAGGGAAAACGCGTGGGGCCCATGTACCTGTGTAGAGATGGCAAGCACCCGAGTACTTGTGGAGGAAGACTGCCCAGCTAGCAGGAAGGTCTTTGCCCAGAAGTCATGGCCATTCTGGCATAGGTCTGGTTAACCAGTAGAGGAAGCCTGGATGAGTAGAAGAGTCTTTGGTCCTTTCTGGCAGCTGGAGACTGAGGCCTATTTCATTGCTCCTATGCAGTGGGTTTTGATAAGCAGATTATCTATCTTCTGCACAGCCCAGTAGGAGTCTCTGGAGAGTGGGACATCTGCAGGTTTCAAATGGAAAGCATGCACTCAAGCCACAACACTGTCCACCTTGAGGCCTGTGGGAGTGGTTAGTAGTGCCAGGAAGGGTCCCTTCCATCAGGGTTCCAGCAACTGTTCCTAAACCCTCCTTTCATAGATCTAGTCACCAATCTGGAAGTGGTGTGGAGTCTCTGGCATCCCTGGAGCATTTAAGGCAGATAGTTTGGGCCAAATCTGATATTGTGTGATACCTCCTGGGAGGGCCTAGTGGACACCACAGGAGTTGGGGTTCCATAAAGGATCTCAAAAGGGTTCACGTTAAAATGGCAGGGGCTCTTCTGGGGTCAGAAGAGGGTCAAGGGGAGAGGCACCACACAGCCTGAGCCGGTCTCCAAGGTCAACTTAGTTAAGGTCTCTTATAGGGTTTGGTTTATTTCTCTACCTGTCCTTAGCTCTGTAGATAGTACAACCAATAATGCTTCCAATTAGTCTCCAATATCTCTGTCAATCCCTGACTTACCTTAGAAACAAAAGCAGTACCATTGTTCGACCTAATTACCTTGAGCACTCTGAACCTTGGGAAAAATTCTTCTAATATCTTCATTAGCTATCACAGTAGCTATTTCCTGCTTGGTGGGGATTGTCTCAACCCATCCAGAGAAAGCATCTATAAACACTAGAAGGTATTTGTAACCATATTTTCCTGCATTAACTTCTATAAAATCTCTCAATATCCTCCAGGTTGTTCTCCCCTAGGTCTTTTGCCCTGTTTACTCTTTGCTATATAATCATTGACTTGCTGGCATACCTTAAACTGCTTTACTATCTCTCTGGCCCAAAACCTGAGTCTTATAAATATATACTTTAGGTCCCTTAACTGCTTGGACAAGTTTTTATCCCCTAAATGTGTCCATCTATGCATTTGGCCTAGTAAATCTCTTGCTTACTTTCTGGGGAGTATAATTCTCCCTTCTAGTGTGTGCCTTCTCTTGGTCATACTTGGTAGGGTAGCTAGCAATCTAAGTCGTTTTTTCTTCGGCATATTCTAAGTGAGGCCATTCCTTAGTACAGTTCCATTTCTCAGTAGGTATCTCTTGCAAACCATAATGAGTATAGGGTCCTGCATAGCCACTTCTGGAGCTACTTGATCTGCCTGGTTATTTCCCACTGAGTCTTTTCCCTTCTGACATCCTGGGCAGGGAATAATACTCACAGTTGCTGACTTCATTAGGGCATCTAAGAGGTTCAAGATTTCCTGTTTGTTTCCTCTGATGTGGGCAGTCCTCTTTGAATATTTCCTTGTGAACATGGGCTGTGGCAAAGGCATACATGCTATCTGTGTATATATCAATTATCTTGCTGACTCCAAGTTCCAACGTCTTAGTGAGAGCAATTATCTCCACTTTCTGCATTGACATGCCAGGGGTAGAGGTTCTACCCAGATGACATTTGTGCTATCCACCACAGCAGTAACTGCTCGTTCTGACCTTCATGGGGAAAAGTGCTCCCTTCTGTAAATCAAGTAGCCTCCACTTTCGGTAGGGGTCAGTCAGAGAGGTCTTTCCTTTTGGGCAAGTATGCTGCAGCCCATCAGACAGGAAATATATCTGGGCCCCTATTTTGGAGAGTATGGCTTGCCCCAACAGGAGTTAGGGACAGTCTGGGATGACCCTAAATGAATGGGCTACCCAGTCCATCCTAGGTCCACTGTTTTTTGGGTAGTCCATGAACACATTTTGGTGCCAGTGGTTTCTTGGACCCAAGATCTTTGTTTGGAAACAGGACCATCAGCTGGAGGACCACGTGTTGAGCCCCTGTGGTGACCAAGAATTGAATGGGTTTCTACTCCACTCTCAGGGTTACCCTGGGTTCAGGGAGGGGGTCAGAACCTTATCTCCCCTAGTTACCGTCATCTTCACCCAGGGTTAACAACTTTGCCACTTGGGCACTCGTCTCAAGGTCTGAGAATTCCTGCTTCTGACTTCCGTTTGTTAGGGCATTCTCGGGCCTAGTGGCCTCTCTCCTTGCAGTATGCACACTGGTCCTTTTCTGTCTCTCTTCTCTGTTTTTCTTAACTACTGTAGCCAGGAGTCTCTGTAGCTTCCTTCCCTGTTGCTTTTCTTTCTTTCTTTTTCTCTGTTCCCTCTCTTTTTCTGTCTCCCTGTCTCAGCAACCTGCACTAAATCTATCAGTGGTTTATTCTTTCTCTGCTCCTTCTCCTCCTCTTTCCCCTGTAATGGCAACCTGCACTGCCTCAACGGCTTATCCTGTCTTTCCAGCCTTTGAATCTTTTCCCTGATATCTCTACTAGCCTGGTCTATGAAAGCCATTGTCCCAGTAGTTTTATATTCCTTGACCCTGGGGTCATAGGGTGTATATTGGCACAATGCCTCTATGATCTGCTCTAGAAAGGCAGTAGTCCCTGTTTAACCTCACATACATTCGTCAAATTTGTGGGTTGCCATGCAGCCCCCTTGAGACCTGCCAATGGAGTCTGGGTGGACCTTCAGGTGCCTCTTATCTTTTACCGTATTAAAGTCCCAGTCAGGTCTAGTCAGGGAAAGCCCAATGTTCAGACAGCCTGGTCAATCAATGGTGCCCCTGTGTCTGAGGGAGCATTCATTTTGGCTTCCTGTATTATAAATAAAACAGTCTCAAAGAGATTAATAAGCCCCTTGTAAATCCCGGAACTGGGAACTGGTACCAGTACTGATGGGGCCATGGGAACAAGGGTAGGAAGATATAGATGGGGAGGGTCTTGGAGCAACATGTCTGCTGTTGAAGGGCTTTGAGGGGATCGACTTCTTCTCAGGTCCAGATCTCTCCACTTGCACTTCCTTCTTCCTGAAGGTCAGAACCTGTGAGGTGGGTCTCGGCAAAGAAAGACTTTTATCTATGAGGGGAGAAGTGGGTCCTCCTCTAGATTCTTCTAGATAACTAAAAAGACTTTCTCTTCTACTGCTTTGATCATCTGCTAGTCAAAGGTCCCTATGGGTGGGTCATTCAGAAAAGCAGGGAATAACTAACTTGCTTTTCAGTTGGTCTAATATCCAAACAATCAGTCTAAGTTCAAGAACACAGAACAAGATACCAAGCAACACAGAGAAAAATAATCAGCACACAGACAGCTCGACCCTGCAACTGGCGGGCATCTAGGTCTAAGAACACAGAACAAGGTACTAGCAAACACAGAGAAAAACAATCACCACACAGACAGCCTGACTCTGCCACAGACCGGCATCCAGTTTCAGGAACGCAGAAAAAGACGATCAACACACAGTTCACTCATTGATGGGTCCAGTTACAGACAACAGGTGCTCCTGCCCATGTGGCAGGAACCAGATAAACCAGGTTATAGCAAGACCTGGCTCCTGCCTATTAGTGGCTTGCTGTTTCCAGAAGGAGCGAGCCTACCTGGTTCTCTACTGGGGCCCCGAAGCAGCCTCCAGTCACCTGCAGTCTCGACTTATGGCATGTCTGCCAGCAGAACTTGACAGCACTAGACACCATAGACTCTCCAAGCTGCCCAGATGCTTGCAAGCAAACCAAAAGTTTAGATAGGCTTACAAACTCAGACTGACAAACAGCAAGACAGTCAAAAAAGAAAAAGAAATGTGGTGTTACCTACTTGAGACTTCTGATTCACCACTCCAGCATGTCCCCACAAGAGGTCAGATTCCCAGCCAATGCACTGAATCTAAGACTTGGGGAGCCTTAACTTACTGGAGAGGACCCCTAAGATAACAACATGGAGATTGGAATCGATGCAGAAAACAAGAGGAATTTTATTTACTCCAGCATGCTGGGGTCACCCTGCACATGGGGAGAGAAATTATTCTTTCATTATCTGCTATGTCAACAGTGACTTTCCCTGAAAATAATTCCAGGAAAGACCTCAGGTTCTTCTTTTTTTTTTTTGTTTTTAATTTAATTTTATTTTATTTTTTTAATTTACATTCCAAATCACTTCCCCTTTCCCGTTTCCTCCCTCCCCGAAAGTCCCATAAGCCCCCTTCCCTCCCTCTTTTCTCCGTTCAACCCCCTCTCATTACTCTGTCCTGGCGTTCCCCTACATCCAGTCTTTCCAGGACCAGGGGTCTCTCCTTCCATCTTTTTAGAAATCTATTGATATGCTGATTGTGTCTAGGGTATTCTGAGATTCTGGGTCAATATCCCCTTATCAGTGACTTCATACCATGTGTGATCTTTTGTGATTGGGTTACCTCACTAAGGATGATATTTTCAAGTTCTGACCATTTGCCTAGGAATTTCGTGAATTCATTGTTTTTAATTGCAGAGTAGTATTCCATTGTGTAAATATACCACATCTTCTGAATCCATTCCTCCGTTGAGGGACATCTGGGTTCTTTCCAGCTTCTGGCTATTATAAATAAGGCTGCTATGAATATAGTGGAGCATGTGTCCTTATTGCATGCAGGTAAAGTCTCTGGGTATATGCCCAGGAGTGGTATAGCCGGATCCTCCGGAAGTGTCATGCCCAGTTTTCTGAGGAGCCGCCAGACTGCTTTCCAGAGTGGTTGTACCAGCCTGCAATTCCACCAGCAGTGGAGGAGTGTTCCTCTTTCTCCACATCCTCGCCAACAACTGCTGTCTCCTGTGTTTTTGATCTTAGCCATCCTGACTGGCTCAATTCTAAGTGGATCAAAGATCTCCACATAAAACCAGACACACTGAAACTAATAGAAGGGAAACTAGGGAAGAACCTTGAACATATGGGCACAGGGGAGAATTTCCTGAACAGAACTCCAATAGCTTATACTCTAAGATCAAGAATAGACAAATGGGACCTCATTAAATTACAAAGTTTTTGCAAGGCAAAAGACACCGTCAAAAAGACAAAGCGGCAACCAACTAACTGGGAAATGATCTTTACCAACCTTACATCCGACAGAGGGCTAATATCCAAGATATACAAAGAACTCAAGAAGTTAAACTCCAGAGAGGCAAGTAACCCTATTAAAAAATGGGGTACAGAGCTACACAAAGAGTTCTCACCT
Organism: Tokudaia tokunoshimensis; assembly: GCA_036184795.1. Lineage (NCBI taxonomy): Eukaryota > Metazoa > Chordata > Mammalia > Rodentia > Muridae > Tokudaia > Tokudaia tokunoshimensis. The sequence continues at coordinate 46,798,090 of BTHU01000013.1, forward strand.
GAAGAATATCTAATGGCTGAGAAGCACCTAAAGAGATGTTCATCATCCTTAGTCATTAGGGAAATGCAAATCAAAACAACCCTGAGATTCCACCTCAGGTTCTTCTAATGTTGCCTCTAGACTTATAACTTACCCCAGAGGAGAAAGAAAGTATAGTCCATGTGAAGGTACAATATACTAGTGAAGAACTCGAGTATATTGATAATTCATGTAGAAGTCTTGGGAATATATGTGGAAATATCTCTCAAGGGTGTGAGATAATGGTGATAGGAACATAATACTGGATTTTGGTTGAGTTTATTTATATGGGGTCACTGAGAGGAGATTCTAGGTTAATATGAAAAATCGCAAAGGTTCAAAACATTTGTTTGAATGCTTGGCTGAGCATTTGTCAAAAGACTGACTATTGAAAGGAGTTGGAGATACCTGATATCCTTCCTTGGCTTAGTGTTGATGAAAGGATTTTAAGGCTCAGAAAAATTGCAATGCTAGAGTGGATATAGTGTGTAAAATCTAATCCTCCATAATGGGAAGGTCAAGAAGATATACCTTTCAGTAATCCTATAAGACATAGGAGAGGCAACAGCACATTTGGAGAGCTTTGTTTTCACTGTTTCATTAATGCCAGACCATCATATTGGAGATGCTACTGCTCAGTTGGATGAGTTCAATTCAATGAGTTTAATTGGGCTCCTGAAGTATGAGGGAACAGGTGGTAGCACTGAATTGCCAAAGGCAAGGTGATTATTGCTATCAAATGGATCTGCAATCTCCCCATCCAATGTTCTAGAATTAAACGTATTGATTCCCAAAGTAAATGAGTCTGGAATTGTGCCTTAGTTTGTCATTTGATTCCTTATGAGGAAGGAGGTAGGTTTTGCTAATTTCTATCCTGCACTCCACTCTGAGATAATTTTAACTAGAGTACTACAGAGATAAGTATGACAGCGAAAATTTGGCTAACTGTGTGAAGAACAATGACTTAACATATGCTAACATTTTCAATTGTCATTGTAAAATACTAATAAAAATATCAAATAATATTTAAAATCTTTAAAATGGAGGCTGGATGGCTGGGACAATTGTTCATTGGTTAAGAGAACTGGTTCAACTATGAGTACTCATATAGCAGTTTACAACTGTCTATAAGTCGAGTTCCAGGGGACCTGATACCCGCACACAGGCATACATGTAACAAAACAAAAATGTACATTTAAAAGAAATCACCATAAAACTTTAAAAATCTTTAAAATGTTGAGACTTCAAAAGGAAGAATTATTATTAAATTGGTGTGTTTTGTTAAACATTTGCCAATTAAAAAAAATATGATACCAAGCAGTAGTATGAAAGTTACTACATACATAAAACATTGAAATGTAAAGAAACATTATTTTTTGGAAATTATCAGTCTTTCAAAATTTTTGTTTATGTTTCAAGTTTATGTTCACTGAAAATAAAGCCATTTCTTTTTTCATTCTAAAACACTTCATCAAAAGGTATTCCATTCTATGGTTTCATCATGGCCTTCAGTCACTTTTATATGAATATTGAGCTCATATACAAGATTTTATTTAAAGGTTTGCTCAGGCTTTGCACTGTGAGAGTCCAAGGAAGGTCACTGGTGAAGGTGCAGCCTCAGTTATGGTTGTCAACTCAGGACTGAAGAGGTCAAGCAAAGACTTTGGCATCATGAATTTCAGTTTCCAATATTGATTTTACAATGATTTTAACTTCCTGAATAAGATGCCAGGGAAACAGGAGTGGTTCATGTGATAAGAACATGTCAAGACCAATAACATAAATGTGGAAGTACTTGTCCATGACTAAGCAATAGTGTAGATCAGCAAGGCATAGATGGCTCTACATATGCATTTCTTGAGTTATTATTGAAGAATCACAAGTTTAGATAACATACATCATTCTAAATTCATAATTAACATGCAGTGATTGACAAGAAAGATATTTTTAGGGTCAAATTAAGCCTGGTACTGTCTCGTATGCTTGTAACCTTAACATTTAGATAGCAAAGACAAGAGAATTCTTTTGCATTTGGGCCAACTTAGCATATATAATGGCAGATTGATTAAAAATTGGGAAAATTTAAATTGTATGTGGTTACAAACAACAATGTTCACTTTATAGAATGTCTTAAATTACAGTTTTCATGAGCAATGTAGTCATTGATAGTTATTTAAGGATTATTTTACTTCCTAATCCTAAAGAGTCACATCCATAAGTATATCATTTGGTTATTGTTCAAAGCCCTTAATATTTATATTAACATTAATTATTTGAATTTTTCACAGAGAATAAAATACATATATTTAAGAAAAACTAGTATAGGAAACATCTTTAAAAGTGATGTTTTAGTTTCAAGTGCAGAACCAGTGTTTTTAAAGACATTTCATGATGAATTTTTAACTGATGTTGACATAGTACTTTCCTATAGATAAAAAAGATGACAAACAGGTATGCAACAAAAGCACTTTAGGTAGTTCCACTTCTTGGTAATAAAATCAAGAGTATTGTTCTTGGTTATTTGAAAGCCATTATAATTAAGGTAGAGGGGAAAAGTTTCTCAAATGGGTCATTAAAATTAATGGTAGTGGTAGACATTCATTCTAAATAATGATATAAAACAGAAGGGCCATGCCTGCTAGAAAATCATGGAGGGTATCTCCAGATCTCTCTCTGTCTCTCTCTCTCTCTCTCTCTCTCTCTCTGTCTCTCTCTCTCTCTCTCTCTCTCTCTCTCTCTCTCCCTCCCTCCCTCCCTTCCTCCCTCACCCCTCTCTTCCCCCCATGACCCAATCCTGCAGTTTTACTGCTTCTGAGACCCAAACTGTCAAGTCAGATTCTCAGTTCTCCAGCTAGAAAAATGTTTTGGTTTTCTTTCCTCACTGAGCCCACATCCAATGGATCAACAAGAACATATTTACAAGTATTCCAGCCTCCCTTAACTCAACCCTTACCCAGATACCTAGCCTTCAGCAACAGCAGACATTTCCTGTCAACATAGAAGCTGAACTAATGAGACTACAGGCAAAACAAATTCATTACCAGTTTCCAAAAGTCAGAGAAGAAATAGAAACCAATTATCACCCATCCAATACCTATCCAACAAAAAAAAAAAAAAATGCAGAGTTCAGTACCTAGACCTCTGCTCACCTGAGACTCAGATGTGTAGATGGCAGCATAAAAGCACAATCAACAACATTGATTATACGATTATATTGATTATATCCTGGGCAATTTATCTCCTTTAGGGCTTAGCTATCCTACTACAGCATGCCCTTAATATTTCAACATTTCTGAAGCTCAACTAAAAGAGATTAAAATAAACTATATGAATATGAAAAAAGTCCTTAAAAAGGAAATACATGCATACCTTTAAAAAATCCAAAAGTCACATACAGTTGAATGAAAGAATAAATCCCTTAAGAAAAGCCATATGAATGTGAACGCATGGTTGAAAGAAAAAAATAAAAGTGTTTAAAATGCAAAATGGAAATAAATTCAATAGTAAAAAGATAAACAGAGGGAAATCTGTTAAGTGAAAAATTTAGGAATTTGAACAGGTACTACATGGGCAAGTATCACCTAGAGAATACAAATGATGGAAGAGAGAATATAAAGTATTTATACAATAAAATAAATAAATACACCAATTAAAGAAAATGATAAATCTCTAAACAATTCTGATATACAATATTCTGGAACACTGGGGCACTATGAACAGGCCAAATTTTAGAGTAATAGGTATAGAAGAAGGAAAAAACCTAGCCCAAAGGCACAGAAAATGTTTTCAACAAAATTATAGAAGAAAACTTTCCTAACCTAAAAAAGGAGATGTCTATAAAGGTACAAAGGCAAGACACATTTAAAGCATATGGACCTAAAGACAAACTGGTAAAGCCTTTTTAATTGCTAAAAAACATAGACTACAAACTAAAACTAATCAAAAAATATATAGAAGGATACCAAACACTCATCTAAGGAAAAAATTCTATCAAGAGGATATTTCCATTCTGGATATCTATACCCCAAACACAATGACATTCAAGTTTCTTAAACAAACATTAAAAACTTATATCACATATTACATACCCTGATACCCACACTCCAACATTGATAGTATGAGACTTCAATACCCCACTATCACCAATGGACAGGCCACCTGGATAAAAACTAAACAGAAATATTGGAGCTAACAGATAGTATAAACCAAATGGTCCTGAAATATTTATGGAATATTTTATGCAAAGAATCTCTACTCTGTACATTATTGAACTTTCTCTAAAATTTTCCTCATATTTGGACAGAAAACATGTCTCAGCAGATAGAAAAAATTTGACTAACTCCCTGTCAGATTATAATGGTTTTAAAGTAGGATATTAACAACAGAAAATATACAAACTCATAGAAATTGAACAACTCTCTACTGAATAAAAAATGGGTCAAGATATAAAGAAAGAAATTCTAAACTGCAAAGAAAATGAATACATAACATATTAAAATTTACAGGCCACTCACACACACACAGAGGGAGAGAGAGGGAGAGAGAGAGAGAAAGAGAGAGAGAGAGAGAGAGAGAGAGAGAGAGAGAGAGAGAACGAGTGCTAAGAGGAAAGTTTATATACCTGTTTGATTAAATAGATAGATAGTGAAATAAATAAATAAACAAACTGGAATGGTCTCACACTAGGAATCTGAAATCTCTAGAACAAAATTAAATAAATACACCCAAGTGGTGGATCAAATTGAGTGCTGGAAACAATAAAATGGAAAGAAATGAAATACAAGAAAATCAATGAAAAGAAAAGTTGGTTCTTTGATAAAATCAACAAGATAATGTATTATTGGCAGATTATATGATAGTGTATATTAGAAAAGTGACCTTACTTTTTCTACAAGAGAATTATCACAGTTGATAAATGCTTTCAAAAGAATGGCAAGCTATAAGATTAACTCAAAAAAAAAAAAACAGTAGCCCTATATATGCTAATGACAAATGGAATGAAAATGAAATCAGGGAATGACTATATTTTCCAGCTGCATATGTATCATTAAGGCCATCGCCTTGTCAGGTATCAATGGGAGGAGTGGCCCTTGGTCCTATGATGGCTAGATACCCTAGTGTAGAATGCCAGGGCAGAGAGGGAGGTGTGGATGAGTGCGTGGGGGAACACCGTCCTTGACGCAGGGGAAGCAGGGATAAGATAGGAGGTTTCTGGGGGCAAAACCAGGAAAGGGTTTTGAAATGTAAATAAAGAAAATAGCCAATGAAATTAGCTTTGAATAGTTTAAACTATATTGGTGTAACTCTAACCCACAAGTGAAGTCATACATGCAAAATATTGCAACTTTTTGAAAAACAACATTGAAGAAAATAGCAGATGATGGAAAGATCTACTTCACTTAAGGATCTGTGGAATTAACATAGGAAAAATAGCTGTCCTGTCAAAAGTTACCAACAGGTTGAATACAATTCCTTTAAAAGTTCCCATACATATTTTACAATTCTTGAATGGATAATTTTCAACTAGGTATGGAGGAAAACCATAAAACTCAGGATTTAGGAAACAATCATGAACAATAAAAGTATTGCTAGTGGTTTCACCAGCCCTGATTTCAAGTTGCACTACTGAGCTATAGTAATAAAAAAAAAACAGAGCCTATTGGCAAAACAATATAAATATTGATCAATGGAATCAAAGTGAAGAACCAGTCATAAATCCACACATCTAGGACACTGAAATTTTGATACAGAATCCAGAAAAAAAAACATATTGGATATCTGACAGCATCTTCAACAAATGGTGCTAACCAAGTTGGATGGTCACATGTAGAAGCATGTAAGCAGATTAATATTTATCAATTCATAAAAGCCCCAAATACTAGTGGATCCAAGACTTTAGCATAAAACTGGGTACATCGGAAATAATAGAATTGAATTTGGAGAATAGTCTTGAACTTACTAACACTGGAAACAAAATTCTGAACAGAAATCCAATAACAAAATCCTACAATAAACAATTAATAAATGGCACCAAATGAACCATTGGCAAAGGCAGCAGCTTACAAAATGGGAAAAATTTTTACCAATGCCACATTTGATAGAGTAATAATATCATATATATATATATATATATATATATATATATGTATATACACACATACATGCATATATGTGTGTGTGTGTGCATGTGTGTACATGTATGTGTGTGTGTGTGTATGTGTGTGTATCAAGAAATCAGATATCAGAAACCCAAAGATTAGGAACATAGAGGTTTCCCAATAGAGGAATCTCAAACAAGTGAGAAACACTTACTGAAATCTTCAACATTCTTATTATGAAACTGTAAACAAAAACTAATGACTAAAATCAACATCATAAGTGACAGTTCTTACTAATAGATATGTGGAACAAGGACAATGTTCTTCCATTGTTTGTGGAATGCAAACTTGAAAAATCAATATGGCAGTTCCTCAGAAAGTTGGAAGTCAATGTACCTCAAGACCCAACTATATAGGTTCCATCATATTACAAGGACACTTGTTCAACCAAGTTAACAGTAGCTCTAGGTATAACATCTAGGAACTGGAAACAGCCTAGATTTCTGTCAACAGAAGAATAAACTAAATGTGATACATTTACATAATAAAGTATTACTCATCTCTTTTTATAAAATGACAACAGATAATCTTCAGGCAAATGGATGGGTCTAGAAAAAATCATATTGAGGCAACCCAAAAATAAAAGAATGTTTTTGCTTATAAGTGCATATTAGCCATTAAGTAAATTATAACCAAGCCACAATCCCTAGATCCAGACAGGTGAAGTAACAATGAGTGGTCTAGAAAGGATGTATGGATTTTTCTGAGAAGAGGGAATAGGATAGGATGTATACATGGACTGGGGTTGTAGAAGACACAAGTAGGAAGATATATGAGCTGAGATGGATGGGAGGAAGAGATGATATGAGAGACAGTTGGACTTGTGGGGGAGCACTTTAGTGAAGTATAAACTTCCTGGAATGTATGAAAATGTTCCTAATGAGGAATCCTAATAATTGGGGATGTCCATGCAATTGAGTGTGCTGGCCGAGGGAGTCACATGGAAATCTCAACCCAGGATGTTGCTAAGACAAAGAGTTCCTCTCCACAAACAGGGACTCAGTGCAGAGGATAGCTTCAACGTAGCTCTTTGAACGTGGAGAAGCTGGTCTGGTACTTAGGTGGATCCCTCAAACCTATGTTCTGGTGTTTTAGGTGCAGAAAACTACTTTTCAGGCTACTGAAATAGAAATAGGGAGATCAATTCAGCTACAAAACTGTTGACCTACAATCTGTCCTGCAAAATATGCTCAGGCGGTGGTGATATTGAACTTGTGGGAATAGCAAAACAATGTCTGACTTGATCTATGGCCAACTCTATAAGAAGGAAATCATACCCCACACAGCTTGGCTAACCGAGAACTAGAGATTATATACAGCAGAAATATAGGGTAACATCAAAAACAAAGGGTTTAAAAAATCAATAAAATAATTATTAATTATATTTTGCTATAATCATACATCAGTGTCTAA